>JANUWF010001158.1:0-1200000 GCA_026120185.1 Voacanga thouarsii | reverse complement strand
TATTCAAATTTTATTCTTTGTTATTGTTTGTGCAATTCCAGTTCAATCTACTCTTCCTTTTTCTCTACTAGTAGTTTGGCAAAAGAATAAAACATTAAATTATAGTTCAAATTTTATATATAAACAAATAAATTAGAAATAATTTGTGTGTTTTTGAACAAATTTATAATTTACATTGTATTTTTTATTTCATTTGAACAAAGCATAGATAAATTTCTTAGAAGAAAAATAATTTCTTATGTGCAATTGTTTTCTTTTAAATCAAATAATAATATACAAAATTATTTAAAATAAAATAAAATTGAGATATGAGATTATATCGAGAACAAGTATCGAATGGAAAATTTTTTAACTATAGTACTAATATTTTTTGTAATTTCTTATATATGTTGAAGTGTCTTAATACATTAATATTTTTAAATTTGTATAACTAATTTTTACTTTATATATTATAAAAATTATAAAAATATAAGTATTCCACTACTGTTAAGATCCTCAATCCGCATTGTCAGATCCGATCTATTTATTAAAAAGGCTAAGGGAACTTTTAAGCAAGAAGAAGACAAGCTGAAAGCTTTCCAACTCAATCAGAAGATGCCCCTCCACAGTTGCAAAAGTGATGAGGAATTCAAGGACCAATTTAAACTCCAAAAGCATGTTTATTGTGAGGGTGGGGGATCCTTAATGCCTAAAAACCTAATATTTGGGTTGCTTGAAAATTCACTAAAAAGTTATTACAGCTCCAAGGTGTTGCTTTTTGCTTCGAGTCTAAATGTTGTTGCCTGTATGGAGTTCTTCGAGAGGATTGTTTGAAAGAAAAATTGCCAATTTAGTAATTTTTATTGTTTGATAGATTTGGTTATTTTTTTAAATTTCCTAACTATTTTCGAAAATTTTTTTTGTCCTTATAACCATTTCTGTCAAATCATTTTTTAGAGGGGCAAATATGGTACTTCACTATTTTGAGATATGCTAAATTATATTGAATCACGGTAAAAACTACACTTCAAAAAATTAACTAAAGATACATTCGATTTCTTTGTGTGGTTTCTAGTAAGTAGAAAACAAAAGTTAGGGAAATCCATAATGTTTTATGCGGCTTTGTTAATTAAAATCACATGAAAATGTGACTGATTTATTAATTAAAGTTAGGAACTTTTCACTAAGAGATTGTGTTTAGCTTATATTTGGGAGTTCTACCATTAACCAATTCGAGAATTAATCAACCGTTCTTTATAAAAGGATTAAGCTGGATTTGAATTTTTCTTGGCCTATGTTTTGCCATTGATTTAATTAATATAATTTGCTTTGTTAATTTTTATTTTTCTATTTTTTATTAGTAATTAATTCTTAAATTAAATCAATCTGAGTAAGAAATAGGGTTCATAAAATCAATTCTTGGCTTAAATCTTTATGATTTATGTTTCTTTAATTCTCCCTAGGACACACCTAAACTCTGGACACACCTAAGTTATTACTATGCTTATGGTTGGCAGCTACGGGACCACCCCCGGGTCCGGGCATATCGCGCTTTCCTGCGCATTCTAGCCTAATCCAATGGCTCTGGGCTGACCAACGTACTAGCTATAGTAATAACTCAGGTGTGTCCAGAGTTTAGGTGTGTCCTAGGGAGAATTAAAGAAACATAAATCAAGATATAATTCTAAGGAACAATAGAATTCATATTAACTACTACTACATAGACAAAGAGAGAGAAAATAATCTTCCTACTCACCCATGACATCCAATCTCTCAGATATCGACATAGAATCAGTAAACGATTTAGAAATCAGGACTCAACTAGATAAAGTCTAATCTAGGTTAATAAACTGAAATTTACCAATAGAAAATTTTGATAAACCTTTAATAGATCCCACTCCATTATCAGACGAAGAAATAGAACAAAATGAAAACAATTCAGATTATATTTTAGCTATTTCCTAATATAGTTTTATCCCTAATCTCAGAATCATCTGTGAAGGATTAATCCCTACCAAATATTTAGAAAAAACAGGTTCTAAACTATATTCTACAGCTGGTGAACAACTTAATAAATTAGGAGGAAGTAAAAGAATTTCAAAAACCAAATACCCTCGGTTTGCCAATCCTTATACTAGGAATTATTACCCTAGGCCATCCTTTCCAGATGTTCAATTTGAAGAACGTCATTTAGATACTCGAGCAGCTTTTACTGGTGAAGATAGAATGCTAACGGTCAATCCACTCAAGTATCTGAGACAACTCCTGATTGTCTAAACACCTTCATGTTTACCAAAAAATGAAGGATAAAACTCAGCAGGATGTCATTGGGTCTTTTCTAATTTTAGGTTGCTTAAATTATATATCAGATTTTATCTCTAATCTCAAAATCATCTGTGAATCGTTATACAAGCGTCTTAGAAAAGACTCAATCCCTTAGAGTGATGAGCAAACTCAAACAGTTAAGAAAATTAAACAGATTGTCAAAAGACTTCCTTGTTTAGGTATTCCAGATCCAACAGCTTTCATGATAGTTGAAACAGATGCCTCAGACTTAGGTTATGGAGGTATCTTAAAACAGAGAAAACCTAATTCTTTCTTCCGAACAACTAGTTAGATATCATTCAGAAATTTGGCTTTCAAGCCAAAAGAATTACAGCACCATTAAAAAGGAAATACTTGCAATAGTTTTATGCATTTCTAAATTTCAAGATGATTTAATCAATCAAAAGTTTTTACTTCGAATAGGCTGTAAAGCAGCAAAAGATGTTTTACAAAAAGATGTTAAAAACTTAATTACTAAGCAGATTTTTGCCAGATGGCAAGCACTACTTTCAAGTTTTGATTTTGACATTGAATTCATCAAAGGAGAGAACAGTTCTCTACCAGATTTCTTAACCAGGGAGTTCTTGCAAGGACAAATATAGCTTTTTAACACAGTATTCAACATTGTGATGAGTACCGACTCACGTCTGGAGCTCATTCATCTATAAATAGCTATCTACACCAGCTCAAAACAAGTATGGATCAAACTCCGAAGTTCAGACCACCACAAGGTAATAGATTCAAAGTTCTAAGTTCTTTCCCCTCTTTACCATCTAGTTTAGTGAGCAAGTCTCCACTCACGATGAATCTCCTCGAACCAGCTTCTTCAAAAAACACAGAAACACAGAAAACAGACTTATCTTTCTACACCATTCCTTCTCCGACTTCTTTCAAAGAAGCGATCGTTCCAAAGACTCCAACTAAACCAGAAAAACCAACCCTTTCTTCTTCAAAAGAGAAATTTGAATTCCTTCCCAAGACAAGTTATCCCAATATTAGCTCTTCCAAGAGAGTTAACAACCCTTCCTGAAAGAGAGTTAGTCAGTAAACTTCACCCAGAAGCCTACAGACAATCCAGCCATATTTTTAAATCAGAACCCCAAAAATCCCGTCTCTATTATGAGCACATCCTCTTTGCCACTGGTTCAATAGAATTTGAACACGAAAGAAATCTCAACAGAGCCGATAAAGGCATAGCATATTCCAAATGTAGGATTATGAAAATCCTCGACCTAAACACTTGGCCGGTCACCGGTATTTACACTCCTATTCAGTTCAAAACACCCTTTAAACCTCCAACATACAATTTCATGGATTATATCGATGCTTGGCATAATTTCATGTATCTCAGAGACCTCACCCACACTTGGTTTGTCAAGTACGGTAAGGATCCTATCAACCCTATACCAAGATGGTTCTACGCTTGGTGGAAAACATTTGGTGGAAGCAAATCCACTCTATCCAGTCAGAACTTGCAAAAGTTCAATCAATTTGTAATAGAAAGTCAGATTCAGGGATTAACCCCTAATAACCAGCTTTGTAAGTATTACATTGAAAAGAAAATATGCTTTGTATTAGGATGGGGCTATAAGCTCGAAACAGTTGATAATGTAAAACATCTATGCAAAGAAATCAGAGTCAAAGGATGGACTCCTGTCCCCAAAACAGAACAGAAAGAGTCCGATGCACAATCCTCCTCCAGCAAAGGTATAAGCAAATCCGAATTGCAACTGTTACAGCAGCAGCTTCAACAAGTAGATGATGAAGATAGTGAATCAGAGTCTCAGCCAGAGTTCAGCCAGTACGACAATGGAGATATGGACTGCCCTTCTGGTATTGCTCAAGCATACCTTTGTCAGAGTCCATAAATGACAAGACTCCATTCAAAAAGAAAAAGAGAAAAGCGAACAATGCAGCTTTATCAGCAATCAAAGAGACTACACGACATCACACTAGTCTTCTGTAAAATAATTCAGCTGACAACAGGACGTGGTGGACCCCACCACTCACAGAAGCTTTTGGAGCCATTCTTCATCATGGCCGACAACTTGATTCCCTCTTCCACTCATGTGGACCTATCAACAATAATGCAAGATTCAATCAGAGAAAGTTATGCCCTCGCTGCCTATATAAGACAGCACCTCATTGAAGAAACCAAGTCTCATCTTCCTCTCGAAAGACAAGACACTGAAACCTCTCTCTACTCAGACATTTGTGATACTTGTTCCAGATTTCAAGTCTTTGTAATAGATCGAGATCAATAGGATCTCTTTGTAATAGTTTTTCAAGTCAATAAATCAATCAGATTTATCCAGCATTTTATCCTGGGTTGCAATTGGTATCAGAGCTACGTGCTCAAATTACTTCATCATGAATACATCATGATTAATCAAATCATGACTGAGTAAGTCTCTTTACTTTCTTTCTCTAAGTCTTTCATGATGTAGTTTAATCCGCTTTCTCTTGTTCTTAAGTACTATATCTTCCTGTATGTTTCTTTGAAAGTATTCTTAAACTATGATGGTTGGTTAGTCACCTATGAGAGCAGCTAGTACATTGGTCAGCCCAGAACCGTTGGATTAGGCTAGAATGCGCAGGAGAACGTGATATGCCCGGACCCGGGGGTGGTCCCGTAGCTGCCAGCCATAAGCATAGTAATAACTCAAGTGTGTCCAGAGTTTAGGTGTGTCCTAGGGAGAATTAAAGAAACATAAATCAAGATATAATTCTACGGAACAATAGAATTCATATTAACTACTACTGCAGAGACAGAGAGAGAGAAAGTTATCTTCCTACTCACCCATGACATCCAATCTCTCAGATATCGACATAGAATCAGTAAACGATTTAGAAATCAACACTCAACTAGATAAAGTCGAATCTAGGTTAATGAACTGGAATTTACCAATAGAAAATTTTGATAAAATTTATGAAGAAGGAATGTTTGATCTAGTTCAATGTTATACAATTCTGATCTGCTCCGGAGTCCAGAAGGGCTACTAACTGAATTGAGAAATCTTTTATTTTGAGAAGAATTGGAATATACCACTTTTGAAAAGTTATCTGGGAAATAGCTGAAATATAATCTGAATTTTTTTTTCATTTTGTTCTATTTCTTCGTCTGATAAAGGAGTGGGATCTATTAAAGGTTTATCTTATTTTTGTTGAACTAATTCTATATTTATCTGATAAATGTTTGTTATTCTTTGATCATTCTGTTCTTTTAAGCATTTAACTTCTTGTTTAAGTTCTTTGATTTCTAATTGTAGATTTTGTAAAGAGTTAGTAGGTTCTTTTTGTTTACCTTAAAATTTTTCAAATACTTCTTTTAAATTATAAGGTTCTACTTAAACTTTTGGATTAAGAACTAAATCTTTAACCTTTAACAGATATTCTCTTTTAATTGTTTCATCTTGAATGTGATCTAATAGTTCGAAGAAAAGTTCTTTATTTGCTTTAGTAATTACATTAACTTGATTAGATGAATTATTGATCATACAGAGTTCTCCTATTGCACAAGTACATAAACCGGTGCAATTGCAAGAAGACTGTTCACTTGAATCTGATTCAGAGGAATTTTCTTGGATTTCAAATGTTCCGTCAGTTTCGCTATCACTATTATCTGTTGAAGAATCGTTTTGATCAAGAATTTGATTAATCTGTTCTAAAGTATCTTTTGATAAAGAAAGCTGATTTACTCTTTTCTTCTTTTTAGCTTTTATTTTACATTCGTCTGCTTTATGTCTTCCTTTACCACAAAAGTAACACTTAATGGTGTTATTAAAAGATTTATCTTTTCTTTTAAATGGTTTAGAAATTCTTTCTTTCTTTTCCTTTTTAAATCTTCTTTTTTTTTTCTTTCTTTAGCTTTTTAGATGGTGGAGTTATTGGTTAAAATCCGAATATTTCACAAAAGTTTCCTAATTCTTTTTTAGATTTCTTATTATAGGATTCTAGCTGATTTTTGAGTTTTAGATCTGTGTAGAGATTTGCACCTACTTGATTCGCATAATTGATTAATTGACCATATGCTAGATAGTCATAGGGGATTTCATTTCCAAAATCTAATTTTAACTTTTGTCTAACCTTTTCTACAAATAAGGGCGGTAATCCTGAGATAAATCGTTCTTTCCAGAACGCATGATGACAATCTGTTCTAAGCATGACCTTTTGTAAAAACATATCTTTATACCATCTGAAATCATGTAACTTAGGGTAGGTTAGGTTAGTTAGGATTTCTGAACTTCTATCTGCTAGCTGTTGAGGATTTCCTACAAAATGCTAAGTTAGGGTAAACATGAAGGTGTTTAGATAATCAGGAGTTGTCTCAGATACTTGAGTGGGTTGACCGTTAGCATTTGGAACTATTTTTGTTAGGACTTTGGTGGCATTTAAGATTTCTTGGCGTTGTGGTTCAGTGAGGTAGTTGTTCCACCACCCCTGAAGAACGCCAGTAAAACCAGTTGTAAGAATATGAAGGATTGATTGATCTATATTGTTGGGATTCTTACATTTAATGGCTGTAATTGCCATGGACATTTCTTGAATAACATTGAAAATACTGTGTTCAGACATACCGTCAATATTCCATTCGGTAATGTCTTCACCAGTAAAAGCTGCTCGAGTATCTAAATGACGTTCTTCAAATTGAACATCTGGAAATGATGGCCTAGGGTAATAATTCCTAGTATAAGGATTGGCAAACCGAGGGTTTTTGGTTTTTGAAATTCTTTTACTTCCTCCTAATTTATTAAGCTGTTCAGGAGAAGGGTCAATGTCTATTAGAGAGACTGGTTGATGTATAGTTTGGAGATGTGTTTTAGAACTTGATTCTCGGTTCATCTCTTGTCTTTAGATTTTTTAACTTTTCATTTATCTCTTTAATAAAATCTACTTCTTCTATATTCATGGTTCCTTTATTAAGCTTAATATTTTTAGGTTCGTATATTATAGGTTTAAATACTGGATTAGGGTCAACAGACTGTTTCGGATTAAACTGTTTGAACTGTGGGGTTTCTCATACAGAGGATTTACTGTCTAGTTGTTCAACTTTACTAGCCATAGTAACTAGCATCTCGATTAGTATAATTATTCTGTTGAATTACTTTATTTAAATCTTTATTAGTTACATCACCATGTTTATCTAAGTTTTCTAATTTAAATGGAGAAGTCGTTATAACCTCGATTTTCTATTGGGATTTTGATTTCTTCTCACTGGAGGAAAGACTCGACTCTTTAACTTCATTTTTGGATGTATACCATTTTTTGGTAATAACATTTAATACATTCTTTTTCTCGATATTTAACTAGTTCATACCAATAAAAAAAGTCTAAATGCTGTTTCATTCTTATTTGATCTGAATAATACTTTTGTAAGAGTCTAGCTCTTTCTGGTTCAGAGACTGTAGCAAAATACCATTTACGTTTTAACTCATTACATGGACTTTTCCATAACTTACGAAGATAATCTTTGTTTAAAACAAAGTTATTTTCAGAAGTTAAAACCAATAGAGTTGAAGGCATATTCATTTCTGATTGAGTAGGGCTTCCTGATTTAACACTAATGTTCTCTTCATAGTTTACTTTAGGAATTTCTCCACTAAAGTCAATATTGTTTACTTTGGGATTTTCTCCAGAAAATTCTATATTACCAAATCGTCTACTGCTAAGTGATCTAGGTAAAGAGAAGGATGAAGAAGGAACTGAAAAAGATTTTCTTTTGAATTCTAACTCTATATGACCTGTTGAAGTTTCTGTTATTTTTCCTAATGTTTTAGATTCATAATGCTTTTTAAGATTAATAATGTGATCAAAATTCCAGATAGGGTTTTGTAGAACATTATCCCACTTAATCATTCGAGGGACAAAGGTATTCGATCTTTCAAAATTTGTTTCTAATAAACAAGTTTCTTTAGGGTTTCCAATATGTTGCTTGGCTTTAGGATTAATCGTGGTTTTCATTACCTTATAGTAAACATAATATATTAAACTAAGAGGTTTTGATCCTAGTTTGAACTCTAAGTTCTTTGTCTGAATGTTTAAGGTTAAGGTTTTGAGAATGTGTGGATCTGTTAGATCTACGGTGAAGTTTGGGTAATGGTTGAAATAAACTAGACCATTAGCTGTGTTAGATTCAAGGACTGCTAATAAATAGTTTTGAAAATCTAGATGTCTACTATCACGTAATAGAAGGCAGATTGGAGCATCGATTCCTAATCAATAGAGGGGTTTGATGGCTACTTGAACTAATCCAATATGAAGATATCGGTATTTATTCTTTTTATGCTGTTCTAATGTAACTGGATTTAGAAGCTGGATAGTACCATAAGACAGATTTATAGAAACTGTTTTTTTTAGTTGTTTTGATTGTATAACTTTGAACTAAATCAAACATTCATTTTTCATAAATTTTATCAAAATTTTCTATTGGTAAATTCCAGTTCATTAACCTAGATTCGACTTTATCTAGTTGAGTGTTGATTTCTAAATCGTTTACTGATTCTATGTCGATATCTGAGAGATTGGATGTCATGGGTGAGTAGGAAGATTACTTTCTCTCTCTCTGTCTATGCAGTAGTAGTTAATACGAATTCTTTTGTTCCTTAGAATTATATCTTGATTTATGTTTCTTTAATTCTCCCTAGGACACACCTAAACTCTAGACACACCTGAGTTATTACTATGCTTATGGCTGGCAGCTACGGGACCACCCCCGGGTCTGGGCATATCGCACTCTCTTGCGCATTCTAGCCTAATCCAACGGTTCTGGGCTGACCAATGTACTAGCTGCTCTCACAGGTGACTAACCAACCATCATAGTTTAAGGATACTTTCGAAGAAACATATAGGAAGATATAGTACTTAAGAACAAGAGAAAGCGGATTAAACTACATCATGCAAGACTTAGAGAAAGAAAGTAAAGAGACTTACTCGGTCATGATTTGATTAATCATGATGTATTCATGATGAAGTAATTTGAGCACTTAGCTCTGATACCAATTGCAACCCAGGATAAAATGCTGGATAAATCTGATTGATTTATTGACTTGAAAAACTATTACAAAGAGATCCTATTGATCTCGATCTATTACAAAGACTTGAAATCTGGAACAAGTATCACAAATGTCTGAGTAGAGAGAGGTTTCAGTGTCTTGTCTTTCGAGAGGAAGATGAGACTTGGTTTCTTCAATCAGGTGCTGTCTTATATAGGCAGCGAGGGCATAACTTTCTCTGACTGAATCTTGCATTATTGTTGATAGGTCCACATGAGTGGAAGAGGGAATCAAGTTGTCGGCCATGATGAAGAATGGCTCCAAAAGCTTCTGTGAGTGGCGGGGTCCACCACGTTCCGTTGTCGACCGAATTATTTTACGTAAGACTAGTGTGATGTCGTGTAGTCTCTTTGATTGCTCGATAAAGTCTGCATTGTTCACTTTTCTCTTTTTCTTTTTGAATGGAGTCTTGTCATTTATGGACTCGACAAAGGTATGCTTGAGCAATACCAGAAGGGCAGTCCATATCTCCATTGTCGTACTGGCTGAACTCTGGCTGAGACTCTGATTCACTATCTTCATCATCTACTTGTTGAAGCTGCTGCTGTAATAGTTGCAATTGAAGTTGCAATTTGGATTTGCTTATCTTTTTACCTTTGCTGGAAGAGGATTGTGCATCGGACTCTTTCTGTTCTGTTTTGGGGACAGGAGTCCATCCTTTGACTCTGATTTCTTTGCATAGATGTTTTGCATTATCAACTGTTTCGAGCTTATAGCCCCATCCTAATACAAAGCATATTTTCTTTTCAATGTAATACTTACAAAGCTGGTTATTAGGGGTTAATCCCTGAATTTGACTTTGTATTATAAATTGATTGAACTTTTGCAAGTTCTGACTGGATAGAGTGGATTTGCTTCCACCAAATGTTTTCCACCAAGCGTAGAACCATCTTGGTATAGGGTTGATAGGATCCTTACCGTACTTGACAAACCAAGTGTGGGTGAGGTCTCTGAGATACATGAAATTATACCAAGCATCGATATAATCCATGAAATTGTATGTTGGAGGTTTAAAGGGTGTTTTGAACTGAATAGGAGTGTAAATACCGGTGACCGGCCAAGTGTTTAGGTCGAGGATCTTCATAATCTTACATTTGGAATATGCTATGCCTTTATCGGCTCTGTTAAGATTTCTTTCATATTCAAATTCTATTGAACCAGTGGCAAAGAGGATGTGCTCATAATAGAGACGGGATTTTTGCGGTTCTGATTTAAAAATATGGCTGGATTGTCTGTAGGCTTCTGGGTGAAGTTTACTGATTAACTCTCTTTCAGGAAGGGTTGTTAACTCTCTTGGAAGAGCTAATATTGGGATAACTGTCTTGGGAAGGAATTCAAATTTCTCTTTTGAAGAAGAAAGGGTTGGTTTTTTTGTTTTAGTTGGAGTCTTTGGAACGACTGCTTCTTTGAAAGAAGTCGGAGAAGGAATGGTGTAGAAAGATAAGTCTGTTTTCTGTGTTTCTGTGTTTTTTGAAGAAGCTGGTTCGAGGAGATTCATCGTGAGCGGAGACTTGCTCACTGAACTGGATGGTAAAGAGGGGAAAGAACTTATAACTGTGAATCTATTACCTTGTGGTGGTCTGAACTTTGGAGTTTGATCCATGCTTGTTTTGAGCTGGTGTAGATAGCTATTTATAGATGAATGAGCTCCAGACGTGAGTCGGTACTCATCACAGTGTTGAATACTATGTTAAAAAGTTATATTCGTCCTTGCAAGAACTCCCTGGTTAAGAAATCTGGTAGAGAATTGTTCTCTCCTTCGATGAATTCAATGTCAAAATCAAAACTTGAAAGTAGTGCTTGCCATCTGGCAAAAATCTGCTTAGCAACTAAGTTTTTAACATCTTTTTGTAAAACATCTTTTGCTGCTTTACAGTCTATTCGAAGTAAAAACTTTTGATTGATTAAATCATCTTGAAATTTAGAAATGTATAAAACTATTGCAAGTATTTCCTTTTTAATGGTGCTGTAATTCTTTTGGCTTGAAAGCCAAATTTCTGAATGATATCTAACTAGCTGTTCGGAAGAAAGAATTAGGTTTTCTCTGTTTTAAGATACTTCCATAACCTAAGTCTGAGGCATCTGTTTCAACTATCATGAAAGCTGTTGGATCTGGAATACCTAAACAAGGAAGTCTTTTGACAATCTGTTTAATTTTCTTAACTGTTTGAGTTTGCTCATCACTCCAAGGGATTGGGTCTTTTTTAAGACACTTGTATAACAGTTCACAGATGATTTTGAGATTAGGGATAAAATCTGATATATAATTTAAGCAACTTAAAAATCTTTGGAGCTGAGTTTTATCCTTAATTTCATCGGGAAATTTGTCTGCAAATTCTATGACTCTGCAAATGGGTTTATAGGTACCTTTGGTTAGGTCATGGCCTAAGAAACAGATTTTGGTTTGGCAAAGGCGGAGTGGTTGAAATAAACTAGACCATTAGCTGTGTTAGATTCACGGACTGCTAATAAACTGTTTTGAAAATCTAGATGTCTACTATCACGTAATAGAAGGCAGATTGGAGCATCGATTCCTAATCAATAGAGGGGTTTGATGGCTACTTGAACTAATCCAATATGAAGATATCGGTATTTATTCTTTTTATGCTGTTCTAATATAACTGGATTTAGAAGCTGGATAGTACCATAAGACAGATTTATAGAAACTGTTTTTTCAGTTGTTTTGATTGTATAACTTTGAACTAAATCAAACATTCATTTTTCATAAATTTTATCAAATTTTTCTATTGGTAAATTCCAGTTCATTAACCTAGATTTGACTTTATCTAGTTGAGTGATGATTTCTAAATCGTTTACTGATTTTATGTCGATATTTGAGAGATTGGATGTCATGGGTGAGTAGGAAGATTACTTTTTCTCTCTCTGTCTATGCAGTAGTAGTTAATACGAATTCTTTTGTTCCTTAGAATTATATCTTGATTTATGTTTCTTTAATTCTCCCTAGGACACACCTAAACTCTGGACACACCTGAGTTATTACTATGCTTATGGTTGGCAGGTACGGGTCAGTCCTTGAATCTAACACAGCTAATGGTCCAGTTAATTTCAACCATTACCCAAACTTCACCGTAGATCTAATAGATCCACACATTCTCAAAACCTTAACCTTAAACATTCAGACAAAGAACTTAGAGTTCGAACTAGGATCAAAACCTCTTGGTTTAATATATCGTGTTTACTTTAAGGTAATGAAAACCACGATTAATCCTAAAGCAAAACAGCATATTGGAAACCCTAAAGAAACTTGTTTATTAGAAACAAATTTTGAAAGATCGAATACCTTTGTCCCTCGAATGATTAAGTGGGATAATGTTCTACAAAACCCTATCTGGAATTTTGATCACATTATTAATCCTAAAAGCATTATGAATCTAAAACATTAGGAAAAATAACAGAAACTTCAACATGTCATATAGAGTTAGAATTCAAAAGAAAATCTTTTTCAGTTCCTTCTTCATCCTTCTCTTTACCTAGATCACTTAGCAGCCGACGAATGTAAAATAAAAGCAAAAAAGAAGAAAAGAGTAAATCAGCTTTCTTTATCAAAAGATACTTTAGAACAGATTAATCAAATTCTTGATCAAAACGATTCTTCAACAGATAATAGTGATAGCGAAACTGACGGAATATTTGAAATCCAAGAAAATTCCTCTGAATCAGATTCAAGTGAACAGTCTTCTTGCGATTGCACCGGTTTATGTACTTGTGCAATAGGAGAACTCTGTATGATCAATAATTCATCTAATCAAGTTAATGTAATTACTAGAGCAAATAAAGAACTTTTCTTCGAACTATTAGATTACATTCAGGATGAAACAGTTAAAAGAGAATATCTGTTAAAGGTTAAAAATTTAGTTCTTAATCCAAAAGTTCAAGTAGAACCTTATAATTTAAAAGAAGTATTTGAAAAATTTAAAGGTAAACAAAAAAAACCTACTAACTCTTTACAAGATCTACAATTAGAAATCAAAGAACTTAAACAAGAAGTTAAATGGTTAAAATAACAGAATGATCAAAGAATAACAGACATTAATCAGATAAATACAAAATTAGTTCAACAAAAATTAGATAAATCTTTAATAGATCCCACTCCTTTATCAGACGAAGAAATAGAACAAAATGAATACAATTTAGATTAATGTTATTAAGAGAAATGTGGTGTGCAAAACCGGAAATTTTAATTGCAAAAATATTTGAAACAAAGTCTTCAACAAAGTGGATATCACGTGACAGTATTTCTGTACAAAGAACAAAAATAAAGTAGATATAATTACTAAAGAACTTTAGTTCTCGGCGAATGGATAAAAAAAAGAAAGAAAAACTAATAGAACAATAAAAGGTAAGATATCAAACTTATTTCAATCCCTGCACATTGTTTATAACTTTATAGGTTTTTGAAATATTTTAGATGTGGCTGAAATCTTTTTGGAGCTCTATTTTGAACCAAAAGAGGCATGTACCGTACACATTGCTTAAATACAGTAACAAAGATAAAATAGAAATCCTTTCTTAATTAAAAAAAAAAAAGTGTGCAATAAATGCATAACACTTCCGCCCCCTAAAGTCCTAGCCTATACGGCTATACCAGTACCGGAGCCACGCTATTGTAACGGGCGGCAATCCCAAAATTCTACAGGCAATAGGTTATATTATACTTCTTGGCTTAACAGTTTTTTATATATGGCTCTGCTCACTTTTTTATTCTTTTGGAAACGTTAAAAAATCAGTTTTTAACAAGTAGTAATAAAAAATAAAAATAAAATTTAACTTAATATTATTTGTTTATAAATATATTATATATTCTCAATTTTTAATGCAAACTAAATATTTAATTTTTTATTGAGATTAAAATATTCAAATTTTATTCTTTGTTATTGTTTGTGCAATTCCAGTTCAATCTACTCTTCCTTTTTCTCTACTAGTAGTTTGGCAAAAGAATAAAACATTAAATTATAGTTCAAATTTTATATATAAACAAATAAATTAGAAATAATTTGTGTGTTTTTGAACAAATTTATAATTTACATTGTATTTTTTATTTCTTTTGAACAAAGCATAGATAAATTTCTTAGAAGAAAAATAATTTCTTATGTGCAATTGTTTTCTTTTAAATCAAATAATAATATACAAAATTATTTAAAATAAAATAAAATTGAGATATGAGATTATATCGAGAACAAGTGTCGAATGTAAAATTTTTTAACTGTAGTACTAATATTTTTTGTAATTTCTTATATATGTTGAAGTGTCTTAATACATTAATATTTTTAAATTTGTATAACTAGTTTTTACTTTATATATTATAAAAATTATAAATATATAAGTATTCCACTACTGTTAAGATCCTCAATCCGCATTGTCAGATCCGATCTATTTATTAAAAAGGCCAAGGGAACTTTTAAACAAGAAGAAGACAAGCTGAAAGCTTTCCAACTCAATCAGAAGATGCCCCTCCACAGTTGCAAAAGTGATGAGGATTTCAAGGACCAATTTAAACTCCAAAAGCATGTTTATTGTGAGAATTATACATGGTGTGAGGGTGGGGGATCCTTACTGCCTAAAAGCCTAATATTTGGTTTGCTTGAAAATTCACTAAAAAGTTATTACAGCTCCAAGTTGTTGCTTTTGCTTCGAGTCCAAATGTTGTTGCCTGTATGGAGTTCTTCGAGAGGATTGTTTGAAAGAAAAATTGCCAATTTAGTAATTTTTATTGTTTGATAGATTTGGTTATTTTTTTAAATTTCCTAACTATTTTCGGATAATTTTTTTTGTCCTTATAACCATTTCTGTCAAGTCATTTTTTTAGAGGGGCAAATATGGTACTTCACTATTTTGAGACCTAAAAAGTTAAAAAAAATTAAAAGTGACTAAATCCATCAAACAATAAAAGTTAAAAGATTAATTTAGCGCATTTTTCATAATTATGTTTGAATATTTTTATTTGTATTTTAAGTTGAAATCTTATGTTTGTATTGAACAATGCCTTATAACAGAGAAATTAGATGAGATAGTACATGACAAGACAATTATAAGTAATCAATGAAATAGCATAATAATTAAAAATTTATGATATTGAGTCTAATTATCATTATTTTCTTCATAATTTATGAAAGACAATATAAATTTCAAAGAATTTAATAATAAAAATAGATAAAGAAAATTCATGTATATATAGATAAACAAACTGGATAGATAAACAAACTTAAGCTAATTAGCTTACATTATTTATCTCTTTCTTTCTTTCATTGGGCTTGGTAACTTTAGGTAAATTCTAATGTGATGGGGTTGGCTAATTCTCTTAATGATTAATCAAATTTCCCTAGATGATGGGTTGGCCAAACATTGAGACAACAATATAGTAAAAGTACTTGTCACCTTACTTGAGGAAAACGATACTTACCATTAGAAGTCTATGCTACATGATGAGTACACTTGCCTAAATGTGTGTTGTGAGTAAATGATTTTGGTACTTTTATTGTTAAACTTGATTAATTAATGTGAATTATTGAGACTATTTCCTATGAACAAGAATATACATATAAAGTACGTATCAAATTTTTGGCATCGTTGCTGGAGATTGAATGGCAATATTTTAAATTGGTTAATTTTTGTTGATTTGATTTTGTAATTGTACATCGTTTTGAATATGACTAACTTATACCTAGGTAGTTGTACATGTCAATTGTAGATAAATATTTGTATGTGTACTTTAGAATTGAACTTATTTATGTAAGTGTATCTGGGAATTTTCTTCTTGTTGTGAAAGTTTTGGTTTTTGGTTGAAAATTTAGAAAATTATTCATTCATTAATTCTTTGGTAGGATATTCATTGATTTGTTGGGTAAATCATTTACAGCTATCCTTGTGGTTTAAGTATAGATTGAGATTTTAGTGATTCTATTCTCTAGGGAACCCTCTTCGTTTTGGGAGTAAAAATGAAAACAATATTTCATAGACAAAACTTGCCAAGGATGGAAGAAACGGAGGAGCTATATTCAATAGAAGGCCTTTTGTGTGATTTTGCAATTACAGTAGACTCCTATTTCGATATAATGGAAGCTTTGTTGAGGAATCAAGAGGGATTTCTTTTCACATTAGATGGACAAATTAACCAATTGGCAAGCTTATTCAAGGATAAGAATGTAAAAGAATAAGTGGAAGTGATCACATTGAGAAGTAGGAAGCAACTAGACAGTCCAGTAGAATCCGTAGAGGAAAATAAAGGGACAATATAGGACAAGCAAAAAGTAGAGTGCAATTACAGCTATGAACAGGCGCCGATTGACAATACCAAACTGGTATCGGTCGATGCTTTTGAGAAAAAGCAATTTCAGGGGCAAGCATGTGCCCTAAACCACCCATTCCCTATCTGAACTGTTTGAAAAAATGGAAGGAAGACAAGCAGTAAAAGAAGTTCTTGGAAGTATTTAAGCAGCTGAATATCAATATTCCCCTTATTAAAGCACTCACACAAATGCCCAAGTATGCTAAATTCTTAAAGGATATCTTTTCCAACAAAAGGAAATTGGAAGAGCTCTACTATGGTACTGAATGAAGAATGTTTTGCCATCTTCCAACATAGGAAAAAGCTGCCACAAAAACTAAAAGATCTAGGGACTTTCTCTATCCCTTGCATGATTGGTAGTGTTACTTTTGGCTTTGCATTGGCAGATTTAGGGGCTAGTATACATTTGTTACCATACAACACTTTTTGTAAGTTGGGTTTAGGTAAACCAAAGCCACTAGAATGAATATTTAGTTAGCAGATAGATCTATTAAATATGTTAAAGGAAATGTGGAGAATATGCTTAGGTTGACAAATTCATTTTTTTCAGTAAATTTTGTTATTCTTGTCATGCATGAGGATTCTAAAGTTTCATTGATTCTAAGCAAACCTTTCTTGGCCACTACAAAAGCTGTTATAGATGTTCATGAGGGAAAGCTGACATTAAGTGTTGAGGAGGACAAAGTTATCATAAGATTTTCTGATAGCATGAAACATTTATCCGTATAAGATGATTGCTTTAAGATTGATATTCTTGATGAATGCATTTCTGATTTTGTGCAGGAGCATTTTATGCAATTGACTGAGGATGGGTTAGTGGAAGATGTTGAACAACATTCCTAAGAAATATTAGCACATGTGGCGAATTCCATGGACAATTTTGAACCATAAGTTTTTGAAGTTATTAAAAAGTCAAGTCTTGGGCGGATGAGATAATCTATTGAAGACCCACCATAGTTGGAATTGAAAGATTTACCAGATCATCTTGAGTATGCATTCTTAGACCAAGGGAATAATTTGCCAGTGATTATTGCAAAAGTTTGAAGGAAGGGCAAAAGCTGTAGTTGGTTCAAATTCTACAGAGTTACAGAAAGGCTATATTATGGAAACTCATAGACATAAAAGGAATTAGCCCTTCTTTTTACACACATAAGATCCTTTTTGAGAAAGATGCAAAGCCTGTGGTATAACCCCAATGAAGGTTAAATCCAAACATGAAGGAAGTAGTTAATGATAAAGTGATTAAGCTGTTGGATACAGGAATGGTATACTCCACTTCAGACAGTATGTGGGTGAGCCTTACACAAGTAGTACTAAAGAAGGGAGGCATGATAGTAGCGCCTAATGAGAAGAATGAGCTTATTCCTATTAGGCTTGTCACTGGATGAAGAATGTGCATTGACTACAGAAACTGAATGAAGCTACAAGAAGGGATTATTTTTCCCTACCCTTTATTGATTAAATGTTAGAGTGGTTAGCTGGGACATGTACTACTACTTTTTGTATAGATTCTCTACCTACTTTCCGATTCCTATTGCCCCCGAAGATCAAGAGAAATCTACCTTCACCCACCCCTTTGAGACTTTTGCCTACAAGCGTATGCTTGCCTTTTGGATTGTGCAATAGGCCTGGAACTTTTCAAAGATGTATGGTAGTTGTTTTTGAAGGATTAGTAGAGGAGATAATAGAAATGTCTATAGATAAATTTTCTATTTTAGGGGATTCTTTTGAGTTGTGTTTGCAAAATTTGAAAAGAGTACTCCAAAAATATGAAGAAATGAATCTTGTGTTGAATTGGGAGAGGTGTCACTTTATGGTAAATGAGGGTATTATTTTGGGGCATAAGATTTCATGACAAGGAATTAAGGCTACTTGATCTAAGATATAGCTAATTGAAAAGCTTCCTCCACCAACTTCTGCAAGGGCTATTAGGAGTTTTCTTGGGCATGCAAACTTTTACAGGAGATTTATTTAGGATTTCTCTAAAATCTCAAAATCTCTTACATCTTTACTTGAAAAAGATGCCCCCTTTAATTTTGATGAAAGGTGCTTATTTACTTTTTAACTTATTGACGAAAAAGTTGATTAATGTTCTCATTATAGTTGTTTCTGTTCCTTTTGAATTAATGCGTAATGCTAGTGATTATACAGTTGTAGTGGTTCTAGGACAAAGGCATGGCAAGTATTTTCAGCCAATCTATTATACCAGTAAAACTCTTATAGCAATGCAAGAGAATTATACCACCACAGAAAAAAAGTTGCTAGCAATAGTATTTGCTTTTGATAAATTTTGTCCCTTTCTTATTTTATCTAAAGTTGTGGTTTACACTGATCATTTTGTACTAAAATATCTTCTTGTTAAATGTGAATCTAAGCCTAGATTGATAAGATGGGTATTGTTATTACAGGAGTTTAATTTAGAGATTAAGGACAAAAAGAGAGTTAGAGAATTTAGCTACTGACCATCTTTCTAGATTAGAGAGTCCTCATCTGGAACCATTAAGTGAAGAAGCGATTCATGACACATTTCTGGATTGAGAAATTATTTTGAATTAATAACAAGAAAACATCCCCATAGTTTGCGGATTTTGCCAACTTCTTGGTAGCAAGAATCCTTCCTACTGAGTTTATATCTCAAAAAAGAAAGAAGTTTATCTCTAACATCAAATATTATTTTTGGAAAGATCCTTATCTATTTCGGAGATGTGCTAATCAAGTGATCCGGAGATGTATGGATCATGCTGAGGCTCAGGATATTTTGAGACATTGTCACGAAAGTCTAGCTGGAGGTCACTACCAAGCTAACAACACTGCCAGAAAAGTTCTCGATTGTGGATTTTATTGGCCATCAATATTCAAAGATGCACACAAGTTTGTTAAATGTTGTGGCAAGTGTTAGTGAATAATTAATATTTCTAAGACTTCTGAAATGCCTTTGACAGTTTTTCAAGCTTGTGAAGTCTATGGCTATTGGGGGATTGACTTCATGGGGTCATTTCCCAGTTCCTGTAGGAATAAATACATTCTGGTTGCAGTTGATTATGTATCCAAATGGGTTGAGGCATAGGTTTTGCCCACCAATAATGCCAGAGTCATGATTAAGTTTCTTAAAAAGTTGTTCACCCATTTTAGACTTCTTAGAGTTTTCATCAACGACAGGAGTACACATTTTTGTAACAACCAGTTGGAAAAGGTGCTCAATTATTTAGGTATGTCTCATAAGTTAGCTATTCCATACCATATCCAAACCAATAGACAGGTCGTAACTAATAAGGAGTTGAAAAGAAGTCTGGAAAAAGTGGTGAATCACACAAGAAATGATTGGAATGCAAAGTTAGATGATGTTCTTTGGACATATAGGATAGCCTAAAAGACTCCTATTGGCACCACCCCTTATAAACTAGTTTATGGTGAATCTTGTCACTTGTCGGTAGAAATTGAGCATAAGGTTTTTTAGGCAATTAAGATGGTCAACTTTGATTTTAATGCCCCAGGAACTAAAAGGTAATTACAGATGAATGAACTTGAGGAATTAATAAATGATACTTATAAGAATTCTAGGATTTACAAAAAAGATAGTTAAAAGATGCCATGATTAACATATCTTAGTAGGCAGAGAATTTTGAACAGGGGATGAAGTTCTTTTATTTAATTTAAGATTAAGGTTATTCCCTAGAAAGTTGAGATTGCAATGGTCCGGGTTATTTTTAGTGACTAGAATGTTCCCATGCAGTGTAGTTGAGATATCTCATCTAGAAAAAGGAAAATTCACAATCAGTAGAAATAGGTTGAAACTATACTATGGCGAGAACACTGCAGAATTGGAAAGAACGGATTGCACTTTCCATGATGTGGAGAATTTGTCTACCTAGCTTTTCTTTTCCTCTTACTTTTCTTTTGCTTGAGAATTGCATCTTTTATGTACAGTGATTTTGATTTATTTTGATATCCTTTCACTTATGTTGATATTTTTTTTGCGATTGTAGAAGGAACTTTTTGGAACATGTAGAACAATACTATACCCCTTCTCCTCAAACAACACTATGGAACTACACCTTGCACACTTGGGAAGTATTACTTTTCTGTTTTTCCCTTATCCCTTTTGACTCTTCATTAGATGTGGTTATTGTTTAAATTGTGGCTAATAAAGACATCATCCAATTCAAGTATGGGGGAGATGATTAAGCTTTATTTCTTGCAAAAGTATATATTGAATTTCTTGGTACTTATTTGGCTATTTCTCTTTATTAACTTTGAAGAAAATGAGATTTTTTTAAAAAATTTTTTGGTATGCTTTGAATTTTATGATATTACTAATTTTTTTTCTTTTGGCATAAAAATTTAGTATGAAGTTATTTTGATTGGGATATTTTTAAGTAAATGTGTATATTTGACGCGATGTAGGCTAAGTCTTAAGAATTTAGCTTAACCTTGTTTAGGTTTTACTAAACATTATGACATTTTTATTTCTTGGGAACGGATGAGAAACTTGCAATGAAGTATAAATTGAGAATTTTTAGGTATGTTTATATTCTATGATCTTCTAACTAGTCCGAAGTTTGAATTTCAATAAATATGAATTGGGATAAGAAAATGAAAGAATAGAGTAGGGTAATGCAAAAGCTGAAAAATTATTAATTATGTTTTTACTAGGCATTTGCATTACCTCGCCCTGGAAAGAAAATGAGTATTTAATGATAGTAATGTAAAAGCTGAAAAATTATTACTTATATCTTTATTAGGCATTTGTATTACCTTGCAAAAGTGAGCAATTGGACTAATCTTCTATTTACTATTTAAATTGCAATAGTTTTAGAAGTCAGAGAACTTAAATTTACCCACTATTCCTTACTTATATGAATCACTAAAGTCATATTCTTGACTTAGAAAGTGAGGTGGAGCATGTAGAATAAGCATAGTCTTGTTTAATCCAACTTTGAGGGCATTAGTTTTATCTATTCAAATACATGCATTTACACGAGTTTGGCTTCGTCAAAGGACCTTGAATTGAATTTTTATCAAAAAAAAAAAAAAAATATTGATGTAAACTAACTTGTGTAATCTATATGTGATAGGACATGTTTGATCTCAATTCTTCTAAGGCATTCAAGTATGATTGATAAACAACTCTTGAGCAATGAATTTCAAGTATGGAAGATAAAAAAAAAGTTCAAAGTATATGGGGTAGCATACCAAGAAGTCCTTATAGAAGAACTTTAGACTAGGAAAGTTAAAGTATTTCTTATTAATTCCTATGTCTCTTTACTTTTTGATTCAATTGATTTCTATCTTGAAGTATACAAAGAAAAAGATTTCAAATTTTTAAAAATTTCAGAATTTTGGATTGAGTAATTTTGGATGTTTTTGCATCTAAAAGATTTATCCAAAATCCTGAGAAGAGTGTTGAAATATTTCTACCTGAAAAAGTACCTTTTTAAACTTACCTTTTGGCTGCATCATTGTCCGAAACATGAGTCCAAAACACAAGTGAATTTAACAGAAAAATTATAGACGTTTTATAGTCGTGGGTACTTCACTTTTTGGCTCTATAAATAGCCTCTAAACAAGATTAAATAGAAGATTTTTGTGACATTCTTCTAAGAAACACTATTGCTCAACAGTTTACAAAAATCTCCTTTTATCAAGTGCTTCAAAGTGAACTCATATTGTGTCAAAGGTAAAAGTATTTATGCTTTGTACCTTAGAGAACATCTGATTAAACAAGTGAGCTTTTATTGTTCTATTGATATTCAATCTCCTTTGTAGTACAAGGTTATGGTGTAAAACCCATTTGGGGTGAACCTTGATGTGAGTGTTTGATTGAGAGGTTTTGAAAAACCAAGTGTGGTGATCCTCTCTTGTATGTGGTACGGTTTGATTTCATTAAGTGAAGTAAATGAAATTTGGTTGAAAATCCTTAAGTATGAGTTTAAGGTAGTAGACGTAGATCTTGGTAAATCGAACCAACATTCTGTGTCTCATTTCCTTTCATATGTCATTGATTGCTTTGTATTTCTTTCTTTAGTTTGAATCTGAATATATCTCAAAGGGTTCTTGGATAACTTTCTTTGTCACCATAAAGTCGGTCTAAGAAACTCGATGATCATTATTATTCTGTATATCAGATGATCTGAATTTTTTTTTAGTTTGCCAAAAACTTTATTCATCTCTCCCTTTAAAGTTTTTCATTTAGTATCAGAACTTGGTCTACATATTCTTGGTTTAACAACCTTGTAGAAAAGATCTTCATGGTAAGCTCATCTTCTCTTCCATATATTGAAGGATCTTCAACAAATTGACCTCATTTGTTCAATGGAAACAACTACACATTTTGAAAAAATAGAATGAAAATTTATGCGTGTTCTGTCAACTTTGAGTTATGGAGTTTGATAGAAAAAGGTCATTTTATTCCATCAAAAGTTGTTGATGGCATAAAATTACCTAAACAGAATAAGGAGTTTAGTATTGAAGATAATGCTAATATGACTTTAAATTTTCAGACTATGAACATTTTATGCTGTGCACTAGATGTGATTGAATACAATTGAGTTAGTGGTTGTGATCAGCCCATGAAATGTGAAAATTACTTGAAGTCACCCATGAAGGGACAAACCAAGTTAAAGAATCAAAACTAGGGCTTCTAATTCATGATTATGAATTATTCACAATGAAACCGAATGAAAGCATCATTGATATGTTCACGAGATTCACTAATATCTCAAATGGTCTTAAAGCCTACAGGAAGGTTTATTCTCTTAGGGAACAAAATTAAAAAATTTTAGATGCCTTACCAAAAAGTTGGCAGCCTAAAGCTCTTGCAGTGGAAGAATCTATGGATTTAAAATCCTTACCAACCGAAGAGCTGATCAGATCTCTTCTAACTCATGAGATGAAACTTAAAAGGTTTCAAGAATCTGATGATCATGATAGAGGTAAAAAGGGAATAGCATTGAAAGTTGAAAATGAAGATGAAGAAACAAGTCTATAGGAAAGCAGTAAGGGTATGGAAATGGACAATGAAGATTTGGCTATGATAGCAAAAAAATTCAGAAGAATGTTCAACAAAGGGAATTACAAAAGAGGAAAGAAGTTCGTAAGAAAGAAAGGACAAATCTCAGCATTCAAACCTCAATGTTATGAATGTAAAAGCACTAATCACTTCATTGCCAATTGTCCAATTGCAAAAGGTAAGGAAAGAAGAACGCTTAGAAAGAAGAAAGACCTTAAGGCAAAGAAAGGTAAAGGATTTATGGGAACTTGGGACTTAAATGGGTCTGAATTTGAAGATGAAGATTCTGAGAATGAAACTGCCAACATATGCTTCATGACCATGGAAAACGAGGTAAACCCTTCTACATCTAATTTCATGTCTAATTCGCTTATATCTATAACTGAAAAGCATGATGATTCGAATGAGCTGTTAATTGATATGTTTTATGAACTAAAAAAACTGTCTAGAAAAATAAAAAAATAAAGTTGAAGATTAACTGTTTAAAAAAGGAGAACGAAATGTTGTTAAATGATAACAAAATGTCTCTTGAGTCACATGTGAGTGCTATTATTGAAAAAGATGTGATCATGATTACTTTACAATATGCATCTCTAGAAAATAGAAATTTATGTGATAGAATTCAACTCTTGAAAGTATGATTAGCACTTTTAATGACCTGAAAAATAGAGTCAATGATCTTACCACTTGTATTGAAAAATTCACAAATGGTAAAAGTAATCTGAAAAAATTACTCGGAACTCAACATCAAGTTGGAAAGCGAAATGGATTAGGATATAGACATGAGAATAAGGACAAAATTCAAAAGCTTAGATTTGTTAATATTGGAAATCGAAATGGCTTAGGATATGGATATGAGAATAAGGACAAAAATAACAAGTCTCAATTTGTTAAATCTGCCTTATGTTACCCAACACACAAAGCTTATATATATTGTGAAAAATCGGGACATATAGTTTCAAGTTGTCTTATTAAAAGAAAAGTGGAATCCAGTGGAATAATATTCTGGAAAATCAAAGGAAATGTTACTAACCTTCATGGACCTAAGAAAGTGTGGGTACAAAAAATCATTCATCCTTCGCATATATAGGCACATTCTTTGAGCTTCACCAAGTGGTTCTTGGACAGCGGTTGTTCAAGATACATGACTGGAAACACAGATTTGTTGAAGGATATACAGACCACAAATGAAGGATTCGTTACATTTGGAGACAAGAAGAAAGGAAAAATTCTTGGCATTGGTAATATTGGTAAAGGTTCCTTAACCATTATAAAACAAGTATTACTTATTGATGATTTGAATATATAACTTGCTTAGCATTAGCTAACTATATGATAATGGCTGCAAAGTCATCTTTGAAAAGGATTCTTGTTCTATAATGGCAGCTCAAATCTTGAAACAATCTTTACTGCCAAACGTATTGAAACTGTATATGTATTCTATCTAAATGACCTTATAGCTAATAGTATTAGATGCTTATCCATACATGACAATGATGGTTATTTTTGGCATAGAAGATTAGGTCATGTATCTTTCAATTTATTAAATAAACTGTCTTCAAAAGAGCTTGTTAGGGGACTGCCCAAAATGAAGTTTAATAAAAGCAAACTTTGTGATGCATGCCAATTTGGAAAACAAATCAAAATCTCCTTTAAACCTAAGAAAATAATTTCAACCTCAAAACCTCTCGAATTAATTCATATAGATTTTGGACCAATGAGGACTGTTAGTCTTGGAGGTAAGAAGTATGCATATGTACTAGTTGATGATTTCTCTGGATTCACTTAGACTTGATTTCTTGGACAAAAGGATGAAACCTTTTCAGAATTTTCAAAATTGATTAAACGCGTCCAAAACTCTATTGGATGCAAACCGATTTCTATAAGAAGTGATAATGGTAAAGAATTTTGCAACAATGAATTTACACACTTTTGTGATGAAAATGGAGTCTTTCACAATTTTTTAGCAGCCAAAACTCCTCAACAAAATGGTGTTGTTGAGAGGAAAAATCGCACTTTGCAAAAAATAGCTAGGTCAATGCTTTGTGAAAATGTCCTTCCAAAATATTTTTAGGTTGAAGCTGTTAATATAGCTTGCTATATAGTAAACTGAGTTATGCTGAGACCATTTTTGAGAAAACTCCTTTTGAACTTATGTTTGATAAAACTCCATCTATCTCTTATTTTACAGTGTTTAGCTGTAAATGTTTTATCCTAAATATCCGAGATAATCTTGGAAATGCCATATTTCTTGGATACTCTTTTAACAAAAAGGCATATAGAGTATACAATAAAAGATCTCTTTGTGCAGAAGAATTCGTACATGTTGTGTTTTATGAACCTAACATTTATACTTCAAAAAGAGATGATGTTGATGTAGGAAGTTCAAAGGAAGCTAGAATAGATCAACTCAAAGCTCCACCGCTAGATACTCATGCAAAAGAAGAAGAAATTGAAGAGCTGCAAGCTGAAAAAGGAAAAGAACAAACTGAAGATTCTACGAATCAACAATTACCAAAAGATTGGAAATACAAAATAGGTCATCCCAAAGAATAAATCATTGGTGATCCAAACTATGAAGTTAAAACTAGACGGTATTTTATTGATAACTTTGCTCTTCTCTCAAATATAGAACCTAACTATATTGATATAACATTGCATGATGAATTTTAGATTATTGTTATGCAAGAAGAATTAAACCAGTTTGAAAGAAATCAAGTTAGGAAACTTGTCCTTAGACCTCTTGATCGTCCTGTTATTGGTACCAAATGGGTATTTTGAAATAAACTTGATGAAAACGGAGTTGTGATTAGAAATAAAGCTAGATTAGTCACCCAAAAATTTAATCAAGAAGAAAGTATTGATTATGATGAGACATTTGCTGTAACACCCCACTACCTAGGCCTAATAGGGCCAGGGGTGTCGCCTCGTCCATTGGACAATGGGTCTTTATAACTAGGTCACATAAAATAAAATAAAATAAATACTTTAAAATTAAACTTATTACAACTCAAAAATACAGGATCAAATTCAAAATAAATTGTTTGCTACATTCTCTTAAAACATCACATAAAGAAAATAACATAAAGTCTTCAAAGCATAGGCAACAAGTCTAACTTTTGACCTCCATAGCCGGATCAACTCTGTAAACATGGCATAAAAGGTGATGAGATAAAAATCTCAGTAAGCCCGTGTGTGCTTTGAGTGTTTTAGGTAAAATAATTCATGTATGCAAGTTGTAAAAGTCTCATAAGAGAAAGTACTGGCAAGCATTAAATAAGTGTTGAAAATAAAGAGTGGTGTTTTACTTTTCAAACCATACATATGCAAAATAAATACAACCACTCAAATGGGTAGCCATGGGTTACCACACGTTGGGCCCCATGACCAAATAACGATTAGAATGCCACACTTTGCGCAAGCTGACAAAAGGTAGGTGTACGACCTACCGGGTGATATACTTTTCCATCTCTACACCTAAACTTACCGGTTGTCCACTCCGAAAATACACAGTCCACATGATTGAAACTTGCTAGCTCGGACTGGCATGACCTACTGGTCTGGCATCCTATCCAGGAAGGACTCACCCCTCAGAGGTGGCCACCTATTGAGAGACTTACTCTAACTCTTCAAAGATTAGTCCTAGTAGACTGCCCTTATTGAGTACTCAACGTTGATTGTCCCACTTGGGAGAAAATTGATCATACATTGCTTTGTTTGGAAATAGCAATTAAGGGTTACTAAAATTCTTGTTAAAGTAGGGTTTAAAAAAAAAAAATTTAGCATTTTGTGTTAAACTACTTGTCTGATTTTTCAAATGATTTGCTTGACTGAAATAAATAGGAAAAACAGTCCTTAATTACCTTTACAACATGAATGTCCATACACATCGCATTTGGCTTGCCACCGTAATTTTTGGTCTTCACAAAATTCCATGCAGGAGCTTACCTGACGTCTTGTTTTCACAAGTAAAATAATCCTCCAAGCTGATGACCAAGTCAACCTAGCCCTGCCCGGGGGGTAATCACAGGATATAAGTTACTATTAGCCCAAAAGGAGATAACCAATAAGCCACACAGACATAACACTCCAAAGTCCCTTATACGAACCACAAAATCAATCCCCAACGTTGACTCAATAACAAGGTCAAACAACTATTCACTCTACCTAAGCTAGCACATTGGTTAAGGATAGTCCATAATTAAAATCCAGGAATCAATTTGTAAGTTAGAAAACAAATAAATAAATAAATGAATAAATAAATAAATAAATACATAAATAAATAAATAGATGAATAAATAAATAAATAAAATAAATAAGTAGTTAAACAAATAAATAGATAGATAAATAAATAGTTAAATGAATAAATAAATAAATAGATACTTAATTAATTAATTAGATAAATAAATAAATAATTGGGATAAATAAATAAATAAGTGAAAGCATATGTTCTAAACAACATATGGTTCCTAGTGAACTTTTAATAGATATTAAATAGGTCCTGCCTTTAAATTAATAATAATAGATTCATAGACAATAGCAAGCAACCAAATAATAAATTAATAGATTAATTAAGGAATGAACATCTATTAAATAAATCATTGTCTAATCCCGTAAATCTCTTGTGATTAGACAGCCATTTAATAATTAGATAATTAAATAATAAATAGTTAATGATGGAATAAATAAGCAAATAAATATTGAATAATTAAATAATAAATAAGTAATTAATTAGTAAGTAAGTAAATAAATAAATAATAGATAAATAATTAGTAAATAAAAGGTTGACTAGTAGATAAATACTCTAGTGTATAAATAATTAGAAAAAAAAAATAATTAACAACCACCTAGTATTTATCTAATAAATAAATGATTAATAACTAAATTGAAATGTACCACCAACGATTACCCAAGCATTCAACAAACAAATCATCAAGTAATAAATAAATAAATGCTTGTCGAATAAGTAAATAAATGACTATTATTTAAATAGGTGATTAATAAATAAGTACCTAGGAATTAAGTTAATAAATATAGATAGAAAATTAATGGGTAGTTAAATAAGTAATCAATAAAGTCTAAATAACAATTATAATAGTCATGATAATCATAATATCAGTAGTAGTAACCATATTAATAACATTTAAAATTAATGAGTTTGCTAGAAGAATGCTATTACCGAATGATAGCAAAACAAAAGAAACAGCATTAAACATAAACAATAGAAAAGCAACAACAACAAGAAAAGCTATGGCCGACAAGGCTAGAAAAAAAAAAAAAACATTTGAATAAAAATGGCATTGCCGACAAGATGACAAGATTTAGTGTTAAAAAAAAAAAAATGCTGCGGTGCTGCCGACAAGATGAACCAATTTTAGAGTTTTAAACTGGGTGGTGCTAATTCTTTAACAATATGCAGCACTGATGGCACGAATTGCACTTCCTATGATAGAATACTAATTCAACATGAATACTACACACGGCAAAACACCTGCCTAACTCGGTTGCGCAAGGGCGATACCAAATTCCAGAACCTACAGCATCCAACAACATGCCTTACGAGAATAGGAACAAAGTAAAAAAAAAAAAAAAATCAATCTTAGGCATTACACATGGCTTACGGTTTCCCATCTGACAACAAAAGACCCCAACGAACATGCATTCAACCATAGCAGCATTCTCAAGCCACAACAGCACAGATTCCACCGAAATTTTCACCAAAATAGCTTCGACAACACATCAGTTACGTTCTCCTTCACCAAAACTTAAAGCCTAGTTTGACAGAACTTATTCATGAGAGGAACCATCCTATTCCAAACCATCCCACGCACAACGAAAAAGAACGACAAGAGAGGGTTAAGACTTACTTGATTAAAATTGAGTAGGAAGTGAAGAAGTTTGCTCGGTGCTTGCTGGCTGCGATCCTCGATTGGAGAAGAGTTTTGCTGTTTTGGTAAGTTGGAATGTGTTCTGCCTGGGTTTTGCAAAAGGTGGATACGCAGATTTTTTTTTTCCTTTACAATTCTAAGAGTCTTCTTGAGTGCTCTGGGAAAGAAGAGAAAGCTTTGTTTCGTGAGTTTTTTTTTTTTTCGTCAACAGCCCTTGGTTCACTAGAGAGAAGAACAACAGTTTGAAATTCAAAGAAACTTCCAATCGGAGTAGGAGGCGGAGTTGATAAACCAGAAAAAAAAAAATATTTACCACCTTCAAGGCTATTACTCTGGGAGTTGAAAAACTCAGTCACAATACATCTTTAGTTTTTTTTTTGAATATGAAAATAATATAGAAAAGAAGGAAAAGAATAGAAAATAAAATAAAATAGCTCAAAAACAAAAAAGAAGGGAATAGGTGGGAAGTGGTTTGAACCCAGGTCCTCTCAAACTCAGCCCTCCATTCTAACCAACTATCCACAACAGCTTTTGCTTTGCTAATTCCAACATATATCTTATCTCTAATCAACCCAAAACCTAATAATGCTTTCGCCCTTAATACTAAATTATAGAATCCTTCCTTTCCCAAACTAAATTTTCCCAGGCCACCTAAATAATCATAACCACCTAATCAAGCCATATAAAGCCTAACCACTAAACCATATTAAATCTTATTTATTTATTTTATTTTTTTCCCTTCTGAACCAAATTCTCTTCTTATCTAAGCCTCAAGCCATATTCCTATTTCGGCATCACACAAAATTACCTTTTTACTCTTCCTACCCAACAAACATAAATAAGTCTTTTAACCTACAAACCATAATTCTAGAGCACATAAATCATTCAAAAATATATACTTTTATGCAGAATGATATGATATGTATCCCGACCCCCTTACTCTAAGGTTAGCTTTAGATGAGATTTCACATCCTCCCCTCCTTCAGGCATACTTTCATCTCAGATCGGGATACCTCCGCTTTACCCACTCTTCTGTTTCCCATATGGCATCTCGCGAGCCATGATGCTCCCACTGCACCTTTACCATCGGAATTTACTTGTTCTGGAGAGTCTTGATACTTTGGTCCAATATTTTCACGGGTTTCTCCACATAACTGAGGTCGGGTTGCAATACTAACGGCTTATCATTCAAAACATTTCCGGAGTTAACATTGTATTTCTTCAGCTTAGATACATGAAATACATCATGAATTCCCGTCAACCCATCTGGAAAATCCAATCGATACGCCACCGGCCCAATTCTGTCTTTTATTGAAAACGGTCCCAAATACCTCAGATTCAGCTTCCCCTCTTTCGGATGCTTCAGAATTCCCCTATTTGATGTCAGTTTTAGGAACACACCGTCTCCTACCTGAAATTCTAACTTTCTCCGCCTATTGTCTGCATAACTTTTTTGTTGGCTCTGGGCTGCTTGTAACTTTTCCCTGATTAACTTGACCTTGTCCAACATTTCTTGAACACAGACTTTCCCCGGTTTGCTTATATGACCATCCTCCGACCAACTCCAGTATAGCGGTACCTGACACTTGCGTCCCTATAGTGCTTCATATGGAGCCATTCCAATCGAAGCTTGATAACTGTTATTGTATGACAAATCTGCATACGGCATACATTCGATCCACTTATCCCCGAAATCCAATACACAGGCTCTCAGCATATCCTCTAATATTTGAATAACCCTTTCTAACTGTTCATCGGTTTGCAGATGCGCCGCCATACTGAACGTCAGACTAGAACCCATCGATTTTTGAAACTTGCTCCAAAATCGGGATGTAAATCTCGGATCGCGGTTGGACACAATACTTGAAGGCACTCCGTGCAGTCTGACTATTTCCCGCACATAGGTCTGAGCTAACTTTTCCATTGAATCCCTTACATTCACTGGTATGAAATGTGCTGACTTGGTCAATCGATCCACCACTACCCATATGGCGTCCTTTTGGGTCATTGCCATAGGGAGTCCGGTAACGAAGTCCATGGTCACCTCTTCCCATTTCTATTCCGGTACTGGCAACGGTTGTAACAATCTCGCCACCTTTTTGTGCTCCACTTTGACTTTCTGACAGGTCAAACACGTCGAGACATACTTAACCACGCTCCGCTTCATTCCGGGCCACCAATAAGCCCTTTTCAGATCCTGATACATTTTGACCTCTCTCGGATGAATGGCGTACTTACTCTTATGCGCCTCTTCCAAAATTCTGCTCTTCAACTGCTGCTCATCCGGTACACACAATCGATCTCTGAAATACAAAACTCCCACTTCGTCCTGCTGAAATTCACTGCCTTGTTGTTTGAGTTCCTTGTCCTTGAAAAGTTGATACTCTACATTACTTTGTTGAGCCTCAATGATGTCCCGCCTTAGGTCTGGTGTCAACCTCAGGTTGCTAATAACAATCCTTTCTTCCTGCACTTCCGCTTTTCTATCCAACACATCCTGAACCACTTGAACCTCCTGCACCCTTAGCCTGGCCATTCTGACTTTTCTGCTCAGGGCATCAACAACAACGTTGGCTTTCCCAGGGTGGTAGTTGATAGGACAGCGGTACTCCTCCAAGAATTCCATCCATCTTCGTTGTCTCAGATTCAAGTCCTTCTGGGTGAAGATGTACTTCAGGCTCTTGTGATCAGTGAACACTTCATATTCTGCTCCATACAGATAGTGCCGCCATTTCTTCAAAGCGAACACAATGGCAGTCAGTTCTAGACATGCGTGGGATAATTGACTTCATGCGGCTTTAACTTCTGAGAAGCATAGGCGATTACCTTTCAGTCTTGCATAAAAAATGCCCCCAAACCTTCTTTCGAAGCATTGGTATACAACGCGTAAGGCTTATTTCCCTCTGGCAAACTCAACACAAGTGTTGTCATTAATCTCCGCTTCAGCTCTTGGAAACTCTTTTCACATTTTTCATTCCAAACAAAGGGTATGTCCTTTCTCAGCAACCGGGTCATAGGAGATGCTAGCGTTGAAAACCCCTTAATAAACCTCCTGTAGTAGCTAGCCAATCCCAAAAAGCTTCGAATCTCTGTGATGTTCTCTGGTTGCTTCCAGTCCGAAACTGCTTCAACCTTCGCTGGATCTACCTTGATCCCATCCTTGGTCACCACATGACCAAGAAATGCCACACTATCTAACCAAAACTTGCACTTGCTAAACTTGGCGTAAAGCTTGTGCTCCCTTAGCTTTTCCAGTACCAACTTCAAATGTTCTGCATGGTCCTCCGGGCTTCTGGAGTATATGAGTATGTCGTCGATGAAGACCACCACGAACTTGTCCAAGTAGGGTTGGAACACTCGATGCATCAAATCCATAAATACCGCGGGTGCATTGGTTACCCTGAAAGGCATTACCATAAACTCATAGTGAGATCTTGTATTGAAGGCCGTCTTAGGAATATCTTCCTCCTTTATCCTCACTTGATAGTAGCCTTGCCTCAAATCCAGTTTGGAGTAACAACTGGATCCTTGCAACTGATCGAACAACTCGTCAATTAACGGTAGAGGATATTTATTCTTGATAGTCATGTTGTTCAAGCCCCGGTAGTCAATATACAACCTTAGAGTCCCGTCCTTTTTCCTCACAAATAGCATAGGTGCTCCCCAGGGTGACGTGCTAGGTCTGATATAGCCTTGTCTCACCAACTCTTCTAGTTGCTCCTTCAATTCCTTCATCTCCGCCGGTGCCATCCGATATGGAGTTCGGGACACCGGTTCCGCTCTTAGAACTAGATCAACGGTGAACTCAACTTCTCGGTTGGGAGGTAGAGATGTGAGTTCCGTAGGGAACACATCGGGAAAATCCTTTACCACCTCAATATCCTCCAGAGTGCACTGGTTCTTCGACTTGTTTATCACATAAGCCAAATATCCTTGACATCCTTGTTTCAACAATTTTCGGGCTTTAGCCCCAACTATAAAAAACTTCAATTCTTTTACTTTCCTGCCATTGAACTCCATCACATCACATCCTGGTCTAATGAACTGCACCGATTTATTCTTACAGTCTACTCTAGCCCCATGCTTCGTTAGCCAATCCATTCCCAATATCAAATCAAAATCATCAATAGCTAAGACTATTAAATCTCCCTCCAAGCTTTCTTTCCCCACTTCAATTTTACAATTCTGCACATACCGATCCGCTTGCACCATTTTCCCTAAAGGCGTTCTCACTAACAAGGTAAAAGGTAGTTCTATTCCATCCCAACCCAAATGATATGCACAATTCTTGTTTAAATAGGAATGGGTAGATCCAGGGTCTATCAATGCATTAATGGAACGATCTTGGATAGAAAACGTACCTTCCACCACTGTTACATCAGCTCCAACCTCCTCCCGATTGAGAGCGAAAACTTTTGCTTTCACCTGTGGCTTCTGCGTTCCACTCCCGGAAGCTCCCGTGGCATTAGCTCGATTGGCCCCCGGGATCTGAGCTGGGTTCCCTTGTCTGACTCGGAGAAGTTTAGGGCAGGCATTCTGCAGATGATTCGGGTCTCCACAGTGGTAGCATTTCTGCTCACCTCCTCTAGACCAACATTTTTTCTCAGTGTGGCCCATTTTCCTATAGTGCCGGCATAATGGAAGATTCTGCGCAGGACCAACCGGTGTTGTTCGGGCTTACTTTCCCCGATTCTGCCATTGCTGGTTAGCAGGGTGCTTGTTGGGCTGTTGCTTCTGAAAAGGTCTTGGCGGCTATCTTGATGGTACGAAAGGTCTAGGTGCCATTCGGTTGCAATCCTCATTCTCAGTACGGGTGGCTGTGTCCACAGCCCCCGAATAAGTCGTTGGAGGAGAAGGTGCCAACGCCCTTCTTAACTCCTGCCTTAAACCCTTAACAAATTGCCTCGTTCTGTTCTGCTTGGTGTCCACCAGCCTCTTGCAGTACTTTGACAATTAGGTGAACCGTGCTGCGTACTGAGCTACCGTCATACCTCCCTGCTTTAGATTCTGGGACTCATCTTCCCACTTCTCAACTATCCACTGAGGGATATACTCGGCTCGGAATGCTTCTATAAAATTGGCCCATGTCCAGTCTTGGTCAATCATCTCCCAGTCGTCCTGAACCCATTGCCACCGTGCCCGAGCTGGGCCCCTCAATCGAAATGCAGCAAACTTCACCATTCGCTCCTCAGTATACTGGAGCGTAGCAAAGATATCCTCCATTTGTTCCACCCATTGTTCCGCTTTCTGATCTTGCTCGGCCTCTCCTAAAAAGATAGGAGGTTGAAATTTCAGAAACCGCTCCAATGCCTCATCTTCCCCTTTCGGATTCCTTTGCTCAGTCAGGGTTTGCAGAATCTCGGTCACTTTGTGGAACGCTTGCGCCATTGTTACGCTAACCGGTTCTTCCGATCCCTTTTCCGGCTCCAGTTCGTTCTCATCCCCCTGGTTTGGTAATGGCATTTGAGTTGTATCAAACTCCGGTATCACGGGCTCTGCCTGAGGAACCCTTCTGCTGGATCTGGCTGCACGACACTTGGGTGCCATTCTAAACCATACCCCAGATAATGAGTTTATGCATCAAAGTTTAAAATATCCAAATTGAGCATGCATTCACATTCAACTTTAAACGAAAGAAAATTAGATGCAAATTTTGTATAAAGAATTGCATATAGATTTTTCTCAAGATTTAGAGTACTCTAGGTACTCTTATTTGCATAAATTTTGAAATAAGGTAATAAATGTGAATGGACTCCTAGCATAGGAGTTTATTGAAAACTGTAAATAAAACATCCTAAGCATAGCAAAACTTGGCCTCTCTAATCCTCATCAGAGTCTTCAAAGCCAGCATCATGCAACCAACCTCTTGAATTCCTAGAAAAGTCTATCTTGGCCCCATTCACGAACCCATAATCTATTGGCTCCTTCCCGGGTCTCCTAGAACTCTCCTCGGTTTCAACCTGATTGGGTGGGGTTACAAAGGAAGGTCTAGGTGGAGATTCATAATCCATCTCCCCTAGGTCATCACTATTAGTTGTCAAGTCAACTATGGGATTAGGAGGGAGGGGAACATATTCCATATCAATCTCCTCGTTTTCACTGTCTATAACCAAGTCTATCATGGGTATTGGGGGTGGCTCAATGATCTGGACTTCATCGTCACTGCTATCATCCAGGGGAATAATTGGTTGCGGTGCAGGTTGAGGCACTGGTAGGTCTTCCGGGTAGATCGGGATGGGAGGATGCCATTGCTACCATTTCCTTGCGGTTCTAATCATTCTAACCATCCTACAGCATAAACAAGACAGGTCAGTCAAAAGATTTGAACTTAATAAAACAAAACATAGACTATCTATACTTGCCTAAACCTAGGCTCTGATACCACTTGTAACACCTCACTACCTAGGCCCAACAAGGCCAGGGGTGTCGCCCCGTCCATTGGACAAGGGGTCTTTATAACTAGGTCACATAAAATAAAATAAAATAAATAATTTAAAATTAAACTTATTACAACTCAAAAATACAGGATCAAATCCAAAATAAATTGTTTGCTACATTCTCTCAAAACATCACATAAAGAAAATAACATAAAGTCTTCAAAGCATAGGCAACAAGTCTAGCTTTTGACCTCCATAGCCGGATCAACTTGTAAACATGGCATAAAAGGTAATGAGATAAAACTCTCAGTAAGACCGTGTGTGCTTTGAGTGTTTCAGGTAAAACAATTCATGTATGTAAGTTGTAAAAGTCTCATAAGAGAAAGTGCTGAGCAAGCATTAAATAAGTGTTGAAAATAAAGAGTGGTGTTTTGCTTTTCAAACAATACATGTGCACAATAAATACAACCACTCAAATGGGTAGCCATGGGTTACCACACGTTGGGCCCCATGACCAAATAACGGTTAGAATGCCACACTTTGCGCAAGCTGACAAAAGGTAGGTGTACGACCTACCGGGTGAGATACTTTTCCATCTCTACACCTAAACTTACCGGTTGTCCACTTCGAAAATACACAGTCCACATGACTGAAACTTGCTAGCTCGGACTGGCATGACCTACTGGTCTGGCATCCTATCCAGGAAGGACTCACCCCTCAGAGGTGGCCACCTATTGAGAGACTTACTCTAACTCTTCAAAGACTAGTCCTAGTAGACTGCCCTTATTGAGTACTCAACGTTGATTGTCCCACTTGGGAGAAAATTAATCATACATTGCTTTGTTTGGAAATAGCAATTAAGGGTTTCTAAAATTCTTGTCAAAGTAGGGTTTTAAAAAAAAAATTTATCATTTTGTGTAAAACTACTTGTCTAATTTTTCAAATGATTTGCTTGACTGAAATAAATAGGAAAAACAGTCTTTAATTGCCTTTACAACATGAATGTCCATACACATCGCATTTGGCTTGCCACCGTAATTTTTGGTCTTCACAAAATTCCATGCAGGAGCTTACCTGACGTCTTGTTTTCACAAGTAAAATAATCCTCCAAGCTGATGACCAAGTCAACCTAGCCCTGCCCGGGGGGTAATCACAGGATATAAGTTACTATCAGCCCAAAAGGAGATAACCAATAAGCCACACAGACATAACACTCCAAAGTCCCTTATACGAACCACCAAATCAATCCCCAACGTTGACTCAATAACAAGGTCAAACAACTATTCACTCTACCTAAGCTAGCACATTGGTTAAGGATAGTCCATAATTAAAATCCAGGAATCAATTTGTAAGTTAGAAAATAAATAAATAAATAAATGAATAAATAAATAAATAAATACATAAATAAATAAATAGATGAATAAATAAATAAATAGTTAAATAAATAAAATAAATAAATAGTTAAACAAATAAATAGATAGATAAATAAATAGTTAAATGAATAAATAAATAAATAGATACTTAATTAATTAATTAGATAAATAAATAAATAAATGGGATAAATAAATAAATAAGTGAAAGCATATGTACTAAACAACATACGGTTCCTAGTGAACTTTTAATAGATATTAAATAGGTCCTGCCTTTAAATTAATAATAATAGATTCATAGACAATAGCAAGCAACCAAATAATAAATTAATAGATTAATTAAGGAATGAACATCTATTAAATAAATCATTGTCTAATCCCGTAAATCTCTTGTGAATAGATAGCCATTTAATAATTAGATAATTAAATAATAAGTAGTTAATGATGGAATAAATAAGCAAATAAATATTGAATAATTAAATAATAAATAAGTAATTAATTAGTAAGTAAGTAAATAAATAAATAATAGATAAATAATTAGTAAATAAAAGGTTGACTAGTAGATAAATACTCTAGTGTATAAATAATTAGAAAAAAAAAATAATTAACAACCACCTAGTATTTATCTAATAAATAAATGATTAATAACTAAATTGAAATGTACCACCAACGATTACCCAAGCATTCAACAAACAAATCATCAAGTAATAAATAAATAAATGCTTGTCGAATAAGTAAATAAATTACTATTATTTAAATAGATCATTAATAAATAAGTACCTAGGAATTAAGTTAATAAATATAGATAGAAAATTAATGGGTAGTTAAATAAGTAATCAATAAAGTCTAAATAACAATTATAATAGTCATCATAATCATAATATCAGTAGTAGTAACCATATTAATAACATTTAAAATTAATGAGTTGCTAGAAGAATGCTATTACCGAATGATAGCAAAACAAAAGAAACAGCATTAAACATAAACAATAGAAAAGCAACAACAACAAGAAAAGCTATGGCCGACAAGGCTAGAAAAAAAAAAAAAAAACAACATTTGAATAAAAATGGCATTGCCGACAAGATGACAAGATTTAGTGTTTAAAAAAAAAAAAAAAAATGCTGCGGTGCTGCCGACAAGATGAACCAATTTTAGAGTTTTAAAATGGGTGGTGCTAATTCTTTAACAATATGCAGCACTGATGGCACGAATTGCACTTCCTATGATAGAATAATAATTCAACATGAATACTACACACGGCAAAACACCTGCCTAACTCGGTTGCGCAAGGCTGATACCAAATTCCAGAACCTATAGTAGCCAACAACATGCCTTACGAGAATAGGAACAAAGGAAAAAAAAAAAATCAATCTTAGGCATTACACATGGCTTACGGTTTCCCATCTGACAACAAAAGACCCCAACGAACATGCATTCAACCATAGCAGCATTCTCAAGCCACAACAGCACAGATTCCACCGAAATTTTCACCAAAATAGCTTCGACAACACATCAGTTACGTTCTCCTTCACCAAAACTTAAAGCCTAGTTTGATAGAAACTTATTCATGAGAGGAACCATCCTATTCCAAACCATCCCACGCACAGCGAAAAAGAACGATAAGAGAGGGTCAAGACTTACTTGATTAAAATTGAGCAGGAAGTGAAGAAGTTTGCTCGGTGCTTGCTGGCTGCGATCCTCGATTGGAGAAGAGTTTTGCTATTTTGGTAAGTTGGAATGTGTTCTGCCTGGGTTTTGCAAAAGGTGGATACGCAGATTTTTTTTTTCCTTTACAATTCTAAGAGTCTTCTTGAGTGCTCTGGGAAAGAAGAGAAAGCTTTGTTTCGTGAGTTTTTTTTTTTTTTTTTCCCGTCAACAGCCCTTGGTTCACTAGAGAGAAGAACAACAGTTTGAAATTCAAAGAAACTTCCAATCGGAGTAGGAGGCGGAGTTGATAAACCAGAAAAAAAAAAATATTTACCACCTTCAAGGCTATTACTCCGGGAGTTGATAAACTCAGTCACAATACATCTTTAATTTTTTTTTGAATATGAAAATAATACGGAAAAGAAGGAAAAGAATAGAAAATAAAAAATAAAATAAAATAACATAGCTCAAAAACAAAAAAGAAGGGAATAGGTGGGAAGTGGTTTGAACCCAGGTCCTCTCAAACTCAGCCCTCCATTCTAACCAACTATCCACAACAGCTTTTGCTTTGCTAATTCCAACATATATCTTATCTCTAATCAACCCAAAACCTAATAATGCTTTCGCCCTTAATACTAAATTATAGAATCCTTCCTTTCCCAAACTAAATTTTCCCAGGCCACCTAAATAATCATAACCACCTAATCAAGCCATATAAAGCCTAACCACTAAACCATATTAAATCTTATTTATTTATTTTATTTTTTTCCTTCTCAACCAAATTCTCTTCTTATCTAAGCCTCAAGCCATATTCCTATTTCGGCATCACACAAAATTACCTTTTTACTCTTCCTACCCAACAAACATAAATAAGTCTTTTAACCTACAAACCATAATTCTAGAGCACATAAATCATTCAAAAATATATGCTTTTATGCAGAATGATATGATATGTATCCCGACCCCCTTACTCTAAGGTTGGCTTTAGATGGGGTTTCACATTTGCTCCTGTTGCTAGACTAGAATTCATAAGAATGCTTCTTGCTTTTGCATCCTTTAAAAATTTCATGCTCTATCAAATGGATGTTAAAAGTGCATTCCTAAATGGTTTTATTGAGAAGGAAGTATATGTTGAACAACCTCCTGGTTTTATTCATGAGCACTTTTCAAATCACATTTTCAAACTTTCTAAAGTTCTTTGTGGATTAAAGCAAATTCCAAGGCCTTGGTATGAGAGGCTTAGTAGTTTCTTGATTTCAAAAGGTTTTTCAAAAGGCTTGATCGATACAACCTTATTCATCAAATCTGATAACTCTGGTGATCTATTAATTGTTCAAATCTATATTGATGATATCATTTTTGGTGCTACTAATGACTCTTTGTGCAAGATGTTTGCTAAGACAATGCAGCAAGAATTCGAAATGAGTATGATGGGAGAACTAAGCTTCTTCCTCGGACTACAAATTAAGCAAACCAAGGATGGGATCTTCATAAATTAAGCTAAATATGCAAAGGAGTTGCTCAAAAGGTTTGGAATGAATGAAGCAAAAGAAATCTGCACACCTATGAGTACTTCTAGAAAACTTGATCAAGAAGAAAAGGGTAAGAAAGTAGATGAACATAAGTATAGAGGTATGATTGGTAGCCCACTTTATCTTACTGCTAGCAGACCAAACATTATATTTTTAGTATGTCTTTCTGCTCATTTTCAATCTTGTCCAAAGAAATCACATCTATATGTAGTAAAACACATACTTCGATATCTTATTGGCACATATGATTATGGGTTATGGTATCTTCACACTAACACATTTAATCTTATAGAATACACTGATGCAGATTATGCTGGCTGTAAAGTTGAAAGAAAAAGTACTAGTGGCCATTGTCAATTTCTTGGATACTTTCTTATGTCATGGCACAACACAAAGCAGGCGTGTGTATCCTTATCCACCATTGAGGCTGAATACATCGTAGCCGACAGTTGTTGTGCTCAAATTTTATGGATGAAGAATACATTGCTAGACTTTGGTCTTAACTTTAATTGCGTATCTATATTATGTGACAATACAAGTGCTATCAATCTAACAAAAAATTTCTGTTCAACATTCTAGGACAAAGCATATAGAAGTTAAACATCGTTTCATTCGAGATCATGTGCTCAAAGGCGATGTGTGTGTTGAATATATTTCAATTGATGAACAACTTGTGGATATCTTCACTAAACCTCTAGCTGAAGAAAAATTCAACAATCTAAGAAGAGGTTTGGGAATTATAAAAATCTGATATCTAACCTTTTGGCATAAGTCTTCTTTATTTCGGAGGATTAGTGAAGAAAAGGTTTTTGGATACAGTGTTTGTATCCAAATCACACCAACAATTGTTTGGACACAGTATTTAAGTCCAATTCTCGCATCTAAAATGCATTTCTTAAAAAGTCTTATTTGGATGATTATTTAGGTTGGGTCAAAATCCAAAACATTTTTTTATATACTCTATATTTCTCCATATTCCAATTTTTGAATTTCAAAAAGTTGGTTTGCACGTTTCTCTAAACTTCTGTGAAAAATTTATCTTTTCAATGCACTTTATATCACATTTCTCTAGACATTCAAAGCACTCTGATTTTTCTCCAAATCTTTGTTACCGACATCCTCCAAAACTCTCTGTGTTCTTTTTCTTCAAAGAAAACCACTAATTCAAAAAGAAAAAGCCCTAATCTTACGAATGGTGAAAATGAAATCTTCTACACCAAAACCCAAGAAGGGGCACAAAATGTCTCCAAAGATGAAGAAGAAGGGTTCAACTTCAAGCAAACTGAAAGGGAAAGAAGTCTCCCCTTAACCGGACTTCTCGGTGTCACACTATGACTCATCAAAGTCTTTTCGGGAACAAGTGAGTTATGGAAACTAGGTACTCCGTTTCATAGATTCTAAATATGAAACTGATTATAATGATTGGGTTTTAAGGAACAGAACAGTTATTTCTGGAAATCGTGCAAACCCTTCGACCTTTCTAAATCTTTCAAATATATTGGATATGTTTGAACACATTGGATGGGTAGTTTACTTTCTGTCGATGAGAAATTATTTACTCCACTTGTTTGGGAATTTTATGCAAATTTAAGAAAAGGTCATCTTGAGGAAACTGGGGGTAGCTTTATGATTTGATGGTATGTGTCAAGAGTTAAGGGAAAAGATATTAAGTTTGATCACCGTTTGTTAAATAGGATCTGTGATGTGAGGGATGCTAGAATTCAATATTTTGAGTTGAACAAATTTCTAGAGGAAAATGATATCTTTGATTTGAAGAAATTTGAGAAAATCTTTACTGGGGGAAGAGTTTTGGGAACTTTGGTAACATAAGTACTAAATGGCTTAATGGAATTGGAAGGATTTTGCATTATATGGTTTCCATTATGGTAGTTCCGAGCTACGGACATAAGACCTCCATAAGCATCCTACAAATGGTAATCATGTTGGCCTTATCAGAGGGAAGGCAAATAAACTTTGGATTTTTAGCTGCTAATTTAATGCTGCAATCAAGGAATACATCAAGCAAAGCTCTGCCTTATGGAAATCTGTTATCTAGGGTGTCCAGTCATTTTCATGTTGATTTAATTTCAGTTCCTAGTGATTCAACTAAGATGAATGCTTATAGCTTTGACTCTTTTGAGAGAATGGGTTATATGAGAATGGGTAATGAATGGAAGCTGCTGAGAGACACTAAGGGTAGAGAAAGAGAAATTTGGTGAAAATTAAAGCTGAAGAAAAGTCTGTTCCTATTGTTGGAACAAAAAGAAAGCTTGAAGATGATCCTCAAGCAGAATCCTCTGCTAAAGGGAAAGAAAAGGTTAAGGGATTATCTGTAAGTATATTGGATGCTGTCAACTCACTGGTTGTGAAATTGAATAATCTTAGTTCTGAACTTCAAATTCTTGGAAATAGATTGACTGCAGTAGAAAAGATTGCAAAAATAGATGCACCAGTGTCTATCCCTACAATGTCTGCTCAAGAAAAGGAAACAAGAGATGAACCCGTCATACAAAAAGAAACTGATCTGTCTGCCACAGAGGAAGAGCATGCTACTGAGCAAACCCAGAAAAAATCTCCGATTAAAAATTATAGCACCTTTTACATCCTCTAAACCACATGTTTCATCTAGTAAGAGACAAAAGCATGTGGTGGTGAAAAGAAAATGCAACAGGATTGTTGGTCAACACTCTAAAAAAAGTACCGGATCAAAAGCTGAAACCATTAACATCTCCTAAGAAGATCAGTTGGGCAGCATGATATTCAATTGATATCTCTCTAACATCATAAACAATTTACTTTCTGCAATTGAACAATTTACTTTCCTGTCTTTAAATTATGCACAAGGATAATTGCTAAAATTATGATCTATCTCTTTTTTATTCTATTTCTTCCACTTTCTTTTCGCTATTACTCTTTTTGATTGATAACAAAGGGGGAGAAAATTGAACTGATCTGATATGAACTGTTATGATGCATATTGAACTCATCTGAACTGTATGATGACTGGGATATTGGTTAAGATATGAAGGGGGAGAAGATATTAGACTGATATGAATATGAATTGATATGATACTATTTGGGAAATTGTTAATGTTGCTACAAATATAAACTGATTGAAAATGTTTGCTTTACTGGATATGATTATTGGAAAATGATTGGAAGTTTCTACTTGGAATGTTGGGATAATTTTTGGCTAAACTTCTGCTTATAATACCTTATGCTTGATTTGATTTTTTTTTTATGAATTGCTCATCTCTGAATTCAATTTATGGTCACTCAAATCTTTTTATCCAAAAGTATTCTCTTCATAATGAAGGTATTTTTGAGACTAATCTGAGAAGATGTAGATATGATTCTGTGACAAAATCAAAATGTCAGTCAGATGGATTGTTTTCCTTATGTTTAAAATTCTTTGAAAATCTGGAAATCCATTATCCCATGCAGTATGTCAGGGGGAGTTTTAGATTTATACTTCCTTGATCCAAAAGTATTTTTTAAAAGATTCATACTGTTTTGGGGACACACTTTTTGGACATCCAAAACCCGTATCGATAAAGGTTTCATACATACTTTCACAAATGTTTTGGACATACGTTTTGGACGTGCAAAATTGATTACAGTTTTCCTTCTCATTTTGAAATATTCATATAGGCAAATATTAAGGGGGAGCATCTCATCATATAACTTGCCTACTATATCTTCTTTATAAAATCATTGTATCATTATTTCTCTATGGAATAATCAAGTGAGGGAAGGATGGAGGATATAGAGGTAGGTTGGGCTATAGGCTCATTGAGCCATGTTTGTGAGTATATGCTTTAAAATTATCTATCTTAATCTTATAAGCACTCTTTGAGACCTATAATGAGAGATTACATTTCAATGAAAAATATTCTTATTTCTCTATATCTAACACATTCATACTACACATACTATTTTTATCATTTTTTTTTATCAAGTTTGTTATCACTCAAAAAAGGAGAGATTATTAGTCCTAAGGGCTTTCTCCTATGTTTTGACTTATGACAAACATTGCTACATTGAAGTAACTTGTGTAATCTATATGTGATAGGACATGTTTGACCTTAGTTCTTCTAAGACATTCAAATATGATTGATAAGCAACTCTTGAGTAATGAATTTCAAGTATGGAAGATAAAAAAGAAGTTCTAAGTATATGGGGTTGCATACCAAGAAGTCCTTATAGAAGAACTTTAGATTAGAAAATGTTATTAAGGTATTTCTTATTAATTCCTATATCTTTTTACTTTTTGATTCAATTGATTTATACCATGAAGCACACAAAGAAAAAGATTTCAAAGTTTTGAAAATTTCAAAATTTTGGATTGAGCAGTTTTGAATGTTTCTACATCCAAAAGATTCGTCCAAAATCCTGAAAATAGTGCTGAAATGTTTCTGCCTGAAAAAGTACCTTTTTGGACTTACCTTTTAGGTGCATCGTCGTCCGAAACTTGATTCCAAAATAAGGGTAAATTTAACAGAAAAATTATAGCCGTTTTATAGTCGTTAGTACTTCACTTTTTGGCTCTATAAAGAGCCTCTAAACAAGATTAAATAGAAGATTTTTGTGACATTCTTCTAAGAAACACTATTGCTCAACAGTTTATAAAAATCTCCATTTATCAAATGCTTCAAAGTGAACTCATATTGTGTCAAAGGTAAAAGTGTTTGTGCTTTATATCTTAGAGAACATCTGATTAAACAAGTGAGCTTTTATTGTTCTATTGATATTCAATCTCCTTTGTAGTACAAAGTTATGGTGTAAAATCCATTTGGGGTGAACCTTGATATGAGTGTTTGATTGAGAGGTTTTGGAAAACTAAGTGTGATGATCCTCTCTTGTATGTTGTATGGTTTGATTTCATTAAGTGAGGTAAATGAAAGCTGGTTGAAAATCCTTAAGTGTGAGTTTAAGGTAATGGACGTAGATATTGGTAGATCGAACCATTATACATTCTATGTCTTATTTCCTTTTATATGTCGCTGACTACTTTGTATTTCTTTCTTTAGTCTGAATCTGAATATATCTTAAAGGGTTCTTGGATAACTTTCTTTGTTACCATAAAGTCGGTCCAAGAAACTTGATGATCATTATTATTCTGTATATTAGACGATCTGATTTTTTTTTAGTTTGCCAAAAACCTTATTCACCTCCCTCTAAGGTTTTTCAAGAGTCATTGTTGCCAAAAATCTAACATGGATGAAGGTTGGTTTTTGTTTGATGTACTTATTATTCTAAGAATTTGCTTGAGGATAAGCAAAAGTTTAAGTGTGGAAGAGTGATGAGTGCTCTTTATGTTTGTATTTATTAGTCATTTTGTACTGAGTTATGCTAAATTTATGGTCAATAACTACTCATTTCCCTTATTTTTGCCTTATTTTGTATAGAATGTATAAATGAGAGATGATTGAAGAAATAAGGTGAAAACAGACTAATGAAACATCAAACCAACACTGGGTACAAAGGTAAATAGGCACCGGTTCTAAACAGAGAGTTAAGGAAAACATTCTGCTCATAACAGGTGTCAGTTATAGGACATCTAGGCACCTATTGCATTAATTAACATGCAGCGGTTTGTCAACTGAAGAGGCATCAGTTTTTCCTAGAGATTAAGGAGTTGGAACAATAAGACCGATGAGCGCTAGATAGAAGGATGGATAGGCACTGGTTCAGAGTAGGATTTCAAGATCTTCAAGAAAAAGTACACAACCAGTGCCAGTCTAGCTTTATAACAGGTGCCAGTTCGTACCGTGACAATTTAGTATAGAATAGATTTCAAGAATTTTCCAAGACCACTATAAATAAATCCTATTGCTGTCTTGTTTAAGGATGGAACTAGAAGGGGGAGAGCCACTCTCAAACCTTAAAACACTAAGGAGGAGCTTAAGGAAGGATCAAAGACTTCTTTGGAGGAGAGGAGAGCATCTTCAAGGGGAAATCACAAGAAAAAGAAGAGAACAACTTGTCTATGAGTTTATTTTCTTTTATCTTACATTTCTTTGATAATTTTGATTAAACTTTTGTTAATTCATGATGCATTTAAAGGGTTGAACCCTTATTTTTGTTATAGCTTGGCATCTACTTGAGCTATTTACAAATTATTTTGGATATTCAATCTCTTGTTGTATATTATATATTTCTATTGGTTGAGTTTTGTTGTCCTGATAATTTTAAGAGATAGGGTTAGGATTTAGAGGCTCAATTGGTATATTTACTTTATAGGTCTCTCTTAGATCACCTCGAGAGAGGGGTTTAAGGGTAAGAACTGGGTGATTGAAAGGTTGTGAGGTTGTCTAGAGATAGCGGCTTTATTTATCCCAAATTAGATGGGTAATGAATCTTAATGCCCCTTAGGTTTAATTAGTGAGACGGAGATACCTACCAATTGAGATAAGGGTAGGGGGCTTATAATTCAAGAGAGAGTAGGTCTTGTATGAGATTATCCATTGGTGCCTAAATTAAGTTATCAATTAGCTAATTAGGTAGTTGATGTTTGGCTTAATTTGGGATTTTATTTACGTGTATTACTTATCTCTTTATTTCTTTCATTGGGCTTGGTGACTTTGGGTGAATTCTAATATGATCGTGTTGCCTAATTCCCTTAATGATTCGTCAATTTTCCTTAAATGATGAGTTGACCAATTAATGAGACAACAACATAGTAAATGTACTTGCTGCCTTACCTAAGGGAAACGATACTTACCATTAGAACTCTATACTACATGATGGGTATATTTGCCCAAATGTGTATTGTGTGTGAGTGATTTTGGTACTTTATATTTAAACTTGATTAATTTGTGTGAATTATTGAGACTATTTCCTATACACAAGAATATATACACAAAGCACGCATCATGAATTCTTTTCCTTTTTGAATTCTCCTATTTTCTTGATCATGTCTTAAACTCTTGAGTGTGATTTTTTTGCTCCAAAATTCTAGCCTTGTTTGAGGTTATTCTTGCTGAAACTTAGGAAGAAAATAGGGAGAAGAAGTTCCATGGAAATGCAAAGACTAGAATTGAAATAGTCTTGCATTTTTAATTTTGAAATCACCATGATTCTCTCCTAAGCTTTCTTTTAGGGAGATTTCTTTTGACTAATTCATGGAATAGCTAGAAAGTTTTAAAATTTCCCCTTGCACTCCTGTCAAGCCTCTTGGTTCTTACCTTCCTTGTGACTGAAAACTTTTATGGCAAATGTCTTCTTGTCCATTTGCAAATCAGTTCTACTTGGAATGTGTAAAGCTAACGTAGTTCAACATTCTTTTTCCCTTGATCGAGAACAATAGAGCTAAATCATCTTTCTTTCATTTGAAAGCCATCTTTCTCTAGTTGTGCAAAAATGAAGCATGTTCTTACTCTTACTTTTGGATGGTTTCAGCTCATGGAAACTGAAATGCAGATGCAAAACATAACCAACTACCCTACTCTTTGTTCACTAGCAATGTACTTAAAAGTGTTGCTAATTTTTCTTCATTCCTTTCACTTTCTAACACTCGGATTTACTAAGCTCACTAGGAATATTCATCTTCTTCCTCCTTCATCACCATAGCAGCCAGTCAAGACCATTATGGCAACACCCCTAAGTTCTCCTAAAACCAAGCTACAAATTCTCCATTTGAAATTCTTTGAATTCAAATGCAAAAGCTCAACTAATTCCTATAAACTTTTAGCTTACTTGAATCTTACATAACTAGAATTTCAATTTTTCTATTTCTTTGTGCAACCAGAATTTTTTCTTCTCTTCTATTCTCTTCTCTTTCCATTTTTCTAGCTTCTAGGCTGGCCAAAACACTTCCATCTTCCTCTATGCAAACCAAGTAGCCTCCATTGATGCACTTTTGCTTCCTCCTATATTTCCTCAATTCAAGTCACTTTGAATTTAAAATCAAAGGCCTAAGAACTTTCCTGAAGTCTCTCAATTAATTTAGCTCTCTAAAACTATGAACCAAAAGCAAGCACTTAGCCTAATCTAACTTTCTTTTCTTAGCCTCCTCTAACTTCCTTTTTCTTTTCCTCCCATTAAGCTCTCAAATTTCCTTGAGCAACTAAAGTCTTTTATTCTTCTTTTTTCTTTATGGCAGCCAAAAGAACCTCCATTATAGCACATTAAACTTCTCCTAAATTTCTACCATAATTCTTCTGTTATAGCTCTTCATAATTCAAAGTAGAAAACAAATCTCAACAAACTCCTAGACTATCTCTACTATTCGGTCATTCTATATCCACCATAACCGAGCTATACAAGAGACCACATTATTAGTATTATACCCTAGAGGCAATCATTTGTACATTGTATATGACACATTTTATTTTAATAAAAGGCATTATTTATTTTACAGTATCTTTTGTTTACTTTTGTGTAAAATAACTGTTAGATAAAGTCCCTAGTACAACATTGTGTTAAGGAAATCATGATATGAGTTTCCTACTACACTGTATAGTGTTAGTACTTAAATAGTCCCTAATCATAGTATTAATGAGATAGGACATCATTAATGCATTAAGACTAGCATGTGTTAGACTTCCTGATTTGATTAGGCGGTGTTTCTTATATCCGTCAGTATTGAGATACTCAAAGTTAACACATGGATGCTTGTTAATAGAACAAGTACATTGGATGACCTAGCTATGAGATAATCACATAGATAACTATTTAGTACTAGTGATATAATCTCAATATAGCAAAAGTGCAAATATCCTTAGATTTGAGATCTCTAAGGTACTTTATTTGCTAAGCATTGTGCTTTGATTCCAATCTCTGGAGCCAGATCAAGGGCCGCTTATGGGATGGATATTAGGTACATTGTGAGGTAAACGAAAGTAGTTGAGAGGATCAATAAAGGATTCATCACTCCTAATAGTAGGGGCGAATATCTCACGGTCACTTGTAGGAATTACTACTCGAGAAGTCCTTGACCAAGGCGAATGTGTATTGGAAACAATTTCAATTGATACACATCTAGAGTAGTGGGTTCCTAGTACAAGTACTATTATATTCGGGCCATAATTAATATACATACATACATATATATATATATATATATATATATTTGGAGAGAGTTGACACTAATTCTATACTCCAGACCGAATAAGATATTGTATGGTGAAAGGAGTTAATTACACTATAGTTTGTTATTGAAGGGTTCATGTCAAGCCACTTAACTTCCTAGACTCTTGGGTGGTCATGATGTGTTGCTAGATACCGCTCATAATCTGCGAAATATAGGTTTATTAATTGATGAATTAATAAACCAATCTTGATAAGAATTAATATGTTAATTCTAATTAATTATAGATTATTAATCTTCAAGACGTTTGAATTAATTCATGTTCGTTACCAATTGATTGGGAAACCTAATAGGTCATACACAATAGATGATTATATACTCAATATGTTATTTGATAACATAGTGGGGTTAACTGCGAGAAAGAGAAGTTGTTGTGACCAAATTATAATTAGTTATAATTTATGGGTAAATTATAATTGTGAGAATTTGATGGTTCCAATTACAATTAGATAATTCTAATTGTTTTAGAATTCTTAGATGGAGTGTTTTCAGTAGGGTTTTCGTGATATATGTAAGCTATACACGATACCTATTAGTGAGAGCTATTCACGGCAAACAACATCCTTAAAAACCTTCTCTTCTTTTCTCTTTCTCTCGTTGTTCTTCTGCAAATGAGAAAACAAAAACCCTAGCCACCTTTTTGGTTTTTTGCTAGTACAAAAACATCTTGGTGCTTGAGAGTGACCCTTGTATGGACTACTGTTAGAAGTGATTGCGTACTGTGATCACAGAGGCACGACAATTAACCTGTTTGCGATCCATTGGCATCAAGAGGATTGCTGGATTGTGCCACAATTGTTAGACAAGAAGGAAATTATTTTTTTAGACACTCAAATACAAGGTAAAACCGTTACCTTTGTTACTTGTTAAACCTGTTTTAAATCACATGCTTGTGATCTTGGGGGTTGGATTTCTTAGTTTCCGCCACAGTAATCGTTATTGTGATATAGAAATCCCATCTCACATTAGTCTCCTTTATTTCCTAGCTAATCAAACAACATCTCTATTTCTTCTTTCATTTCTTCTTTTCTTGTTCTATACTCTTACTCAATCACCATCATCAATTCACCATTTCCACAACCTCCATTATTCTCTAACTTTCTCTTGAAGGTTCAAAGTTCAAAAGACTTTATTTCACTCCTAGGAATTCTCTAAGCACCAAGCTGGCCGAAACACTCTAAAAAAGTTTACTATTCAGTCACTACAAAGCTATTTTCAAGCCTTTACTTCTTAATATAATATTCTCTTTAGACTTATAAGAACACCAAAAACACATACATGGCAATCTTCAAGCATCCAGCCACCCTTACACACTATAAGCTTCTCCAAAACACTTAATCCTTCAAGAACACTTGCAACATCTCTCTTTCCCACTTAGATTGTTCCAAGAAACAAATCCAGATCTTCTTCTTCAAGGATCAAATGCAAAGCCATCTTCTTCTTGGATTAGCAGGCATTCTACTTTCATTTTCTCTCTTGCTCAATGGATCTTACACCAAGGAGATTGAATTTTGGATCTTAGATCACTCAAGGACTCTTGAACATCAGTTACCACTATAAAAAAGGCACTTGAATCTTCAAAATAAGTAACTCTTATTTTAACTTCTTTTTTTAAATGAACTTAAGTTGTATATAGGAATATTGTTTAGATGATGATGTGGGGATGAATTATGTTGAGATGTCATTGTGGTGATTTGTTAAGTTTTGATGGAGGAAGGGATAAAGAAGGGTGATATATGTATATGATAATTGTGATGATTGGAGAAGTGATGTTATGTACTACAATTTGAGACATGTTGATTATGCTTTTAGGATATATGTTAAGTTGTTATAACTTAAACATGTTTATATGACATTATTATGTGGTTAACATGATTAGCCTAGGAAGAAGATTTCTTATGATTTGATTAAGAGCATGAAATTGTTATAATGTCTTAATGGATAGATTCTATTACCATGATGGTTAGATATTTCTTTTGACATGATGTGATTACTATAAGATTTGAAGCATGAATAAGATAAGACCCTATGATGCAGTACTCATCTTATGATCTCTTAGGGAAATGTGATGTGATTTCATGTAAGGCATGCAATATTAAGGAAATAGGGATATTTATGTTAAAGTGCTATTTATATTTAAAGTTGATCCATTTGTTGACATGTTAATAGAAGTTAAGGAAAAGCATTATTAATGCTGATTGAGTATTATGTAGAGTAGATATAATATATGTCTATACTTTTTTGTTATAAGGGTTGTTAGGTAAAATTATGATAGAACTTTTGGATTTCATCATGCTTATTAAATATGAACGTAGCGAAAATAACTTTGAAATCCATGCCCAAGAATTACGTGTTTGCAATTAAAATGGGAAAAGAGGAAGGAAATGGATATTACCTTCTATAGCAGAAAAATAAAAGTTTTCTTATGGATAGAAATTTGATTAGCAACCCAGGAACCAATTCCCTCCGTTTTGATCATCCAAACGCACCACTACAATCCAAGAGTAGGCTTGTTTCTAGTAGTAATCTACACAAGGTTGAATTGTTTACAAAACCCACTCAAAACTATGCTAGTAGAAGAGGAGCAGCTAGGTTTTAATTGGAGAAGAATACGGATGAATAAACAATTTCTCATAATCCATTCTACAAAAGGGAACGATACCCATATTTATAGTTTTTAGGATTTTTGTTAATTGTAATTAAGTCATTCAAGATCCAATATCTATAATTGGGCCATTGAAGTTTATAAAATTGTAACCAAGTCCTATGAATTATAATACACTTATAATTCACCTATAAATATATTTTCTTCTCTTAATTAACCCTATAATATTATCAAATAATATATATTGAGTATTCAAACTTTTATTGTTTGTGACCCATTAGGTTTCCTGGTCTTATTGGTAGTATAATATAAATTAATTCTAACAGTTTTAGAATTATTAATCCTAAATAAAATATAGGATTAATTTGTTAATTCACTAATTAATAAATTCATATTTAGCAGATCAAGAACGACATTTAGCAATGACTCTTGATCACCCAAAAGTCTAGAAAGTCAAGTAGCTTTACATAAATATTTCAATAGCAAATAACCAGTGCAATAAACTCCTTTCACCATACTATATCTCATTCGGTCTACAACATGGAATTAGTGCCAACTCCTTCTAGAATATTATTAATTCTGGCCCGAATATTTTAGTACTTGTTTAAGAAATCTATTACTCGATATGCGCATCAATTTGAAATTATTTCTAACACATAGTCGCCTTGGCCAAGGACTTCATGAGTAATGATTTTTACAAGTGGCCTTGAGATATACTCTCCTACTATTAGGAGTGATGAATCCTTTATTAACCTTCTCAACTACTTTCGTTTACTTTACAATGTACCCAATGTCCATCCTATAGGCAGTCTAAGTAAAATTCCAAAGATTAGAATCAAAGTATAACGCTTGATAAACAAAATATCTTGAAGATCTCAAGTCTAAGGATACTTTCACACTTGCTATAATGAGATTCTATCATTGACACTCAATAGCTATCGAAGTGATTATCTTATAGTTAGGTCATTTAATGAACTTATTCATATAACAAGCATCTACATATTAATCTTGAATATCACAATACTCAGGGTTATGAGAACCACCGCTTGATCCAATCAAAGGATATAACATTTGTTAGTCTTGGCGTATTAATAATGTCCCATCTTATTAATACTATGACTAGGAATTATTCAAGTACAAACACTACATAGTTTAGTAGGAATCTCACATCATGATCTCTATCATGATTTTCTTAACACTGTATTATCCTAAGGACTTTATCAAACAGTTTATATGCATATTAAGATATAACAATCAAACTAAAAGATAAATAATGCATCTTTTATTAATTATTATGCAATATACATGGTACAAGTGATTGTCTCTAGGGCACAATACTAACAATCTCCCACTTGCACTACGACTAATCATTCATATATTGAATACTGAATGACTTATCATGTTTATCATGTTTTTTTTGGGAAAGTGCTTTAGTGAGTGGATCAGCTATGTTCTGATCCGTGGAAATTCTCTCTATCTTTACATCTCGCCTATCTATGATCTCTCTAATAAGATGATAGCGTCTAAATACATGTTGAGATCGTTGATGAGACCGCGGTTCCTTTACTTATGTAATGGCTCTATTGTTGTCATAATACAAAAGTATTAGATCTATAATGCACCGCTCCAAGTTTCGTGATGAACGTCTTGATCCACACTGCTTCTTTAGCTGCTTTGGAAACCACTATGTATTCTGCTTTAGTTGTCGAATCGGCAGTAGTCTCTTATTTGGAACATCTCTAACTTATTGTCCCACCACTTGACGTGAATACGTAGCTAGATTGTGATTTGTAGTTGTTGATAGGGCCTAAATTAGTCATATTTTTTTTAGTTATTTAAGGTTATTTTGTGATACATTTGGTTCAATAACTAGCCATATTCCTTCATATTTGAGATTTTACCTTTGGAAAGGTATTTTGTGCATTATTTCAGATTTTAGGGGTAAAACAAAGCAAAAACGTCACAAAACAAAACATAGGTGGTGCCATGGCAGAGGAACCAGTGCCAGCCATGCACTCTTGGCACGCCTTCGATGTGATAGAAAAAAAACCAGTAAAATGCCCGGAACAGAATCGAACCGGCGCCGACTCTAGCAGCCAAGGTGGCACTGGCTGTACTCTGGAAAACATTGTATTGAAATTAAGAAAAAATCGGCGAACAACTAAAGAAACAGAACATAACCGACGCCGGCTCCGGCAGTCAAGGCGGCACCAACTGTGCCCTGAGGATAAGGCGGAACTTTGATTTTTGCATGTGGTTTTTGATAATCTGCAGAATTTTAGTATCTTTCTACTTCTACTCAGCCAAGAACCCTACACCAACGAGTTTAGGCACTTCCTAAGCCTATAAATAGATGGAAAACACAAGAGAAAGGGGAGAATTCACAGATCTAAACAGAAAATCACTTAAATCAAATGAGGAATTCTTTAAATCAAGGAGGATTGTGCAAGAAGGTTTTCAAAAGAAGAAGAAGGAGGCTTGTCTATGAGTGCTTTTTTTTACTTTTGTTTTCTTTTTCTTAAACAATGATGTATTAATTGTTTTATTGTAATTTAAAATTATTTTATGTATTCATGATTTTTTGGAGTTATGTGATCTTTTGATTAATTGATTATTATTCTTGGTATTTAATTACTTGAGCTTATTACGAGATTAGTTGATTGTTTCTTTCCATTAACTTGCTTAGACAAAGGGATTAATGGTGGGTTCAATTTATTAATTTCATATTTGTTGTCTCTTAACTTGCTTGGACAAAAGGGTTAATTGCTAAGAGCTAGGTAATTAAAGGTTAATTGATGTCTATTAGGATATAGATTCATTGGTTAATTTCATGCTTTAAGTTTGCTAGAATATGGAGATTTAATTGAGGATTGTGTTTAATGCGTCTTTTGGGTGAATTAGTTGAGACAGGATATGTGATGCTAATTTGTTTAGAAGATAGTGATTTCATGGATTGGAAAAGAAGTGAATCTATCTTAATCCTTTATGATGCCAAGAGAATAATTCGTTATGATAATGATTGAATACTTTAAGGTCATGTTTGTCAAAGTAATGGTTTAAGTTACATAATTCTCCATCCTTGACATGTGTATATATTATATTATATTATTTTATTTTTATTTTTATTTCTTTTTCACTTTATTGAGTCGGTTAAACAATGAAAGAAAAGTGATTAATATATACTTGTTCCTGGAGGATCGACATTCGTTTGAACCCTATGCTATGTCAATGATGAGTATGCTTGCTCATATATGTAATTTGGGATTAACGTTTTAATTTAAACTTGATTGGAAATTTGCTTCTTTTTTATATGATTTTTATACCTAAATAAATACACATTAGTTGTTCTTATCGGACTGAAAGCTGGCATCAGTATACCTTCTTACTTGCAAATCACCATCTTCATATACCAAGAATATATCCTTAGTCCTTTGTAAGTACTTGAGGATATTCCTTATAGCTGCCCAATGACTCTCTCCAAGGTCAGATTGGTATTTGCTCGTTAAGCTAAGAGTACATGATACATCGGGCCTAGTACATATCATAGTATACATGATAGACTCAATTGGCGAAGCATACAGAATTCTACTCATATGATCCCTTTCAACTTGTATCTTTGGAGACATCAGCTTTAAAAGACTTACTCCATATGCCATAGGTAAGAATCCTCTTTTAGATTGATACATGCTGAACCTCTTCAGCACTTTATCTATGTATGTAGACTACGAAAGACCTAGCAACCTCCTTGATCTATCTCTATAGATCATTATTCTCAGAATATAGGTTGCTTCTCCAAGGTCTTTCATGGAGAACAACTTAGATAACCAAATCTTTACAGATTGAAGAACGAAAATATCATTTTCTATTAGTAATATGTCATCTACATAAAGTAATAAAAAAATAACTGCATTCCTACTAACCTTCTTATACACATAAGGTTTATCCATGTTTTGAATGATACCAAATTCTTTAATTGTCTCATCAAAACGGATCTTCCAACTTCTAGATGCTTGCTTAAGTCCATAAATGGACCTTTGCAACTTGTATACTTTTTTGCCATCTTTAGATGTGAAACCTTTAGGTTGTGTCATATACACTTATTCGATTAGGTTTCCATTAAGAAAAGTTATTTTTACATCCATTTGTCAAATCTCGTAGTCGTAATGAGTGGCAAGTGCTAGGAGTATTCTTATGGATTTTAGTATAGTGATTGGTGAAAAAGTTTCGTCATAGTCAATACCTTGCTGTTGTTGATAACCTTTTGCAACTAGAAATGCCTTATAGGTAACCACATTACCATCTATGTCTGTTTTCTTCTTGAAAACCAATTTGCATCCTATAAGCTTGATTCCCTCAGATGGATCAACCAAAGTCCATACTTGGTTATCATACATAGAATCCATTTCTAACTTCATGGCTTCAAGACATTTGTCAGATTTTGAACTATTCAGAACGTCCTTGTAAGTAGTAGGCTCATCTTCTTCTATGAGCAATATATCATTGTGGTCACTTATGAGAAATTCATATCTCTCAGGCGTCACTTGTATCCTACTCGGCCTACGAGGCTCTTGTGTGTTAGAAGGTTCATTAATAGGTGTGGGTTCATACGGTTGATCAATATTTATTTATTCTTCTTGAACTTCATTAAGTTCAAGCTTGCTCCCACTATCTCCTTTAAACATATGCTCATTCTCTAAGAAGATAACATGTTTCAAAATAAAAAATTTATTTTTAGAAGGAAGATAGAAATAATATCCGAAGGATTCTTTTGGATATCCAATAAACAAACATTTGTTAGACTTACTTCTAAGTTTGTTTAACATTGCTGAAATAATATTCGAAGGATTCTTTTGGATATCTAATAAACAAACATTTGTTAGACTTACTTTTAAGTTTGTTTAACATTGCCCTTTTAACAAAAGTGGGGCAGCCCCAAATTCTAAAATGAGATAACTTTGGTCTTTTACCAAAGAATAGCTCATAAGGAGTGGTATCAACCATTTTTGATGAAACTTTGTTTAGTATATAAACAACAGTCTCCAGTGCATATCCCTAAAACGATTTTGGTAAGTCTGCAAAAGTCATCATGGTCTGTACCATAACTAGAAGGGTTCAATTCCTTCTCTTAGATACACTATTATGTTGAGGTGTATATGGTGAAGTCCATTGAGATAATATCCCATTATTTCTAAGATAACTTAGAAACTCTTGACTTAAGTATTCACCTCCTTGATCAGATCTAAGAGTTTTAATACTTTTGCCAAGTTATTTCTCTACTTCATTCTTGAAGTCTTTGAACTTGTCAAATGCTTCAAACTTACATTTCATTAAATACAAATACTCATATCGTGAATAGTCATCGATGAAGGTTATAAAGTAGTGATAACCTTCTCTTGCTTGTATAGACATTGGGCCACATACATCTATATATATCAGTTCTAATAACTCTTTAGTCATTTTTCCTTTTCTAGAAAATGGAGTTTTAGCCATTTTACCAAGTAAACAAGATTCATATGTGTTATATGATTCATAATCAAATGACCCCAAGTCACCCAGCATGTATAACTTAGACACACATTTTTCATTTACATGGCCTAAATGACAATGCCATAAGTAAGATGAAATTGAGTTATCTTTTATTTATTTCTTTTCATTTATATTGAGAATTGGATTATCCATGTCTAGAATATATAAACCATTAACTAAAGTTACAGAACTATAATGGATATCATTTAATGAAAAAGAATAACGTTTATTCTTAAAATTTAAATGAAATCTAAATAAGTCTAAAAAAGCAATTGAGATAATATTTTTCAATAAAATTGATATGAAATAGCAGTTTTAAAGTTCTAAAATTAATCCAGAAGGTAGATTAAGATGATAAGTTCTCATAACTAGTGCAACAACTTTTGCTCCATTTACAACTCGCAGGTCCACATTGCCCTTTTCCAACCTTCTACTGCCCTTTAGTCCCTGCAAATTTTTGTATAAATGAGATCCACAACCGGTATCCAATACCTATATCTCATTATTAAAGTCAGTATTAATCTCAATCATAAACATACCAGGAGTAGAAGTAGAAATGCTTGCAAGCTTCTTCTTCTCCTTCTTTTCCTTCACGGTCTCCAAGTAGGCTTTGCAATTGCACCTCCAATGGCCCATCTTACCACAATGATGACATGGGCCTTTAGTGGTTGCTTCTTTCTTCTTCATGCCTCATTTGGGCTTGGTAGAGTTTTTCTTCTTCTTCTTGGGAACTTTCTTCTTAGAAGACGAAGAACCTACTAGCAAGATCGCCTTATAATCCTTCTTTATGGATAATTCAACAGTCTTAAGTAGATTGATAAGCTCAGGTATGGTGATCTCAACATTGTTCATGTGGTAGTTAATCACAAATTGTGAAAAACTACTTGGTAATGATTGTAGAATTAAGTCAATACTTAAATCGTGATCCATTACGAAACCAAAAGACCTAAGTTTTTCAATATAGCCCAATATCTATAGTCCATGAGTGGCCATTGAAGCACCCTCAACTATCTTAGAATAGTACAGTTACTTAGAGATCTCATATCTCTCAGTTTTAGCTTGTTTATCAAACAGCTCTTTAAGATGTGGAAGATAATGGTTTGACCATCCATATGCTTCCACTATTTTTATAACTCAAGAGTCATTGACGCCAGTATAATACATGATGTAGTGTCACTGTCCTCCTTGTGCTTGTTGTGGACAACATGCTCATCAGCAGGAGCATTTTCGGCTGGAGGTGGCAGAATAGGAGCATCTAGCACGTAGAGTAGCTTTTTCAACTTGAGAACGATTCTCAAGTTTCTATACCACTCCAAATAGTTTAATTTGGTGAGCTTATTTTTTTCCAAGATGCTACGTAGGTTTAGATTTGTTGACATGATGCAAGTGGCTTAGACGTAAAGATAGAGTAATTAGAACATGTATATGCTCATGATATGCAAGTAATTAGGTCTTTAATTAAACGCATTTTTATTCTACTAATTTACTCAAATCAATAGCCCCCACTATTGACTCGGAAAAGCCCATTGTAAGCTTGTCGAGTGAAGCAGTATTCAAATTCCTTAAGAATGACCTCGAGTTAGCCCAACAAGCCACTCTTAAGTTCAGTGGTAGGTATCCAATACCAATTACATCAAATGTAACTACTGTATCATTGGGTGATTAATATCTTTTAATCATTAAAGTATTTAATACTATCCCAACCTTGCCTATAATATTCTTTATACTTGGGTTAGCCCAACCGAGATAAAGAAATTAGTTAAACCCAACGTATTAATTATGAATTAAATTCCATAGATTGAACATACTCAATGTCAAGTAGACTTGGGTATGCCCAACAACCTGGTCTCGAGAAAGAGCTCACTTTCTTACTATATTAATGGAAGATATTAGATTTAATATTATTTGAGGAATTTATTCCTTTTAGTTGTCTCATCATTTGGCATGCATACAATTTATCAATAAGCAGCATAAATTGATAGACATGGTAATAAACAATTACGTGGCATGGTTATGGACTCTCTAAATTAATTTTCTCAAGTCATCAAGGAAATTAATATAGTCAACCCTATGTGTTCATGCATGATTTAAGTAGAATGTCTTACCATCTCACTTCGTTTTGATTGTTATCTTCAAAATCTTATAAATAAAATTCTACCTCAATCTAATCTATATAAACTAATTGCATAATTTCCTAAAGGAAGAAACCTTGAGTTACATTCGATGGGAGTTAGATGAGAAGAGAATTATACAAGAATTTGAGATAAGACAGGACGCGCATACCTTATTTAATTAAAATAAAGTGATAAAAATGCATGAACAAATAAGTTTGGTCTTAGACCATAACCATCCACCATGCCAATAAAACGTGATTGAAACACAGCATAAAACATCCAATGCACAAACATCCAAAATAAGTATTTTGGAGAAATTTGGGTCCAAAATTAAATTTTAAAAAGTTCTGGATCGAAATCAAATTTTAGAAAATTGTTAGTCCTACATATAAATTTTGAAAATATTTGTATCCAAAATCATAGGTTTCAAATAAATTCTAATCATTATTAGAACATATTCTCAAAATTAAAAAAGATAAAAAAAACTTATTTGTTTATTTAGTTTTATGTAAAACAGTGCAAACTGCGTATCAGCTGGGACCAGCCGAGCACATAAAACAGAGGAAGAATAGAGTGCACCTGGCGCCAAGTATGCTTTAGAGGTGAAAATTTAGCAAAATTTTTAAGCAACAGTAAGAATAATAACCATTGTTCATCTTCTTCCCGGATTCTGCAATTTTTTTTTTTCATGAATTGCAAAAAGATTTTCAGATCGTTCAAAACAATTTTGATATCAAGCATTGTTAATCAATATTAACAACTAACTATAATCTACATTATAGTTTAAACAACAATCCATATTGTTGAATCAAAAGCTTAATTGCAGGAAGAACAGGGAATCATTTACAGAACCATTCTGCAACATTGATTACGCAGAAAAACCAGACCCACACAGAAACAATTTCCCAAACAATTTTTAATGACCTAAACTTTTCAAACCAGAAAACCTAGTCACGCTATACAAAGAAGTAGACATATAGTAGCCATGATCATACAGTTACATCCTCAAAAATGATTTCAAAGCAATTAAAAACCCATTAAAACACAAACATGAAGTTTCTGATACTACTGTTGGATTTCATCATGCTTATCAAATAAGAACGCAGCGAAAATAACCATGAAATTCATATCCAAGGATCACGTGTTTGCAATTAAAACAAGAAAAGAGGAAGGAAACGGATAGTACCTTCCATTGCAGAAAAATAAAATCTTTCGTGCGAATAAAAATTTGATCAGCAACCCAGGAACCAATTTCCTCCTTTCTGATCGTCCAAACGCACTACTACAATCTAAGAGTAGGCTTGTCTCTAGTAGTAATCCACACAAGGTTGAATTGCTCACAAAACCCACTCAAAAGTATGCTAGTAGAAGAGGAGCAACTAGGTTTTAATTGGAGAAGAATAGGGATGAATAAACAATTTCCTAGAATCCAATCTGCAAAAGGGAAAGTTACCTATATTTATAGTTTTTAGGATTTGTGTTAATTGTAATTAAGTCGTCTAAGATCTAATGTTTACAATTGGGCCATTGAAGTTTATATAATTGTAACCAAGTCCCATGAATTATAATAAACTTATAATTCACCTATAAATATATTTTCTTCTCTTAATTAACCCCATAATATTATCAAATAATATACATTGAGTATTCAAACCTTTATTATGTGTGACCCATTAGGTTTCCTGGTCTTATTGGTCGCATAATATGAATTAAATTCTAACAGCTTTAGGATTATTAATCCTAAATAAAATATAGGATTAATTTATTAATGCACTAATTAATAAATTTATATTTAGCAGATCAAGAACGACATCTAGCAATGACTCTTGATCACCCAAAAGTCCAGAAAGTCAAATAGCTTAATATGAACCTTTCAATAGCAAATAACCAGTGCAATAAACTCATTTCACCATATTATATCTCATTCGGTCTACAGCATGGAATTAGTGCCAACTCCTTCTAGAATATTATTAATTCTGGCCCGAATATTTTAGTACTTGTTCAAGAAATCCATTACTCGATATGTGTATCAATTTGGAACTATTTCTAATACATAGTCGTCTTGGCCAAGGACTTCATGAGTAATAATTTCTACAAGTGGCCTTGAGATATACTCTCCTACTATTAGGAGTGGTAAATCCTTTATTGACCCTCTCAATTACTTTCGTTTACTTTACATTGTACTTAATATCCATCCCATAGGCAGTCTAAGTAAAACTCCAAAGATTAGAATCAAAGTATAACGCTCGATAAACAAAATACCTTGGAGATTTCAAGTCGAAGGATACTTACACACTTGCTATAATGAGATTCTATCACTGTCACTTAATAGCTATCCAAGTGATTATCTCATAGTTAGGTCATTCAATGAACTTGTTCATATAGCAAGCATCCACATATTCATCCTGAGTATCACAATACTCAAGGTTATGAGAACCACCTGGTTGATCTAATTAAGGGATATAACATATGCTAGTCTTGGCGTATTAATAATGTCCCATCTTATTAATACTATGACTAGGGATTATTTATGCAAAAACACTACATAGTGTAGTAGGAATCTCATATCATGATTTCCTTAACACTGTATTATACTAGGGACTTTATCAAATAGTTTATATGCATATTAAGATATAACAATCAAACTGAAAGATAAAGAATGTCTTTTTTATTAATTATTATGCAATATACATGGTACAAGTAATTGCCTCTCGGGCACAACACTAATAAGAACTTTGTATTTTTGATAGACCGGCTAGGCTCTATTAACTAAGGTAAATAAAAAAACTAATACCTGAGTGAAGGAAAAATCAAATAAGTCCCTGCATAAAATTTTTTGTGTATAAATATTCTATTGCAAGTCAATTGCTGTTAATATTATGGTAAAGAAATTTATATTCTTGAAATGCAAACATTGTCAATTTTTCTTTTTATTCTAAATATCATTTTGATCAAAAAAGCATTTCAAACAAAGAATTGGTTTTACTTAATAAAGTTTCAAATAAAATTACGCTAAACCATGATTGCGTATTCAAGATAACAAAGTGTTGTCGAGAATTGTTCCTGATCAGGATTACTAAATACTGAATACTTAATAAAAATAGACTACTAATATTAGTTAGTGAAAGTTAAGAGCTAGTTTCCCGATAGGTGGCCACCTCCAGGAGATGAACTCTATCTTGGTAAGATACTAGTACTAATTAATCAAGCCGGTCTGAGTTAGCAACACAATCCAAATTAACTGTTCCTAGAAATAGACCACTGGTAAGTTTGAGTGAGAAATGGAGGAGAATCTCACTCAGTAGGCTGATCACCCACTGCACTGTGATGTAGGGTTTCACAGTGGCATATCATGATGCAAGGTATCATGACATTGGGCTATGATGTAGGGTTTTATAGTCCACTTTTTATGAGTGATTATTTTCTAAAAGTGTTTAATGTCATTTGAGTAAAAGAAACAAACAACTACTCAATATTTTAAAGTGTTCTAAAATGACTTGCAATTATTACTTCCAATTATTTACTGGAAGATCCTGCATTGACAAGATTGAACTTGCCTAGAGTTTGAAAACTTTATTCCTTTTTATTGATTTATTTCCTTTGAAAATTTTTATTTAGTTAATCTAATTGAGATTTGTATAAGTATTTGATCAGTTATGATAAGTTTGATTTTAGTTTATTTCCATTGAGTTTTTTCTTTACCTAGTTATAAAGACTGGTCCTATAGATAGGGTAATATTCCCACCCTTTTTGAGGTACGTAGGTAGTGGGTTATTACACTTTGCTAAACCCAATACCTTGATTGAGCACCCTTCAATCTTCATTGCTTAAGCACGGTGACAATTCCTTTGACATTTAAATCTTTCAACCAAAAAGGTATTTGAGTTGATCAAAACCGATTCAAACTCTTCTTAGTAGTGTGTTGAAGATGCACTAATAGGTTCAATCTTGAAGCATACAGTAATAATTAGAGAACTTGTATGCTTATTAGAATTTATCGTGAAAATCACTCTAAAGTCTAACACGGATATACAAGGATATCTTTAATATTCTCAGGATTTAATTTTCTAATTCAACTCCAATTTATTTTGCTCAAGCATTGCCAACATAAATTTTTTATTTGCTCAAATTTTGATATTGTCAAGGAATTAGCACTTTCTTTGTAATAACCCTCACTTTTGTACTTTAATCAGTTACTACTATGTATAGAATAAGAATTTGTATAAGTGACCAAAACAAGAAATGATCAGTATAATAAGATGAACGTTTTGGTATGATAAACATATTTAAGGGCATTATTGAAAATTTGAAATTATGGGAACCTGAATGAAAATTTTGAATTTGTTCTACCCATGTCCTAAATCTTCAGATTGTGACTACTTTTAGCAGAATGGGAATTTAAGGATACATTAAGAACTAAAATTGATTAGTGTGTGAGACGAGTGTTTTGGTATAAATTGAGCTAACAGAGGTACCAGGGGTATTTTCGTAATTTTGACCGTGATCGGGATTTTGACCATAAATTGGGAAGAATTGAGAAGGAATTTAGGATTTTGATTCCCACTATTGAATTTAGTACAATTTATATATTTCGTTGGTGGAATATAATATTTTTTTGATACGGACCGGAATTACAGTTATTTTATAAAGAAAATTCTAAAATGCATTCGAAATTAAAACAAGTGGCCGAATTTGATTGGTGGATGAAAATAAGTTTCAAATGGTGATTGGTTATTTTATAAAGCTTGTTGAATAAGTTTTGGAAGAAAATAATTAAAGAAAAAGGTTGGCGAATAAGAAAACGACATTTGGAAGGATAGCCCACAATAGCCACCATAGCATTTAATGAATTGGTCACCATTCTTGACTAAGAATGGTGGTTGAGGAGCTAAATTTCAGCAAGAAATTTGTCCATAAGGAATAGAGAAAGAAGAGAGAAAGAAAAGGAAAAGAAATCTAGAGGAAAATAGGGAGAAAAATGAAAAAATGAGATAGAAAGAATTCTTGAAGAAAAAGAAGGAGAACTTGGAGCAATTTAAGCTTGAAGAATCTTATACTCAAGGTAAACCATCATACTTCTTGAATTAAAGTTGTAGATTAAATTGTGAGGATTATTTTGGTATTAATTTTATTGGGAAATTCATAAGAACTCTGAGAATTATTTGGACAATTGCTATGTTTTGGGGCTGTTTTGTGTGTGTTGTATACCGGCTAATTAAAGAAGCTATATACTATGTTTATATGATAGATTAAGTGTTTTAATGGTGGTTTAATTGAGAGTTTATGACGGCACAAGAAGGTGTAAGAAATGGAAAAGAAAGATGGAATTAATTGTTGAAGAAAATGAATTGTTAATGTTGTTGTTTGCACTTGTTGAACTTGATGTTGGAAAATATGATTTTTCTGGCTACTTATATCTGAAAATCAGAAAATTGAAGGCCTTTATTATGGAATTTAATATGGTTTAATTGTTATATAGTTGTTAGGATTAAAGTAGAATAGATGGTGTGAAGAAAGGAAACAAAAACAGAAATTCTGCTTTGAAGAAATCCCAAGCAGCCATAAAGAACAATTAAACTATATAAATTGGCTTGTTAATTTGGAACCTTATCACAGGAAACATGTATTTAAATGTCTTAGGATCATTTTGAGACCAATTTTACCTAATTTGGAGTTGTGAATAAAAAGTAATGATGAAAATACCACGAGTTGCAAAAACAGTAACGGGATTGGGAAGCTGAGATGTTGTAAGCAAAGTTGAATGAAATGAGAAGTGAAATTAGTGGTTCATGAATTGAAAATAATAAAGGAATGCCTTGAGGACATTTGGGAACAATTTTGACTTAAATTGGACATATGAATCAAAAGTTATAATATAAACAAACAAGTGTGACAAGAATGAAGAAATGCAGAGTTTTGTTTAGCAAGAAATAAACTCAAGTATTGTTCTATTGGTGTTAATGGATGAAAGAGAGATCACAAGAACGTATGGAAACCTTGGATATTTGTTTGAACAAAAAGACAGAAAATGAAATAATGAGCCTTTGATCATTCCAAGTATTTATCTCATTTTGGTTGGAAGAAGTAAGAAAGAAGAAAATAGAATATTTTCTATTCACATAATAGTTTTGTGTTAATTGTACCTTAGAATGATAAGTGAGGTTTGGAATGACTCTCGATATAGATCATTTATCTTCAAAGCTTTGTAAAGGACAGAGAGTATTATATATGTCATCACATTGAGTTAGGACACGTAGTGTGAAACCCCAGTCAAAACCAACCTTAGAGTGAGGGGGTTGGGATGCATATAATAATTTATTACATGTTTAAATATATTTTTAAATGATTTTCTATGCTTTGGATTTGAGTTTTATTGTCTCGAAGGCTTGGTTGTGAGTATTGCTTGAGAAGGGCAAAATAGTAATTTTTGTTTGAGGTGGAAAAAGGGAGACAGCTTGAGGATTGAATAAGAAAATATTTTTTTTGAGGGAAAATAAGAACAAGAGTTGTTGTGGTTTAGTGGTTAGAGCGTTAGAATTAATTCTTGAGGTCTTGGGTTCAAATTCCATCATAGGAGCTTTAGCTTAGTTAAATTTTCTTTTTGCTTGGGAAGCATCATTTTCGGCCTTAGTGGTGTTTGGAGTAGGGTAGAGATGTTGTCCTATGAGAGGCATGATAGGAGTCTTCAAATCCTACTCATTTGTTATACACAAAATTCCTAAGAGGAATTCATTTCCTCTTGATCCTTAATTTTCCTATTTCTCAATTCATTAATTTGTTCAAATTGTTCTAGCCAATTTCTTTCCAGAAATTCCAGTGAAGTGTTGTGGCTTTGTAGAATCAAAATGTCTTAGTGGAAGACATTTTATGGTCTGAAAATGTGGAGGAGATGTGAAAGATTCCAAGGGGATAAATCCCTTTAGTGAACTTTCTAAAAATTCATTCTAGCTAGGTTCATCTTCCTTCCTGGAATGAACTGAAATTTTCCAACTTCTTATGCCTTCAAGTTGTCGAAACTCTTAGCTAATATTCCCTCCTAAATGCTGCCAGAAAAATGGCCTTTTGGATCAGCTTGCAACCCGAATTTCTCTGACCATTTTCGGACTGCACAAAGTTGGTGCAAAACCAGAAAAATCCGTGGGCAAATCGCAGCTTTGGAGGTCCGAAACCAAGCTGTTTTCTTCCAGTTTTTGTTCAGCACCTTAGCCATGTTTTTCTTCCATGAAGAAGGGTGGAAACCAGCCTTGAAAACCCCTGAAACTCCCCTTCAAACTCCCTGCAAACCGGATGGAAAAGGGCAGCCGAAAACTGCCCAGAAAATTCCAGCAAGCAGTGAAAATCTGTGCAGGAATTTTCCAGCTTTGTTTCCTAATTCTACCCTAGCCGAAACTCCATCATTCTTCTGCACAAACCACCCTTAAACCTTCAGTAACTGAGCTCCATTATCCCCCTGAAGCTTCTGCAGGAAAATCCATTCATGGCTGCCTAAAAGATTTCCAAAAAAATTCTGCAATCATGCCTTGATTAGGATACCAAAATTCCAGCCACCATGATTTAACAACTTTCCATAAAATATACCCCAAACAACTAGACCCTCCCTTCACCATTACACTCAGTATTTTCGGCCACCTTAAGCCTTCCTCAACTAGCATTCATCTAGCCGAAACACTGTCCAGTAATTCAGCCATGGCAGACTTCCAAAAGCTCTCCCATAATCAAAGGTATTCTTGAATATTTAGTTTTCAAATTTGCTTCCTAAAAATATTCTTCAAGGATTCCAACAACTAGCCTTTCATTTTTCCTTCCAAACCAGAGAATTATCTCCCTAAACCCTACAGAAATTTGGCCAGCCCTAATCTCTTCAGAATTTCGGTAGCCTCCATCCAAAAACTCTCTATTCCCTTCAACCTTCAAGAACACACAACACACCAAGAACACCTACTTCTTCCTTTCACCTAATACCTATCCAAATCACTTCAAACTACTTCTAAAAACATCAGAATTCATCTATTCACTACTGTGAGTCCATCAACACCATTCTTAACATCAAACTCCAAAATCCAACTTGCTAGTTTGGATAAAAAATCAGAAATTTTGTGAAGGCTCAAGAACACTATCAAGGTAGGTTTGTTCTAACAACTCCATCTTCTCTAATCGTGATCTCTAATGAATATATATATGAATAAACCCACTAATGGTCTCTCTCTCTCTCTCTTGGCCGAATCTCTCTCCTCCTTGGCCGGATGGTTTCTTCTCCAATGGTCATGCTTCATTCACCTTCCTTGGTCGGATTTAGACATCTAGGAGTTGAGACTTATTCAAAACTCCTTCAAGGGAATTCATCAAGCAAGTAAGCTTTCTTTTAACCCTTCTTTTAATTCTAGATTCATGTCTCTAGGATGATGTTGATAGAAGGTGGATTGTGGATAGGATTTGAGTATGTATTGTTGAGATTGAAGCATGAATATATGTATGAATATGAAGGAGATGGGATTTATGCATGGATGGATTATCTTGGTTGATTGTATGATGATTTGAGGTTTAATGCATGCCTCCATGATTAAGTATGCTAGAGATTATGTCACCTTTGGTGAATAGGATTTATATTCATGTTGGATTGTTGAAGCCATGATCATATTTATGCTAGTAGGGGTTAGATCATGTCTTGATAAATTGAGATCCATGCTTGTATGCATGATTTGGATGATTTGATGAATTGAAGGATTGTATATGTTCATGATTGTGAATAGCCATAGAAATATGATCATGATCTAATTGTCCCTAAGCTAATTTTTATTTCATGAATAAAACATTTAATAATATGATTTTGCTAGTAATTTCGAAAAAACCCTAGGAAGGGTGTATTTGGATTATTATATATATAAAGGATATTTTAGTCAAATAAATAATAGTTTTGATAGAAAAATAAAATATATCGATATTATATAAAAATAATGAAATCAACTAAAGCCTTTTTTTTTTGAAATAATCATAATTAGTAAAATACTTATTATTAAAATTTAATTATTATCTTTTAATCAAAACCTATTAAAACTTATTTATTATTTTCCAAGTAAGGCTCATTAAAATTCATTTTCAACTAACTTTAGTTATCAATTATTTTCTAACAGCTAAATTATTAATAAATCATTATTTTTCCTAAAAACCACCTAAGACTCTTCATCAAATAAACTCTAAATTTTCTTAGCAATATTTAAACCTTTAACTTATTAGTACTTATTTCCCAAAACATTAATTATTTTAAATATCAAATTATCCTTAGCTTATAAACCTATTTACTTATTGTTTGGCCTTAAAGCTTGGGACACTAGGATCATGATAGTAGTAAGTTGAGTTGTTTAAATTGAGAAAGTGAATTTCGGCTTGAGTTTAATTGTGGTTTGTATTTGCCCATACGGGGTTAGGTCAGCAGTTGGAGACCTTTTTATTGTGAGCAAGAATCAGGTAAGTTCCTGCATAAAACCTGATTGATGAAAAGTGTTTAATTATGGCAAGCTAAATGTAGAGTGCATGGACACTCATCTTTGTAAAGGCAATTGAGGATTGTCTCCTATCTTATTTCTGTCAAACAAATTATTTGAAAACCAATAAGCAGATTTATTCAAACTCAAAACTCTTTCTAAAACTGATTTTGACAAAGACTTTGGAAACCCTTAATTTCCGTGTTCAAGTGGAACTATGTTTTGTTCATTTTTTTTCCCAAGTGGGATATGTTACGTTAAGTACTCAATAAGGGTGGACTACTGGGCTAGTCTTTGAGGGGTTAGGGTAAGTCTCTCAGTAGGTGGCCACCTCTGAGGGGTGAGTCCTTCCCAGATAAGACGTTAGTCCAGTAAATCGTGCCGGTCCGAGATAGCAGTGTTTTTTTTCAATCAAGTGACTGTGTTTTGCCGGAATGGACACCCGGTCGTTGTTTGGGTATAGAGAAGGAGGAGTATCTTGCCCAGTAGGCCGATCACCTACTTTTGTCAGTCTGCACAAAGTGTGGCATTCTGACCGGCGGTATGCACAAAGTGTGGCATGCTGACCATCCGGTTATGGGGCCCAACGTGTGGTAACCCGTAATCCTTTCTTTCGAGTGGTTGATTTTATAAATTATGTATGGCTGGAAATTCCAAAACACCACCCTTGATTTTGACTGATGTTTATTGCTTGCCAATGATCTCTTATAAAGAATTTTATACTTTGCATTCACAAACTGTTTTCACTGAACACCCAAAGCACACACAGACTTACTGAGATTTCTGTCTCACCACCATTTTACCATGATTTCAGGTTGATCCTGCTGTGGGGATGAGTAGCTAGATTATACCTGCTTTGGAAGATTTTTTGATGATTTATTCTTGTGTAATGTTTTGGGGAGATGAGAGTGGATAAATTTTATTACGCGTTTGTTTTTGGTATTTTGGGATTAAATCTTGGATTGATATTTATGTTGGGATGTAATAAATTTTAAGTTCAAGTATCATTTATATTCCGCTATTTCATTTGTGTGACCTAGTTATAAAGATCCCTTGTCCTTTGGACGGGGCCACATCCCCGGTCCTGGCGGGCTTAGGTAGCGGGGTGTTACACGTGGTGAGTCCCACTGCTTTTTAAATCTTGTTTCAGCTAAGTGTTTTCCTGAAATGATCATGTACTTTCCTGATACAGTTAATGCTTTCCTGATATATTATGAGATGAATGTTACACTTGAATTTGAAAGCATTATCAAGCACTCGATTTCTTGAATATTCTGGATTTGAAATATCTCATTTGATCTTTTGAATTTCCAAATCCTGGTTTTGGTAAAGTGTTTTCCTGATATGGAAACATGGTTTCCTGATGTACTCAAGTGCGAGCCTTCTATATGGATTTGGAAACATGATGAGCAATATAAATCTCGAATTCTTGAATTTTTAAACTTGTCAATCCTTGAATCCAATGCATGATTAACTTGAATACTTGGTGTAGGCACTAACTTGAATACTTGGCGTATGTACTAACTTGAATACTTGGCGTATACACTAACTTGAATACTTGGCGTAAGCACTGACTTGACTACTTGGCATAAGCACTGACTTCAATACTTAGGCATAAGCACTGACTATACTTGAATACACAAATACTTGAATATTTGAATCAGAATATTTTATACTAGTATTCTGAATACTTAAATCAACATGTTTTCACTCGAAATCCTTGAATACATGTTTTGAGAATATTTTCACATGAGAATTTTTGAAATAGCTTATGTTGAGATTATTCTTCATGAGATATTTTCAATTGAAAACACTAGCACACATTGGACTCACTGAGCTTTATGCTCGCATGTGTGTTATCTCTTTTTGAAAAATTTAGGATTAGAGGCGTAGTGAAAGTGCGGTGGACTCCTATAGGCTCATGCTACATCTTGGACATGTCATTCCCTCGAGTATATGTATTAGAAGCCAAATTCTTTGTACTTTTCTATTTTTGGAAATATTTCCGCTATATATTAGATGAAATTGTTATAAAGACCCAATGTCTGGGCAATTGGATAGGGCAACATCCCATAAAATTACAGCCCACTACGTTATGGAAATATAGGTTGTTATATTCTTAACAATCCCTGTAAAACCCCACCCTCAACTACCCTTAGTTAGGGGGAGAGAACATGCATTACATATTTTATGAAATGTGTTATATGTTTGAATTATATGTTTGTGGGTATACGGTACCTTGTGTGTAATTTAATCAATTAGCTAATATGCCAACTTGTTTTGTTTAGCTTGCACATAATATTTGAGTATATGATGGGTTATCTTGTTATTTAAATTTTACTTTAAAAGGAACTTTAGGAGAGGATTTTGGTACATGCAAATTTTGTTGTTAAATTAGATCACAAGAGTATTGTGGTCTAATGTAAGAGCGTTGGAGATTTTAATTGATCAATTGAGGGTTCGAATACTACTTCTTGCACGAACATCCTTTTGTTTTCCTTTTCTTCCTCTTTGGCTAACACTAGCACCTACTTAGCCACCATTTCCATATTTGGGGGGAGGAAGTGAATATTCTATTGAAGGTGAGGGGGACGAAAACAGAGAGCATCACTGTTACGTTAAAAAATTCAGAGAGAAAAATAAAACCGAGCCTTAAAGGCCATACGGAAGCGTGAAGATCATACCTTTGCGCTCCTTAACCGTTCTAGGTTGAGTAGGAGCAGATTGAACGACTGGAATCGCCTCGCTTTGTCCACTTGACGAAGCTTCCGGTTGAACACCCGCTAGCCTTCTACTCCACCTTGTTTGCATGAACGCCTAGCTTTCCAGCTCTCGGGATATTCCTTAGCCTAACCTCTAGTCGGTGAACACAACAGAGAAGAAGAATGATCTCAAATCTCCTTGGTTTACTTGCTATTGGTTAGCAAAGTCCAAGGAGAAATCACAGAGGAGGAAGACGTGAGAGAGCTCTGTACGTGAGTCTCTGTGTGTAGGGAAAAATTAGGGTTTTTTCTCTTTCAAAAGAGTTGTTTTATCTGTTAGCCTAAACTAGGTCTCTCAATATCTGATAAACATATCCCCGGGATTTCAAAACACCCGGATGTTATCCTGAGAATCAGTTTGGCCTAACCCTAAACTCCTCTTGACCGTATCTGGAAAAAAACCCTAAGGTCCAAGCTATTGGGCCAGAAAAATATTTATTATTTTCCTTGGACCCAAAAGGCCCAAAATAATAAATATTAATTATTTATTTCCTGGGCTTATATAAACAACCCAATAAATAATTAAGAAGCCTAAATGAACCATAATAATTAATCTTTAATTATTTATTTCTTGGGCCTATATAAATAACCCAATAAATAATTTAAACATTAATTATTTCCCTAGTTTAAGCCCAGGTTAATTTCTTAATTATTCATACTGGACCTAGGCCCTGAATAATTAATTAACCAATTAAACTAGATAATTAATTTCTCTCAACTCCTATTTTATTTATTTATTTATTTTACTCCAGTACAATAATAAATTAGACTTCCTGAATAAAATTAAATAAAATCAAATAAAATAAAATCCTCTTCACATGAGACCAATTCCTCAACCCAAAATTAGTTAGGACTTACGGGCTATTCCGAGGACAAAAAAGACACATCGCATTGGCTGCTAAAATGACCAAAATACCCCTGCTATATAAATAGCTGTATCTTGCATTTTAAATATTTCCTAATATCACCATAAGGAAATATTGACCCCAAGGACAATGCTGCATTCGCAAAGTCTCCGACCCACAGGTGAAATGACTAAAATACCCATCTACACATCTCCGTACATTTAGAGAGGAAGAAGTGTACTAACACCCCTCTAAATGACATCTACCATCCTTAGGCTTCTAGTCCAATGATCCACGACTTCCTGGAGTGTTTCCGCTTTCCAAGGGAGCTACCCTAAAGCAAACATCTAAGTCATGTTTCCCAGGGCCCTGGATAATTTAGACCATTCAGATAACCACAAGGGGCGATATAGTGCAGAAACTATCTTGTATAAGTCTGTCTTAACTAACTAGTCACACATACCCAATATGCAAGTATATTGGCCCTACGATAGAACCTCAACTACAGCAAATCAAAGTATATGCTTTCAGTTTTGCCAGACCACCAACTCATACTCAAGTCGTAGAGTACTAGTCCACGCTGTAGCGGTAGTAGTCTAGGTTTATACCATATAGTACTTTGTGAAACCACTACTACAGGTCCTGTTCTACGTATTTGAAATACGCTTATGTCATGAAGTGAGTGGACTACCCACTGGCTAAAGGTAAGCCATTCCCCATTTGGAATTCATAACATAATAACCTAAACATGATGAGGTTCCCAGTCTCATCAATAGGTTAAGAACAAATGTTTATGTGTTAAATAACCCGTGATCCATACCTTACTGTGAAAAACCACCATTCACATGGATCACTTATTTAAACACAATGGGTCTGTTCCAAACGAAAATCATGCACAAACAAAAAGTAAATTCACAAACAAATTCTGAAAATAAATTCTTTTATTAAAATATTCGATTTTACATTAGAAACCTAGTCTAAGAGGGCATACAATCCAACAAAATGATCCTAAAATCTGTCCATATATTATACACTTATCACCTTGTGTTTTCAGCTTTTAATTGATTCCTTTTTCCTAAGGCAACCGACCAATACATATGTAGCATTGTTTCTATATTTTTCTTCTCACGTTTTGGTAACAAGGTTAGTGGTTTAAATCTCTACAAAAGCTAGAACTTTCTTCCTTTATTATGGAATCCGAAAGGGGAAAATCCCTTAGAATTATTTACCTACCATGGTTAAATTACTATTTCCAAACAAACTCTCACTTCCTTGGTTCACTAGATTTTCCATGCTTTCCTTCCTATCAAGGAAATCGATCTAAAATGAACTGCACTTTCCTCAATTATTGATTAAAATTTAGCAACTAGATTATTGAGAAGTATTTTGATAACCAAGCTGGCAACACTTTTCTTTTTCCAAAAATTTGAATTCAAATTGTGAATGATTTCTTTCCTTATAGCTCCCCAAAGTTTCAGCCAAGAATGAGCTAAACACCCTTGATTTTGGACAACCTTAGCCATGTACAACTTTTCTTTCCTTTATAAATCTGACTGAATTGGAAAAAAAAAAAAATCAAAAGTCGGAAAATCCTCCTAGTTAAGAAATTCAAATAATTCTCCTTCCTTTTTCAAATAAGGAAAACCTTCCATACAAATTTTCTTTTCAAATCCTAGCAATTTTCGTTATTTCCTCTCTCTCTCTCTCTCTCTCTCTCTCTCTCTCCATGAAATGCTCTTCTCCATTCAGCTGAATAATTTTGGCTAGCCTCACTCCCCACGCACCAAAACTGAAACCAGCTTAGGTATACCTTAAGGCATTTTAGTTGCTCACAAACAATTAAGTAGTTTCCTTCCACAAGAAAATGAACTTCTCCCTCTCACCTCTCAATCATTCTAAACAGAACACGCACATAAAAGCCATTTAACCTTTATAGATTCTAGCAGCATAAACAAAATAGTCCCTTTCCATTCTTCTCTCACCTTTCTCTTTTCATTTAATCTAAGACGGCTTACACCCACCAAAACCCTTTCTCTCTTCTCAACTCCTCTAGGGACCCAAAACCCCTCTTCCTTAGTTTTTGGTTTCCCTTTCCCACTAGAAAAATCGAGACATTCATCTCTTCCTCATCACCATAGTCGACACACCATCCTTGCTCTCGAATTCTCTTCTTGATTTTCTCCACAAATTAGGCACTTTCCTTTCTTACTCCATCAATCACCTTAACTCCATCCAAAGATCAAAACTCACTAAACCCTAATCAATTTCATCACCTCTCTCCTCACTTGTTCTCTACAACTGAAGTAAATATTCAACATAAGAGAGCTACTCTCGGCATTAGTGTTTTGCCTCTCATTTCCCTCTCTCTTCTCAAGGCAGAAGGGATCATCCCACCTTTTCTCTAGTGCATAGCCTAACACTAGTCAAGGTAAAATTCTCTCTCTTTCTTTCTCACAAACTCTTGAATCTACTACTCTCTTCTTTTCTTGCACAAATCCGAGAGCACCATTATCTCAGTTTTCCTATTCAAATTCTAATCTTTGCTGCATGGTTCATGTTGATCCTAGTCACAAAGGACAACCTAGTTGAAGAATCACATCCACAGACTACTTAAGCCAAGCCATCCTCCTTCTCACAAGTAACTCTTTGGCCTTGTTATCTTTTTGTCCTACAATTGCTAGATATGGGTTAGTGTGAAACCCCGGACAAAACCAACCTTAGAGTAAGGGGGTTGGGATGCATATCATACTTTATTTCATAATTAAATATATTTTCATATGATTTCTATGTGCTTTGGATTTGATTTTTATTGTCTTGAAGTCTTGTTGGTGAGTATTGTGTGAGAGGGGCAAAATGGTAATTTTTGCCCGAGGTGAAAATAGGGAGATAGATTGTGGATTGAATAGAAAATGAATTTTCAGGTGGAAATAGCAACAAGAGTTGTTGTGGTTTAGTGGTTAGAGCTTTGGAATTAAATCCTGAGGTCTTGGGATCAAATTCTAGCATAGAAGCTTTAGCTAGATTAAATTTTATTTTTGCTTGGGGGGAGTTGGTTTCGGCCATAAGGGCCTAGATCAATGTGGTGATGATGTCCTAGGAGAGACATGTTAGGAGAATTCTCATTTCACCCTTTGTTCTTCTCGAAATTCCCAAAGGGAATTCTTGTTCCCTTGATCTTTAGTTTTTCCTTAAGTTTCAACTCCTTAGTTTGATCAAGGTGTTCTATCCTTTTTCCTTTCCAGAAAATTCAGTAGAGGGCTGAGGTCTTTTAGGATCAAAATGTCCTAGCAAAAGGCTTCTTATAGTCTGAAATTTATGGTAGAGTTGTGGGAAATCCCAAGAGGAAAAATCCCTCTAGAAAGCTAGCTGAAATTTCACTCTATAGCTAGTCACCTTCCTCCTTGGATTGAGCTGAAATTTTCCAGCTTGTGTACCTTCAAAATGTCGAACTTCTTAGCTGACATTTCCTTCCAAATGCTGCCAGAAAAATGGCCTTAAGATCAGCTTGAAACATGAATTATTTCTGCCATTTTCGGACTGCACAAAAGCTGTGCAAAACCATGTGAAAATTCTGGGCAAAATCGCAGCCTTGGAGGCTTAAAACCAAGCTGTTTTTCCCCCATGAAGAAGGCTGGAAACCAGCCTTGAATACCCCTGAAACCCCCCTCCCAGCTAGCTGCAAATCGACTAGCAGTGGCAGACGAAATTCTGCCAGAAAAAAATCCCTGTGCAGCGAAAATGGTTGTGCAGGAATTTTCCAGCTTGCTTTCCATTTCTCCTCCAGCCGAAAATGCCAACCTACTTCTGTCAAAACCTCTCTTAAACCACCATTAACAGAGCTCCATTGTTCCTTTGAGCTTCTGCAAGAAATTCCATCAATGGCTTTCCGAAAATCTCTCCAACAAATCCCTGCAATTTAGCTTGATTACCTTCCAAAATTTCAGCCATCTTATTTAGCAATCTTCCATGATATCTTGCTCAATTGACTAGACTTCTTCTTCATCTTTGTACCCCTTAGTTTTGGCCATCATAAGCCTTGTAGAACCAGCTTTAATTCCTCAGAAAAGCCACACATTCAGTCGGCCATAGGAGACTTCAAAGCTGTCCAGAAAAATCAAGATATCCTAGAATATTTACTTTCCAAATTCTCTTCCTAAAAATATTCTTCAAGGATTGTAACAACTAACATTTCTTTTCCCTTCCAAATTAGAGAAATCACTCCCTAAACCCTACTGAATTTCGGAAGCCCCAATTCCACAGAAATTCGGCAGCTTCCTCTTCTCTCTCTCTCGATTTTCTCTAGCTACCAAGAACACACACACACTACAACAGGAACACCTACTACCTTCTTACACCTAATTCACCTCCAAACCACTTCAAACCCTCACGAAAATCTCCAGATTTGATCTACTCTTTGCTGTGAATCCATCAACACCCTTATTAACATCAAACTCCACAAATCATCTTGTTACTTTGGATCAAAAACCAGAAAATTTTGTGAAGGACAAGAACATCTTCAAGGTACACTTATTCTAACAACTTCATCTTCTCCAAACTTGATCTCTAATGAAAACCTATATGAATAAGCATGCTAATGATCTCTTCTTCTTCTTCTTCTATCTCTCTCTCTCATGGCCGAAATTCCCTCCATTGGCCGAATGGTCTCTTTTTCCATGACCATGCTTTCGCCACCTCTCTTGGACAAGATTAGCCATCTAGGAGTGGAGATCTACTCTAAACTCCTTCAAGACATTCATCAATCAAGTAAGTACCTTCAATCTTCCTTGTAAACTCTAGAATCATGTCTCTAGGATGATGTTGTGAGTAGGTGGATGGTGATAGGATTTGAGTATATATATTTATTGTTGAGATTGAAGCATGAGCAATTGTATGATTGTGAAGGAGATGGGATTTATGCATGAAAGGTTCATCTTGGATGATTGTATGATGATTTGAGGGTTGATGCATGTCATAGGTAGTATTTGTGAAGAAGCATGCTAGAGATTATGTCACCTTTGGTGAATAGGAGTTTATGCATGATTAGATTATTGAAGCCATGTTCATGTTTATGCTAGTAATGGTTAAATCATGTCTTAATAAATTTGGATCTATGCCTAGATGCAAGATTTAGATGATTTGATGAATCGAAGGATTGTGTATGTTATTGATTGTAGTTGGCCATAGAATCTTGATCATGATCTAGTTGTTCCTAAGCTAATTTTAGTTCATGAATAAAGTATTCAATACTAATTTTGCTAGTAAATTTCGAAAAACCCTAGGAAGGGTAGATTTGGAATTATTATGCATATAAATGATATTTTAGCCAAATAAATAATGATTTTTGCTAGAAAGTAAAATAAATAAATATTATTAAAAATAAAGAAATCAATTTAAGCCTTTATGAAAAAGATTTATGCTTAGTAAAATATTTACTAAATCAAAACCCCTAAGGATTTACTTATTATTTTCCAAGAAAGGCTTATTCAATTTAATCTCAACTAGTTTTAACTATCAATTATTTTCTAACAACTAGACTATCATTAAATCACTATTTTACCTAGTACCACCTATGACTCTTGATCAAATAAACTCTAAATTTTCCTTAACAAGATTTAAACTTTCAACTTATTAGAATTTATTTCCCAAACCATTAATTATTTTAAATAACAAATTAAACTTAGCTTATAAACCTGCTTATTTATTATTTTGCCTTAAAGCTTGGGACACTAGGATCATGGTAGTGGTGAAATGAGTTGATTTAAAATTGAGGAAGTGGATTGTAGCTTGAATCTGATTAAGATTTGTATTTACCCATGTGGGGTTAGGTCAGCTGTTCGAGACCTTGTTGTTGTGAGCAAGAATCAGGTAAGCTCCTGCATAAAACCTATCGATGTGAAATGTTTTCCTTATGGCAAGCTAAATATGGAGTGCATGGACACTCGTTTATTTGAAGGCAAATGAGAGTTGAATTTGTTCTTATTTCCAACACTTAAATTATTTGAAAGTTACTAAGCAGATTTTCCAAACTTAAAACTTATTCTAAAACTGATTTCTCCCAAAACTTTGGAAACCCTCAAATTGCTATTTTCATGAAGAGCAATGCTTTGTTCATTTTATCCCAAGTGGGAAACGTCGTTGAGTACTCAATAAGGGTGGACTACTAGGACTAGTATTTGAAGGGTTAGGGTAAGTCTCTCAACAGGTGGCCACCTCTGAAGGGTGAGTCCTTCCCGGATAAGATATCAGTCCAGTGAGTCGTGCCGGTCTGAGCTAGCAGTTTGTTTTCAGTCAAGTGACTGTGTTTTGCCGGAATGGACACCCGGTTGTTGTTTGGGTATAGAGAAGGAGGAGTATCTTGCCCAGTAGGCCGATCACCTACTTTTGTCAGTTTGCACAAAGTGTCGGCATTCTGACCGGTTATGGGGCCCAACGTGTGGTAACCCATATCCCTTTCTTTTGAGTGGTTGATTTCATTACTTGGGTATGGCTAGATAAGCCAAAACGCCACTCTTAATTTTGACTAATGCTTGATGCTTGCCAATGTTTCTCTTATAAAAGTTTCACACTCTGTATCCATGAACTGATTTCACTAAACACCCAAAGCACACACGGACTTACTGAGATTTCTGTCTCATCACCTTTCTATCATGATTTCAGGATGATCTTGCTGTGGAGTTGAGTGGCTAGTAATATCTGCTTGGGAAGAGAATGTGTCTTTTGATTTTATGTATTGCTTTGGGGAGGCGAGAGTGAATAATTTTATTTATGATTTTGTTTTGGAATTCATGGATTTATTCTTGAAGTTTTCTCTGGGTTGTAATAACTTTTTAAGTTAAATATTATTTTTATTCCGCAATTTGTTTGTGTGACCTAGTTATAAAGACCCATTGTCCTTTGGACGGGGCGACATCCTCGGCCCTGGCGGGCCTAGGCTTCGGGGGGGGTTGTTACAGTTAGCGTCTCAGATTCATGTAGGGGTGGAGCATGTAGCAGATTAGGGTATGATTTCGTGTTGTTTTTCTTGCAAGCATGTTTTATGTGGCCATCTTCCTATTGCTATGATAATATTATTAAGTAGCCTTATGATTGTTACAGTTGTGAATATGGTAATATGTGCCAGTTTGGTATAGTGATATTTAACAGGTTGGACATTACTTAATATTCTTGAATCTTGTGGGATACATATAGTGGAATCTTGATGGTATTTTTGAGATGTACATTGTCTCACATCTATTAGCTTTATTAAGGGTGATTAGTATATCGCTTATATGTTTGAGTTGTTTTGCTTGCCAAACTATCTTTTTCTTACCTTGTTATTAATATTATCATACTCTTCTGATTATATAGAAGTCATTATTTTAATTCTCATAGTATAATCTAGTGCAAATTAATAATGTTATCTAAATATTCATTATTTATGATATTTATTCAATTAGGAGATCATTTATTTAATTAACTAATTACTTATTTAATTATTAATTAAATCATCTATTTATCTATTTATTTAATTATTGTAGTAAAAAATTATTAGTCATTATTTATGTAACATCCCACTACCTAGGCCCAATAGGGCCGGGGATGTCGCCCCGTCTAAAGGACAAGGGGTCTTTATAACCAGGTCACACAAACGAAAATAAAGATAATACTTTAAAATTGAACTTATTACAACCCAAAAATTCAGGAACAAATCCAAAATAAATTGATTACTATCATCTCTCAAAATAACACATAAAATAAATAACATAAAGGCTTCAAAGCAGGCAACAAATCTAGCTACTCATCTCCACAACAGGATCAACCTGAAAACATGGCATAAAAGGTGATGAGATAAAAAAAAAATCTTAGTAAATCCGTGTGTGCTTTGAGTGTTTCAGGTAAAACAGTTCATATATGCAAGTTGTAAAAATTGTAAAAGAGAAAGTGTTGGCAAGCAATAAATAAGGTTAAAAATAAAAAGTGGCGTTTACTTTTCAAACCATACATGTGCACAATAAATACGACCACTCAAATGGGTAGCCATGGGTTACCACACGTTGGGCCCCATGGCCATATAACGGTCAGAATGCCACACTTTGTGCAGACTGACAAAAGGTAGGTGATCGGCCTACTGGGTGAGATACTCCTCCTTCTCTACACCCAAACTTACCGGTTGTCCACTCCAGAAACACACATCCACATGACTGAAACTTGCTAGCTCGGACCGGCATGACCTACTGGACTGGCATCCTATCTGGGAAGGACTCACCCTTCAGAGGTGGCCACCTATAGAGAGACTTACCCTAACCCTTCAAAGATTAGTCCTAATAGTCTACCCTTATTGAGTACTCAACGTTGATTGTCCCACTTGGGAGAAAATTGATAATGCATTGCTTTATTTGGAAATAGCAATTAAGGGTTTCTAAAATTCTTGCCAAAGTTGGGTTTTAGAAAGAGTTTTAGAATTTGCAAAACTGCTTGTTTAAATTTTCAAATGATTTGCTTGTCTGAAATAAAAAGGAAACAACCCTTAATTACTTTTACAAAATGAGTGTCCATACACTTCACGTTTGGCTTACCATAGAAACCTTTTCTCTTCAAATAAGTTTATGCAGAGACTTACCTGATCCTTTACTTGATCAAACTTAAGAATCTTCCAAAGCTGACCTAACCCCACTTGGGGTAAACACAAGTCATAAGGTTATACTCAAGCTATATTCGCTTACATAAATAATCCTAGGTCAACTAATTATAATCATGACCCTAATGTCCTAAGCTTTAAGACTAGATGATAAAGACTTTTATAAAATAAGTCTAGTTTGATAAGTTAAAATAACTAGGGTTTGTAACATAATTACCAATAACTTATAGATTTAAATAATAAATCTTGAGTGTTGTTATTAATAAATAAGCTAGGGTTTAATTATTGAAGAATCCTAAGTCGTAGTTGATATTAATAAATGGTAATTCTTAAGTAGCAAAATAAATTATTACTATTCTCTTAATTAATAATCAATACGCATTAAAAATAATAATAAATAACTTTTATTAAATTTTGATTAATAAGTATAAATAATATTTATGAACACATGGTCCACAAGGTCATTAATATTTTACTCATTTATATCAAAGGTTATGTATATATATATATATATATATATATATATATATATTATTTTTTAATAGGAGATATCATTTATTTGATTAATAAAATATCACTATTTCATTTAGTACTCCAATTCCAAAACTTCCTAAGAATTTCGAAAACATTAGAGGAAAAACATAGTAATAATTTTAGTTAGGGTAATAAAATTTGCTATTCAAAATAGCCTAAGATCAACAAGGTCATGATCATAATTTTCCTATTGCTAACAAGATTCATGAGCAAATACTCCAACATCAATCAATAAACTATTCTATTCAAGAACAAAGACTTAAATCCATACCTACTATCACACGACCAAATCCCTACTAAACATAATCATACTCACAGCTTCAATAAAAATAAGAATATAAAAATCCTATTCACCAAAGGTGACATAACATCTAGCATGCTTAAACACTCATACTTACTTAAGACATGATGAACATACATCGATTTTCAAAGAATTTCATAAAACTTAATCATGATCAATCATTCTCATTCTCCAATCTCAACCCCTTCATACATATGCATATACTCAATCCCCAATCATATTCTATTCTCTCTAACAACATCAAAGAGACATGAATTCAGAAAATTAAAAAGAAGGTTAAGGAGAAATACTTGGTGGACGATTATCTTGATGAAGATTTAAGAAGGTCCACGTGCTTGAGGGTCTTGAATTGTCCAAGAGAGGAGAAAGAAAACAGCCATGGTTGTAGCAACCATTTCAGTTGAAGGGAAAGTATTAGTATAACATAAGTTGCTACAAAACTAGATGATGTTCTTGGTTACCTTGATGATGTTCTTGAGACTTAAAAGAAAAATCTGGTTTTGATCTAATTGCAAATTTTTGTTTTCGAGATTTGATGTTATGAATTCTAGAAATGGACTCTAGGGGGTATATAGGCATGTTTTGGAGTTTTTGAGAGGGATTGGAGGTGTTTAGAGTGGTCTTTGGCTTGAAGAAAAGCTAGTGTGTGTTCTTGGTGTTCTTGGTGAAAATGGAGAGGATTAGAGGTGAATGCTGGACGAATTTTCTGAAGAGGGTTGGCCAAATGATTGAGAGAGTTCAGGGATTTGGTTTTTAGTTTAGGGAGGAAGAGAAAAATCTGGTTGTTTGAAATTCAAATGGAGAAATTGGAGGAATGTTTTGAGAGGGAAGATATGTTAATGGTGTTTGATTGAGGGAGGTTTCTTGGAGCTGCAAATGACCGACTGGTTTGTTGAGATTTGCTAAAATGAATGAGGGTTGAGGGAGCTATAAGGCTGGCTGAATTCCTGAGTTTAATGGCAGAAGAATCTCTGGTTATAAGGCCTAATCCAATGGTGTTTTCATGGGGTAAATGCTGGAATTTTTGAACTTCAAATGGAAGTTTGATTGGAGTGATTGTAGGAGGAATTTGAGGGGTGGCTATGGGGTCGGTTGTGCAAGGTAAGTGGAGGTGGGTAATGGTGTTCAGTTCATGGTTGAACAAGGATTAACTTACAGAGATTTGAGGGTGGTTTTCGGACAAGGCTTGAAGAGAACAAGGCTGGAATTTTTCTGGTTGTGGTTCGAATGGTTGCAGAATTTTCTGTGCAGTTTTTTCTGCAATATTCTAGCCGATTTGCAGAGGGTTTTGAGAGGTGTTTGATGGCCCTTTCAGGCTGGTTCCCAGCCTTCTTTATGGAGGAAAATCAGAGGTAATTTACTAGTTTGAAGGCAGTAGAAACAACTTTGATTTTCGGCCGCCATGCATCGAAACTGTCTAGAATTTTTTTTCTGGTATGCACAGCTTTGTGCAGTCCGGTTTTTGCAAAAGAATTTCAATCTTCAAGTTGAATAAATTGGCCATTTTTCTGGCAGCAATTGAGTAAGGAAGATAGCTAAGATTTTCGAAGACTAGGGTGCTCAAGAATCTAGAAAAATTTCAGATTCTTTTCATGGAGGATATGAACACTATGGAGTGGAGTTTGAAGGCTCAACCATAGAGATTAATTTCTCTTGGGAACCTTCCTTAACTCCTTCCCTATTTTCAGTCCAATCTCCAACCTCTAAGAATCATTTTCAAAATTTCAAAGGCCAAGAATCCTTGCTGAATTTTCTAGAATTAAAAACATAGATTTGGATAAATTTTGAACAAATTTAATTGGCAAAGAGTTTAGGGTAAGCTAGGGAATAAAAGGACATGAATCCCTCAAGAATTCTTTTTAGGACAAAATAATAGGATTAGGACATTTCCTTCATGTCTCCCCTAGGACAACACTCCAATTTTTACTTATGGAATGCAAGAGATGAAAATCCAACCTTAAATTAAAATAATCATGATAAAACTTAAATGATAGGATTTGAACTCATGACCTTATAGATTATTTCCAAAGCTCTAACCACTAAACCACAACAACTCTTGTTCTTATTTTCTCTCTCAAATGTTCTTCCTATTCAATCCTCAAGCTATCTTCCTACTTTGACTTCAAGCAAAATTACCATTTTACCCCTCCTACTCAATAAGCATAACTAAGCCTTTTAGCATATAAATCAAAATTCTAAAGCACATAAAATCATTCAAAACATATATATATATATATATATATATATATATATATTCATGCAAAATAATATGATATACATCCCGACCCCCTTACTCTAGGGTTGGCTTTTGGTGGGGTTTCACAATTTAAAACTATTAGACATTCACGCTAGTACTAAAATTGTTGTTACCTAGTAGATACTAATTATTAATTAATCAATTCTGACAGGTGGGCTTAGTCATTTATTATTTGTATTTATCATTTAACCGTCAGTTAGTATTTACTTACTCATTTGTTTATTTAATTACTATTTAATGGTAATTATGAATTATTATTTTCTTTAAAATCATCATTATTATTTATTTAACCATTTAGTTATTAGTGAATACACATTATTTAGTCTGAAAATTTTAGTACACATTGAAAAGCCTTGTGCATGTTTTTTTATTTGTCATAGCATTTGCTACATGTTATTTGCTGGTTGGATTTTGGATGCATGCACTTAGGAGATAAACCTAAGACTCAACATGTTGTCGCAATAGATAGGACATTGATGTGATACTTTTGAAAATAACCCTAATATAGGCTTATAATTTTTGATAGCTAAAGTTTTCACACAAGGCCAGTCGAACTTCTGATTATTCTCCAAGAAAATCCTAATTCATGTGCTTTTATGTAACTTTATATCATATTGCAATCTTGATGACCAAATATGGATAAATACTTCTTTGTGCACAAAACAATATTTTGGTAAAACAAATGTTTCTAAAAGACAATATACTTTTAAAACTATCTTCGAACACAATCTTTACACTTCCATATTTGAACAAACTCGCAGTTCTAAGTGAAATATTTGATTTCATCATGAATTAGGTAATAGATTCGTTGAGTACTCAATTAGGGTAGGCTTTTAGTACTAGCTTCTGAGAGGTTGGGCTAGTACTCTTGGTAGGTGGTCACCTCCAGGAGATCAACTCTTTTAGGAAGGGGTGCTAATACTAGTAAGTCAAGTTAGTTCATGTTAGCACCTAATCCTTGAAAGACTGATATCCGAAGATGGATGATCGATAAGTTTGGGTAGGGGAGGGAGGAGAATCCTACCCCATGGGCTGATCACCCACTTTGCTATAATGCAGTGTTTCACAGTGGTTGGCCATGATGTAGGGTTTCATGGCCTATTTAGTTTATGGTGAATGTGTTGAAATTATAGTATGAGTGGTTTTGGCTTTGAAATAGTTCTAGTTTTGGAACTTGATGCGTGTTTTTTAGTGTAGAAAATATTATCAACAATGTTTTTACGATCAATCAAGCTTTAATTAAAATGCTAATCACTAAAATCATGCATACGGGTAAGTATACCCATCATATAGTATAAGGAATAGCAAGTATCGAATCCACAAGTGTGAAACCCTACCTAAACCAACCCTAGAGTAAGGGGGTCGGGATGCATATCATATTATTTTGCATGAATATATATATTTTTGAATGATTTTATGTGCTTTAGAATTATGATTTATAGGTTAAAAGGCTTAGTTATGCTTATTAAGGAGGAAGGGTAAAATGGTAATTTTGCTTGAGGTCAAAATAGGCAGATAACTTGAGGATTAAATAAGAAGAATATTTGGGATGAGAAAATAAGAACAAGAGTTGTTGTGGTTTAGTGGTTAGAGCTTTAGAATTAATCTCTAAGGTCATGAGTTCAAATCCCATCATTTAAGTTTTTATCATGATTATCTTAATTAAGTTTAAATTTTTGTTTTCTTGCATTCCATAAAAATAGGAATGTTGTCCTAGGAGAGACATGAAGAGAATGTCCTAATCCTATCATTATGTCCTAAAAAGAATTCTAGAGGAATTCTTGTCCTTTTATTACCTCTAGCTTGTCCTAACCTCTTCACCAATTAAATTTGTTCAAAATTTATCTAAATTCATGTTTTTAATTCCAGAAAATTCAGCAAGGATTCTTGGTCTTTGAATTTCAAAAATGAATCTTGGAGGTTGGAGATTTGACTGAAAATAGGAGAGGAGTTAGGGAAGGTTCCCAAGAGAAATTAATCTCCATGGTTGAACCTTCAAACTCTACTCCATAGTGTTCATATTCTCCATGAAAGAAATATGAAAATTTTCCAGATTCTTTAGCAGCCTAACCTTCAAAAATCTCAGCCATCTTTCTTACTCAATTTCTGCAAGAAAAATGGGCAATTTATTCATCTTGAAGACTGAAATTCTTGTGCAAACACCGGACTGCACAAAACTGCACAAACCAGAAAAAAATCTGGGTAGTTTTTTCTGCATAGCAGTCTGAAATCGAAGTTGTTTCTTCTGCCTTCAAGCTATCAAAATTCCTCTGCCTTTCCTCCATTAAAGAACCCTCAAACACTTCTCAAGAACCCCTGCAAGTTGGGCTGGAACATTGTAGAAAACTGCACAGAAAATTGTAGCAAAACATTCGAATCATAACCAGAAAATTTCCAGCCTTGTTCCCTTCAAGCCTTGGTCGAAAACCACCCTCAAACTTCTGTAAATTAACCCTTGTTCAGCCATGAACTGAACACTATTACCCCCTCCACTTACCTTGCATAATTAGACTCTATAATCACACCTTAAATTTCTCCTACAATCACTCTATTCAAACTTCCGTTTTCAGCATTTGCTCCATGAAAACACCCTTGGATTAGGCTTCATAACTAGAAATTCCTCTGCCATTGAGCTCAGAATTTTGGCCAGCCTTAAAGCTCCATCAATCTTCATTCATTTCAGCAAAACAAAGCAGTCCAGCCGGCTTCATTACATCTCCAAGAAACCTCCATCAATCAAACACCAATAACATATCTTCCACCTCAAAACACTCCTCAAATTTCTCCATTTGAATTTCAAACAACTAGATTTTCTCTTCCTCTCTAAACTAAAAACCGAAATCCCTGAACTCCCTCAATCATTCGGCCAGCACTCTCCAGAAATTCGTCTAGTATTTTTCCTCAAATTCTCTCTATTTTCACCAAGAATACTAAGAACACCAAGAAATATGAATAATAATAGATAATAATTAATTAAAAATTAATTATCTATTAATAATTAATTAAAAAAATTAATTGTAATTTATTAATTATTTATAACAAAACTATTTTTTAAATTGCCATTTGCTAATATTTAACAATTAAACCCTAGTTTATTTATTAGCAATAGTACTCAAGATTTATTATTTGAACTTATAACTTATTAGTAATTATTTTACAACCCCTAGTTATTTTAACTTATCAAGCTAAACTTATTTTATAAAATCATTTATCATCTAGCCTTAAAGCTTAGGACATTTGGGTCATGATTGTAATAAGTGGAACTAGGATTATTTATATAAGCGAATATAGCTTGAGTATAACCTTATGTCTTGTGTTTACCCTAGGCGGGGTTAGGTTAGCCTTGGAAGATTTTTGAATTTGAGCAAACAAAGGATCAGGTAAGCTCCTGTATGAACTTATTTCAAGACAAAAGATTACTATAGTAAGCCAAATGCGATGTGTATGGACACTCATTTTGTAAAGACAATTAAGGACTGTTTTCCTTTTTATTTCAGTCAAGCAAATCATTTAAAAATTTAAACAAGCAGTTTTGCACAAATAATAAACTCTTTCAAAAACCCAACTTTGACAAGAATTTTAGAAACCCTTAATTGCTATTTCCAAGTAAATCAATGTTTATCAGTTTTCTCCCAAGTGGGACAATCAACATTGAGTACTCAATAAGGGTAGACTACTAGGATTAGTCTTTGAAGGGTTAGGGTAAGTCTCTCAGTAGGTGGCCACCTCTGAGGGGTGAGTCCTTCCCAGATAGAATGCCAGTCCAGTAGGTCATGCCGGTTCGAGCTAGCAAGTTTTAGTCATGTGGACTGTGTGTTTCTGGAGTGGACAACTGGTAAGTTTAGGTGTAGAGAAGGAGGAGTATCTCATCCAGTAGGCCGTACACCTACCTTTTGTCAATCTGCACAAAATGTGGCATTCTGATCGTTATATGGTCATGGGGCCTAACGTGTGGTAACCTATGGCTACCCATTTGAGTGGTTGTATTTATTGTGCACATGTACGATTTGGAAAGTAAAACACCACTCTTGATTTTCAACATTTATTTAATGCTTGCCAGCACTTTCTCTTATGAAAATTTTCCAACTTGCATACATGAATTATTTTACTTGAAACAGTCAAAGCACATACGGGTTTACTGAGATTTTTATCTCATAACCTTTTATGCCATGTTTCAGGTCAATCCTACTGTGGAGATGAATAGCTGGGTTTGTTGCTTATGCTTTGAAGACTTTATGTTAATTTTTTTATGTGTTATTTTGAGAGATGGTAGTAATCAATTTATTTTGGATTTGTTCATGTAGTTTTTGGGTTGTAATAAGTTCAATTTTAAAGTTTTGCTTTTATTTTCTTTTGTGTGACCTAGTTATAAAAACCCCTTGTCCTATGGACGGGGCGACATCCCCGGCCCTGTTGGGCTTAGGTAGTGGGGTGTTACAACAAGAACTTAGGCTCCCACTTGACTTTACCTAAATCTTTATTGTTTAGACAATACAACAAAGGAATAGAAGTAAATAACTTACTAACCTAATATACTAGTGAAAATCAAGTCACACAAGAAAATTCACAAGGATAATCAATGAGAAAAGACATATAAATAGATAGAAATTCTTAAAGACATAGCAATGATTGACTAGCAATTATCATAATTTATTATCATATTGGCACCATGAAGGAACAAAATATAGACTCCACTTCTTTTCCAATCAATGGAATCGCTATCTTTTAGTCAATTTAGCAGATTTTCCAATTAAACCAAAACAACCAAATAAGAAGTAGACGCAAATAAGAAGTAGACACTAAGCATTTAGAACAAGACAAAGTAATGTAGCAATTTTTTCTTAGTAAATTCATCCAAAATGAAGACATAACCTTCTTCCAATCTTAAACATAAACTTGTCATTCTTTCAACTCCTTTAAAATCTTGTGAACTCATGTATTAAACCTAGTAATCCCAAGGCCATCAAAGTTAGGGTAAACAAGCTCATATTTAGTACAAGAAATTATTCTACTCCTTAAGCAAAAACATAGATAACACAAATCATACAATTTAAGCCATTTAACCAATTCCAGTATTATAAGCTCAAATTTACACAACTCAAGTAATAAGATAAGGAAACACTCCACTCTTTTTTCTTTCTTTCAATGACTTAGAGAATTGATGGCCTCAAGTGAATGGATTCTCTTCACACACCGTATTAGCCCCCCTTATAGTCATCATTCATCATTTTTCTTTATTTCCAACAAATTTTTTCTTTGTTCTTTCTTACCTTTTTGCCTTCGGGATAGCCTCAAGAGAGTGTGATATGAGCTAAATTGGTTATACTTTGCCTAGTTTTTTGAGGCTCTTTTGTAATACATTTTGTGAAATAACTGGTCATATTCTTTCATATTTGAGATTTTACCCTAGGAAAGGTATTTTGGTCATTACTTTAGGATTTTGGGTAAAACAAAGCAAAACCGTTGCGAAGCAGAGCAGAGGCGGCGTCGGCTGCAAGGCTGGAACCGGCGCCGGCTGCACTCTAGAATGTATGTGCACAATTTGGAGGACGAGTGGAGAAACAGAACCAAGGTGGCGCCGGCTGTGGTCTGTCCCTGAGGCGGTGCTGCGATCTTTCTACGCGTTTTTGAAAATATGAAGAGTTTTAGCAGCTTCCAACTTCTACTCGACCAAGAACTTTGTACCTACGAGTTTAGGCACCTCTTAAGCCTATAAATGGATGGAAAACATAAGGAAAAGGGAAAATTCATTGATCATCATAGAAAATCACTCGGTCCAAGGAGAATTCTTCAAAGTTCAAAGAGGGTTGTACAAGAAGGTTTTCAAAAGAAGAAGAATGAGGCTTATCTATGAGTTCTTTCTTTTACTTTGTTTTCTTTTTCTTAAACAATGATATGTTAATTGTTTTATTGTAATTCGACATTATTTTAGATATTCATGATTTCTAGAGTTATTTGATCTTTTAATTAATTGGTTATTATTCTTTGTATTCAATTACTTATGCTTATTACGAGATTAGTAGTTGATTCTATCCATTGACTTGTTGGATCAAAGGGGGTTGATGGGTGTTTTGATTTATTAGTTTCATATTCTATTGGCAATTGACTTGCTGGACCAAAGGGGGTTGATTGTTTAAGAACTGGTAATTGAAGATTAATTGATGTCTTCCGAGACCAAGGGTTCATTGATTAATTTCATGCTCTAAATTCGCCGAGACCAAGGGAATTTAATTAAAAATTGTATTTAATGCGTCTTTTGGATGAATTAGTTCAGACGGACTAAGTGATTTTAATTTATCTAGGAGATAGTGATTTCATGGATTGACCATCAAAGTGAGTCTACCTTTATCCTTCATGATGCCAAGAGAATGATTAGTTATAATAATGGTTAAGTTCTTTAAGATCATGTTTGTCTAAACAATGTCTTGAGTTACATAAATCTACATCCTTGACATATAAATATTTCTATTTTTATTTTCTTTTTAATTTTAATTTTATTTATTTTTCACTTTATCGAGTCGGTTAAACAATGAAAGAAGGGTAATTAATGTCTACTTGTTCCTTGAGGATCGACACTTGTTTTAACCCTATGCTCAGTTAATGATGAGTACGCTTTCTCATATGTGTGATTTGGGTTTAACATTTTAATTTGAACTTGATTGGGAATGTGCTTAGTTTTGTATGATTTTTATACCCAAGTCTGAACGCATCAGAGTGCACCAAACAATATTTGCTACTTCTCTCCATATTAACCCCCTTTTCAACAAAAGGTCTTCAATGAAATTTAAAAATGAGCGCATTTTTTTCAACTCAATTCTTTTTTAGCTCACATAACAATGATTTTTTTTTTCACTCATTGTTTTTCTAACTTCTTCACATTCCTTATTCACAACTCAAAGTCAAGCAAATTTTAATCTATAATACAAGAATTAGTTAACAACGTTTCCCATACTTCATCACATCATCCATATTCAAACTCAAAGAATTAAACAACCTCAAATACCAAATATAACCAAGGTTAACTTACATTCTCAAGACTTAGCAAAATTTAACTTAATACATGAGTTTACCTTTTTAAATAAAATCAACCATAACGAATGACAAATCCATATCCAAAGTAAAAAAGAAAATCATAACTTCATTATAAGCTCAATTTAGCTCTAGAATTTTCGAACTTTCAAAATTTTTTCAATTTCAAAAATTTTCCAAAATTTCAAAATGTAGCCCGATACCAAGAAAATACCAAGATAATTGATAAAAATTTGGACAAAGAATATCACTAAACCACTCTCCCATTATTAAACTAGACAATGTCCTCTTTGGCAAAAAATTAACACAAGAATGCATCTCCAAAGGGACCAAAAATGATAAAGGAGGTAGAAAGTTAAGCAATAATGCTCCAATAATATTAAAACTTGGAGAAGAATAGAAGAGCTTGTTCAAGAAATCTTTATTCAAACTTGCAAAATTAAACACTTATAAAAGAACAAAGAAAAGAATAACCAAAATAAAACACACAAAAAATACAACATAAGAAAAACTAATAAAACTTCTAAGAATAAACACAATGACTCACTCTCCCATACTTAAATCGGGACATAGTCTCCTTATTACTAAGGGAAAAAGACACCTAACAAAACTAAACACAAAATAAAGATACAAACTCTTTCCATTTACCATGCTTCCTCATCAAACCTTTGTAAAAGAAATTAAAGCTCAAAGTAGAAGATAGGCATAATGAATGTAGAAAGAAGGGAGGTTTTTAAAAAAGGTAATGTTCATAAAAACGATTTTTCTCGGCAAAGAAAAACACATAAACCTCATTCCCTAACATTCCTTTAGACACACAAATATTTTTTTCAATGTATGAGTGCATATAGTATCTAAAGAATGCATCAATCTTGACATCACCAATTAACCCTTCAAAAGATTTGCCACAATAAAAATTCCCCTTTGAACTTAGTAATTGAGTTCTTAAAGATGAGATCAAAAAATTCTTACTTTTCAATGCATGGTCTATAAAAACTAAGTTACCTCCATTTGGATGGGGTGAAGGGTAGAATTTGTCAACATCTTCCAAGGATTTCGTGTGATGTGTCATTGATAAATCCAACTTCTTAAGGTATGGTAAACTCAACACATCATCAATGGCATTAGTAGGCTTCATAAATCAAGAGGTACACCATTTTTTTTTTTTTTGTGATCTTCAATTCCCTATTGCAGATCTCATCAACCAACTTTGTTAGTTGTTTTCTTTTAGAGTTCATTCATTGGGATAATTCTTCGTACCCCTTAATCGAAGCATTTGCATTGTTAACAAAGGAATTTATGGATGCTTCAAGTGATGTTTTACTCAAAATATCAACGCGAGCTTGCAATTATGCCAATCTACTATCATTAAAGCTCATTTGATTTTATGCCCAATGCCATGTACTTCTCCAAGAAGGATTGTCCATGATGATGCCAATGTCGCACTCAGAAAAAAATAAAAATCAAATAAAAAAGTAAAATAGAAATAGTAAGAAATTTAAACAAATCAAAAACAAAATCATATACTAAAAACACACAAATATTCACAAAGTTTCTAAAAATAAAAGTTAGTGATATTTACAAATACAACAAAGGCTAACTCAACAAGACTCGAGTGTTTCCGATAGTGCCTATCCCTTGCAACGGAGCCAAAAACTTGATGCGTATTTTTTAGTGTAGAAAATATTATCAATAAAGTCCACAATCAATCAAGCTTTAATTGAAATGCTGATCACTAAAACCATATATACAGGTAAGCATACCCATCATATAGTATAGGGAATAACAAGTATCGAATCCATGAGAACTTAAGCTCCCACGTTACTTTACCTAAATCTTTATTGTTTAGCCAATAGAACAAAGAAATAGAAGTAAATAACCTACTAACCTAATATACTAGAAAAAATCAAGTCACACAAGAAAAGTCACAAGGATAATCAAGGAGTGAGAAAAAGGAGAAAAGAAATGTAAATAAATAGAATTTCTTAAAGACATAACAATGATCGACTAGCAATTATCATAATTAATTATTATCTTGGCACCATGAATGAGCAAAATATTGACTCCACTTCTTTCCCAATCCATAGAATCACTATCTTCTAGTCAATTTAGCAAATTTTTCAATCAAACCAAAACAACCAAATGATGTATGGAACTCATTCTTCAACTAATATTCTTATACTCTAGGCAATATCAAAGCATGAAACTAGACAATGACCCTATACTTTAGGAGAAATCAACTAATCTTTGATTACTTTGGTTCTTTGTTCTTACTCTTGTTTCCCAAGTTTGTTAAGAGATAACAAATATGAAATCAATGACCTTAAATTAACTCTTAACATCATTTCCCAAGTCAATTAGAAGTAAATCCAAATTCATCAATTACCTAATAATAACAAGTAATCAAATACCAAGAACAATAATCAATTGATCAAAGAATTAAATTAACACAAAATCATGAGTCCAAAAATATCCTCTAAATACAATAAAAATAATTAAAACTCAAATTGCCAATAAATTATAAATAAGAGAAAAAGAAACCACTCATAGACAAGTAAACATTCTTTTTCTTCCTTGAAACATTCTTGAGCAACCTTCTCTTCTTCTTCAAGACTTCTTTTAAATCTTGGTGTTTTTCTAGAAGTTCTATAAAAATATTACAATGAAAACTCAAGAATTAGAACTCTCTTGTACAATGTTATTCTCTTGTATTTATAAGAGTTTAGGTTATTAAAAAGTACCTACAAGAGTCCTTTTCAGTGGTTGAAAGAGTTGCTAAAGGAATCTAACAGAAATTGTCAAAATCTACTTGGAAAAGGAAACCCGCCACCTTAAATCAGCACACGGCCAGTGCCAGTTGTGCCTTTGTGCCAGCCCTGTTTTCCCAGTGAAGGGCCTCGCTTGCCAACTATTTTTGCCTTTTTCTTGATTTATTCTACATAAAAATACCAAAATACTTTTTCAAAGATAAAATATGAAATATGAAGGAATATGCCTAGTTATTATATCATATGTATCACAAAATAACCTCAAATAACTAGGAAATAAATGATGATTTTAGCCCCTATCAGAACTCCCGAATCCAAATTGTGAAACCCCAACTAAAACCAACCCTAGAGTAAGGGGGTCGGGATGCATATCATATTTTCTTGCATGCATAATATATTTTTGAATAATTTTATGTTCTTTAGAATTATAATTTATAGTCTAGAAATCTTAGTTGTGCTTATTGAGTAGGAATGGTAAAATGGTAATTTTGCTTGAAGTGAAAATAGGGAGATAGCTTGAGGATTAAATAGGAAGAATATTTGGGAGAGAAAATAAAAATAAGAGTTGTTGTGGTTTAGTGGTTAAAGCTTTGGAATTAATCTTTAAGGTCTTGAGTTCAAATCCCATCATTTAAGATTTAGCATGAATAATTTTATTTTGTTTAAGGATTGGACTTTTCGGCCTTTGTATCCCATAAGCAGAACTAGGAGTGTTGTCCTAGGGGAGACTTGATGGGAATGTTCTAGTCCTATTCTTGTGCCTTAAAAGAATTCTTAAAGGATTCATGTCCTTCAACTCTCTAGCTTACCTTAATTCTTTATCAATTAAGTTGTTCAATTTATCCAAAGCCATTTTTATTTTCAGAAAATTCAGCAAAGTTTATTAACCTTAGAATCTCGAAAATGACTCTTAGAGGATAGAGTATTGACTGAAAATGGGGAAGGAGTTAAGGAAGGTTCCCAAGAAAATTAATCTCCATGGTTGAACCTTCAAACTTCACTCCATAAGTATTCATCTTCTTCATGGTAGCAATCTGGAAATTTTCCAGCTTCTTGGTCAGATCAACTTTCGAAAACTTCAGTCATTCTTCTCACTCAAATACTGCCAAAAAAATAACCAACTTGTTCAGCTTGAAGACTAAAATCCTTGGCCAAAAATCAGACTGCACAAAGCTGTGCAAACCAGGAAAAAAATCCTGGACAATTTCATAGCTTAGCAGGCCAAAAACCAAGCTGTTTCTTCTAGCCTTCAAATCAGTAATTCACCTCTGTCTTTTCTCCATAAAGAAGGTTGGAAACCAGCCCTAAAGAACCCTCCAATACCTCTTCAAACTCACTGCAAGTCGGTTGGAACATTGCAGAAAAAACTGCACAAAAATTCCAGCAAACTATTCGAATGAACAACCAGAAATTCCAGCGTTGCTCCCTCTTCAAACCTTATTCGAAACTCACTTCAATTTTCTGTGAAGCTAACCTTAGTCAGCCATGAACTGAACTTCATCACCTCCTCCATTGATCTGCACGAAATGAACACCATAGCCACTCCATAAATTCCTCCATCAATTACTCCAACCAAGTTCCCAATTAGAATTCAAAATTTCAGCAAATTGCTCCATGAAAACTTCCATGAATTAAGCTTCAAATAACCAGAAATTCTCCCACCCTTACACTCAAAATTTCAGCCACCTTGTAGCTTCTTCAAACCTCATTCATCTCAGCAAAACCCCAACAAAATCCAGTCGGCCATAGCAGCTCCAAAGAACCTCCATCAATCAAACCATTCTACCATATCTTCTACCTTAATTCACTCCATGAATTACTCCTTTTGAAATTCAAATGATCAGATTTCCCTCTTCTCCCTAATCTAAAAATTCAATCACAAGAATCCCCTAACCATTCGGCCAACATCTTTCAGCAAAATTCGTCCAACTTTCTCTCCATTCTCTCAATTTCTCCAAGAACACCAAGAACACACACCACCATCCTCCAAGCCTAAGACCACTCTAAATCTCTCCAATCCCTTCCAAAAACTCCAGATCACGTCTACTCACCCTCCAGAGTCCATTTCTGTATTTTATAACGTCAAACATTGAAAACAAAATTCTACTATCGGATAAAAAACAAGAATTTTTCTTGAAGATTCAAGAACTCTCTCAAGGTAACTAAGAACGATTTTGATCATCTTCTTTCCTTTAATCTTTAAACATAATATACTAATGTTCTCTCTCTCTCTCTCTCTCTCTCTCTCTCTCTCTCTCTCTTAGCCGAAATGGTTGTTTCAACCATGACCGTTTCTCTTCTTCTTCCTTGGACGATTTAAGCCTCCTACGCGTGTGGACTTCCTTGGATCTTCAACAAGATTGTCATCAACCAAGTATTTCTCTTTAACATTCTTTTCAATTATAAAAATCATGTCTCTTAGATGTTATTAAAAAAGGATAGAATATGATTGGAGATTGAGATTGTATGAAGGAGTTGAGATTGGAGCATGCGGATGTTTTGTCATGGTTGAGTGTTATGATATTTTGTGGTTTGTTGCATGCTCTTCATGTCGTGAGTAAGTATGGATGATTAAACATGATAGATATTATGTCACCTGTGGTGAAAAGGGTTTTATATTCTTGTTTTCTTGTTGAAGCCATGTATATAATTATGTTTAGTAGAGATTTAGCCATACGCTAGTAGGTATGGATTTAAGCCTTTATTCATGAATGGAATGGTTTGATGATTGATGTTGGATTTTATGTTCATTGTTAGCAATAGGAGAATTATGATAATGACCTTGTTGATCCTAAGATATTTTAATTAGCCAATTTTATTTCGTTAATCAAAATTAAGACTATATTTTCCCTTAATAATTTCAAAAACCTTAAGAAGCCTTGGAGTTGGAATATTAAATAAAATAGTGAAATTTTAGTCAAATAAATGATATCTTCTGTTAAAAAAAAATATATAAATATTTATATATAACAATAATATTCAATAAGGCCTTTTATATAAATAATAATAATAGGTAAAATATTGATCTAGTAGGTCAAATATTCATAAATACTATTGAAATCTATTTATTATCTTTTGATCAAGATTTATTAAAATTTACTTATTATTAATTTAATTTATTAGTTATTTTCAAACTATTAATTATTAATTAAGAGATTAGTAATAATTTATTATTTATTTTAATAATATCATCTAGGACTTAGGATCCTTCATCAAATAAACCCTAGTTTATGTTAGTATTGTGCCCTAGAGGCAATCACTTGTACATTATATATGCCACATTTTATTATAATAAAAGACATTATTTATCTTCCAGTTTCTTTTGTTTACTTTAAGTAATATAACTGTTCGATAAAGTCCATAGTACAACATTGTGTTAAGGAAATCATGATAGAGATCATGATATGAGATTCCTACTACATTGGATGGTGTTAGTACTTAAATAGTCCCTAGTCATAGTATTAATGAGATAGGACATCATTAATGCGTTAAGACTAGCATATGTTAGACTTCCTGATTTGATCAGGCGGTGGTTCTCATAACCGTGAGTATTGAGATACTCAAAGTTAACACATGGATGCTTATTAATGGAACATGTTCATTGGATGACCTAGCTTTGAGATAATCACATGGATAACTATTTAGTGCCAGTGATATAATCTCAATATAACAAATGTGCAAGTATCCTTAGACTTGAGATCTCCAAGGTACTTTGTTTGCTGAGCCTTGTACTTTGATTCCAATCTCCGGAGTTCGATCGAAGGCCGCCTATGGGATGGATATTGGGTACATGGTGAGGTAAACGAAAGTAGTTGATAGGGTCAATAAAGGATTCACCACTCCTAATAGTAGGGGCGAATATCTCATGGCCACTTATAGGAATTACTACTTGAAAGTCCTTGGCCAAGGCAATTGTGTATTGGAAACAGTTTCAATTGATACACATCTAGAGTAGTGAGTTCCTGGTACAAGTACTATTGTATTCGGGCCAGAATTAATTCTGGAGGGAGTTGACACTAATTCCGTACTCCAAACCGAATGAGATATTGTATGGTGAAAGGAGCTAATTGCACTGAAGTTTGTTATTGAAGGGTTCATGTCAAGCCACTTGACTTTCTGGACTCTTGGGTGGTCATGATGTGTTGCTAGATACCGCTCATGATATGTGAATATGGGTTTATTAACGATGAATTAATAAACCAATCCTGATTATAATTAATAGGATTAATTCTAATTAATTATGGATTATTAATCTCAAAGACGTTTGGATTAATTCATGTTCGGTACCAATTCATTGGGAAATCTAATAGGTCACACACAATAGAGGATTATATACTCAAGATGTTATTTGATAACATAGTGGGATTAATTGCGAGAAAGAGAAGTTGTTGTGGACAAATTATAATTAGTTATAATTTATGGTCCAAATTGTAATAATGAGAACTTGATGTTGCCAATTACAAATAGGGAATTCTAATGGGATTAGAATCCCCTGTTTTTGGTAAGGGAATTTTGTGTATATTGGTGAATATACTCACGAAAAACCTAAGCTGAAATTGGACAGAAAAAAACCTAGAGCAAGATACATGAAATTAGCCTCTTGTTCTCTCTCTCTCGATTTTGATCTTGAACCCTAGCCGCCATCCTTTTTCTGCTAGTATAGAAATTTGGTGCTTGAGTATTCCTCTGTGTGGATTACTGTTAGAGATAATCACACACTGTGATTATAGTGGTTAGACGTTCAACTCACGTGGAGGTTGATCACGAGGATTGCTAGATCGCGCCTTAACTTAAAGAAGAAATTTTTGTTTTTCGGACGATCACGCAAAGGTAAAAGCTGTTACCTTTACCCTCATTATGTCTTATTTTCCACACATAGATGGCTCGTGGTAGGGTATCTCGTTTAAGCATAGTCAATGGCATGGTGGATGGTTATGGACTAAAACTAATTATATCTGTCCATGCATTTTACAGTTTTGGTTTTTATGAAATAGGGCCTGCATGTCCTGCCTTCTCTGAATTCTTGTGTAATTCTCTTCTTATCTAAATCCCCTCGAATGTAACTTGAGGTTTTCTCTCTTTAGGAAATTATATAATTAGTTTACATAGGTTAGATAGGAGTAGAGTTATTTTATTCTAGAGATGGCAACCAAAACAAGGTGAAGAAGTAAGACCTTCTACTTAAATCATGCATGAACACATAGGGTTAATTATATTAATTTCTTTTATGGCTTAAAGAAATTAATTTAGGATAAAGTCCATAACCATACCACGTAATCTCTTTATTACCATGATTATCAATTATGTGATATATTGGTTTTTATGTATGTCATTCAATGAAATCACTAAAAGGAATAAATCCCTCAATTAATATTAAATCTAATTCCTTCCATTAATATAGTAAGAACGAGAGTCCTTTTTCGAGACCAGGTTGTTGGGCAAACCCAAGCCTACTTGACATTAGGCATGTTCAAGCTATGGAATTAAATTCTTGATTAATGGGTTGGGTTTAATTAAATTCTTTATCCCGGTTGGGCAAACTCAAGCATAAAGAAATTTAGAGAAAAAGTTGGGGTAGCCCAAAAGGCGTTAAGATTAAAAGCTGTTAATCACCCAATGATCCGGTAGTTACATACGATGTAATTGGTATTGGATACCTACCAATGAACTCAAGGGTGGCTTGTTGGGCAAACCTAAGGTTATTCTTAAGAAATTTGGATATCGGTCCACTAGGAAAGCTTCCAACAGGCTTTCCCGAATCAGTAGTGGGGGCTATTGGTTTGAGTAAAATAGTGGAGTAAAAATGCGTTTAATTAAAGTCCTAATTATTTGCATATCATGTGCATATACAAGTAGCTAATGCTCTCTATCTTTACATCTAGGTCACTTGCATAATGTCAACGAACTTGAACTTACGTAGCATTTTGGAAACCAACAAGTTAACCGAATCAAACTATCTCGACTGGTATAGAAATTTGAGAATCGTTCTCAAATCGGAAAAGTTGCTCTATGTACTAGATGCTCCTATTCCACCACCACCAGCCCAAGATGCTCATGCTGATGAGCATGCTGTCCACAAGAGGCACAATGAGGATAGTGATACAATATCATGTATTATGCTAGCATCCATGACTCTTGAGTTGCAAAAATAGCACGAGTATATAGATGCTCAATCGATCATTTTACATCTTCGAGAGCTGTTTGATGCTCAAGACAGAACTGAGAGATATGAGATCTCGAAGCAACTATTTCATTGTAAAATGGCAGAGGGTTCTTCTGTGGCCACTCATGGGCTGAAGATGCTGGGCTTGATAGAGAAGCTTGGATCTCTCGGGTTTACAATGGACCATGACTTAAGTGTTGACTTAATTCTTCAGTCTTTACCTAATAGTTTCTCACAATTTGTGATTAACTATCAGATGAATAAGATTGAGTCCACTATCCCTGAGTTGATCAATCTTCTCAAAACTGTGGAGTCCTCCATGAAGAGGGATTCCAATGCGATTTTAATGGTAGAATCTTCTTCTTCTAAGAAGAAAGTTCAAAAGAAGAAGAAGAAGGCTCCCATGAAGCTCAAATGTGGTGTGAACAAGAAGGACGCAACTACCAAGGGCCCATGCCATCATTGTGGGAAGATGGGCCATTGGAGGCACAACTGCAAAGCCTACTTGGAGACCATCAAGGACAAGAAGCAGAAGGAGAAGCTTTCAAGCACTTCTACTTCTTCTCCAGGTATGTTTATGATTGAGATAAATAATACCTTTAGAAATGAGATATGGGTATTAGATACCGGATGTAGATCTCATTTGTGCAATAACTTGCAGGGACTAAAGAGCAGTAGAAGGCTAGAGAAAGGCGACGTGGACCTACGTACTGCAAATGGGGCAAAGGTTGCTACAATTGTTGTGGGGACATACAAGCTAAACCTGCCTTCGAGATTAACTCTAGAACTGGAAAACTGTTATTATGTACCAGTTTTAATGAAAAACATTATCTCAGTTGCGTGTTTAGACTTATGTGGATTTCATATAATATTTAAGAATAAATGTTATTCTTTTTCATTGAATGATATTCATTATGGTTCAACAACTTTGGTTAATGGTTTATATGTTCTAGATTTGGACAATTCAATTCTCAATATAAACAATAAGAAACCTAAAATAGATAACTCTAACACCTCTTACTTATGGCATTGTCATTTGGGCCATGTAAACGAAAATCGTGTTTCTAAATTACACAAGCTTGGTGACTTAAGGTCATTTGATTATGAATCATATGGCACATGCGAGCCTTGTTTACTAGGTAAAATGACTAAAACTCATTTTTCAAGAAAAGAAGAACGGGCCAAGGAGTTATTAGAACTCATACATTCTGATGTATGTGGCCCAATGTCAATACAAGCAAGAGGAGGTTATAACTATTTCATAACATTTATCGATGATTTCTCACGATACGAGTATTTGTAATTAATGAAATACAAATTTGAGGCCTTTGAAAGGTTCAAAGACTTCAAGAATGAAATAGAGAAATAACTTGGCAAAAGTATTAAAACTCTAAGATCTGATCGAGGAGGAGAATATTTGAGTCAAGAGTTTCTGAGTTATCTTAGAGATAATGGGATATTATCTCAATGGACTCCACCACATACACTTCAACATAACGGTGTATCTGAGAGAAGGAATCGAACCTTTCTAGACATGGTATGGACCATGATGGCTTCTGCAGACCTACCAAAATCGTTTTGGGGGCATGCACTAGAAACTTCTGTTTATATACTGAATAGAGTTCCGACAAAATTAGTTGATACTACCCCATTTGAGATGTTCTTTGGTAAAAGACCAAAGTTATCTCACTTGCGAGTATGGGGTTGTCCTACTTTTGTTAAAAGGCCACAGTCAGACAAACTTGATAGTAAGTCTGATAAGTGTTTGTTTGTGGGATATCCAAAAGAATCTTTTGGATATTACTTCTATCAACCCTCCGAAAACAAATTGTTTGTTTCGAAGCATGCCGTCTTCTTAGAGAAGGAGCACATGCTCAAGGGGAACAGTGGGAGTAAGATTGAATTTAGTGAAGTTCATGAAGATCAAACAAACGAGGATCAACCGTCTAACCCCACATCTATTGAGAGAATAGATGAACCTTCTAATACATAAGAATCTCGTAGATCTAGTAGGATACGTATGGCACCTGAGAGATATGGATTTCTCATTAGTGACCATAATAACGTATTGCTCATAGATGAAGATGAGCCTACTACCTACAAGGATGTTCTGAATAGTTCAGAATCTGACAAATGGCTTGAGGCCATGAAGTTAGAGATAGATTTCATGTACGACAACCAAGTATGGATTTTGGTTGATCCACCCAAAAAAATCAAACCTATTGGGTGCAAGTGGGTTTTCAAGAAGAAAATGGACATGGATGGTAACTTAGTTACCTATAAAGTACGACTAGTGGCGAAGGGTTATCGTCAACAACATGGTATTGACTATAATGAAACATTCTCACCAGTAGCCATGTTTAAATCCATCAGGATACTTCTAGCCATTGCTGCTCATTATAATTATGAGATTTGGCAAATGGATGTGAAAACAGCTTTCCTAAATAGAAATCAGACTGAGGAAGTGTATATGACACAGCCTGAGGGTTTCACATCCAGTGATGGCACAAAGGTGTGTAAGCTGCAAAGGTCTATTTATGGACTTAAGCAAGCTTCTAGGAGTTGGAATATCTATTTTGATGAAACAATCAAAGAGTTTAGTTTCATTCAAAATATAGATGAGCCTTGTGTATACAAAAAGGTTAGTGGGAGTGCAATCTTTTTCTTACTGCTTTATGTAGATGATATATTGCTAATAAGAAATGATATACCTGTCTTGCAAACGGTTAAAATTTAGTTGTCCAAACAATTCTCCATGAAAGACCTTGGTGAAGCAACCTATATTCTTGGAATAAGGATCTATAGAGATAGATCCAAAAGGTTGCTTTTTCTTCACAAGTCTACATACATAGATGAAGTGCTAAAGAGGTTTAGTATGGATCAATCTAAAAAGGGATTCTTGCCCATGTCACATGGTGTAAGCCTTTCAAAGTCGATGTCTCCCAAGACACAAGTTGAAAGGGATCACATGAGTAAGATTCCATATGCCTTGGCAGTTGGATCTATCATGTATGCTATGATATGTACTAGGCCCGATGTATCTTGTGCTCTCAGTTTGATGAGCAGATACCAATCCGACCCTGGTGAAGGTCATTGGGCAGCTGTAAAGAACATCCTTAAGTACTTACGAAGGACTAAGGATATGTTCTTAGTATATGGAGAAGGTGATTTGAAAATAAACGGGTATACTGATGCCAGTTTTCAATCTGATAAAGATGATTTCAAATCACAATTCAGCTACGTATTTACATTGTGCGGAGGGGCAATAAGTTGGAAAAGTTCCAAACAAGAGACTATTGCCGACTCTACGACAGAAGCTAAGTATATAGCTGCTTCTGAAGCAGCTAAGGAGGCTGTTTGGATCAAGAAGTTTGTGACGGAACTGGGTGTGGTTCCTAGTGTTGTTGGTCCAATAACTTTGTATTGTGACAACAACGGAGCCATTGCACAAGCAAAGAAGCCGCGGTCTCACCAACGATCTAAACACGTATTACGACGCTATCATCTGATTCGGGAGATCATAGATAGGAATAATGTAATGATAAAGAGAGTTCCCATGGATGAGAACATAGCTGACCTGCTTATGAAAGCACTATCCCCAGAAGAAACATGATTGTCATGTTGAGTCATTCAGTATTAGATACATGAATGATTGGCTCTAGTGCAAGTGGGAGTTTGTTAGTGTTGTACCCTAGAGGCAATCACTTGTGCATTGTATATGACACATTTTATTATAATAAAAGGCATTATTTATCTTCCAGTTTCTTTTGTTTACTTTAAGTAATATAACTGTTTGATAAAGTCCCTAGTACAACACTGTGTTAAGGAAATCATGATATGAGATTCCTACTATATTAGATGATGTTAGTACTTAAATAGTCCCTAGTCATAGTATTAATGAGATAGGACATCATTAATGCGTTAAGACTAGCATGTGTTAGACTTCCTGATTTGATCAGGCGGTGGTTCTCATAACCGTGAGTATTGAGATACTCAAAGTTAACACATGGATGCTTGTTAATGGAACATGTTCATTGGATGACCTAGCTTTGAGATAATCACATGGATAACTATTTAGTGCCAGTGATATAATCTCAATATAGCAAATGTGCAAGTATCCTTAGACTTGAGATCTCCAATGTACTTTGTTTGCTGAGCCTTGTACTTTGATTCCAATCTCCGGAGCTCGATCGAGGGCCGCCTATGGGATGGATATTGGGTACATGGTGAGGTAAACGAAAGTAGTTGAGAGAGTCAATAAAGGATTCACCACTCCTAATAGTAGGGGCAAATATCTCACGGCCACTTATAGGAATTACTACTCGAAAGCCCTTGTCCAAGGCAATTGTGTATTGGAAATAGTTTCGATTGATACACATCTAGAGTAGTGAGTTCCTGGTACAAGTACTATTGTATTCGGGCCAGAATTAATTCTGGAGGGAGTTGGCACTAATTCCATACTCCAAACCGAAGGAGTTGATTGCACTGAAATTTGTTATTGAAGGGTTCATGTCAAGCCACTTGATTTCCTGGACTCTTGGGTGGTCATGATGTGTTGCTAGATACCGCTCATGATCTGGGAACATGGGTTTATTAATTGATGAATTAATAAACCAATCTTGATTAGAATTAATAGGATTAATTCAAATTGATTTTGGATTATTAATCTCAAAGATGTTTGAATTAATTCATGTTCACTACCAATTGAATGGGAAACCTAATAGATCACACACAATAGAGGATTATATACTCAAGATGTTATTTGATAATATAGTGGGGTTAATTGTGAGAAAGAGAAGTTGTTGTGGACAAATTATAATTAGTTATAATTTATGGTCTAAATTGTAATTATGAGAACTTGATGTTCCTAATTACAGTTAGGGAATTCTAATGGGATTAGAATCTCGTATTTTTGGTAAGGGAATTTCGTGTCTATTGGTGAATATACACACGAAAAACCTAAGCTGAAATTGGACATAAAAAACCCTAGAGCAAGATACACGAAATTAGCCTCTTGTTCTCTCTCCCTCGATTTTGATCTTGAACCCTAGCCGCCATCCTTTTTCTGCTAGCACAGAAATTTGGTGCTTGAGTATTCCTCTATGTGGATTACTGTTAGAGATAATCACACACTGTGATTATAGTGGTTAGACGTTCAACTCACGTGGAGGTTGATCACGAGGATTGTTGGATCGCGCTTCAACTTAAAGAAGAAAATTTTGTTCTTCGGACGATCACGCAAAGGTAAAAGCTGTTACCTTTACCCTCATTATGTCTTGTTTTCCACACATAGATGGGTCCTGGGAGAGTATCTCGTTTTATTTTCCACTGCGCCGTATAGGATACGAGCCTGAGTTACCCAATAGTTTATTAATAACAAAGATTTATTTTTGAACCTATAACCTCTTAGTAATTATTTTACAACCCCTAGTTATTTTATTATCAAGCTAAACTTATTTTTTTATAAAACCTTTATCATCTAGCCTTTAAGCTTAGGACATTAGGGTCATGATCGTAATAAGTTGAACTAGAATTATTTATGGAAGCGAATTTGGCTTGAGTTTAATTATGGCTTGTGTTTACCGCAGGCGGGGTTAGGTCAACTTTGGAAGATCTTTGATTTAGCTCGAGCAAAGGATCAGATAAGCTCTTGAATAAAACTTATTTGATGTTAAAAGGTTACTATGGCAAGCCAAACACGAAGTGTATGAACACTCATTTTGGTAAAGGCAATTAAGGACTATTTCCTTTCTGTTTTAGTCAAATCATTTGGAACCAACAAGCAGTTTTACTCAAATACTAAACTCTTTCTAAAACCAATTTTGACATGAACTTTAGAAACCCTTAATTGCTGTTTCCAAATTAAACAATGTTTTATCAATTTTTTCCCAAGTGGGACAATCAACGTTGAGTATTCAATAAGGGTAGGCTAGTAGTACTAGTTTTGAAGAGCAAGAACGAGTCTTTTGGCAGGAGGCCACCTCTAGAAGATGAATTCAACTTGGAGAAGCGACAATACTACTTAGTCATGCCGGTCCGAGCTAGCAAGTTTTAGTCATGTGGACTGTGTATTTTCGGAATGGATAACCGGTATGTTTGGGTGTAGAGAAAGAGGAGTATCTTACCCGGTAGGCCGTACACCTACCTTTTGTCAGTCTGCACAAAGTGTGGCATTTTGACCGTTATATGGACATGGGGCCCAACGTGTGGTAACCCATGGCCTTCCATTTGAGTGGTTGAATTTATTGTGCACTTGTATGGTTTGAAAAGAAAAAAACGCCACTCTTTATTTTAACCTTATTTATTGCTTGCCAGCATTTTCTCTTATGAAATTTTACAACTTGCATACATGAACTCTTTTCCTGAACACTTAAAGTACACACAGTCTTACTGAGATTTTTATCTCATCACCTTTTATGCCATGTTTTAGGTCGATCTTGCTATGGGGATGAGTAGCTAGAATGTTGCCTGCTGGAAGACTCTTGTTGTTTATTTTATATGTTGCTTTGAGAGCTGATAGTGAACAATTTATTTTGGATTTATTCTTGAATTTTTGGGTTGTAATAAGTTTTAATTTTAAAGTATTGTTTTATTTTCGTTTGTGTGTCCTAGTTATAAAGACCCCTTGTCTTTTGGATGGGGTGACATCCTCGGCCCTGTTGGGCCTAAGTAGTGGGGTGTTACAAGTGGTATCAGAGCCTAGGTTTAGGCAAATATTGATAGTATATGTTCTGTCTTATTAAGTTCAAATCTTTTATCTAACCAGTCTTGTTTATGTTGTAGGATGGTTAGAATGTTTAGAACCGTAACGAAAGGGCAGTAATGGCATCCTCCTATCCCTATCTACCCGAAAGACCTACCAGTACCTCAACTTGCACCTCAGCTTGCACCGTAGCCAATTATTCCCTTGGAAGATAGTAGTGACGATGAGGTCTCGATCAATAAGCCACCCCCAATACTTGTGATAGATTTGGTTTCGGACAGTGAAGATGAGGAGATTGATATGGCATATGTTCCCCACCTTCCTAGTCCTATAGTTGACTTGTCAGCTGATAGTGATGATCCAGGGGAGATAGATTATAAATCTCCACCTAAACCTTCCTTCATACCTCTACCCAACCAGGTTGAGATCGAGGAGAGTTCTAGGCGACTTGGGAAAGAGCCAATGGAGGGGTTTGCAAGTAGGGTTGGGATAGACTTCACTACGAATTCTGAGAGATGGTTATATGAGGCCGACATTGAAGATTTTGATGAGGACTAGAGGGACTAAGGGCTGTTATGATCTGGATGTTTATTTACTGCTTTTCATAAATTTCTATGTTAAGGAGTTTCATTTCTATTTACTATTTTAATTTAAAATTTATGCAAATAAGAGTACCTGAGTACTCTAAGATTTGAGAGAAATTTACATGCAATTCTTTAGATAAAACTTGCATCTAATTTTCTTTTACTTAAACTTGAATGTGAATGCATGCTCATTTGAAATGATTTAATCATTGAATGCATAAACTCATCATGTGGGTATGGTTTAGAATGGCATACAAGCGCCGTATAGCCACATTAGGCAGGAGAATTCCGAAGGCAGAACCGGTGGCACCAAAGGCTAAAATGACCCAAATACAGTCACCCAACCGGAGAATTGAGAGTGAGCCAGATTTGGAAATGGGGTCTGAAGCACCTGTTGAAGTGACAATGGGGCAAGCATTCAGCAAGATGGCTGAGATTCTACAAACCTTGACAGAACGGAGGAACCCCAAGGGAAAGGATGAAGCATTGGAGCGGTTTCTAAAATTTCAACCGCCCGTCTTCTTAGGAGAAGCTGAGTAGGATCAGAAGGCTGAGCAATGGATAGAACAGATGGAAGACATATTCGCTATGCACTAGTACACTGAAGAATGAATGGTGAAGTTTGTTGCATTCCGTTTGATGGGCCCAGCTCGAGTATGGTGGCAGCGGGTTTAGGACGACTGGGAGATGATTGATCAGGACTGGATGTGGACCAGTTTTGTTAAAGCATTCAGAGCTAAGTATATCCCTCAGTGGATAGTGGAGAAGTGGGAAGATGAGTTTTAGAATTTAAAGCAGGGGGTATGACGGTAGCTCAGTACGTAGCACGGTTCACCCAACTATCAAAGTACTGCAAGAGGTTAGTGGAAACCGAGTAGAATAGGACTAGACAATTTGTCAAGGGGCTCAGTAGGAATTGAGAAGGGCGTTGGCATCTTCTCCACCAATGACCTACTCAGAGGCTGTAGACACAACTACCTAGACAGAAAATGAAGACCGTAGCAGAATGGCATCGAGACCTTTCCAGCCGCTAAGGCAACTGCAAGGACCTTTCCAGAGGCAGCAACCCCACAAGTGCCCCACTAACCAGCAGTGGCAAAATCGGGGAAAACAAGCGTGGACAATACTAGCTGGCCTTATACAGAATCTTCCGTTATGCCGGTAATGTGGAAAAAGAGGCCACGCAGAGAAGAACTATTTGTCCAAAGGAGGTGAGCGAAAATGGTACCACTGCGGGGACTCGAACCATTTGCGGAACGCCTGTCCTAAGCTTCACCGAGTCGGGCAAGGGAATCCGGCTCAGAATCCGGGGCCAATAGAGCCAATGCCACGGGAGCATCCAAGAGTGGAGCACCGAAGTCTTAAGTGAAAGCAAAGGTATTCGCTCTCAACCGAGAGGAGGTTGGAGCTGATGCGGCAGTGGTGGAAGGTATGTGGTTAAGTATGTCTCTACATATCTCACCTGTCAGAAGGTTAAAGCGGAGCACAAAAAGTCAGCTGGACTTTTGCAATCGTTGGTAGTACCTGAATAGAAGTGGGAAGAAGTGACAATGGACTTCGTTACCAGACTCTCTATGTCAAGGACCCAAAAAGATGTTATATGGGTAGTGGTGGATCGACTGATCAAGTCAACACATTTCATACCAGTGAACATAATGGATTCCATGGAGAAGTTGGCTCAAACCTATGTGCGAGAAATAGTCCGTTTGCATGGAGTGCCAATCTTTTTTATATGATCTTGAGTGGGCTTTTTCTTGGTGTTGTGGGTGGTTTAGTTGATTATGAGTTCAGCTCATCCCATAGGACTAAAACAGTGAATTTTTTGAGATAAAAAAGGAGAAATTAAACTAACAACTTACCCTCTATCAAACCCTTAAAGAACTAGGCTTCAAAGACCCTCAAGAATAGTAGAAAGTTCTACTATAATCTCACCCCAATATCCTTGAAGCAACAAAGGCAAACAAGAACAAAAAGAATAGAGAAAATAGGCACCTAAGTAATGAAATTCAAACAAACCTTAGAAGTGCAAAGCAACTAAGACCCATTGGGAGAAATCACATTAGATTATTCAAAAGATTTATGGATTCATTCATAAGGAGGATTAAGCCTTAAGCATGGTCTTGAACAAGATGAACAAGAAGGCTAGGGCCTCTCAAGACTCTTTCTTCAAATTTAAATAAAGTGTGTGAATTGTGTTGTCAAATCACTACAAGTTATCTTTATGCTACCCTGGCCCTAGCTAAGTAATCCCTGAGGTTCTAATACAATTTAGGGCCTTAATAGGTCTTTACAAAACATTTAAAATGGAGAAAAATTGGAGAACATATAAAAAATACGGGGCAGCAATCGACTGCTCAGGTTGGAGTCGGCGCCGGCTAGGGCTCTTATGCCGATGCTGGTTATGTATTGTTTTCGGGCCGTCGTGTGTAGGTTGAAGCCGGCGCTAGTTCGGCTGCTTGGGCCGGCACTAGCTGTCCACTAGAAGGCCACCTTTTAGTCAAATTTCGTCTGTCTTTGTTGCTGGCTTGAGTTCTTGTTGGGATCCTTCTTGGATAGTCATCAAAATGAGCTCTTAGCTAGCTTCCTTAACCTTCCAACCCTCTTCCATCCTCAAGCATGGTTTTATGAGCAATTAAAAATCATCTTGAAGCTTCTTGGTCCTAAATCTTATCATCGGTCCTCGTCCTTACTTGGTTACGCCTCCTCCTCCTTGATCTTGACCTTCTTGATGAAGCGGAGTCTCATCATCTCCCCCTCCTTGGAAAGGATTCGTCTCCGAATCATTGCCATCATCTACATCAAAGGGAGAGAGGTCACTAACATTAAAAGTGGCACTAACATGATACACATCGGGTAAATCTATCTTATAAGCATTATTTCCAACTTTGGCGAGAACTTGAAATGGACCATCCCCCATTGGATCTAGTTTGCTCCGTCGTTGAGTGGGAAATCTCTCCTTGCGAAGGTACACCCATACCTAATCGCCCAACTTAAATGACACATTTTTCCTTCCTTGATTACGCTTATAAATGATCTCTTCATTTCGTTTTGTAATGGTTGCTTTCACCTTCTCATGGAGTGCCTTCACCATTTCTGCTTTCTTAGCTCCATCGAGGTTCATTTGTTCACCAATAGGCAAGGGAACCAAATTTAAAGGAGTTAGAGGATTAAAACCATACATAATTTCAAAAGGAGAATAAGAAGTGGTAGACTGAATAGCCCTATTGTAAGAAAACTCAATGTGTGGCAAGCATTCCTTCTAATTTTTCAAGTTCTGCATGATTATGGTTCGCAAGAGTTGGGTGAGTGTTCGGTTGACCACCTCCATTTGTTTGTCCGTTTGAGGATGACAAGTTGTGGAAAACAAGAGATTAGTACTAAGTTTGTTCTATAAAACTCTCCAAAAGTGGCTAAGGAATTTAGTATCCCTATCTGAGATAATAGTTCTTGGAATCCCGTGCATTCTCACCACTTCTTTAAAGAATAAATCTGCAATATATGATGCATCATTAGTCTCAGAACAAGCCACAAAATGAGCCATTTTGGAGAATCGATCAACAATCACAAATATGGAGTCCTTACCCCCTTGGACCTAGGCAATCCTAAGATGAAGTCCATTGAAATATCAACCCAAGGCACATTAGGTGTGGGCAAAGGAGTATAAAAACCATGTGGAAGAGATCTAGACTTAGCTCGCCTATAAATAATGCATTGAGAACAATGTTTCTCCATATCCTTTCTCATTTTTGGCTGAAAGAAATGTTCCTTAAGGATGCCTAAGGTCTTTGCAACACTAAAATGACCTATTAGTCCCTTACTATAGGCCTCTTTAACTACCAACTCCCTAATAGAACCCTTTGGCACACAATGCCTTGCCTCTCTAAACAAAAAACCGTCATGCCTATAATATTTAGCAAATGCACATTTCTCACAAGTATGGAAAATATCCCCAAACTCCTCATCATCAACATACAATTCCTTCACAAGTTTAAAACCAAGAAGTTTAGTATCCAAAAAGTTTAGTAGTGCATACTTTCGAGATAGTGCATCTGCTACCACATTTTTCTTACCTTTCTTGTATTGAATAACATAAGGAAATGTCCCAATAAACTCTATCCACCTTGCATGCCTCTTGTTCAAATTTTGTTGGCTTTTGAGGTGTTTAAGGGTCTCATGATCGGTATGAATGACAAACTCTCTTGGTAAAAGGTAGTGTTACCAATATTCTAGGGTTCTCGCCAAGGCAAAAAGCTCTTTGACATAGGTAGAGTAATTGAGGGCCGCCCCGGACAATTTCTCACTAAAGTATGCAATGAGTTTTCTATCTTGGGTCACGACCGCACCTATTCCCACCCCACTTGCACCACACTCTATCTCAAATGCCTTCTCAAAGTTAGGAAGAATAAGAATTGGAGCTTGGCTCAATTTGTCTTTGAGGGTTTGAAAGGCTTGTTGTTGGGCTTTCTCCCACCTAAATCCCACATTTTTCTTTACCACTTCGGTTAGAGGGGTCGCTATGGTGCTAAAATTTTGGATGAATCTTCTATAAAAGCTAGCTAGCCCATGGAAACTACAGACTTGGATAATAGTGGTAGGGGTGGGCCAATTTTGAATGGCTTTTACTTTTCTCTCATCAACCTTAATCTCTTTGGCACTCAAAATATACCCAATGAATGTAATTCTCTCCAAACAAAAAGAGCACTTCTTAAGGTTAGCATACAATCTCTCCCTTCGGAGGGCAACAAGCACACTTTGAACATGATTCAAATGATCCATATATGATTTGTTATAGATTAATATATCATCAAAGTACACAACAACAAATTTTTCAATGAATTCCCTCAAAACATGGTGCATTAATCTCATGAAAGTACTAGGAGCATTAGACAATCTAAATAGCATGACAAGCCACTCATACAACCCTTATTTGGTTTTAAAAGCCATTTTCCATTCATCCCTTTCTCTTATTCTAATTTGGTGGTAATCGGATTTTAAATCAATTTTAGAGAAAATGCATAAACTAAATAGCTCATCAAACAAGTCATCTAGCCTAGGAATGGGATAGTGGTACTTTACCGTGATGTTGTTGATAGCACGATAATCCACACACATACGTCATGTCCCATCCTTTTTGGGCACCAAGAGAATTGGAACTGCACATGGGTTTAGGCTCTCTCTCACATGTCCTTTCTTAAGTAGTACTTCTACTTACTTTTGCAATTCCTTGGACTCCTCTGGGTTGCTTCTATATGCCGGTCGGTTGGGGATGATGGCTCCAGGCACAAAGTCGATTTGATGCTCAATCCTTCTTATGGGTGGTAGTTTTTCGGGCACTTCCTTTGGAAAAACATCTTCAAATTCTTAAAGAATAGATGTAATTTCATTAGGCAAAGATAATGTAGAATTATTAGTAGAAACATAAGAACCTTTGCATAAAAGAAGAATAACCGGTTCCTTAGCTTCTATAGCCTTTATGACCTCACTTTCTTTTGCAAAGTAATTTACTATTCTTTTACCTCTCCTCTCTTATCCTTGCTCACTTCTATCCTTGATCATCAAAGGTACTTGTTTGTCCATCCACTCTCTCAACTCTTTTTCTTTCCTCTATTGTTATTTCCTCTCAATTTCTTATTTTTGTTTGACATCTTGCGCTCCCTTTTTCTTTTCTTTCTCCTTCATAATTCTTTGATCTTTGTTCACCTCACTAGGGGCCATGGGGGTGAGGATAAGCTTAGTTCTCTCATTGAGTAGGGAATAAGTATTCTTTCTCCCATCATGCTTTACATGCCTATTGTATTACCAAGGCTTCCCTAGGAGCAAGTGACCCACTTGCATGGATACCACATCACATAGCACATCATCCTTGTACTTTCCCATCTTAAAAGACGCCAAAACTTGTTTGTTTACTCTCAATTCCCCGCTATCGTTCAACCATTGCAATTTGTAGGGCTTGGGGTATTTAATTCATCTCATGTCTAATTTTTCAACTAAGTTTGCACTAATCACGTTAGTGCAACTCTCACTATCCACAATGACACTACAAGGGGTCTTGTTGATTAGATACCTAGTATAGAAAATGGTCTCTCTTTGTTGGTGATCTTGGCCTTCTATGGCTTGTGAATTCAATGACCTTCTTATAACTCCCACCAAAGAGTATTCTTGACCAACAACTTCCCTTTCATCACTTTTCTCATCCCCATTTCTCCATTGGTCTCCTTGGTACCTTTTTCCCTCTTCTTCTTCGTCGGTAGAAACCTCACCATAGGGATTGGTATACATCGTTCTCTTGCTTGGACACTCATAGGAAGTATGTCCATATCCAAGACACTTAAAACACTTGATATCTTTATTCCTTTGTAGTCCCTCCATGGCTTTTCCCTTGTCTTTGTTCCAACCTTCCATAGGTTTCCAATCATTTCTAGGTTTCCAACCCTCCATTGGTTTGTTGAAGTCCCTTTGGAATGGCTTAGGGGCTTCATCATTTTTAATTGTCATCTTGCTAGTAGTGTTGGGGTTTGGAAGTGGTGGTCTAGTAAATGCCATTCTCTTTAATTGCCTCTCAATTTTCATAGCGGCATGTACCATATGCTCCAATCATTCATAGGGGGTGCAATTCTACCAAATTGGCAATTTTCCTATTTAATCCTCCCAAGAACCTTGCCCTTGTTGCCCTAGGATCCTCATTGATTTGAACTCTCATCAATATTACTTCTATCTCTTTATAGTAATCTTCCACATTCTTGTTCCCTTGCTTGAGTGATTGGAGCCTTTGGTAAAGATCATTGTAGTAATGGTGTGGTATAAACCTAGCCCTCATTATATCTTTCAACAAATTCCAACTAGCCACGATTTTCACTCCCATTTATCTCCTTTGTGCACTAACTTGCTCCCACCAAACCAAAGCATACTCTAAAAATCCCAAAATAACCAACCTCATATTTGACCTCTCACTATAGGTATAACTTTCTAGGAAGATCTCCATCTTGTTCTCCTACTTGAAATATACTTTAGGGTCACTCTTGCCACAGAATGTGGGCACTTTCAACTTAATGTGGTTCAACTCCCTCTCCTCATCATTTCCTTCTCTCCTACCTCCTCTATTGCCCCATCCTCTATTGTGTTTCCTAAAGGCTTCAGCTTGTTCCCCCTCATACCATTCATCAATTCCCTTAAAACTCCCTTTCTAACTCCCTTAGGTTGTTCCCACCATTTCTTCTTTGACCCCTACCTTGTCCTCCTCTAATACCATGTCTTTCCCCTCTCATAAGAACTTGTTGGAATCCCCCAATAGAGTGCTCATCCTACTCTTCCCCTTGTTGGGCATTTAATGGAGGAGTATGGGCATTACCATCCCTCATCCTAGGGTTAGGTACTTCAAATCACTTTTGGCCTCTCCTTTGAGTGACGGTAGAAGATTGTCCAAGTTGATTTATCAATTCCTTTGTCATGTTTTGAAACTCATTTTGCATAGTCCTCATTATAACTTATAAGTCATCACGTAAAACCTTAGCATCAATTTGTTCTTCTTGAGGTTTACTAGGTCCACTTGGGTTAGGCCTAGAGATCTCTTGATCATGGGCCAGTGTGGTGGAATACTTACTTATTTATACCTACAAAACAAAAGAGATTAGAAAGAAAAATAGGTCCTCACTTTGCTTCCTTGCATGTTGGCTCTCAACGGTTGGTCACTCCACGCTCGTGTTTGCTCTCTTAGGCTCTTTTAGTAATAGTCTCACCCTCTTGCCTTTTCTTAATACTCAAGCCTTTTTGTTCAATCCTAATTCTCCCTAATAGCTAAAGATTTAGTCCAACATAGTGAATCACACAAATCAATGGATTTTTCCAATTAGGGAGTCTTAGGGGAATTTCAACAAACACTTATTGGGCACCTCCAACAAACAAGTTTTTAATCAAGAATTTCAAGAAATGTAGACTCAATCAACATAAGAACAAACACTAGATGCACAAAGAAACACTTCTAAATAAGAAACAAACAAGAGTTAGCAAGAATAAAAAAACAAGAACACCGAGAATTAGGATTATGAAGAACAGGATGATCACAAGTATGCACTAGTAAAGTTGAGTTCAATGAGTATGGAACTCAAGAATAGAGTGATATACTAAGTCTCAATATTCAAAGGAATGAAAATTAAGAATTAAAGTTTCCAACTATAGCCAAAAGCATTCTCATGGAATATTTATCAAACACCTTAGTTGTAATCCCGTCACTCAAAACCAACCAATATTTTCACTCAAATTCAAGCCCATTTTCACCGCAATCACAAGATAAATTTGTTCCTAAGCAATATACTAACTTCAAGGAGTAATTTTCTCAAGGAAAAATGAATAAATAGCAAAGATAACATAACCTTTTTGTAGCATTTTTTTGAGTTACGAGATTTCACTTGTTTTTCTTCAACTTCGTAGAGCTCCTTTTCCTACTTTCAAGTTTTGATTGGAATCAAAGCTTTCCTCTCTCTGATACCAATCTTTTTTATATGATTTTAAGTGGGCTTTTTCTTGGTGTTGTGGGTGGTTTAGTTGATTAAGAGTTCAACTTATCCTATGGGACCAAAACAGTGAATTTCTTGAGACAAAAAGGAGAAATTAAACTAACAACCTACCATTTATCAAACCCTTGAAGAACTAGGCTTCAAAGACCCTCAAGAATAGTAGAAAGTTCTACTATAATCTCACCCCAATATCCTTGAAGCAACAAAGGCAAACAAGAACAAAAAGAATAGAGAAAATAGGCATCCAAGTAATGGGATTCAAACAAACCTTAGATGAGCAAAGCAACTAAGACCCATTGATAGAAATCACATTGGATTATCCAAAAGATTTATAGGCTTATTCATAAGGAGGACTAAGCCTTAAGCATGGTCTTGAACAAGATGAACAAGGAGGCTACGGCCTCTCAAGACTCTCTCTTCAAATTTGAATAAAGTGTGTGAATTGTGTTGTCAAATCACTTAAAGTTGTATTTATACTACCCTAACTCTAGCTAAGTAATCCCTGAGGTTCTAATACAATTTAGGGCCTTAATAGGTCTTTACAAAACATTTAAAATGGAGGAAAACAAGACAAAACATAAAAATTGCGGGGCAGCAATCGACTGCCCAGGCTGGAGCTGGCGCCAGTTATGCATTGTTTTCGGGCTGTTGTGTGCAGGTTGAAGTCGGCACTGATTCGGCTGCTTAGGCTGGTGCCGGCTGTCCATTGGAAGGTTACCTTTTGGTCAAATTTCATTCGTCTTTATTGTCGGCATGAGTTCTTGTTGGGGTCCTTCTTGGATAGTCATCAAAATGAGCTATTGGCTAGCTTCCTCAACCTTCCAATCCTCTTCCATTCTCAAGCATGGTTTTATGAGAAATTGAAAATCATCTTGAAGCTTCTTGGTCCTAGATCTTGTCATCGGTCTTTATCCTTGCACAATCACGCCTCCCTCTCCTTGATCTTGACCTCCATGATGAAGCGGAGTCTCATTAATTTTTATGTCATGTTTTAGGAGGTACTAGATCTAAGGCAGGGAACTATTAAAGGCAAGACTTGATTATGCTAAGTTATTTTATTTAAGATGTTGATTTTGGATTTGTGCATTTCTGAGATTTATTTTTGAAACTTTGTAATATATTTGAAGAGTTGTAATTTAAGTTTGAATTTCATTCCTTATTTTTGCTCTTTCCTAATTATAAAGACCCTTGGTTCTAAGGACGTGGCTATATCCCCGACCCTTTTCAGGTCATAGTCAAGTGGGGAGTAACAATCCCTCATTTGGAATTGTTTGATGCAAAACTCATATATGACAATGCATCTTCAATAGGCATCAAGTTTCTTTAACATGCAGCATGGTTCAACATGATGTCAACTTCAACACACATAAATTGACTGTAAATATAAGCAAGCAAAAGCACCAATGAGAGTACCAACTGTTATCCTAACTTACTTTAACACCTCAAATATAAATTATTAATGAAATGTTTAAAAAATTATCAAAGACCATATCCAGTAGCAATCTCAATAACTAATAGCAGAAAAAAACTCCCTCTGAGTTACATATACCTATATAGCTTCACTTGCAGCCTTGCAGTTGTCTCCCCCCTCTCCCATTTTTGTAGTAAATTGATGCCAAATTGTCACTGTTGATGATAGCGGGTAGCAAGGTTATCATGAATATTGATTTTAGTAGTGAAAAGAGTCTCTAGTTGCTACTAAATATCCCCAGTGAGCTTTGTTAGTACATCAACATGCTAAAGACAATCATCAACCTTAGTTTCTAAACTTAGAACAATAGAAATTTGAAGGTATTGATCATATATATTATAGACTATGAAAAAGATGAGCATGATCAAGATAGTATTTATCCCTTTTATATAACAAGAGTGATATCTTGGGCCCATTGATTGAGTGAGACTAATTTATATGGCCATAAGCAAAAGAATCGGTAATGGGATACTAATGTTATTTTCATTACTCTATTCGAGAATTAAGAAATATATAAATTGAACAATACAAGTGTGACATGTTCCTTGACTTTTGTTAAATTTAGGTATCAAGGATAATGGGATTAATTACTAAATTGTTAAAATAATTATGTTGAATCATAATTTACTTGTAATTTAGGAATATTGATGTATTGCTAGACGTCCCTCATTATTTGTCATAAAGAGTTGTCACGACCAACATTATAAGTACCTATTGGGTCATTCTCTAAGATCAATTCAAAAAGTGTTTTCGGTTTGATCTAGGTGTTTTAATTAATTGGACTATATTAATTTGGACTGTCCAATTAATTAAATTCGATGTTGATCTGGATTAGAATGAATAAAAGAGATATTTTCAAGTTAAAGTAAGATTCCAATTCGGTTGAAATCTTGATTCAAAAATAGAATCTAAATATAATCTAAAATCTGATTTTAAATAAGATAATATCTAGGATTTGGTCCAAGATATCATTGATAAGTCTTTAAAAAGATATCATAAGCCATCCCAAACTCTTAGGGAATTCATTTCTCTCTTTTTCAATTCAAAGAAAAATGTAGATTAAAATAAAAAACCTTTCCTTTTTGAGTAAGAAACCTAAAAAATCCAACTAGCATTAGAATTTAAGGTATCAATCTGAATTGGTTCAAGTGGATACTATAGAGGTAGGGTTCATGAAGTTTTGGTTGTGATTCAGCTTGATGGTTCAACTAGAACGATTAGCAAAATGAACACAAAAGATACAATCTTTAACCAATTAATTGGTTGCAACTCGTTAGGATCTTTGGTAGAGGCATAAACATTTTATTTTCCACTATTATTTTGTGTTTGGATGTCATTTTCCTCTAACAGTAGTATCAAAACCACTAATGAGTCCTAAACGGTTTTATGTGTTATTTGTGCTTTATAGTTCTAGTTGATTGTATGTTATGTGTGATATATGATATCATATTTTGGCATATTTATTTAGATTGCATATTTTTATATGATCATGCGTTCGTTACTCATGGTGCGTATATTTGATAAAATCTGTAGAACTATTTTATGACTTGGATAGTTTAAGACTTATAGAATGAAAAATTGAACTTTTTAGGACCCCTAAATTCATTTTAGAATTCCATGTTTTGGAAATTGTTCCAAAACCTATTTTCAACCTATGGGTGGTTATTTTTCCTTGACATTTTTTGAAATTATTTAGGGAAATAGGTTGGTAAATTTTTGAAACTATTTTGAACCTCTACCCTTGGACCTTGAAACCCTTGACTCCTGCATGGTGTTTACGCGAAACCCATAAGTGAGATTGCATTAAAAAGAACAAAATTATAGGTTGTCTCAATTTTATGTGTTATTTGATATAGTACAATTGTCATGTTGTTTGAGCATGGTGCATAGTAATAGTCATTGACCTAGTGATTTATTTTATTGTATTTTTTTATATACATCATGCATGTTGTGCCTTTCTCTATTATCTAGTTGTACTTTCTCTTCTTATTTCATTCCCCTCGAATGTAATTCAAGGTTTCTTATACATTATGTAATTATAGAATAGGAGGCACTATAAAGGCAACAATACAAAGTGGTCCAAGGAGCTGCTTAAAGAGTTTTTTTTTTTTAATTTATTCACCTTGAACTAACCTTTGATTCTTTCTTTAGCTTGAGAGAATCAGCATAGGATAGGCTATTATTATGTTATGTTTTATGTTTCATGTATGAGATATATGTCTATTGATTTGATCAAAATAAATAAAATCAATGAGATCAATTAATTTTAAAAGTCTCTCAAATGAAATGTTAAGTAAAAAAAAAGAGCCATCGAAAGTTAGCCCTCGTTAAGGCTTAGATTGATTATGTGTATGTCTATCAAAGAAGAATGCATGATCTATCTGAGTGAGGTGTGAATGGATAATTGTAATATTCAAATGGCTAAATATTAAGTCCAACTTAACTATGTCATCTCAATAAGGTTGAGGACCTAAAAGCAAAGTATTGAGAAATTTATAATGCTGATCTAGAACAAGTGTTGTTCACTCAACTATCTAAGAATAATATAAAGATACAATTGGTAAGGTGTTGCCTACCTAAATAACCAAATCTTGAGAGATCAGCCAAAACTAATTTAGGATGAGGTAAAAAGTTCATGAATTTCTGAATTAATATTGAGGGCCATTAATTTGAAGAATATAGTGGGATTATCATCTAATAAAGTCCTAATTAAATGATTTCAAACATGATACTTACTTTGCATATATTTTTTTGTTTGGGTGTAGAACCACATGGCAACTAATAACATAAATCCACTATCACTACATCTATCCTTGAGAATGACAAGTTCATTGGGGTCAATTTCCTCGATTGGTACTGGATTTTGAGGATTGTCATCAAACATGAAAAGAAGTTGTATGCCATCGAGCAACCCATTCTTAAACCACGCCCGACTAATGCTTCTAGAGCTAACAAAGATGCTTACAAGAAGCATCAAGATAATACTTTGGATGTGTCTTGTCCCATGCTTGCCACCATGAACTCTGAGTTTCAAAAATAATATGAGGAGATGGCTGCATTTGACATGATTGAACGTCTAAAGTAACTTTATTTGGGGCAAGTCAAATAACAGAGACTTGATGTCTGTAAGTCTTTATTTCAATGCAAAATAGTAGAAGGGACTCCAGTAGCGACACATGTCCTTAAAATGATATGTTATGTTGATAACATTGGAAAACTGAGTTTCCTATTGAGCTAAGAGTTGGTCACAAATTTGACTCAATAATCATTATTAGAAAGCTATAGTCAATTTTTTAAAACTAGAACATAAATGAAATTGAGAAACATCTATAAGAGATGCTATATATGCTCAAGACTGCTAAAAAAAATTAGCAAGTCAAAACCTAGTACCATTTTAATAGTCCAAAGGGGTAAGAGTAAAGGCAAGGGCAAGGGCAAGGACAAGGGCAAAACTAAGCCTGAAGGTAAAGTTAAAGCTAAGTCCAAACAAAATAATTCTGAATTAAAGCCAAAGAAGTGGTGATTAAGGACCGCACATGTTTCCATTTGGAGAAAAAAGGCATTAGAAATGGAATTGTAAGATTTATCTTGAAGAAAAGACACTATAATAAATCATTTTTTTTCCTACCAAAAATTGACAATTTTGGTAGGAAATTGCATTTTCTTACTATTTTCCACCCAAACTTAAATAGTTGGAAAAACCCTAGTCGGAAAAAAATTTCCGTCCAAATTGTTATATATGGTTAGAAATTTGGGCTCAAAATTATGGTAGGTATATAAATATTTGGTTAGAAATTAATGAAGAAAAAAGCCGAATTTTTTTCCTACCAAATTTGTTTGGTAGGAAAAAATTGAAAAACTTTCTGTCCAAAAGATTTGATAGGAAATTATTTAATAAAAATAATATTTTCAAAAAATAAAGTAAATTTCCGATAAAATTATTTGATAGGAAAAATTATTTTTTAAAAAAATGTTTATGTCCAAAATATTTGGTAGGAAATTATTTTTAAAAAATAATATTTTCAAAAAATAAATTAAATTTTTGACCAAATTATTTGGTAAGAAAAATTATTTTCAAAAAATAAATAATGTTTCCGTCCAAAATATTTGGTAGGAAATATTTTTAAAATATAATATTTTCAAAAAATAAAATTTAATTTCTGACCAAATTATTTAGTAGAAAAAATTATTTTCAAAATATAAATAATGTTTTCGTCCAAAATATTTGGTAGGAAATTATTTTTTTAAAAAATAATATTTTCAAAAATTAAATTAAATTTCTGATAAAATTATTTCTAAAAAATGAATAATGTTTCCAACCAAATCGATTTGGTAGGAAATTTTCGAAAAATATGTAAATGTTCCGACCAAAATAATTGGAAGGAATTTTTTTAAAAAAATATTTCCAACCAAAATAGTTGGAAGGAAATTTTTTTAAAAATTTTTCCTACCAATTATTTTTGAAGGAAATGAAATTTTCTTAAAAGATTTTTTTTTTTTTTTTGCCTACCAAATTGTTTGGTAGGAAATTTAATCTTCTTCTAAAAAGGTATTGTTTCTAGAAAAAATTTTGGTAGGAACTTTAAAAGAACTATAGTTTCTACCAAATAGCTTTGGTTAGAAACATCTTTTTATGTGGAAAAAAATATTTTTTGCTACTACATTTTGGGCAAATACAGAATCCCTATACATAATTTAAAAAATTAGTTCTATAACTAAGCACCAACACAATAATGTGAATAAACAAATACCAAAATATTATATTCTAATAAAGTATATATCCTGAATCCAAATTAAACTCAATAAAATATGATAGTAAATTGTCAACTTAAATCTTCTGCAACTCTAAACCATATAAGTAATTTGTGAACCAAATCTTGAATAGGAAGAGCTAGAACTACCATGTCTACCTGAATTAAGTTGCATAAACTACCTTAATACAACCATTAACTGCTTTTTTTTCCTAGTGTGATTTGTTAAATGCAACCATTAACTCTTCCTTGTCCTGATTTGATCTGTTGAATATATTCATTAGCTCCTTATCTTGGTTTGATTTGTTAAATGTAGTCATGAGCTCCTTTTTATCCTCACTTACTTTTTGGAATTCTTCCGTTAAGGTTATAACTTATGTTTTAAGATGCTCAATCATCTCCAAGTAATGAGGTGAATGGTTTTGACTGTCACTCCGTACTCTAAATGACTGTGAAGAAGACATTTGGGTGAGTGTATGTCCAAACGAACCAACCTATAAACATGTCCATTTCGTATTCTACATGTTGATGTATGATTAATTGTGGGAGGCCTACTCGAGTCACTGTCTTCTGTATTTGCCACTACCTCATTATAAGCTTTATCATAAAATTCATAACCTCTCACCTACAAAAGTAATTTGAATGTAACATTAAAGAAAAAAAATTGATAAAAAGTAATTGCATCCTTGAGAGTCTTTAAATTGTTGATAACATGATAAATATAATATTATGTTAAATTCATATCACAAACACAATATCTACCCCCATTTTCTTCTTTGTTCCCAACCTCATTTACTTCTGCATTTTACAAATATAGTTACACTTGTAACACCCCTACTAAAGACAGCAATGGAAGCATATCAACACCGGGTGTTGTCCTGTCTAGTTTCCCGAACAAAGGGTTTTTATAATGAAAATAACAGAGTAAATACATATATAAGGTCCAGACTAAACAATATCTGACATTGATGACCACACACACACACACAATATATATATATATACCAGAAAATCTCATGCATGCCATCTCTATCTATAACAGAATAGAGTACATGATCAAAAGGAAGCTGTCCAGACCTAAACTGCTGATTTTGTGGTATCGTCCGTTTATCTGTAGGTTTGCTCGGCTCTGGATCCTACAATAAAAGACACGTGTGAGTGATGAATCACCTAGTGAGTCCCGTGTGTGCTAGTGCTTTACGAAAGAATAGGGTATAAAAACTTTTATGAAATAGCATATCGTTTGTTCACTGGAAACAATTCTAAAACTCTCCAAAGAAGAGTCTATTCAGAATTCAATCATTTTTGGACAACTTTATTTCAGATTTCAAATTATTGCCCCAGTTTTTCAAATCACAAGCACTTCTTCAACAAAAGGTTAGCCTATATACAAGTCCTGCAGTCCTTGCCTTTGGCGCCACGTATCATTGTACTGAGACCGCAACCTCCATAACTCAACTGTGCATTGCCGGAATAAGTACACTGCAGCGTATTTCTGCTTAGGTATACCGCAGCATACCTAGTGTACCACATCGTACAATTTTTTACTTGTCACCATAAGCCAGGGGTTCCAATTCTAACATCAATCACTATCGAGGTGGCAAGGAGTCAAGCGCACCGAGTGTTCCCGCCTACCATCCAGCGAATGGCTCAAAAATAAGAAGCGCACGCAGACACGGCAATTGTCAAGTGCTAAATGGCTAGCTAGGACAACTCATCTCAATATCCTATCACCCCGTTTGGAGTAAGACAATCGCTGGAACTAGGCCAGGTTACTAGGGTCATCTAACTCTAACGTAGGTTAGTACAAAGATCAAAGTCCTTGCTGAGTACTTAACGCTAACAATATCAACCCCTTCTGACTGATTAGGCTAGAGGGTTATTTGATCCCACAAGATTTTCAAATCAAAACAATTTTTTAAGAGCAAAATCACATTTTTCAGAATTTGATCCCATTGACTCGCAAGTCAGATCATCATTCACATAGACTCCGCAAAGCCAATCAATTCATTCCATGGCACATCAAACTAATAAAATAATTCCAAGGATTAAAAGATCATTTTTCAAAAGTCGATCTCATCACGAGAGATCATTTTCTAAAATCATGTTGAAACACGATAAAGAGTTCAATTCACACATCAAAACGTGTTTCCAAGAGTATCCTGGTCATTTTCCCCATACTCGATCACATAAGTCATTTCCAAGTGTATTCGGGTCATTTTATCCATACCCAAAGACTTTCCGAGGGTATTCGGGTCATTTTACCCTTACTCGATTTGAAAAGTTTCACGAAAGTTCCAATAAGGGTATTTCGATCATTTGTTGTATACCTGATTTCAAAAGTCTTTATAAACATTCCAATAAAGACATTTGGATCATTTTCTAAATACCCGATTCTAAACGATACTTATTTCAAGAAATCCAAAATTCTAATCCCAAAAGAGGATTAAATTCAAAGTTTCCAAACATATTTCAATAAAATGTTCCAATAAGGGCATTCCAGTTAATTTATGAATATCCGATTCCAAAATTTATCATTTTTTGAAAATCCTAAATATTTAATCCAAAAAGGACTAAATTCACAAAATTCATACTTTAATCATCCAGTAAGGTTCCAAGCTAATTATGATGTTCAATCGAGCCCAAAATGGCATAAAATAATTCTTACTCAAATAAACTTTAAACATATTCAGAGATTTTCAAAATGGTATAAAACATAACATTTTTTGAAAAAGTGAAGCACACTAGCTTTCAAAAAGTTTTATAAATCAAAGGGACTCACCCTGTGTCCTAAGCAACTTTTTTCGTTCACGGTCGTTTAACCTTCGTTTCTATTGTTTTTGACGTTCCGTTGGCTATTTGTCTTTAAACCTACACCAAACATCATTTTCAGGTCAATTTGTGATTGGCAGAAAATAGCCAACGGGTAGCCGACGGTCAAGGAAAATGTTCAATTTCTCTCATCGTTTTTTCTTTGTTTGTTCGATTCTTTCATTTTTCTTTTTCCACATCATTTCTTCTTTCATAAACAGGGGATTCACTTCATGTTTCCCCAATTATTTTATCCAAAATCACACAATTAATCATTCCTAAATTCGTCCATGTTCCAAGCAAAATTCTGAAAATTTGCTGTTTTGACACATGATTTTGTTTTAGACATAACTTTTAACCTACAACTCCAATTCGGCTCTATGATATACCAAAATGACTGTAAGACTCTTACATTTAATTCTATATTGGCGTTTTTTAGAGTTCTAGTTCTTGTGACTTGTTACTGGGCAAAAACAGCCCCAGTAGTGTTCTGATTTTTAATCCATTTCCACAAAACAATTTCACCTACTTGTGCTTCTTGATTCATAACACCTATTTAACCCTTAATCCACTTTAAACAACCACAATTCTTCAGATTTTTAGGTTCAAGAAAGCCACTAAGTTCTTATGCAAGTAACATATAATTAACATCAACGTTAAAAAACAATCAAAATCCATTTTATTTAACATTTAACCCCATTTTTATCCCAACTCTACCATCTTTCTTCTGAATCATGAACAACCCTTTAAGTCACCATTCAAATGCTCTTATTCACCATACAAAATATAGCCTATGAATCCTTTATCCAACTGGTACACACACTTACACACACAAAGTCTCACATAGTACACAATAATCATTTTAATCATTACAAATCTCACGTTTTCATATTAAAATTCATATCAAAATGATCATTGTAATGAAATCTACAACTTTAATTCTTGAAATATAGGACTTTACCTTGTGTATGAGGTGTTCTAGCTTGAATTTGCTCAAAGAATCTCCAACTTCTTCAAGAACAATATTTTCTCTCTCTTTTTCCATTTTTTTTTTGTTTTTTCCTTTCCTTTTCTTCCTCAATTCTTCCTCCCTTCTTCATTTAAGCTCTTGGCCAGTTTTCCCACTGATTCCACTGCCATTCTTGGTCAAAATAATGACCAATGGGATTTCGCTCAATTAAATGAATGGTGGCTACTTTACACATGTTGCAATCTCACCATTTTCCACATTTTTCTTAATTTTTTTGCAAAACTTATTTAAGAAGCCTTGCATGCATGAATATTTCATGCATACTCTTATTATTTGACATTTGTCCTTGGCCAACAATGACAAGAAGCCACACATTCCATTTTACAATAGCATTTTCCTATTTTCTTTAGAAAAAACTAAAATCGGGTCCGTAACGAAGAAAAATTTTATTTTGCCATTCAACTCCAAAAATTCTACTGAATTCATTAGAAACACTTCAATTCTTCAATTCATTCTCTACTTGGTCAAATTTGCAGTCAAAGTTGCGGGCGCAGTTAAAATAACGAAAATGCCCCCGATACCCGGGTAGCATAATTCGCACCAAAACGTGCGTTTCATTGTACTGTTCAATTTCTCTTTCTAGAGTACCCTAAAATTCTTATTTTGTTAATAATAATAGACTTCCAAAAATTTAGGCTATTGGTAGAACAAATCTAATAATTACATCCAAGTCCTGACAAAATTTTATTTCACCAAAGTATTTATGTCAATACACCGATCAACTTTTGTTTTGGACATCAATACAAATTCTGATTCTATTACAAATTGTAGCCAATCAAAAGTAAAAAGGTGGGGTGTTACAACACTTGTATTAGAAAAAAAAGTACAATAAATATAGACTGGACTACAATCAAAAGCAAGAGCTAAATGAGCCAGCATCAATTAGATTAAGTACATACTCTACAACAAACAAAACCATCATACCTTAGATTCATCAAACTATTTGAGTGATGATCGGATATATCTTATTAACAAATTTCATCAAATATTTTGATTTGAAATAAAGTCAATGAGAAATTGTAATGCATCTATATGCTAATATAAGATGCCCCTATTGCAAGAAATTTTGAACATAGAGTTTGTGCCTATGATATCAACCATAGCATGGTTTTCTGTACAATATTTTTTAGCCAAAACAACTTTAGAATATTCAAGATTAGAAACCATAGCTTTAATTAGTAACTTATTGCATTAATAGTCCGTCCTTACAACTCTCCTTATTATCTCCCCCATTTGTTGCATTCTTGCTACTCTCCCATTCCCTCTCAACCATATAATATCCATCTACAACTTGTAGCACATTGTTCCCACTCTCAATTGAACAAATAACAATTCTTTCAATCAGTAGATAATCTGAAAATTATGCCTAAATAGATTGAAATTTAGGCCTATCATCCAAACACCTTGAGAAGAAATGAATAAAATATGTTAAAGATGTAATTCAAATGAATCTCAAATCAGTCTGCACAATTACTTAATTTCACTACACATTATCTTCAAATACACAATGCCCATAGTAGTTCAATATATCTACTAGCAAGTACAACCTATTTGGGAATAGAAGGAAGTAAGAAGTTGTCCACCTACTGCTAAGCAAATAAAGATTTTTGGTCTATGAGAATGTAACTGGAAGAAGGAAATAACTTCACATAAATGCATGTAAAGATTTAGTGGATTATAGAACACGACTAGGTAGTATGGCAGAAAATTTCTAAATAGACAAAGAAGGAAACAAGAAAACTTATAAGATTTAAGTGAAAAATCGGGGTAATACTAGAATAATAAATAATCTTCAGATATAGTTTCATAGTTAATGTGATCCAACCATTAAATCACCATCATAAGCATAATGCATAGATAGTTACCAAAGAGAAATGAACTCCACTAATAACAAAAATCTTTGTTTAACAATCACTTACAAATATCAGGAATCAATAAAATAAAATGTAATCCCACAATACAACTGAGAAATTGAAAGCAGTATTATAAGTTCAAACTTTTTTAAAACATCTAGTTATGTCATAGCCTAGGTAAAAATAAAAAATATATGGAAATTTTACATGATTATTGGCTAAAATTATAGAGTAGTCTAATACTATAACATTGAGATTGAACTTGAAAGTGAAAAACACCATTACCCTGAAGCAATTTCATGAGTTCAAATTTCTAAAATGCATAAAGTAATCAAATGTGACTCAATTAATCTCAGACTCATTTTCAGAAAGGTACATCTAAAATAAGAAAATCCAATTCAACTTCTGAAGTTAAACAAGAATATTCTATGATCTCATATAATATGCACACACTAATAGCTTGAATAGGGGCAAAAAACAAACATTTAAACAGGATGCCAAGTAAAAATAGTAAAAAGAATAAAATAGAAAATCAGCTCTTTAATCAAATAGAGATCTATAAAACATGAATGAAGAAGCAATCCCCTACCCAAAAGGGAAAATAAAAAAGTACAAGTTAAAGATCCTTCCTTGCACATTCCAATCACATTAGCATCTACACTTTTTGAAAAAGGTAAAAATAGCATGCGAGGAAAGCAAATTTTTTTTTTCTTGTTACAATGAAAAAGATTGAGCAATTCATATAGAGAAGTTGATGCAAAACTTAATAATATAAGCTTTTAACTCATAACTAAGTTATATTCTATATATTGAGTTTATCAACTACAGTTGTAATCCTGTCATAAATAAGGTTACAAACATAAATAAATAGGTTTTCTTTCTCTGCTCTCTCCTCCCCTTTCTTCCCCTCATATCAAACAAGATAAGTAAATCACATATCCCTCCGACTTCTCTTTTTTTCTCCTTCCTCGAACCAAGCTAACCACATAGAAATTACCAAGAAATCAAGTAGTGTCTACATACTAATGATCAACCACTAGTTTGCATTATTTGCAATGACAAAATCTTGTTTAGACTATTAGTCATTTGGAATTGATATAATTAATTAACTTTATTAGCTTTATATTTTAGCAACTGGTTTGTTTGTGTGCCCATTTTAGTATCCATAGTCCTACTTTAACTTTAGATGAAATCCAAGTTGATAGCATTTGATCATTTTAATTATGCTAAACTTGAATTAAATTAATCACACAAATGTAAATTGCAGATTGCAAACTTATATATAAGAAGAAATAAGAGGAAAAATAAAGAAAAGAAAATTTTGAAAATTATAATTATTTTCCCCCCATTTTCCTGAAATCAAATCAGTGTAAAACTTAAGTGAAGAGTTCTTTCATAAATACAAGTGTTGGCAATCCAAAAAAGGGAGAAAAGTAATTTGTTTCTACAGTATTATATGCAGTTGGTCAGCTTGTTGGCCAATTTGCAAAATTTGTAGGTTGCTATGTTATTAGAAGTTATGGAAGTAGAGAAAAGTTAACTATGTGAATATTGACCATGTTTCTCATTAGAAATTGACATTAATGGTTTATGAACATTTATTTTTTGCTTGTAATATTCAATTGGCCACTTAAATTCTTACTAAAGGATGCTTTTGGTTTAAAGTTCTTGCACAATCTATGGTCCCTTGCTTGCTTTTTCATTACGGTTGCTTTTCATTCCCAAATCCCACTCTAGAGCTTTATTCTACCCAACTATTACAAACCTTTGCCTTTATCTTTTAGTCAAAATTTTTATGTTTTTGCTTCTAAACATATCTTAGTGTTCACAAAAAAATTTTCTTTAAAGATCATAATCTTAGAAATACAAAAATTATGCACTTGTAAACTCATAGAGTAAACAAAAACAATTAGAGCATATCAAGCAATGAAGTTGTGCACCATTATTTATACATAGATTCACTTACAAAAATAATTCGAGCCCTCTTATCCACAAATGTCCCAACAGTAATATTTAGCCTATCTATTATGTTCTCATCCTTTTAATCTCCAATAGTAGATGGAACACATGATTCAATACAAGTATTTTTTGACAAATGAGTATAATCATGCAATTCCAAAAGAGTGATTTTCCTATTCAACTTATTCTCCTAAAAAAATTGAAAAATTATGGGTTGTCATAATTGATAGGATATTATGTAAAACTGTTTACATGGTGTTTGGTGTGGAGTATGACATAAAAAAGATAATAAGGGGTTATTCAAAATGCAACCGTTATGCACCAACAAGTTTTAAACCCTACTCCTAAAGATATAACTTACGATCCCTCAAGGAACAAGAGAAGTATAATTTATAAGAAAAAAAAAAAAAAAACCAATCAAACCACATGAAATCCTTTTGTTAATACTTAACCTAATTAATTCTAATGATGAAGTATTTACATGTATAAGCAAATAGGGGGGAAAAGCGGATTAGGAAATTACCTAAAGATAATCTAAACAAATTAAGGAATAATCAAATCAAAATAAGAAACAAAGATAAAATACGAAACTTCCAAACTAATTAAGAAATTACCAAGTGAAATTAATTTAGAAACATCTCATTGATGTGACTACTTTGAGTAGTTGATTTTAGAACTCTTGCAAAACTGCAAAAAATTCCTATCCTTGCATAAATGGATCAATCTTAGTCAAACACTCCCAATTGACCCCTAACCTTCTTCTCAATCTACTTTAATTTGATTAATCTTTTCTTAAAAACATTAATACTTTAATTAATCTATTGTTATAGGTTGAAAACAAGATTGATAAGCAAATCAAGGTATCATCAATATCAAGATAAGATATATTCCAAAAACTTGCAAACATACACAATTTGAATAATGTAAGTCCAAAAACTTGCAACTCAATCAAGACAAATAGATGCTACTAGAAAATTAATCTAAAGATCAATATGACAAATTAGTCAAACACTCAAGAACTTAACACAATTTATAGCTATTCAATTATGCAAATTAAATATGTTGATGAAGCATAAAAACATAATACAATTGGTATGAAAATATATTTGGAATTACACAAATACTCAAGAAGTAATACTTATAATATCAAAGATAGAATTTTTAATACATAAATCTTAAAGTCTTAAAACCAAAGTAACAAAACATAGCCTTAAATCATAGATAAAAACTCAATTGTTTAAATACAAAGGGAATTAAATAACTTGGAGACTGTAAGTGGATCGCGTCATAAAATATTGAAAACAAACACACAACGAAAGAGTTTATAGAGATTTAAACCTCTGTGTTTTTTGTGATGATGCGGTTACTTTGGCTGGGAAGGCTGAACAATGGCTGTCAAAATTGGAGAAGTACCTTCTAGTTTAATTCTAGATGACTTAGGTTCTTGTCTAGCAAGTTTCTGACTCCGTCGCTTCCACACAAGCAAATTCTTGGATTCAGAATATTCCTCAGCCTGAGTCTTACTGGTGAAAGCAATAGGGAAAGAAAGACATCGTCTAACTCTCTTGAACATTTTCTATTGCAACAAGCAGAATCAAGAGTAAAAGAGAATTACGTTTGTTTTTCTCCAAGGATAAACCGACGGGAGAAAACCAAGAGACAAAGACACTATCTTTTTGGCTTAGTTGAAGGACTACTAAACCACTACACTCATACCAGAACTCTATATTGGATGAATTCAAAACATGCACATAAGATATCAAAATGTATATCTCTGTATATCCTGAACCCTCACGAGTCTAGCTAGTCAGTAGGGTTAATTCTAGCCAAATTGGGCTTGGGCTTAGTCATTTAATCCTTAGTCCAAACTATTGAATTAATTTTAAATTAATTACATTATCTTGGACTAATAAAATACCATAAATAAATAATTAACTAATTAACTCAAATGGACCATAATTATTTTACAAGCCTTTTTCATAGTTTAGGCCAATGTTAATTCTAATTATTCAATCTGGGCTTAAGCTCGGAATAATTAATTAACCAACTAAACTAGATAATTAATTTAATCTTTCTTTGGACCTTTTATTTTATTCTAACCCAATAATAAATTAGACTATCTGAATAAATTAAAATCATCTTTATTTGAGAACATATCCTCAACCCAAGAATTAATCAGGACTTATGGACTCTTCCGAGGACTAAAAGACATATCATCCTTAGCTATTAAAATGATTAAAATACTTATACTATAAAAATAGTTATATTTTATATTTTAAATATTTCTTACTATCACTATAAATAAATATTGACCCCAAGGACAAGGTTGCATTTAGCAAAGTCTTTGACCTACATGTGCTATAACTAAAATACTCATCTATATAGTACCTATCATTGAGACATGGAAAATGTACAAACACCTCTCTCAATGACTTCTACCATTCTTAAATATCTAGTCTGATAATTCGTGAATTTTAGTATGTACCTGCTTATTTCTAGGAGCTACCCAAAAGCGTACAGTACTAAGTCACGTTCCCAGAGCCTTGGATTATATAGATTATCCTAGACAATTACAATATGGTGATTTCTCTATTTAGGATCATATAATCTATCATATATGAGTTTGTCTTAACTAACTAGTTAAACATACCCAACATATAAGTACATTGATCCGATAGTAGAACCTCACCTATAGTATATCAAAGTACATGACCACCAACCTATATTCATGCCATAGGGTATAAGTCTATGCATGTTGCTGTAGTAGTCTGGGTTTCTATTAGTTTAGTATATTAAGAAACCATTACTACGAGTTTAGTTCTACGTATTCTAAATATGCTTATATCATGAAATGAAAGGACTACTCACTGGCTAAAGAAAATCCATTCTCTATTTAGAATTCATAGCATAATAACATTTTTCCTTATCAGATCCCATTCTAATCAACTGGTTAAGAACTAAATTTATGTGTTAAGTAACCCATGATCCATATTTTATTGTGAAAGATCTTTATTTACATGGATAACTTATTTAAATACGATGGATTTTTTTTTTAAAAAAAATCGTGCCGAAATTAAAGTAAAAAAACAAAAATAATTTTTGAGAATAAAACTTTTATTTATTTCATTATTGAATTTACATCAGATATATAGTTTGAGAGAATACACTCCAATAGAAACAAGAAAGAACAAGAAAAAGATTGAAAGTCAACACTTGTGAAGCCCACAATCTCAAGTCTTCTTATCTCTTCACCTTATCCTCCTTTGCTAGACTCCTTTGATGGTTTTCCGCCAAAGAATTGTGTTTTTGGAGAAGTATATTGATGTCTCTTTGAATTTGGACATTCTCCACTTTTATATGGAGCTTTTAAACTGTCTTTGATTGAATTTAGAAAGTTTAAACTGCCATTAGATCAATTTAGAACTTGCTAAGTCATTCAGGAGTGTTGCATGGCCAGCATGCACGGCTATGACAAATTTCCAAAACCTCCCACTACGGGCATAACCAGCTTGCACGACCATGCATTATGCATGCCCACAGGCACATCTGTGCTAATGGTCATGCCTATGGCAGAGCTCAGTTTTCTCTCTTTTTCTCAAATTTCTAGGAGCAACAAAATTTCCCCCGTTATGCACAGGCATATGCACATGCATGTCTTATGGAGCTTCTTCTATTTTACATAGCATGATGCATGGCAGTGCATCAAACTATGCCCCCTGAAAAATCATTAACAAAGCTATAAAATATATGCTCCAAGATCCTTAATGCATGTATAATCATTCCAAACGTAAAAATGTATTAGTCAAGCCTATATTCTACTCTTTTTTTTTTTTTTTTTTTACCAAAATACTTTAAAACACATGATAACACATTTTGAGTAGAAAATCCTTCTTTTTCACACAAAATCCTGCACAAAAGTTAAGGAACAATACTAAAGAAATGTGACTATATCACTCTTAACAGATACCTCCACATTTAGTTTTTTTGCATGTCCTCGGGCAAAACAATTTAAAAAGATGTAAACCATGAATTGCAAACACTTAAAAAAAAATATGGTGGATAACTTCTCTTCCTTTTATAATGAAAAACAAATGAGTAATTATTCAATCTTGAAAACTTAAGATAAAATCACATATTAGATGAAATATATCTAAGGCCATTGAAGTTAGTTTAAATAAGTTCATAACTATTCAATGAATTCCGCTCCTTCTCTTGATCAAAACGTATGAGTAAGGCATAGACAACCAACTTAAGTCTTTACACTTTGTACTTAGCTAAACTATTACAAATTAGGTAGCAAACTAAGATTTTTATTTTCACTCATGAATGTAACTAATTTCGGGCACTTGCATCCCTTGTTTTGTTTTCTCATTCAATAATAATGTCCTAAGAAAAGATGAAAAATTTTATTCTTGTATTCTCCTCTTATTTTTTTTTCTCAACATTTTTTCTTTCTTGTAGATGCTATAGAGGAACCATTTGCCTTATTTTTATCTCACTTTGGTAGGTTTCCATTTAAGAACCACCTACTCATCTTATTTACTTAAATCCAAATTTAGGACTAGTTTAGATAGTTTGTTCAACAAAAATTAGTATATAAACCATACTTATATTCAATACCTCACTTATGTGAGTCTTTCAAAGTAAAGCTTTTTACATCTCATAAAAATGAATAAGGTCAAATCAAATTCTCAAGACTTAAATATCTCCAACCTAATATAAAAATTTAACAAAAATCAACTCAATTATAAATAAAAATCAAGAAATTTTCAAAGATAGAAAAATTGTTTCCGCCAAATTTTTGCATTAAAAAGCTTAAAGTCAATAATTGATTACCTTAATAAAATGATAATTGCAAAATTATGGCCCTAAAAAGCATATAAAAAGGTTTTGTTTTCCACCTCCACACTTAAATCGTACATTATCCTTAATGGATGAAAATAAAAGAAATAAAACATATCCATTGAGAAAGAGAAAGATAAATGGGAAAGGAAAACAAATACTTTCCAACTATAGTCCAAGATGGCCATTGGAAGACCCTCTCGAAGTTACATTAATTGTCCAAAGAAAAGCATCAAAGATAAACACATAAGAGTGTTAGAGTGTCAAGTACATAGCCACAAGAAAAGAAAAGAATGCAAAAGAAAATTAACATAAGAAGAAAAGTGCATAAAAATAAACCTAGTCTAGAAAACACTTAAACTAAGAAAATACATAAAAAGGTAAAGAAATAAGTAAATACTGAAACACTCAAGCCGATGCATTCGGTGGAGGTGGATCATCATGCATTGGATTGTCCCCATGAGGAGCCTCCGGCGGTCCTACTTGTGAAGATTTCTCGACACTAAAAGAAGAAGGCCGTCGAGAATAAGTAAAGTGAATGGAGTCATAATAGGCATATAAATTGGACACCATCCATCCCATACACATATCTACATTATCTATTTGGTGCTGGTCCATCATTTGAGTGTAATATCTTTGCATGGAATCCATTCTTTATTGTAAGTCATTAAACCTATTATCCGTACTTGCTCTTATTTCTCTAAACATTTGAACATAAGTGAAATAGGCTCACTTGAAAGAGAAGGTGGTATGGGAATATTAGGCTCAACAGGAATTTTCAGCTCATCTTCATGAACCTCTTCCTCGACTCCAACTTCAACTCCTTCCAAGACATATTGATTTACCCCAACTCTTTGCACCATGCCTATTTTTTTTTTTTTTTTGGAGGTTTTGAAAATTTAAATGAATCATAGTCACACTCACCTCCAAGCCCATATCAACATGAATGAGTTGAAGATTCTTAGCTAATTTATTTATGTAGGGTAGACCACAAAGAGCACCTCTCTTAGAAATAACTATGGAGTCAAGATAGGAAGCAAATGAAATAGTGGTATTAATAGGAGTGCGAGTCATGATAGACCAAAAATGAAATAAATCCCTCCATGTGACCACTCTATCACTTTCATTTCTACTCCCAATGGTATGAGCAATAAGTTTATAGAGATACCTAATAGTAGAGTAAGTAAATTGGCTACTCTTTGGAATCTATGCCTTCCAAATGGGTCCAGAGGTATGGACTTGCCAAAAAGCCATCCCATCTAAGTCATTTGCACAACTATCTTTTTGTGGTGCATTGTCTTCTTTAACATAGAATCCTAAAGCTACCTGAAACTGATTTAAGGACATGTTAAAGTGTTGAACACATAGGCAAAAGCTAATGGTATTAGCATTATCAAATCCCACACATTCCAACCTAAAATAGTAGGTTGTAAGGAATTCTGGCATAAGATTACTGTAACCCGACTCAATAATGTCAAAGAACAATTCCTAGCTCGAGTAATAGATAAGGCTAATAACGTATTAATTCCTAAATGCTATAGGACAGTATGATCAATATAACGATTAGGCCAAAAAGTCATACTACTATGTCTTTCAAACTTGGCTATATGTTCGGGATTAGTGAAATGTAAGTCCATGGGGTCCATGTTCCCTAGCTTGGTCAGAAGGTCTAGAATTAGATCTACTACCCTATCTCACTACATGCTTCTGTTTAGATGGCATGAAGAAGTTCAAAGAAATTAGGTAAATAAGGGAAGAGAAATGATAAGATCTAAGAAGAAAAGGATGTAAGAGAAGATATAGGGAGCTTATCAAAGGAAAGTGAGTACATGAAAAAAATGAATAAGCAAGGCGAAAAGTGTAAGCACCATTATACCACCATGCTTCCCATCATCAACTAAGAATAGCCACAAGTTCTAAATTAGCACCACAATTCAACAATATGCTCCCAACATTATCATCAACATAACACAAGACAAAATAAAGCATTTTGAAGTAAGTTAGCTTGCAAAATTTCAGCCATAATGCATCAAGTTAACCCGCCATCATGATCATCAAAATATCCACAAAAATGATATCCCAACTTCTTAATTCAAACCAACCAATTCCTTCATTCAATAACAATTCCTATAATATGGACGATGTAGCAATATATAACAATTCATATCATCAAAGTGTAGAAATTTTCATCTATGAAGATGTTCACAATTAATCATCATAAGCCACCAACATTATTCCTCAAACTCTAAATAGACAATATAGCATTTCTTCATCAAATTTTCATCATCAAAACAATAATTTGCAGCTTTAACAACTCTCTAAACACGTAGAAAATTGCATATTTTCAAACCCCTCAAAAAGCAAAAATTTTTGGCAACCAAAACACTAAAAGATCACATTTTGTTACCAAGGATGATCAAGGATGATTATGACCAAGCTTTTATTACCAAAATACCTTGAATTTGTTGAAGATTTGCTACTCAAAGAACCCCACAAAGATGGAATTTTTGGAATTAGTCTTCAAGAAGCTACGAAGTTTTGTGATTTTGATGGAGAAATCATAAGTTTAAAGGAGAAAAAGGTGGGTATAGCAAGGGTGTTTAAAGAAAACCGAGTGGGATTGCACAAATGGAAGAATGGTGAAGAAATTTAGGCTAGAAAATTGAAATGGCCATGTAGATCTAGGAATTTTAAGAGCTCCACAGTAGGTGCACGGGTAGGAGTACAACCGTGCCCTTACCTGTGCAATTTTCAATTTTTTTTTGGGCACAGCCTAAGCTACGCATATTTTAGAAATTCATATGATATATATATATATATATATATATTAAAAATAAAGGAATAAGTATGTGCAGAAGAATTGAAAAAATAAACTAGAAGAAAATCTTTTTGTGGTTTTTCTTTTCTTTAAATGATAAAAAAATGCAGAAAAGTGGAATAAGAGAAAGAAAAAAAAAAGATTAAGTTGCCTCCCAAGAAGCGCTTTTGTTTTATGTTGTTTGCTTGATATAGCCGCATCTTTTTAATGAATCCTAGGCATGAAAAAGAACAAACTGAGTTTTGTGAAAAATAATAAGAGGTAAATATGTAAGCTCATAGTTTTGCTAGCACATCTAGAACACAATGTCTTAGAAATTACTCTTTTCTCTCTTAGAAACCATTTAAGCACTAGATAGATCTCTAGGGGTTAAAGGGCTGAGATGGAAGCTTACTTGATAGTTGTGCTTTAATTTGATTAACATCCATGGCTAATGGTCCTACTTGATTTTCTAAATTTTGGAAGTCATATTTGGTCTCCTTTTGCAAAGTAAAGGAATTAGATGCAAGAGATTTAATTATATCTTCTAAAAAAATGCCATTGGGTTGGTCTTGTGGAGATGCTATGCTAGAAAGGTTGTTTGCAAAATTTTATGGCCTCCCTCATTAGTTTTCCTATCTAAAATTAGGATAATCATGCCATCCCTCATTGTAAGTGTTCAAATAGGGTTTGTACCTTCAAGGGGGCTGATTAGGGAACTCTAAAGTATTAACTTGTTTATTAGCACCAAGAGTAGGACATGATCACTCATATAATCATGAGAGTTGCACATGTTACATGCCCTAGTTTGTGAGTTTGTTCCAAGCATATTTCCTATCAAATTAGTTAGCTTGTCCACTTTATCTTCTAGAGAATTTGTTCCTACTTCCCCTACCTTCCTAAATAAGTCATTTCTTGTGCCAAAAGATTGTGTGTTATGTAACACCCCTACCAAAAGTAACAACGGAAGCATACTAACACCGGGTGTCGCCCCATCCAGTTACTCAGACAAAGGGTTTTTATAACGAAGAACTAAATGAGTAACCACGACCTAGATTGATAGAAACATCTCATATTGATGGTCATATATATATATATATATATATATATATATATATAATAGAGAATCTCGAACATACAATCTCTATACTACATCAGTAATAAAGTACAGAATCAAAAGAGAAAGCATTCAGACCTAGACTATTGTCACTATGGTATCATCCCTCTATCTATAGGTCTGCTTAACTCCAGATCCTACAAAATAGTAAGATAAAAGACACATATGAGTGAAAATTCACCAAGCGAGTCTCGTGTGTGCTAGTATTTTACAAAAAAGATAAAGTACAGTAATATTGCATTTTTACCCCCCAAAAGGCACTATAGAAAAATTTTATTTTCCTTTTTCCACTGAAATCAATTTCCAAAACTCTCTAAGGAAGAGTTTATTCAAAACACAATCATTTTTAGAAAATTGTATTTCAATTTCAAATCATTGCCCTAATTTTCACACCACGGGCACTTCTCCAACAGAAGGTCGGCCTGCATGCAAAGCTCATAAGACTTCGCCTTTAGTGCCACGTCTCATTGTGTTTAGACCGCAGCCTACAACATTTAACCGTATGTCATCGAAAGGTAAGTACATAACAGCGTACTACCGAGAATAAATAAGAAGCATACCACAACATACTAAGTGTACTGCAGCACACTGAATCTTTTACTTGCCAATATAAGCTAGGGGTCCTAATCATGATTTCATTCATCATTGAGGTAGCAAGAAGTCAAGCACTGCTGAGTGTCCCTGCCTAGCATTCAACGAACGACTCTTAACACAACATGCCCATAGGCATAAGGCAATTGCCAAGTGCTCAATGGCTTGCCAGGATGACTCAATATCTTGTCACATTATTTAGAGTAAGACAACCCTCAGAACTAGCTAGGTTACTTGGGGTCTTCTATCTCTAATATAAGCTAATACAAAGATCAAAATCCTTTCTGAGTACTCAATGTTACCAATACTAACCCTTACTGACTGATTAGGCTAGAAGGTTATTTGTTCCCGCAGGATTTTTAAATCAAACATTTTGGGGCAAAATATCATTTTTCAGAAATTGATCCCTCTGACTCGCAAGTTAGATAATTATTCCCATAGGCTCTGCAGGGCCAATCAGTTCATTCCATAGACACATCAGGCCAATAAAGTAATTTTCTAGATCAAAATGTCATTTTTTAAAAGACAATCTCATATCGAGAGATCATTTTCTAAAACTGTGTCAAAACAGGATAGAGAGTTCTTTTTACACTTTCAAACAATTTTCCAAGAGAATTCAGGTCATTTTACCTGTACCCAATCTCAAAAGTCATTTTTAAGGGCATTCAGGTCATTTTACCCATACACGATTCCAAAGGTTTCTATAAAATATTCTAATAAAGACATTTGGATCATGTTCTAAATACTTGATTTCTAAATGAACTTATTTCAAGAAATCTAGAATTCTAATCCTAAAAAAATGATTAAATTCAAAGTTCCCAATCATATTTTCATAAAAGTTTCCAATAAGGGCATTCTAGTCAATTTATGAATACCTGATTTCAAAAATTACTATTTTTTCAAAAATCCAAGTATTTTATCCGTTAAGGATTAAATTCACAAAATTCGTGCTTTAATCATCCGTTAAGGTTTCCAAGCCAATTATGATGTACATTCAAGCCCAAAATGGCATAAAAATAAATCTTACTCAGATAAATCTTAAACATATTCAGGGATTTCCAAAACGCTATAAAACATAACATTTCATGGAAAAATAAAGCATACTAGCTTTCAAAAAAGTTTTAGAATTCAAAAGGACTCACTTCGTGTCCTAAATAAGTTTTTATTGTTTACGGGCCGTTCGACTATCGTTTCTAATGTAACACCCCTACTAAAGGTAACAGCGAAAGCATATCAGTATCTGGTGTTGCCCCATCTAGTTTTCTAGACAAGAGGTCTTTATAACGAAAGTAATAAAGTATACAAGGTCCAGATCCATACAACAACCCATACTGATGGTCACATACACATATATAACAGAAAATCTCATATGTGAAAATTTTCACTTTATATCAGTAATAAGGCACATTATCAAAAGGGAAAATGTCAAACCTAAACTGCTATCACTATGGTATCATCCTTCTATCCGTAGATTTGCTTAATTCTAAATCCTACAAAAGGTAAAATAAAAGACACGTGTGAGTGAAAAATTACCCAGTTGAGTCTTGTATATGCTAGTGCTTTATGAAAGAATAGAGTACACAAAGCTTTCATGGAATAGTATATCATTTGTTCACTGGAAACAATTCTAAAACTCTCTAAAGAAGAGTTTATTCAGAACTCAATCATTTTTTGGAAAATGGTGTTTTAGTTTTAAAATATTGCCCCGATTTTCAAATCACAGGCACTTCTCCAACAGAAGGTCGGCCTGTATGCAAGTCCTGCAGTCCTTACCTTCGGCACCACGTATCATTGTACTAAGATTGCAGCCTCCAGTATTCAATCCGTGCATCGCCGGAATAAGTACATGGCAGCGTACTTCTGCTTAGGTGTACCGCAGCATACCTAGTATGCTATAGCACACTCTTACCAACCTTACTCACCATAAGCCAGGGATCCCTATATCAACCTTACTCACTATAAGCCCAGGATTTGTATACTAACCTTACTCACCAGAGGTCCCCATACTAACCTTACTCACCATAAGCCAGGACGACTCATCTCAATGTCCCGTCACTTCGTTCGGAGTAAGACAATCCCTAGAACTAGACCAGGTTACTAGGGTCATCTAACTCTAATGTAAGCTAGTACAAAGATCAAAGTCCTTGTTGAATACTCAACGTTACCAATACCAACCCTTTCTAACTAATCAGACTAGAAGGTTATCTGATCACGTAGGACTTTCAAAACAAACATCTTTGGGGCAAAACAACAATTTTTAGAATTTGATCCCACTGACTCGCAAGTCAGATCATAATTCCCATAGGCTCTATAGGGCCAATCAATTAATTCCATAGGCACATAAGGCCAATAAAATAATTTTCGGAATCAAAATGTCATTTTTCAAAAGTTAATCTCATCACAAGAGATCATTTTCCAAAACCATGTCGAAATAGGGTAAAGAGTTCTTTGTACACACCAAAATAAGTTTTCAGGAGTACTCGGGTCATTTTGCCCGTACTCGATCACAAAAGTTATTTCTAAGTGTATTCAGATAATTTTACCTATACTCGATTCCAAAAGACTTTCTGAGGGTATTTGGGTCATCTTACCTTTACTCGATTTGAAAAGTGTTCACAAGAGTTCCAATAAGGATATTTCGGTCATTTATCAAATACCTGATTCCAAAGGTTTTCATAAAACATTGCAATAAGGACATTTGGATCGTTTTCTCAATACCCGATTTCAAAAGGAACTCATTTTAAGAAATCCAGAATTTTAATCCCAAAAGAGGATTAAAATCAAAGTTTCCAAATATATTTCCATAAAATGTTCCAATAAGGACATTCCAGTCAATTTATGAATACTCGATTTCAAAATTAATCATTTTTTGAAAATCCCAAGTATTTAATCCAAACAGGACTAAATTCCCAAATTCATGTTTTAATTGTCCATTAAGGTTTCCAAGCCAACTATGAAGTCCATTTGAGCCCAAAATGGCAGAAAACAAATCTTGCTCATATAAGCCTTAAATATATTCAAGGATTACCAAAATGGTATAAAACATAGTATTTCATGGAAAAATGAAACACACTAGCTTTCAAGAGGTTTTAGAAATCAAAGGGACTCACATTGTGACTTAACTAAGCTTTTCCATTCATGGTCGTTCGTCCCTCGTTTCTATTGTTTTCAATGAATTGTTAGTCGTTTATTGATAAACCTACACCAAACATCATTTTAGGGTCAAATCATATTTGGCCAAAAAATAGCCTACATCTAGCCGACGTGCTCGATGGGTAGCGATGTCTAATCGACGTTTAGTCGACGGTTAGCCGTCGGGGCCGACAGTTAAGGAAAACGTTTAACTTTCTTTCACGTCGTTTTTTTGTCGTTTGTTTGATTCTTTTGTTTTCCTTTTTCTACATCCTTTCTCCCTTTATATAAATAGGACTCACTTCATATTTTGTGTTCATTTAAACCAAAATCACACAATTAATCATCCTTAAATTCATCCATTTTCGGACTAATTTTTTAGAAATTCATTACTTGACACATGATTTTATTTTGCACATAAATTTCAATCCACAACTCTGATTTGGCTCTATGATATACCTAAATGACCGTAAGACTCTTAAATGCAATTCTGTACATGCTTTTTTTAGAGTACAGGTTCCCATGACATGCTACTGGGCTGCTGGGAAAAAAATAGCCCCAATAGTTTTGCTTTAATTCTACTATTCATGCTTTCCTTTGTTTTCCTCTAGCCTTTAACACCTTAGAACCATTAATTCATTCAATTTTCCTTCAAATTATCTTTAATTTTGTGATTTTTATATTTCAATAGCTTACAAGGGTCACACTTATGTTGGAATATATACCCTCTAGACTAGTTTATCTGATGTAATTATTGAATTTATTAATAAAAGAATTTATTCTCAAAATTTGTTTGTGAATTTAAATTTTATTTGTGCACGATTTTTGTTTGGAAAGGACTCATTGTGTTTAAGTAAGCGATCTATATGAATGGTGGTCTTTCATAGTAAGGTATGTATCTCGGGTTATTTAACACATAAATATTTGTTCTTAACCGATTGATGAGAATAGGAATCTCATCATGTATATGTTATTGTGTTATGAATTCCAAATGGGGAATGGCTTACCTTTAGCCAATGAGTAGTCCACTCACTTCATAGCATGAGTGTATTTCGAATACGTAGAACAAGACCTATAATAGTGATTTTTAAAAGTACTATTTAAAAGAAACCCAGACTATTACTGTTATAGTGTGGACTAACACTCTTTTGCTTGAGTACGAGTTGGTAGTCTGACAAAGGTAGAAGCATATACTTTGATATACTGTAGTTGAGGTTCTTTCGTAGAACCAATATGCTTATATGTTGGGTATATGTGACTAGTTATTTAAGACAGACTTATACAAGATAACTTCTACGCTATATCGCCCCTTGTGATTGTTCAAATGATCTAATTATCTAAGACCCTAGGGAACATGACTTGGATGTTTACTTTATGGTAACTCTCTTGAAAAGTGAAAATATTCCAGGAGTAGGGGATCATTGGACTAGAAGTCTAAGGATGGTAGATGTCTATTAAAGAGGTGTTAGTACACTCTTCATCTCTAATTGCATGGTGATGTGTAGAGGCGTATTTTAGTCATTACACCTACAGGTCGAAGACTTTGCTAACGCGGCATTGTCCTTGGGGTCAATATTTCCTTATGGTGATATTAGAAAATATTTAAAATGCAAAATATAGCTATTCATATAGCAGGGGTATTTTGGTCATTTTAGTAGCCAAGGCGATATGTCTTTGGTCCCCGAAATGGCCCTTAAGTCATAAAAGGTTTGGGTTAAGGAATTGGTCATGATATTTATGGGTTTTATTTTATTTTATTAGTCTGATTTATTATTAGACTAGAATAAAATAAAAGGTTCAAGAGAGAGTATTTATTTTATCTAGTTTAATTGGTTAATTAATTATTCAGGGCCCAAGGCCCAAATTGAATAATTAGAAAATTAATCTGAATATAAACTAGATAAAAAGTATGAAATTTTATATTGGTCTATTTGGGCTTGTTAATTATTTATTGGACTGTTTAATAAAGCCTAGAAAATAAATAATTGAGATTTATTATTTATGGGTATTCAAGTCTAAGAATAAATAATTTTATCTGGCCCGATGAATAAGACCAAGGGTAAAAAAAATATTAAATTAATTAATTATTAATTAAATTAATTAATTAAAATAAAATTAAAAAACAACATGGGATGGAACCCGTGTTGTTTCGTGTGCAAGATAACAGAAAGTATAGATGCTTTCTGTTTGCACGCGGGTGGAGTCTCTCTCGGAGGATTTGCTGAAATGAATGAATATCAATCATAGAGGCTTTGATTGGTGAATTGGTCTTCAGCAATTCAATTTTCATTTCACAGAGAGAAACCAAAACCAATTCATAGAGAAAGCTTCAGTGAAAGCTTATCAAAACCCAATCTTCAAGCATTTATCGGCTATGCTACATGCATCATTTCGGAAGATCAAAAGCTTCACGTGGATGAGACGTAGTAGACGTTTACAAGGACGTGATCCAATAGCCTCAAGTTTCCTTGTACAAACATCTACACCAGTGTGAAAAGGGCCATTCAATCACAGAGGTAAATTTTTTTGTTTTCCTAGCATACTTTCGTTTTGATGATTTTTTCCATTTTAAGCCTTCAACTTATTCATCACAAATTCACCTTTCTAATCACATGCTAGTACAATCCATTTTTCTAACCAAGAAACTTTGATTTTTATTCTACTTTGATCATCATCTCCTCAACCGGAAATAACCCTTCAAACTATCATAATTATTCAGTTCTTCTTCACACAAAACATCATTCAAAAACCCTTAGGCAACCGGTGCACACATGAGTATATATAAGGTTCATACACAAAAGTTACAAACCCTAACTTTGATCCAAAATCAAGACATGAAAATCATGTTTTCATGTTAAAATTCATATCAACATAATCATCATTCACCCAACAACAACTTTAATTCAAGCAAGATAGGGTTTTACCTTGTATATAAGGCTATTTAAAGTGATTTGCACTAATAACTTTTGAAAACTCACATAGAACACCAAGAATACACACTAGCCTTTTTCTCTCTCTTGTTTAATCTCTTTTTCTCTTAGTTTTCTTTCCTTCTTGCTACCGAAATTCAGGTTGTATGGAAGCCCCTTCTTACCGCCATTCATCATCAAATCTTGGCCAAGAATATTTTAAATCAATTAAGTATATGGTGGAATTCATGAAGGTGTGTTCCAATGAAAATTTTACACACCAAATACCTATTTTCCTCCTCAAAATTTTCCTTCATTTCTTCTTGCATGGCTGCCGATTTCTTGGCCAATTTTCAACCATTCAATCACCTTCTTATGGTCAATGTATTGGCCAATCACAATGCACAAGACCTTAATTAAAAGGACCCACAAATGATGTGTTTGAATCACAAAAATACACATTATTCTTCATTTATTTGGTAATTCTTTAATTCCATGCATCTTGCATGAATCCTTCATGTAACCTCTCTTAAATTGACACATATCTATGGGCTACCAATCACAAAATGCCACACGCACCATTTTTAACCACAATTTTATATTTTCTTCAAAAATGATTAAAATTGGATCCGAAACAGAAAAATATTTTATCTCACCATTCAACTCCAAAAATCCTACTAAATCCATTGGTAATACTTAAATTCTTCAACTCCTTCTCTATTTGGTCAAATTCACAGTCAAAGTCGCAGGCACGGTTAAAACAATGAAAATGCCCCCCCAGTGACTCGGATAACATAATTCACACCAAAACATGCGGTTTATCGCACTAATTAATTTCTCCTTTCAGCGTACCCTCAAATTCTTATTTTATTACTAATAATAGCCTTTTAAAGATTTAGGGTACAGGTAGAAGAAATCTAATAATTACATCCAGATCTCGACAAAATATTATTATGCTAAAATATTCGTCTCATTGCACCTATCAACTTTTTTTTTTTTTTTTTTTTTGCCATTGATACAAATTCTCATCCTATTACAAATAGTAGCTAAATGAAGGTGAAAGGGTGGGGCATTACATCCAACGTGTCATTGGCCATTTATCAACAAACCTACATCAAATATCGTTTTTATGCTTAGTTGAGTTTGGTCAAAAAGTAGCTGACGGTTAGCCGACGTCTAGCTGATGTGTCCGACGGTTAGCCGACGGTCAGTCGTCGTTCAAGAAAATGAACAACGGTCGTTCGCATTGTTTTTTTGTCGTTTGTTCAATTTTCCCATTTTCCATATCCTTACTCTCTTCATGAACAAGGAATTATGTTCATGTTTCCCATTCATTTCATTCCAAAATCACACATTTAATCATTCTGAAGTTCATTCATTTTCCAACCAAATTTCTGGAATTTCGTTGTTTAACACTTGATTTTGTTTTGCACATAACTTTTAATCCAAAACTCCGATTGGGCTCTATGATGTATCAAAATGACCGTAAGACTCTGAAATTTAATTATGTGTAAGCGCTTTCCTGAGTTCAGATTCCTATGGCTCAATACAGGGGAAAAATAGTCCCGGTAGTTTTGCTCCATCTCAACCCTTCATATTATCCTTTGATTTCTTTTAATTTTTAACACCTTAGGAACATTAAATTCATTCATTTTTTTCTTCAAATCACCTTTGATCCTTCAATTTTTAGATTCCAACAAATCATAAAAGTCATGTTTATTCAACACAATTTGACTTCCTTCAATCAAAAGCTAGTATATTCCATCCTTCTGGCCAATTAACTCTAATTTTCATATCACTTTGATCATCATCTCTTCAACGAAGATTAACCCTTTGAACTACCATGAAAATTCAGTCTTTCATCACACAAAACATTATCCACAAATCCCATAGGTAGCCAGCACATACGTAACCATACACAAAGTTCATATACAAGTTTATAAACCCTAACTTTTGATTTAAAATCAAAACATTAAAGTCATGTTTTCATGTTAAATTAACATCAAAATGATCAACATTCACTTAACAACAACTTTAATTCTAGCAAGGTGAGGTTTTACATTGTATTTAGAGCTTCTTGGTGTGATTTGCTCCAAGAATCTTTCAAGAACTCACACACTACACCAAGAACACACACTAGCACATTTTCTCTCCCTTTTTGCTAATTTCTTTGGTTTCTTTTTCTCTTGTTTTTCCTTCCTTGTGGCTGCCGAAATTATGGCTATAAAATAGCCTTCCCACCACCATATCTCATCAGAATTTTGGCCAAGAAAATTTTAATTCAATTAATTGTATGGTGATTTTCATGAAAAACATGTTCATGGCTACCAATCACAAAATGCCACACGTCCAATTTTTCGACCGCATTTTTAATTTTTCTTAGAAATGACCAAAAATCGGGCTCGAAATTGAAAAATACTTTATTTTACCATTCAACTCCAAAAATTCCACCGAATCAATTTGTAACAGTTAAATCCTTCAATTCCTTCTTAGTTTGGTCAATGATGTGCTCCAATCACAATTAAACACATCATTCTTCTATTTATTTTATAATTCTTTAATTCCATTAGTCTTGCATGAATTCTTCATGCAACCTCTCATAAATTGACACATGTTCATGGCTACCATTCACAAAATTCCACACGTTCAAATTTTCAACCGTATTTTTGATTTTTCTCAGAAATGACAAAAAATCGGGCTCGAAATTGAAAAATATTTTATTTTATCATTCAATTCCAAAAATTCCATTGAATCCATTTGTAACACTTAAATCCTTCAATTCCTTCTCAGTTTGGTCAATTTTGTTGTCAAAATTGCGAGCGCAGTCAAAATGACAAAAATACCCTCGATAACTCTAATAATATAATTCACACCGAAACGTGCGTTTCATTGCATTAATCAATTTCCATTCTCACCGTGCCCTCAAATTCTTATTTTATTAACAATAGCAGCCTTTTGAAGATTTAGGGTACGGGTAGAACAAATCCAATAATTACATCCAAGTCTCGACAAAATATTTTTATACCAAAATATTCATTTCTTTGTACTGATCATCTTTTGTTCTATCCATTGATACAAATTCTCATCTTATTACAAGTAGTAGCTAGTTGAAGGTTAAAATGTGAGGTATTATATGTTAGCTAACATATTAGAAATTAAATCCCTAGTGGCTTGTGTGGTTTTGTCCACAAGGGCACCACCACTAGGCGCATCAATCATTGATCTATCATGAGAGAGCAAGGCTTCATAAAAATATTGAATGAGCAATTGATCACTGATTTGATGATACGGACAACTAGCATAAAGTCTTTTGAACCTTTCCTAATAGTCATACAATGATTCCCTATGTAATTGCCTAATTCCACGTATTTCCTTCCCAATAGATGTAGCTCTAGATGCAATAAGTATTTTTAAGAAAAATCCTTTGCATATTTAAACAACTATTAATGGAACCAATAGGAAGGTCATATAACCAATCTTTAGCTTTACCATATAAACTAAATAGGAATGCACGTAATTTAATGATCTCATTTTGAATGCCTTCCGATTTTATATTAGAACACATAATATAGATTTTTTAAAAATGCATATGTAAATCTTCTCCCGGTAACCCATGAAAAGATAGCAAAAGTTGAATGAATCTAGAATGTAATTTGAAATTAGTAGTGACTTGGGGAAAAAAATGCATAAAGGATGGTCATTTAAAGTAGGGCAGCATGTTCTGTTAAAGAGCGATTAGCATCCATTATAGGATGAAGAGTAGGAAAGATTTCACCAAGTTGTTTTTCAATTTGTTCACCAATTGCAGAAAATTCAGATTTAGGAGAAAAAGGCTCCTTCAGATGAGCTACTTCGTCACAACTCCTAGTCTCCTTAGGATTTGATTTAAGTGCCTTGGTAGTCTCACCTTTGTCAACTTTCTTACCACTCTTGAGATTCATCAACAAGATTAGCAACCTACAAAATAAAAGACATATTTAAGAAGTAAAAGAAAAGTATTGGCACCAAGAGAACTAATTAAAATAAAGGATCACAAAAATCAATCAAAAAATGAAGATGATAAAAAATTTCTTTTGCTCCCCTGCAACGGCGCCAAAAATTTGTTTGTTGTGGAGTATGGTATAAAAAAGACAATCATGGTTTATTCAAAATGCAGTCATCATGCACCAACAAATTTTAAACTCTACTTCTAAAAATATAACTTAGTATAGTAGCAAATATGGTATTGATCCTTCAAGGAACAAGGGAAGTATACTCTATAAAAAGAAAAAAACTAATCAAACCTCATTCATATAAAATCCTTTTGTTAATACTTAACCTAATTAATTCTAATATTAAAGTATTTACATGTATAAGTAAATGGGGGAGGAGGGAGTGGATTAGGAAATTACCTAAAAATAATCTAAACAAATTAAGGAATAATAAAATCAAAACAAGAAACAAAGATAAAATTAGAAAATTCCAAACCAATTAGGAAATTACCAAGTTCTTGGGCCTATGTTATGAAATAAATTTAGAAACTTCTCATTGACGTGACTACTTTGAGTAGTTGATTCTAGAACTCTTGGAAAATTGTCAAAAATTCCTATCCTTGCATCAATAGATCAATCTTCATCAAATGCTCCTAATTAACCTCTAGCCTTTTTCCCAATCTACTTCAATTTGATTAACTTTTTCTTAAAGACATGAATACTTCAATTAATCAATTGTTATAGATTGAAAACAATATTTATAAGTAAATCAAAGCATCATTAACATCAAGTTAAGATTCTAAAAACTTGCGAACATACATAACTTGAATCATGCAATTCCCTATCAATCCTAATTAAGTCCAAAAACTTGCAACTCAATCAAGACAAATAGATGCTGCTAGAAAATTAATCTAAAGATCAATCATGGCAAATCAATCAACAGTTTAACATTTCTAACTATTCAATTATGCAAGTTAAATATGTTAATCAAGCACAAAAACTCAACACTATTGGTATGAAAATAAATCTGGATTACATAAATACTCAAGAAGTAATCCTTATAATATCAAAGATAAAATCTTTAACACATAAATCTCAAATTCTCAAAACCAAAATGACAAAATATAGCCTTAAAACATAGATAAAAACTAAATTGTTTTAATTTAAAGAAAATTAAATAACTTGAAAACAAGAAAGCACACAAGAAAGATTGAAAAATAACACTTGGGAAGAAGCTCACAATCTCAAGTTTTCATGCCTTATTGACTTCTCTTCCTTTCCTAGCCTCATTTGATGCTTTTCTTCTAAAGAATTATGTTCTTGGAGCAGTATATTGATATCTTTCTGAATTTCGACGTTCTCCTCCTTTATCTAGAGCTTCTAAACCATCTTTGATTGAATTTGGGAAGTTTAAACCACCATTAGATCAATTTAGAACTTACTAAGTCATTTAGGAGTGTTGAACGACAAGCATGCATGGCCATACACTGTGGCCGTGCATGACAAATTTTGAAAACCACACGTTGTAGCACGACCAGCTTGCACAGCCATGTATTGTGGCCACGCAGCAATGATTGTGCATATGGTAGAGCTCATTTTTCTCTCTTTTTTTTTTTGAAACTTTTGTGAGTAACAAAATTTCTCCTGTCATGCACGGGCACATGCACATCATGCTTGTCTTCTAGAGCTTTCTCTATTTTGCATGGTTTGATGCATGGTCGTGCATCAAACTATGCCCCTGAAAAATCATTAACAAAGATGTAAAATTTGTGCTCCAAGATCCCCAATGCATATTTAATCATTCCAAATGAAAAAAATATATCAATCAAGCCTATATTGTACTAATTTTTCAGCAAGATGCTTTAAAACACATGATAAGGCATTTTGAGTAGAATATCTTTTTATCACACAAAAGCATGAACAAAAGCTAAGGAAAAGTACTAAGAAAATGTGACTATTTCTTGCCTAACACACAGAAATCAATTCCTACCAACCTCTTTTTTGTCAAAGAAAATAAAATCGAGCCACTTGTATGCTTTGACGGACCATGTCCATCTCGATCCATATTCTTGTTTGATTTGTTTTTTGTTGAAAATTTTTTAAATTCTTTGGATTCGCAATATTGTGTATACTTGTTATAAACTTCTTCTGATATCCATGCTAGTCTTCCTATTATTCATGCCTTATAAGTATGTTAGCCAGTCTCTTTTTCCCTTTTCTTTCAAATGCCAACTTTACATACGGCTCTATTTCAGGATCCCAAGTACAATACTTCTGCCATTCATTAATGTAGGTCATTAAAATATACTCATAAAAATGATTCCATAATTTTTTTTAGCTTATTAGATAATACGTTAAACTCCTCAAACCACAAATCCCTCGCATTCTGTGACACTTTTTTTCCCAATTGGATATGTATCTTCAAACTTACATTTGAAAGAAGTAACTAATTTATGCACCACTTTATTGCTATCAATGTAATCAAATCAATGATTGTCAAAATAAATATGATAAGCATATAGTAAGCTCTTATGTGAGAAATTATATATTAAATATGTGAAATTATAAATATTCAATTATATAATAATATATTATCCATATTAATATAAATAAAATATTATTACTATTTCCAAGGAGTAGAAACATTAACATATATCTTTGGAATTGGTCGAGGCTCAGGTTGTTCTTGTTGCTCAGAACCTACAAAGGGTGCAATTGTGTTAGGAATAGTGCTTAGGTAATGAGTTACCAAGGGTGATAATGCATTATTATTTACAACATAAGGTTGTTGTATTAGAGGAGCAAGTTGCACGCATTCTGCTCTTCTCTTCCATCCTTTTGTCAATCCTAACTAATGACAACAATAAATCATGAGTTGCTAAAATTAGGAGAGTTTAAAGGAGAAGGCTACATATTTGTCTTTTCTGAATTACAAACTATTCTGAGCTGCTAATAGATGAACCTAAGATTTATAACTTTACATCATCTTATTCAAAATAGAAACTAGGAACAACTAAGCTTCAATAACATGATAATAAAGAATGAGAATATAATTATAGAACAACAAAATAATGACCAATACATGTAAAAACAGATATTGAAAGGGATTGGTCACAAATAGTAGGGGAAGCATTGAAGCTTAATTTTAGATTTTAGACTTTGCACCACCTAAAACCTAAATTGGAAAAGTAATTAGCAAAGATCCATAGTCACTCATTACAAGGGGCCATTCAATAGCACTAGCCTTTCAAGAATACTACAAATACAATATATGCAAAATAAAATGAAAAAAAAAAATCAATTTTAGTGTTTGACTACTTAAGGCTCGAGGAATGTGAAACACATATGCTTTTCAACTTTAGTTGGTCTCTGGAGAATATGGCCAAGGAGAACAATTAAGGAGAAGGAGGGATAGGAGTGGCTAATTGAGATTACTTAGGCTAGACAATTTTTATTGTGCATTAGAAATACCTCAAAGAATGAAAAATGAAGAAGCACAAAGTGTAGTCCTACCAAATCCTTTCAAAAAATGACTTGAAGACAATCTTCAAAATAAGGTTCGTAGATATTAGCTGGAAATATGGTATATAAGATTTCAAAGAAAGGGCATTTATAGTAGAGCACTATCACTTCACTGTTTCGTAAACATAAAGAGAAAATAGATAATGTAAGTGACTTCTAATGGAATAAGTTGTTTTATCTTTTGCCATTACAATATAGACCTATTGAAGAATGCCCTCATATTTGAATAAAATTGTAAGACTTGTAGATATCTGCTCAAGTGTCACAGTAATCAGGTAGCAAATAAAAAAGAGGATAGATAATTCAATATACATGTTAAGATTTGATTATATAAAATTCAGAAATGGTAGAATAATTTTTAAACAAAGCAAGATGCACGAAACATGGAAAAAAAAATTATAGACACACTATAAAAGCAATTTATACTTCTAAGTTCCAACAATTGGTTCTAATAAGGTGATGCATCCTTTCTATAAATTATGAAAGTATTTTCTCACAGCCAGATAAATTTTAGAATCTTGTTGAAGAACTGATAGAAGGAGGCCTTGCAAAAGTTATGAACAACTTAATATCTAAAAAGAGTGGAAGGAGAATACAAAAAATCACAAATATCAAGAAAAGCATCTGTATGAAATGATAGAAAGAAACCTTAGTTCAAAGGTTGGGCTGAGCCGTTGAATCGATACCAAAAGTTCTCTAGCAAAATTACAATGTTTCATATCCTTAAATATTCATTTTTTAAGTCCTCCACTTCCCAACTTAACGTCTATATTAAACTAAAATGTATCTTGAAAATAAAGATTGTAGGAAAAGTTACTAGACCAATGAGCAAAAATACTAACCTTTTTCAGATGTCTTCTTCTATACTATACTTTGAAGACGTGCTATTTGTTCAAATACCACAAACTAAAAAGAAAAACCTCAATATTTTCTAATGAAACAATTAATGAACCTAATGAACTAGAAAGCAGAAACAAAAATGCCACTCAAGATAAAAACATCAGTAATTAGAGTAGGATCTAGGCAACAGTTGCATGTTCAGAGAGAGGTTAGAAATATCGTGAAAATTTTCAACACTAAGGATTTCAAGTTCAAAAAGATAAATATACAAATATAAAAATTTACTTTATTCATCATAGAACTTAATTGGTAGATTTCCAAATCTGTCCAAGTTTGATGGGTACTAATATCATCATTGCTTGCAAATTTGCACTATTTACAATATAGAACAATATTGATAGAAGAAATTAGCACTATTTACACCTTTAAAGTATTAAAGGAGGTGACTGTTACATAGAACTATACCTTTACATCTTTTACTTTGACAAAACTAACCATGCAGCTAGGTGGCTGTGACATTCACCATAGATGTTATTTTGAAAAGAATTGTTTCACCTTGGCTTTTTTATGAACATATTTAGCTTGGAGCACTGGGAATAAAGAATTAGATAATTTTTGTATAAAGAAACCCAAGGACGAAGAATGTGCAACTGCAAATAAATCACTACTTACCATACCCTTTTCATATTATTTTCATTAGGAATTGAAATATACCACACGAAGATGAATAAAGATAAAAAGCCAGAAAAAAGAGTGAATTTGAGGACAAATGGACAAAAGCAAAACGGTCAAGGGAAGATACACTTCTTTAGACCGCCTAAAACGCAAAAAGGCACCCATGAAGAAGAAAATGAAGGCAAAGGGAAAAGGATCTTCCCTAGGCCACCTAAAGCAAAAAGAAAAGGGGCTTATAGAAGAAGTAAGGTAGTCAAGGGACTTCAAGTTCCCTAGGGGGCCCAAAGCACAACAAATTTGCTATTGTCCAGGAACAAAGTGGCCTAGGGAACTTCAAACTTTCCTAGGCTTCCTAGGAACAAATAGTAATGTGATGAGGAAAGAACATAGGCGGCCTAGGGAAGTTAATCTTTCCTTAGCTGCCTAGCCTATAGATGAACAGCTAAGGAAAGATTAACTTCCCTGGGCCACCTATGAAGAAAAGAAATAAAGTAATTTCTTTAATTAAGGTGAAGGCAGCCCAGGGAAGAACTTCCCTGGGCCGCCCACTAATGCAGAATCATGTTGTTCGCGAGTTTTTCTAATTTTTTTCTAATTTACACTATAAATAATCCATTATAAACCCTAAATAAACATCATTAGTTTGCTAGAAACCAAGAGATCTATTAGAGAGTTCAAAAGAAACAACAAAAATGGAGGATCTTGGGGAAGCATGGAGAAGAAGAAGGGGTTGTTCAAGCAAATCCAAAGAAGAAGAAGATCAAGAACTTGTTTATGAATGATATTCTCTCTTTATCTTTATATTACTAGTTTAGCAATATTGAGATTTATATGATTTTAGTTGTATTTGAGGGAGAAACCCTAATCTATGTTCTTATGTTGAGTTATTATTATGATTTATTGAATTTCGATCTCTTATATTTAACTACTTAGGAATTATTGTGTTGGATTTATTGTTTAGGCTAGATTAATTTATTCAATCGATTGGTTCACTCTTAATGAATTCTATAGATGGGATTAGGAGTTGAACACCAAATTAGTTAGTCCAATATTTGTTTTCCTTTTATTAACTCGAGAGAGAGGTTGAAGGACTAAAACTTGGTAGTCAATGGGTTTTCAATGTTACCTAGAGATAGAGATATTTAGGCCTTTGGGTACGTTTGGATAATTAGTGAGTGTAATGTCCTTAGGTTTGATTGATTAGATAGAGATACCAATTATTTAGGCCTTAGTAAATAAATCTCATAACTCAAGAGAATGTGAGGTTTATTATAAACAACTCATACCGGTGCTCGAAATGAGATTTGATAAACTTAGTGGTAAACTCTTTACTTGACATGTTTTTGAGGGATTGCTTTTTTTTTTTTTTTACATGGCCTTTCCCGTATTTATACTTCTTGATGATCCTTGTGACCTTTTTGTATGGGTCTGATGTATTCTCTATTGTAGTAGTTTAGTATAGTTAGTTTTTATTACCTTATCTAATTATTTAATTGGCTAGACAATATGCTTAGAGCAAATTAGTAGTAATTGTAAAGTTTCCGTGGATTCAATACTTGTTATTCTCTATATTATGTAATGGGTATACTTGCCTAGTTATGTGGTTTTATTGTTTGGAATTTTAATTAAATCTTGAATTTGTGGCTTTTGTTATAATATTTCCATTGCATGAAAAACCAACATTAAGTTTTTGCCACCATTGCTAGAGAATTAGCAATATCATGAGAACCTTGAGTCATATTGATTTACCTATGTATATATTTGTAAAAACTACTAATTCTTTTATGTAAATATTTGTTTCTATTTGTGCATAATACTGACTTTTACTTCTATATAGATTTCTTCTTCTTTTTTTTATTTATTTTTGGTGCTCTATTTGTATATTGTTTTAATTCTTTATTTTTATTCATTGAGATCAATAAATTATATTGGGTACTAGTGTTTTATATCATTATGTTTGTTATATTACTATTAATTTTGATATTATTGTATGTTGGTATCTTGGAAAATTGTATATATATTAGTTTCTTGGGATTTAAATTTTACTTTTGTATATGTCTTTATTGTTGTGGATTATTTTTGTTGTTGTGGAATTTTGTATTTGTTCCTGTGTTAGTATTTTAGATGAAAATGTTGTTGTAATTGTATATTAATTGAGTAGATCTTGTTGTATAATAGTTATTGTGGTTGTTTATTGTGTAGTAGGATTTAGTTTATTATTGTTGTAATGGTGTTGGTTATTTTAGGGATTTGGTTGATGTTGGATATTTTGTTGGGAAATTATTCTCTTTTAGCCTATTATTGGTAGTTTTGGTTGTTGCTGTACTATATATTGTGGAGGTTGAAAATTTGATTGAAGTAGTGGTGAATAAGTTGAGGAGTTGATTATTTTGTATAGTTGGTGTTGTGTTTTTGTGGATTATTGATTTTTGTTTGGAGATTTGGTTAGCTTTTTGACATCTTTTGTATAATAGTTATTGAAGTATGGGAGTTATTTGTTGGTTGTTTGGAAGATACTATGGTGTTTTTAGAAGGTGTAGTATTTATAGATTGGTGGTTATAGTGGTGACAATCTTTTGAGCTTTTTCTCAATAAACCCACTAAGTCCTTGACTCTTACATTTTCTTGAATTTCCTTGAGTTTGTACTGTGCTGTGTGTTGTATAACAATTCTAGTGCTTTGTATATTAGTATTTTGTTGTGTATAGAAGTTGTGTATTGATGATAGTATTTAAGCATATATTTAGGTTTAGGTTATTCCTAGTAAAAAATATTGATTTAGTCTTTTTATTTTGTTGTGTTATTGTTGTTGTTACTAGTGTATAGTGCATGGGCTACTGGTATTAATTTTTGTATCGTATTAGTTTAGTTATTATACTTGTATCTAGCCTTATTGTTTGGATTTTTATAAATATGATTCTTTATGGTATTTCAATGCTTGATTATTCTTTTTGTGCATAGTTGATTTATGAGATGTACAATTAGCTTCTTATACATCTTTATGTTACCTTGTGTATGTATATTTGTGATTTAAATTTAGGCTCATACCTGTATTATTTAACATTCATTAGCATTTCAAATGCATTTTTGTGATATAATAGTTTTTATTTTTGATTTCACATTTGATTGGTGATTATTTTTTGTAGATTAAAAAATAAATCTTACAGGAACATGAACAAACCAATGTCTACTAGTACAACCAAAACGATAGTGGACATTTTATTTTATTTTCTTATGATACATTTTGTTATTTCTTTGTTAGAATTTTTATTTGTTTTTGTAGTTATTTATCATCTTTTGGATAATGGAAGGATCTTTTTCTTCACCTAAACTTTGCATCAACTATGTTTTGGGATAATAAGCTTCAAGAAACCTGGAGAGTGTTGCTAACTCTTTCCTCTCTATTTTATTATTTTGCATTATGTAAATTTGTTTGTATCATATATTTTGGACAATCCCATTGGGGAGAGATTGAGTAATTTTTCCTTAGCAAGTTTTTATTGATTGTTTTGGTAATTTTTTAATTTTTAGGCTAAAATTTTTGTTTTTGCTTGGGCTAAAATTTTTTCTGCTTTTTTTTTACACCATTGGGTTAGTTTTCAAGAATTTTTTTTGCATGTATGTGGATATGTTTTCGTTTGGTGGAGTTATTATTTGTCTTTTTATTTGAGAATTCTACTTAAGACTTTTTTAGGAAAATTAATTTTATATGCATCGATATATTGGGTGTAAGGATTTCAGAAATACTATAACACTTATAGTAGCGGAAAAACAGAAATCCCAGCCCAAGATCACATGCATATAATTTAAATAGGTTAAAGAAAAACACGAGTTTTACCTTTGTCGTTTAAAACTTTCTCTTCACGTTGAATGACTGAGGCGTGATCTAGATATAATCGTTCCAAAAACCAGTCTACACCGGCATCCAAGACGAGCCACTCCAATCTCAGCGTGAGGTTGGCTCTAATAGTATCCACACGAGGGACTTAACCAAATCAAAATGAGTCTCTGTTATTAGACTCTCTTGATAGCTAGGGTTTGTTTCTATGTACAGAAGGCAAATGAGAGAGAGAGAGAGAGAGAAGGAAGCTGTGTGTACTGAATTTACTAAGAGAACAATTCTCTTTATTAAAATTCAGGTGATCAATCACTACGACATCATCTACAGAAAATCTCCCAGCGAAACTGTGTTTCTATGAATTCTAATCAATTTAGAATTTTGAAATTGTAATTGGAAACCATAAGTTTTAGCAATTACAATTTGACCTAAAATTATAACTAATTATAATTTGGTTACAATAACTTCTATTTCTCACAATTAACCCCATAATGTTATCAAATAATATCTTGAGTACTTAATCCTCTATGTGTGTGACCTATTAGGTTTCCCGGTCTATTGGTAGCGAATATGAATTAATCCAAATGTCTTTGAGATTAATAATCTTTAATAATTTAGAATTAACCTATTAATTCTAAACAGGATTGGTTTATTAATTCTTCAATTAATAAACCCATATTCAGCAAATCATGAGCGGTATCTAGCAACATATCATGACCACCCAAGAGTCCAGGAAGTCAAGTGGCTTGACATGAACCCTTCAATAACAAAGTACAATGCAATAAATTCCTTTTACCATACAATATTTCATTCGGTTTGGAGTACGAAATTAACACCAACTCCCTCCAGAATTTACATTAATTCTGATCCGAATATATTATTATTTGTACCAGGAATCCCCTATTCTACATGTGTATTAATTAGAACTATTTTCAATACATAATCACCTTGGCCAAGGATTTTATGAGTAGTAATTCCAACAAGTGTCCGTGAGATATTCACCCATACTATTAGGAGTGGTGAATCATTTATTGACCATTTCAACTACTTTCATTTACCTCACATTGTACCCAATATCCATACCATAGGCGGCCCTCGATATATCTCCAAAGATTGGAATCAAAGTACAATGCTCAGCAAACAAAGTACCTTGGAGATCTCAAGTCTAAAGATACTTGCACGTTTGCTATAACGAGATTCTATCTCGGCACTACATAGTTATCCATATGATTATCTCATAGTCAGGTCATCTAATGTACTTGTTCTATTAACAAGTATCCATATGTTAACTTTGAGTATCTCAATATTCATAGATATGAGAACCATCGTTTGATCAGATCAGGAAGTCTAACATGTGTTAGTCTGAATGCATTAATGATGTCCTATCTTATTAATACTACGACTAGAGATTATTTAAGTACTAACATAATATAGTGTAGTAGGAATCTCACATCATGATCTCTACCATGATTTCCTTAACATAGTGTTATACTAGGGACTTTAACTAATAGTTATTTCAATGAAAGTAAAGAAGACAAACCTGAAAGATAAATAATGCTTTGTATTATAAAATAAATATGTCAGATAAAGTACAAGTGATTGACTCTAGGGCATAACATTAACAAACTCCCACTTGCACTAGAGCTAATCATTCTTGTATCTAATACTGAATGACTTAACATGCCTATCATGTTTATTCTGGGATAGTACCTTTTGTAAGCGAGTCAGCTATGTTCTCATTTGTGAGAACTCTCTCTATCTTTACATCTTGTCTATCTATGATCTCCTGGATCAAATAATAGTGTCGTAGCACGTGCTTGGATTGTTAGTGAGACCGTGGTTCCTTTGCTTGTGTAATAGCTCTGTTGTTGTCACAATACAAGGATATTGGACCAACAACGCTAGGGACCACACCTAGTTCCGTCATGAACTTCTTGATCCAAACAGCTTCCTTAGCTGCTTCAGAAGTGGCTATGTACTCAGCTTCAGTCGTAGAGTTGGCAATAGTCTCTGGTTTGGGACTCTTCCAACTTATTGCCCTCCACACAACGTAAACACGTAGCCAGACTTTGATTTGAAATCATCTTTATTAGATTGAAAACTAGCATTAGTATACCTATTTACTTTCAAATCACCTTCTCCATAAACTAAGAACATATCCTTAGTCCTTCACAAGCACTTAAGGATGTTCTTCACAGCCGCCTAATGACCCTTACCAGGGTAAGATTGGTATCTGCTCATCAAACTGAGAGCACATGATACATTGTGCCTTATCCATATCATAGCGTACATGATAGATCTAACTGCCGAAGCATATGGAATCTTACTTATGTGATCCCTTTCAACTTGTGTCTTGGGAAACATTGAATTTGAAAGGCTTACTCGATACATCATAGGTAAGAATCCCTTTTGGATTGATCCATATTAAACTTCTTTACCATTTTGTCTATATATGTAGATTGTAAAAGACCTAGCAACCTTTTTGACCTATCTCTATAGATCCTTATTCCAAGAATGTAGGTTACTTCTCCAAGGTCTTTCATGGAGAATTTCTTGGACAATCAAACTTTAACTGATTGTAGGACATGTACATCATTTCCTATTAGTAATATGTCATCAATATAAAGTAATAAGAAAACGATTGCACTTCCACAAATCTTCTTGTACACACAGGGTTCATCCATGATTTGAATAAAATCAAACTCTTTGATTGTTTTATCAAAATGGATGTTCCAACTCCTAGAAGCTTACTTATGTTCATAAATGGACCTTTGCAGCTTGCACACTTTTGTGCTTTAATTAGATGTGAAACTCTCAGGTTGTGTTGTATACACTTCTTTAGTCAAATTTCCATTTAGGAAAGTTATTTTTATATCCATTTGCTAGATCTTATAATTATGATGAACGAAAATAGCTAGGAGTATCCTGATGGATTTTAGCGTGGCTATTGGTGAGAAGGTTTCATCATAATCAATACCATGTTGTTGACGATAACCATTAGCCATTAGTCGTGTTTTTTAGGCAACTACATTACCATCCATGTCAATTTTCTTCTTGAAAACCCATTTGCACCCAATAGGTTTGATTCCTTTGGGTGGATAAACCAAAGTCCATACTTGGTTGTCGTACATGGAATCTATTTATGACTTCATGCCTCAAGCCATTTGTCAGATTCTAACTATTCAGAACTTCTTTATAGGTAGTAGGCTAATTTTCATCTATGAGAAATACGTCATTGTGGTCATTTATAAGAAATCCATATTTGTCTGGTGCTACACGTATCCTACTCGATCTTCGAGAATCTTATGTAGTAGAAGGTTCATCTATTCTCTCAATAGATGTGGATTAGACGATTGATCCTTATTTGTTTATTCTTCTTGAACTTCACTAAGTTTAATTTTACTCCCACTGTCCCCTTTGAGCATGTGCTCATTCTCTAAGAAGACAACATGCTTCAAAATAAACATTTTATTTTTGGAGGGAAGATAGAAGTAATACCCAAAAGATTCTTTCGGATAACCCACAAACAAACACTTGTCAGACTTACTTTCAAGCCTATCTGACTGTGGCCTTTTGACAAAGGCAAGATAACCTCATACTCTTAAGTGAGATAACTTTGGTTTCTTGCCAAAGAACATCTCAAATGGGGTGGTATCAACCATTTTTTACGGAACTCTGTTTAGAATATAAATAGAAGTCTCTAGTGTATACCCCTAAAATGATTTTGGCAAGTCTGCAGAAGCTATTATGGTTCGTACCATGTCTAGAAGGGTTTGATTCGTTCTCTCAGATACAATATTATGTTGTGGTGTATGTGGTAGAGTCCATTGAGATAAAATCCCATTATCTCTAAGATAGCCTTGAAACTCTTGGCTTAAGTATTCACTTCCTTGATCCGATCTTAGAGTTTTAATACTTTTGCTAAGTTGTTTCTCTACTTCATTCTTAAAGTCCTTGAACTTTTCTAAACCCTCAGATTTGTATTTTATTAAATACAAATACTCATATCGTGAATAATCATTGATAAAGGTTATGAAATAGTTATAATCTCCTCATTCTTGTATAGATATTGGGCTACATACATCATAATGTATGAGTTCTAATAACTTTTTAACCCTTTCTTCTTTTCTAGAAAAAGGAGTTTTAGCCATTTTACCTAATAAATCGGACTTACAAGTACCATTTGATTCATAATCAAATGACCCTAAGTCACCAAGCCTGTGTAACTTAGAAATGCGATTCTTGTTTACATGGCCTAAATAGCAATGTCATAAGCAAGAGGTGTTTAGGTTATCAATCTTTGGTTTTTTATTGTTTATATTGAGAATTGGATTATCTATGTCTAGAACATATAAACTATTAACCAAAGTTGCAGAACCACAATGAATATCATTTACAGAAAAAGAACAACGTTTATTCTTAAATATCAAATTAAATCCATACAACTCTAAGGAAGCAATTGAGATAATGTTTTTTCATTAAAATTGGTACAAAATAACATTTTTGAGTTCTAACACTAATCCTGAAAGCAGGTTCAGTTCATATGTCTCCACAATAAATGTAGCAACCTTTGCTCCATTTGCAGTTCACAGGTCCATGCCATTTTTCTCTAGCCTTCTACTGCCCTTTAGTCCTTGCAAGTTATTGCACAAATGAGATCCATATCCGGTATTCAATACCCATATCTCATTTCTGAAGGTAGTATTTATCTCAATCATAAACATACCAGGAGTAGAAGTAGAAGTGCCCACAAGCTTCTCTTTCTACTTCTTTTCCTTGACGGTTTCTAAGTAGGCTTTGCAGTTGCACCTCTAGTGGCCTATTTTGCCATAGTGATAGCATGTGCCTTTGGTGGTTGCATCCTTCTTCTTTAGACCACCTTTGGGCTTAGTGAGAGCCTTCTTCTTCTTCCTTTGAAATTTCTTCTTAGAAGAAGAAGATTCTACCATCAAGACTGCTTTGGAATCCTTCTTTATAGAGGACTCCATAGTCTTGAGAAGATTGATCAACTCAGGAATAGTGGATTGAATCTTATTCATTTGATAGTTAATCACAAAATGTAAAAAACAATTAGGTAAAGATTGTAGAATTAATTCAATACTTAATTCATGGTCTATCATGAACCCAAGAGATCCAAGCTTCTCAATCAAGCTCAGCATCTTCAGCCCATGAATACCCATAGAAGCACCTTCAGCCATTGTATAATGGAACAGTTGCTTCGAGATATCATATCTCTTTATTCTGCCTTGGGCATTAAACAGCTCTCGAAGATGGAGGATTATCGATTGAGCATCCATATGCTTATGCTGTTTTTGTAACTTAGAAGTCATTGACGCTAGCATGATACAAGATGCCGTGTCAGTGTCCTCCTCGTGCTTCTTGTGGATAGCATGCTCATCAGCATGAGCATCTTGAGCTGGTGGTGGCAGAATAGGAGCATCTAACATGTAGAGCAACTTTTTCGACTTGAGAACGATTCTCAAGTTTCTATATTAGTCGAGATATTTTGATTCAGTTAGTTTGTTGGTGTCCAAGATACTACGTAAGTTTAGGTTGGTTAACATGATGCACGTGATCTAGATGTAAAGATAGAGAACATTAGCTAGCTATATATGCACATGTAATGCAAATAATTAGGTCTTCAATTAGTCGCATTGTTGTTCCACTATTTTACTCAAACCAATTGCCCCCGCTATTGATTTGGGAAAGCTCGTTGGAAACTTTCCTAGTGGACCAATATCTAAATTTCTCAAGAATAACCTTGGGTTTGCCTAACAAGCCATCCTTGAGTTCAATGGTAGGTATCCAATATTAATTACATCGTATGTAATTACTGGATTATTAGGTGATTGACATCTTTTAATTTTAAAGCCTTTTGGGCTACCCCAATATTTTCTCTAAATTTCTTTATGCTTGAATTAGCCCAACCGGGATAAAGAATTTAGTTAAACTTGACCTATTAATCAGAATTTAATTCCATAGTTTGAACATGCCCAATATCGAGTAGGCTTAGGTTAGCCCAACAACATGGTCTCGAAAAAGAACTCTCGTTCTTACTATATTAATTGAAGGAATTAGGTTTAATATTAATTGAGAGATTTATTCCTTTTAGCAATTTCATCAAATGATATGCATAAATATATCAATAAATTACATCAATTGATAATCATGGTAATAAAGCGATTACATAGTATGGTTATGGACTTTCCCTAAATTAATTTTCTTGAGCCAAAAAGGAAATTAACATGGTTAACCCTATATGTTCATGCATGTTTTAAGTAGAATGTTTTACTCTCTTGCATTGTTTTGGTCGCCATCTCCAAAATTAAAATAATGTCTATCCCTATCTAATCTATGTAATCTAATTACATAAATTTCCTAAATAGAGAAATCTCAAGTTACATTTGAGGGGAGTTAGATGAGAAGAGAATTACACAAAAATTTTAGAGAAGACAAGACTCGTAGGTCCTATTTAATAGAAACTAAAACTGTAAAATGCATGAACAGATATAATTTGGTTTTAGTCTATAACCATCCACCATGCCATTAATGATGCCTAAACAAAATTAAATATATAATTTTATTATTCCAAAATCTCTATTTTGGAAAAATAAAACAAATTTAGATTTAATTTCTAAAATCAAACTCTAGAAATTAAATTAAGATAAAATCTAAAATCAATATTTTAGACTTAATTTCTAAAATCATTTCTAGAAATTTAATTAGGATAAAATCTAAAATCAATATTTTAGAAAATTTATTAATTGCTAAAATCATATTTTAGGAAATAAATAATAATATGTAATCTAAAATCAATATTTTAGAAAACATATTAATTTCCAGAATATAATTTTATCCCAAATCATGGGTCCCAAATAAAACTAATCATAATTAGATTTAATTCTCAAAACGAGAATTAATAAAAAAAAACTTAATTTTTTTTACATATCTAAAAATCAGTATTTTAGATAATATATATTAATTTCCAAAACCAATTTTAGAAATTAATATTGGTTAGTCCCAAAACATAACTTTTGGAAAACTTTGGACGCAAGTGGAAAAGGAGAAAAAACTTCATTGTGGGCCACTCGAAAGAAATCAACCGAAATGGAGAAAAAAAAGATATTTTTTTTTTTTACATATAAGATAAATTTTCATCCTAGGGAGGATGCTATATCCTCCCCATGATCACTTGAGGAAGACCCACAGAAACCTAGCTTTGGGAAACAAGTCCTGAGCAAGCCATGGCTTGGCTCCCAGTGAGCCGTGACTTGGGACCAAAAAAAAAAAAAAAAACATTTTTTTTATCCTTCGTTATTCTCCAGAAACTATTTATGGATCGGTTTCTTTTGATTTTTGCAATGTTTTCAGAGAACAGACATTCTGGTCATGCTTATGTAGCAGTGTTCACAAACCTACAATTCAAAGCCTTACGAAACAATTTCGAACTCTAATCAAAACAGACATTCTAGTATGCAGGAAATTAAACCAGAAGAACTTCTTATGCTGCACATGCAAAAAACACAGAAACATATTTTCTTTACTAAAAACGAAACTATAATTTTTCAAAAAACTAATTTTCATGAAAATCAAATAGGTTTACAACATAACAGAGACCCATGATCCTTGAAACAATTTCAAGAAATAAATTGAAAAGAAAAACAATGCATTCTGCAAACACTTTTTAGAACACACATGCAGTGACCCAAAACAAACGACAAACAATGCCCAGATTCATGCTCGTAACACTTTCATAGCATAAATGAACCCGTTAAAATCACAAGCAAGCAAGCTCTGATACCACAGTAGGGATTTTAGAAATACAATAACACTTATAGCAGCAGAAAAACAGAAATCATAGCCCAAGATTATATGCATATGGTTTAAACAGGAAAAAGAAAAATACGAGTTTTACTTCTGTCGCTCAAAACTTTCTCTCCTCGTTGAATAACTGAGGCATGATCTAGATACACTCATTCCAAAAACCAGTCTACACCGGCTTCCAAGATGAGACACTCCAATCTCAGCGTGAGGTTAGCTCTGATAGTATCCACACGAGGGACTTAAGCAAATCAAAATGAGTTTCTGCTAGAAGACTCTCTTGACGGCTAGGGTTTATTTCTATATACAAAAGACAAACGAGAAAGAGAGACAAGGAAGTTGTGTGTACCGAATTTACTAAGAGAACAATTCTCTCTATTAAATTTAGGTGATCAATCACTACGGCATCATCTATGAAAAATCTCCCAGTGAAATTGTGTTTCTGTGAATTCTAATCAATTTAGAATTCCCAAATTGTAATTCAAAACTATAAGTTTTAGCAATTATAATTTGGTTCAAAATTATAATTAATTATAATTTGACCTCAATTACTTCTATTTCTCACAATTAACCCCACAATGTTATCAAATAATATCTTGAGTACTTAATCCTCTATTGTGTGTGATCTATTAGGTTGCCTAGTCTATTGGTAGCAAATATGAATTATTTCAAATATCTTTGAGATTAATAATCCTTAATAATTTAGAATTAACCTATTAATTCTAAACAAGATTGGTTTATTAATTCTTCAATTAATAAACTTATATTTAGTTGATTTTGAGCGGTATCTAACAACACATCATGACCACCCAAGAGTCCAGGAAGTCAAATGGTTTGACATGATCCATTCAATAACAAAGTACATTGCAATACTTTTCTTTCACCATACAATATCTCATTCAGTTTAGAGTACAGAATTAGCGCCAACTCTTTTCAGAATGTACATTAATTTTGGGCCGAATATAATAGTACTTGTACTAGGAATCTCTTACTCTACATGTATATCAATTGAAACTGTTTTCAATATATAATCACCTTAGCCAAGGATTTTATGAGTAGTAATTCCAACAAGTGATCGTGAGATATTCGCCTATACTATTAGGAGTGGTGAATCCTTTATTGACCATCTCAACTACTTTCGTATATATCACATTGTACCCAATATCCATCCCATAGGAAGCCCTCGATCTAGCTCTAGAGATTGGAATCAAAGTACAATACTCAATAAACAAAGTACTACCTTGGAGATCTCAAGTCTAAGGATACTTGCATGCTTGCTATAACGAGATTGTTATCACTGGCATTAAATAGTTATCCATGTGATTATCTTATAGTCAAGTCATCTAATGTACTTGTTATATTAACAAGTATCCACGTGTTAATTTTGAGTATCTCAATACTCATAGATATGAGAACCACCGCCTGATCAGATCAGGAAGTTTAACACGTGCTAGTCTTAACGCATTAATGATGTCATATCTCATTAATACTGCAACTAGAGATTATTTAAGTACTAACATAATATAGTATAGTAGGAATCTCACATCATGATTTCAATGAAAGTAAAGAAGACAAATTGAAAGATAAATAATGCCTTATATTATAAAACAAATATGTCATATACAAAGTACAAGTGATTGCCTCTATGACATAACACTAACATTGGGCATGATATAGGCTACGTTTGGAGAAGTAGGTTAATCATGTTTATGCCTTTCTATAGCTTGATTCTTTGAGAATAGATGAAAACTTTGTGATGAGATATAAAGTGTGGATTGTTGGTTTATCTCTAGTTTCATGGTAATTCATATTCATTCATTCATTTTGTATGTTATATTATACACATTTTCAATTGTTTATTGTATTTTTTAATAAAAAGGCAAATAGGAACAAGAGATAGGTTGCTACTGAAGTGAGCAGAAAAACATTGCCTAGGAATGCAAAGTGCATGTCCTATGGCAAAAAATAATGTGTGACAAAAAAAAAAAAGAGAATAAAAGCAAGAAAAAGAAAGAAAAGTAAAAGGCAAAAATGCAAGTGAAGCAAAAGAGCATTCAATTTAAAATCACTATAAATGCATTCCCTTGTAAAAAGAGAAAAATGATGAAAAATGTGAGGCTCCTACTTTGCCAATTCAAGTTGAAATATATTGTTGTATCAATGTGTAAGGTATTGTTGTAATGTGTTGTAATATGTTGTAACACTTGTAATATATGTATTTGGGGAAAGCCACAAGACCTGAGTGAGTTGGTTGATCTAATCTTATGTTAATCACATCGTTTGAATTCTTAATTAGAGAAGTGAAGTAAATCACATTAAATTGGCATAAACTTGTTTTATTTCACTTTGATGTTCTTTGTGGTGTTTAGCTTAATATACGGGTATACATGGGTTTAACTTGACTAGATTGGTGTTGGGAAGAACTCTAGGGTGGAGGAAGAAATAATTTCTCTATCATTTTGACCTTATTATGTATATGCTAAATTATTCTTGTTAATTCACTTTAAATGCTATGTAGAAATTTTCAATTTGATTGTAAATTAGTTATGCTTTATCGTCGTGAATAAATATAGGATGTTTGATTTGTACATTAGTTAATTCTTTGTTTTTATGAATAGCTATGGTTTTGCTTGAGGACAAACAAAAGTCTAAGTGTGGGGGTAAGTAAAAAGTGCTCAACATATACATTTTTTCTATAGTTTTTGTACTTTAATTGTGATAAATTCTTGCTTAAATCACTACTTACCACACTGTTTCATATTGTTTTGTTTAGGATTTGAAAAATACCACATGAAGATGAATAAAGATAAAAAGGAAGAAGATTGAGCAAATTTGAGGACAAATGGACAGAAGTATGATAGCCAAGGCAAGTTGATCTTCCCTTGGCCACCTAAAACATACAAGGGCACCCCGGAGAAAAAAAATAGCAGCCAAGGAAAGTGGATCTTCCCTAGGCCGCCTGGAGCAAAAATAAAAGCGGCTTGGAGAAGAAGCTAGGCGGTTAAGGGAACTTCAACTTCCCTAGGCCGCCTAGGAGCAAGGAATGAAAGCCCAGGAGAGGAACTTGGTAGCCAAGGGAATTTCAAGTTCCTTTGGCCACCAAAAGCAAAGCAAATTTGCCATTGTTCAGGACTTAGCAACCTAGGGAACTTCAAACTTACTTAGGCCATTTAGGAACAATCAATAACACCAAGAAGAGAGAACATAGGTAGCCAAGGGAAGAGGATCTTCCCTAGGCCACTTAGGAGAAGAAATGAAACACTTCATCCAGAAGCTAGGTAGCCAAGGGAAGATCAACGTCCCTAGGCTGCCTAGGAAGAAAAGAAATAAAGCAAAATTTTTAACTAAGGCGGCCTAGATAGGAATCTATGCCGCCTACGTACGTAGAATTATGTTGTTCATGAGTTTTTCTGATTTCTTTCTATTTTACACTATAAATACCCCATTGTAAACCCTAAATAATCATTCTTAGATAGCTGACAACTAAGAAATCCCTTAGAGAGCTTAAAAGAATTATCAAGAAAAAGAGGATTATGGGAAAGCATGGAGAAGAAGAAGGATTGTTCAAGCAAATCTAAGGAAGAAGAAGATTTATAACTTATCTATGAGTGATGTTCTCTTTTTTTCTCTGTATTATACTTTAAAAATGCTAAAATTTATATGATTTTAGTTATATTTGAGAGGATAAACCCTAATCTATGTTCTTGTGTTGAGTTATTATTATGATTTATTGAATTCCAATCTTTTATATTTAACTACTTGGGTATTATTGTGTTAAATTGATTGTTTGGACTTGATTAATTTATTCAATCAATTGTTTTAATCTTAATGAATTTGAGAGATGGGATTTGAAGTTAAATACCAAATTAATTAGTTCAATATTTGTTTTTCTTTGATTAATCCAAGAGAGAGGTTGAAGGATTAGAACTAGGTAGTCGATGGATTTTCAATATTGTTTAGAGATTGGAATATTAGAGCTTCTGGGTACTTTTGGATAATAAGTGAGTATAATACTTCTTTGGATTAGATTGATTAGGCAGAGATACCAATTAATTGGGTATTAGAAAAGGAATCTCATAATCCGAGAGAGTGCGAGATTTATTATTGAAAACTTATATAGGTGCTCGAATTAGGATCTGATAAACTTAGTGGTAAACTCTTTACTTGATATATTTTTGGGAGATTTCTTCTTTTACATGGCCTTTCCTGTATTCTTACTCCTTGATAATCCTTGTGACTTTTCTTGTGTAGGTTAATGTATTCTATATTATCATAGTTTAATATAGTTAGTTTTATTTGCCTTATCTCTTTATTTAATTGGTTAGACAATGAGATTAGAGCATTATAGTCGTAATTGCTGAATTCTGGTGGATTCCATACTTGCTATTCCCTATACTATGCGATGGGTATACTTGTCCAATTGTGTAGTTTTTAGTGTTTGGCATTTTAGTTAAAACTTGATTTCTATGAATTTTGTTATACTATTTCCAATGCATGAAAAAAAAAAAACATCAATAAACATCACCAATTCCAAATTATAAAGTGAAAGAAAAGAAAAGAGTCATAGATAAGTGTCCTTAATCTATTTTGTATTTTCCTCGGGATGCTCCTTTTCTCCTCCATTCTAGCTTTCATCTTTTCTTCTAGCTCTTCTCAAGGTTTCCTAGACGTTTTCAAATATTTTTCTTGTGTGGCTCTTCCTATAAATGATCCAAATAAAGGGTATTTATAAGTTCCTCTTGAAAAGCCCTAAATTCTAAAAAATAAGGGCTTTCTGCAACGTTGCATGGCACCGTGGAAGGTGTTATGCACAAACGTGCATGTTTTCTGTTAGTTGTATCGGCTTTGAAATGACGTTATGGAACTTGATTATATGTTGTGATCATACATTGCGGCATTGATGTTCAGATGTATGGCACCGTCAGATCCTAGATGGTTGGTACTTATGAAGTCTAAACATGCATAATACTATTGAAGGTGTTGGGCACAGTGCCATAAAGTCCTAGTATTTTGACTCTGGCATTCACGTGATGACATGGTGATGTACAGGGTGATCTCGACGATACCTTATAACCTTAGCAAAGCTCATTTGCAATCTCTCTCCTTAAATCTACTTCAAATTTCCAATCATTAGAGCCTTAATCAAATAAGGAAAAAATTAGGGGATAAGTAGCAATCTATAGCAGTTTCTAAAGACTTTAAAGCACAAATAGTATATAAACTATGCATATGATGAACAATTATCATGTACACACTTGTGCATATAGTTTTCTTAACTGTAGTTCGTATATTTTGTTGTGATGTTGTATTGATTAAGCTATTAATCTAGCCAATATTGTACTTATTATTAGTGTTGTATACTTAGGCATTTTCAATCTAATTCCTTGTTGTACTTAGATTATTTGTAACTATTTGTATAGTTGATTGTTGGTATGTACATACATATCTTCGTATACTTTCATGTTTACCTTAATTGTATTCATTATTCATGTGAACTATTAATCATACTTGTATTGTAAAACACCATCCTAAGCTATCTTTAGAAATGGAGAAAGGGCATGCATTGCATTATTTCATGCTTATGTGTTTAACGAGCTTTTGTTTTGTTATGCCATGGTTATAGTCTAATTGTCTAGCTTGTGTAGAATTAGGTTACTTTATTGAATTGCTTAAAACTTTATATAAGAGGGATTTATGTTTGACATTAGGAGATAGGAATTTTAGTGCACTTAAACAAACATAAGCAGCTTTGTAGTGTAATAGTTAGAATGTTGTGGTCCTAGTCTAACATCTGGGACTCGAATACTATCTACTACATAGGCTTCACATTCTTTTTTTCTCTTCCTTTAAATCCTCTTGACTGAAAATTCGTTCTCTCCTAGCAGCCATTCCCATTTTTAAAAAATGGAATAATCAATTAGGGGAAATTTTAATAAGGGATATCTACCACATTCCTTCTATAATTTATACACTTTCTTTTACTTCTTGAACTCACCATATTTAGCAGCCGGCTATATCAACTCTCTATCCCCATAATCACACACCATTTTAAGAAGATAGATGGAAAAGGTTATAGCTCTTATCAAAACTAGTCATTATTTCATTTCCCTCACAAAAATTCAAATTTTAATTCCCTAAAATTAAGCTAAATTAGGGCCAATTTTGTCTCATAATTTCAACCGTTTTAGCTGCCCCTTTTCTCTCATAGAACTACCGGTTTTAGAAGAAAAACCTAAGAGAAGGAAAGCTTCCAATCTTAGTGCACTCTTTCTTGGCAACATTCTTTTTCAAATAAGAAAAATCACCAAAACAATTAGGAACATTCTAGAACATTCTATGGCCAAAATTTGTCCACCTAATTAGCCTTGTTACACCCTAATTTCCTTAAGGGAATCTTGGCCAGTCTTATGCATGCATGACTCTTAGCTTCCCTTAATATTCCAACAAGTTTTGGCAAGAAATCAAGGGGAAAGGAACTTTCCAAGCTTGTGCAAGGCAAAATACCAAAGCACACTCTTTTTTCCTTTTTCCTATGACCGAGCACACCTCTATATATACTTACTCTTCTTTTTGGGCTATCCATTCTCTCTTTTTGCTCTCTTCACTGAAAACAAGACATACACATACACATTCTCGGTTTCTTTCACTACACACTCATTTCATTTTTTTTTTCTTCAAGAACACACTATAAACAACTTCCACACTCTCAATTCTCTTTCATTTGCACTCTAGGCTAATACTTCGCTCCTTCTTCAAGTCAAGGTAAACCCTACCTTTCCCTATCTTCTACTACCGGATATCTCTCTCTCATTTTCTTTCTCCCCTATAAACAAACTAAGACAAGCAGTGTTTCGACTTCCTCTTCTCTTTTGACCATTATGACTTACTCATGACAAGGTTAAGCGTGTTCAATCTCTCCTCCAAGGCTGTACACTCATGGATCTTTCAAACCTTGTTCAGCTCACTCATATTCTCAAGTAAACCACGATTCTTCTCCCGATTCATTTTTTATTTCATAAATGTTTTGTTAAGATTTGAACTCCCAGATTCTTTTAGCATATATATATATATATATATATATATATATGCATGTGTGTAAATATGCCGACTATGCTATCAAGTATGTTTTGATGTCCATTTTGCCTTGATGAGTAGGTTAGAAATGAAATTAGTATGATAGATCTATAGAACTATGAGATTTGCTCAGTATATGTGTTGATTACATGCTAGAACCCCGATCTAGTTACTTTTTCAATCACATAGTGAAGTTAACCCCATCTTTGTACCACCTAGTTGATGTGTGAAATTGATGACATTTATACCTAAGATGTAGAATTGCATGTCAAGTTAAGTACTCATGGTGCTGAAATCATGTTCCTTAAGGGATTGTGTAGGGAACAAGTTTATTGTGTAATGTTATTACATATTTCAGAAGTTTGTGTATTGCTTATGACATGTATACTTTGAATCTAATGTTATGTCGTGATTAGATGCATGAATCTAGTTGATAGTGATATGAGCAAGGCATGACCTACTCCACCAAAAGCTATAACTAAGAGTGGGGGCGTATACCCCTCTCATGTACACCCGCAGTCGCAGGACTGGACCCACACCACCACAAGGGCTGCCCAACATGTCCTCCCTTTCACTAGAAGGTTTAACCTTAAACCTTAGGTAATGTTAGCAGGAGTTCCACCTGAGGGTCACACCCATGACCTAGCTTTGATACCAATCAATAGAATAACCGTCCCAACCACAAGCCTTTCCTCACTACCATTTTCTTCTCTAGGCTTTTAGGTTGTTCGTAACGATTGTTTTGATGATTTTTCCTATTTTATTTTATGTCTGTTTCCAATTTAATTTCCACAAATAGGGATATTTTGGACCTTTTAAATACTTGAATGGCTGAGATTTCATCTAACCTTAGTTAGGTTTACATGCTTATATATATATATATGACATTTTAACATTTCAATGTAATAACTTTGAATATTGAGAGAAATCAAAGAGTCTTTTTTGAGAGCTTTTGAGAAGTGATTCCTCTTGGGTAAATCCCATAAATATCAATACCATTCTTAGTTCGTAGTCCTTTCCTATTTATTAAGTCTATAAATTATTTTAAGATAGATCAATTAGCTTGCTAATTTGGATCTTAGGTTATAGATAATCTAAGGTTTTTGTTGGAGGTAAAGTTCCTAAATAATCTATTTCAAAGTGTTCTTGGTTCCTTTTTGAATCAAGGGTCTTTGATTGTGATTTAGATGACTTGAATCTTGTTTTAGTATTCTAAGTTCTTATTTTGACTTAGGATTCTAGTTTTTGAATTGGGTGTGTCATTTCTTCACAAAAATCACTATTTTGAGCTCTTTATTGGGTCTTATATTTTGCCTCAAATTTAGCCACGAAATTCATTGATAAATCACCCACAAGGTCATATCAAATAGTTTGGTATTAGAGAGAGCAAAACTTTGATTCTTATCAAGGCTTGGTTCTTTAAGATAAAGGCTTCAAAGTTTCAAGAAAAACAGAGCAAAATCGTACTAAGGAAGGTACTTCATAAAGGTCTTCAAAACTTTGATTTTTCTTGATTTTCTTATTGAGAAATTGATCTTGTATATTGGGTTGATGTTTGAGTAGCTATTTAAAGCTTTAAATTGCATAAAGCTTGTGGTTTTTTGTGTTTATTTACTGCAAATTTGTTGAGCTCAAAAAGAATCCTGTAACATATTTTCATACTAAAATTGAGAACTATAAAACTCATCTTTTTGACTTCTACTTGTTGAAAAATTATTCTTTGATATTAGTATAATCATTGGGGATTAATTTTTCTTGTGATTATTGGGTTTTTTTGGGTTACTACAAGTGTGAAATTTTTGAAAACCCTTGAGTTACGAGGTTGCACATTAAGTGTTTGATATTTTACTTAAGTGAACTTTTCACTTGAAATTGTAGCTAAAACTTTTGTAAACACTTTCTATAATTGATTATCTACCATTTCAAGTATCTTGGAGACATTGTTTGTCCAATTGAGATCATTATATTTGTTAAATTCTTACTTTTATTCTTGAGTGATATGTTCCTTGAACTTCTAGTGTTTCATTGCAAATCTTGTTAGGTCTTGTCCATTCACCCATTCCCTAGTCATTGAAGTTATTAAACTCTCATGAATTCATTAATTCTTGATATAAACTTTTTAAGGCTCATTGTTGTTGATGATCAAACTTCCATCCAAGTCTAGTTGGTTGTCCTTAGAGGGTTAGTAAACTTGTCAAGTTGGGACTAGCTCCTAAGCAATTGGGCAGATTTTTGTGAAAAGAACTCATTAAGGAAATTGAGTGCTTGAGAAAGGTAAGAATGTGAGCTTATTCTTGTTAAAAGCTAAAGGAGAGTTAAACACGAGGGTTGAGCATCAATTCTTAAGTGGGTACACGTGAGGGAGTGATTGCAAGCAATTACTTTCTACTTTTATACAAATTTTCTAAATGAAAACCTTTGAAAATTCTCAATACCATGTCCCAAGGAACTTCATTTGATATTCAAGCCACTTTTAAAATTTTTCAAGCAAAAATGGAAGGCATAAGGAGGGACATTGAGGGGATGAAATCTAACCAAGGCCAAACCTCAATGAATGCAAAAGGAAAGATAGCCTTAGAGTGAAAAAATGAGTACAAACCTCTACCCCCATTATATGAGCATCCAATGAAGGGATGTACAGAAAATTTTATGGGAGGTTATCAAAACATTCCAATAAAGGGAAGGGGTAGGAAAAGTTGGGGGTTAGGTAAAGGAAGACATGAGAAAAAGAAATTAAGAGGTGCAAGGAAAGGGACCTATCTCAAGAAGTCCACATATACCAATCCTATTTTTCAACATTCACCAAACTAGAAAAATAAGCTACCAAAATAATCATTACGAACAACTCAAAAGCCTAGAGAATAAGAGGGTAGTGAGGAAAGGCTTGAGATTGGGAAGGTTATTCCATTGATTGGTGTTGCTAGAAAGATGGAGGGTGCAAATGATGTTGAGAATTCACAAGGAGTAATATCTTTTACACTAGGTGTCTTATCCAACAAAAGCCTTGTAGTATGATTATTGATGGAGGAAGTTGCACTAATATGATAAGTGCTACCTTAGTAGAGGACTTGGGATTAGAAACCATGAGACATCCTAAACTATATAAACTCCATTGGTTGAGTGATTGTAGTGAAGTTAAAGTAAACAAACAAGTTAATGTTGAGTTTATTATGGGGGCCTATAAAGATGTGGTACTATGTGATATGTTCCCAATGCAAGTAGGGCATATTTTATTGGGAAGACCATGGATGTTTATAGAGATATAGTGCACATGGGGACGGAGAATAAATATACATTGGAGAAGGATGGAAAGAATATCACACTACTTCTGTTATCCCCTAGTGAGGTGTTTAAAGATTAAAACATCATGAGGGAAGAAGATAACAAAAGAAGAGAGGTAAAAAGAAGCAAACACAAGAAAGGAAAGAAGAAGAGCTTAAAGAGAGCAAAAAAAAGAAAGATGATGGAGACAAAGCAAATGAGACCTTGTTGTGCTTGAAGAGTGAAAATAATGAGAGAGAGGCTGTAAAGAAGAAAAGTGACAATGAGGGAAAAAATGAGCTTTCTGTAGGAGAGTATAAACTTGTATTTTTATCTTCACAAAAAGATTCTTGTTTGAAATCTTACACATGTGTTAATTCGAGGATAAATCATTTTCAAGAAGGGGGAAATGATAGGAATCCATCCAAGTATCATGCTAAAGATAAAGAAGGAGGATAGAGATTCAAACTACATTCTATAGTGCCAAAGAAGAATTTAAATTACAAAAACTTTAAATGGAGGATTCTAGCCAAACATGCCACCAAGCCATGGAATATGAAGATAGTAAAGAAGTGGGTGCTAAAGGGAAGCTTGAAATACCTTCAAAAAGACAAATTAAGAATCAAGAAATTTTTCAAGTGATGGAGGATCAAAGAATGGCTAAAAAGATCAAGACTTGAACAATAATTTGTGTGGAGGATCAAAATAGCACAAGAGAAAGGTTGAAGATAAAAGAAAATGAGCCGGCGGCGAAGAACAAAGCTCACCCAGTGCCAGGCCCAGCAAGGCCACCTGGCGCCAGGTCCTCTCGGCCTGTTGGCCAATTTTGGTAGCACCAACCCAACGCCAGGCCCATCCAGTTGATCTAGTACCAGGTCAGTTCGGGCACAACCCTATTTTGATGATTTTTTCTATTTTATTTTATTTTTGTTTCCAATTTAATTTTTACAACTTTTATTATGGATAGGGATATTTTAGACCTTTTAAATACTTGAATGGCTGAGATTTTATTTTACCTTAGTTAAGTTTACATGCTTATATATATGGCATTATAACAATTCAATGTAACAATTTTGAATATTATGAGAAATCAAAAAGTCTCTTTTGAGAGCTTTTGAGAGGTGATTTCTCTTGGATAAATCCCATGAATATCAGGACTATTATTAAGGCCTAGTCCTTCCCTATGTATTGAGTCTATAAACTCTTTTAAGATAGATCAATTAGCTTGATAATTTGGGTCTTAGGTTATTGATAATCTAAGGTTCTTGTTGGAGGTAAAGTTGGTTGCCTAAATCATCTTTTTGAAAGTGTTCTTAGTTCCTTTTTGAATCAAGGGTCTTTGATTGTGATTTGGATGACTTGATTCTTATTTCTAGTATTATAAGTTTTTTATTTTGGCTTAGGGTTCTAGTATTTGAATTGGGTGTGTCTTTTCTTCACAAAAACCACTATTTTGAGCTCTTAATTGTGTCTTGTATTTTGGCCCACATTTAGCCACGAAATTCATTGATAAAATCACCCCTAAGGTAATATCAGATGGTGTATTTGAGTATTGCATAGAACTAAGGATCTACCTTATATTGCTTAATTCATTTTTATTTGTAAGCTATGTGATTTTCAATAAGTATAAGAATATGAATATGCATTGCAAAGGAGTTTTGTAATAAGTTGGGCTGTTAATAATTTTTATTAGGGCTATAGTATGAGAAGTGCATAATCAGTATATAGTTTGGATATATGATGATTGAGTTGGCTATTATGATATGGAGAACATATATAACTTAGGCTGTTAATAATAAATTATGCCTGTTGCATGGGTGTGACCACAAATTTGACTTAGTGTATTTTATCAATGTATATATTTATATGAGTATTTTATTGGTTAATAGGTATGGAAGGTAGGGTTTAGCGATCTTAGTTGGAATGGTCTATATGTTAAGGACATTGAAGTATTGTTGTGCGTGACTTGTAGAGTAGAAACTAATTGAGGGTTTCTTTGTGGTTTATGTTAGACGAAGGTGGATTTCGAAATCAAGGAGCAAGCAGTTATTAGGATATTTGTGTAAGCTTGAGCAGGGAAGTCATTGCATATAATGAAATTTCTTTCGTTTCAAGAATTCCAAAGACTTTGTAAGTTATTAAATTTTTATCAAAATGCCTTTTGTAAAGCAATTTGAAGACTTTAAAGGTCTTTACATTTATAAAAATTTATGCATAAAATACTTTTGAAAATATTTCAAACAAATCTACAAAATAGGAAAGGAGCCCTGCATTGATTTTTAAGGTTTTTTTTTTTTTTTATGACATTCAATTTATGGATTTCATTATCATGTATGAACAACTATTGTGAAAATCATAGAATGAATTGTGTTATTTTGGCTCCTTAATATTATTTATCTTTAAAAGGTTTTGATATGGAATGTACTTGAACTAACAATACAAAAATGCATCTTTTTGAATTTATCTCTAAACAGGGATGTGAAATGTTGAGTACTCAATAAGGGCGGACATCTTCTACTAGGCCATGATGGTTTGAGCACTTCTCTTGGTAGGTGGCCACCTCCAGTAGATAGACTTTTTCTTAAGGGAGTGCAAGTACTTGTAAGTCACGCCATCCTAAGCTAGCAACACTGTTCCTTGTGGAGTTGGAGGTCGGACATAGGAAATTCATAATGGTTTAGAGAGCGTAAATGAGGGGTATCTCTCTCTATGTTATGTCAATAGGGTGAATACCTACTTGTTGGTTATTTTAGAAGACTGAATACCTTTCTACTAGTTTAGATTGCCAAAATACTTTGTCCTTTACAAAAGTATGTTGTTTTACTTTTCTTTTCAAAAGTGCCTTTTAATTCACTCAAAGGATTTATTAAGAAAACATTTTGATAGCATTACGTGAACTCATTTTCTATAGAAGTTCTTCTTCATGCATCATGATATATTTTTAAAAGGTTTCATGCATAGACTGCCGGACTTACTGAGATTCATTCTTGCACTATTCTTTCTATCATGGTTTTCAAGAGGATCAAATCTAGAAGAGGTTGTGAGTTCTTAGAGCTTGAAGATTTACTTTGATTGCTATTGTTCATTTCAAATTAAGAACACCGTATATCCATTTTATCATTGAATTTTTTATAAACATTAAAAGGTTATGTATCAAGTTTGAAATCATTCCCTTGAGTTTTATTTATACCCAGTTATAAAGACCCCTGGTGAAAGTTACAGAAAAACATCAAAGAAAAAAACGCAGCGAGAAATTTTCAGTTTTTCTGAGCCATATCAAGGAGAGAGTATTTACTTTTCCTTATTGGTCACAGATTAACCAACATGGTGACGGGTTACACTGGAACTTCTTGCGTTGGAAGGGAAAAAGAGGGTGCTGCAGTTCAACAGGAATTCCCACTAATCTTCTACTCTTATGCATCAAACGTTTCGAAGCTTCTTCAAATGATATTTTTCCAAGAAAATCCTTAGTTAAAAAATTAAGTGGGAGAGGGGTTCCAATGGCCCCACGGTGTCCATCACAATCCTCATTAGAGATCATGTGTCTCCTCGCGTTACTCTTAGAATGAACCCGTATAGGATGGAGATACCACAAGGATCTAGAACTAATGGAATGATGTAATTAATGATCCGAGACACGTACTATGATCGGCCAGACTATGTTAGAGGTTATAGTGCGAGATATGTCTGTAGGAAATGAGAAGAAACAACCATCCCTTTAATAGAATTATCTTCTAGAATATTACCTAGAAGGGAAATTAATTTGTGATGGTTAACACACCTAGCTTAGGAAACTGTTAATCTTCCCAATAAGCTGGACATAATATTCACAGCTGAGGAGTACAAGTATGTCCTTTACGTGACCTGCTCAGTAATCGGGAAATGTTTCACTGCTGAGGAGCATGAGGCTAAAAAGGTATGGAAGATGACTAACGAGATAGCCCGATACTATATGATAGCCTCCATGTCAAATGTGTTTCAATCCAAACATGAGCACATGGTCACTGCGATATAAACACATCACTAGCAATAATGTTCACGGATAAGAGCCAACCCACAAGGCAGAAGGCTCTTCGAACAATTTTAAACACTAAGATAGCCAATGGAGCATTAGTCAGAGAGCATATGCTCAAGATGATTACTGCTTTTGAGGAAGCAGAAGTCTTGGTGGCTGTTATTGATCCCGAGAACCAAGTGGACATGGTTCTCGAATCTTTGCTGGGCTCCTTGATGTGTTTGGATTTGGGTAGAAAAATCATCTAAAATCTAAGCACATTCCCAATCAAGTTTACATTAAAATGTTAATGCCAAATTACATATATGAGCAAGCATACTCATCATTAACATAGCATAGGGTTTAAATGAGTGTTGATCCTTAAGGAACAAGTATGCATTAATCCCTTTTCTTTCATTGTTTAATCGACTTAACAAAGTGAAAAAGAATAAAAAGGAAAATAAAATAAAATAAAACAAAAGAATATATATACATGTCAAGGATGGAGAATTATGTAGTTCAACCATTATTTAGACAAACATGATCTTAAAGTATCCAATCATTATCATAACTAATTATTCTCTTGGCATCATGAAGGATTAAAGTAGACTCACTTCTTTCCCACTTCATGAAATCACTATCTCCTAGACAAATTAGCATCACATATGTTGTCTCAACTAATTCATTCAAAAGATGCAATAAACACAATCGTTGATTAAATTTCTATCATCTGGTAAACTTAAAACATGAAATTAACCAATGAATTCATACTCTAACAGACATCAATTAACCTTTAATTACCCTATTCTTAGCAATTAACCCCTTTTTCAAGCAAGTTAAGAGACAACAAATATAAAATAAATGAATTGCAACCACCATCAACCCATTTCTCAAGCAAGTCAATATAGAAACAACCAATTAATCTCGTAATCAACCCAAGAATAACAATCAATTAATTAACAAATCAAATAACCCTAAAAATTGTGAATATCTACAACAATGTCAAACTACAATAAAATAATTAATGCATCATTGTCAAGAAAAAAAAAAGTAAAAGAAAGCACTCATAGACAAGCCTCCTTCTTCTTCCTTTGAAAACTTTCTTGTATAACACTCCTTGAATTGAAGAATTCTCCTTTGATTTGAGCGATTTTCTATGGTGAACTATGAATTATCCCTTTTTCTCTTGTGTTTTCCATCTATTTATAGGCTTAGGAAGTGCCTAAACTCGTTGGTGTAAGGTTCTTGGTCGAATAGAAGTAGGAAGATACTAAAATTCCATAGATTACCAAAACCACGTGCAAAAATCAAAATCCCATCTTATCTTCAGGCACAGCCAGTGCCGATTGTGTTCTGTTTCATCCGTTGTTCACCGATTTTTCTTGATTTCCATGCACTGTTGTCCAGAGTGCAGTCAGCGTCGCCTTTGCTACTAGAGCCGGCGTCGGTTCGATTCTATTCCGATCTAGTTTCAACATTTTTTTGTCGCCTTGAAGTTCGTGTCATCAGCGCATGGCCGGCGCCATTCCTTTATCCTAGCCGGCGCCGCCTCTATTCTGTTTTGTGACGTTTTTGCTTCGTCTTACCCCTAAAATCTGAAATAATAAACAAAATACCTTTCTAAGGGTAAAATCGTAAATATGAAAGAATATGACTAGTTATTGAATAGAATGTATCACAAAATAGCCTTAAATAACTAGGAAAAATATAACTAATTTAGCCCATATCACATTCCCCCACACTTAGCTCTTTGTTTGTCCTCAAGCAAAGTATTAAAGATAAGTAGAAAAAACACAAGGATTTCATCAATCACTCAATCAATTTGAAAACAATATCTTCAATGCTTCCTTCATTCAAGAACATAAAACACATGCTGCTACATCTTTCATAACAAATGCGAGACTTGTGTAAATGAATAATGACTTAGTAGAACCATCTCAATATTTAACAATATTCTCAAACTATTGGAAAGAATTTAGTTAAAAAAGAATATGCATTCCATAGGCTTACTTTTCATACACTCTCTCCAGTAATCCGAGACATATCATGATTCTACTTAAGTCAAGTAGGACTTTCAAACTTGTAATATAAGGCTAGAGGCTTGTAATGTAGCTTGTCAAACAAAGGGTATAGGAGAATCAAATATCAAAGAAGCTGAGAGTTCGCAAGAAAAGGATAAACAAAATGTATCAATAATTTCCAAACTCTTCTTGCTCTCCTATTCCAATATTAATCAAAACTCATAACCTTGTATAGCAATTACAATTCGATTCAAGCAAATCTTGCATTTTTTTTCTCTTTTTCTTTTCTTTTTCTTATCTTTTCACTTCCTTCATCAACTCTTCTCTATTTTTCACAAGATCATTCAAATTTTCAACAATGGTGTCAAGGACTTAATATGAACTCAACTTTTATAGCTCAATCACCATTCCTCTTGTGATCATTTCTTTTCTTTCTCTTTCAATTTTCTTTTGTCTTTCACTGCTGCTATTCTTTTCTTTCTAGTCTCTCTCTTTCTATCCTTTTATTTTTCAGCAGCTTTTTGTTTTCTTTTCTTGTTTTCAATCTTTCTTCTCTTTCTTTTTTCTTTCTTTTTCAATTTCAACACAAGTATTGATACATGACTGAAAGTAACGAGTTATGATCTTTCTCCAAGTCTTCTTCCTCAATATTAACGAGTTATGATCTTTCTCCAAGTCTTCTTCCTCAACATTCTCCTACATATACTTTTATCTATTAAGAGCATAAAGATTTGAAAAATTATTCAAACTCTCAGAAACAAGCAATGGACAAAGTATGATAATGAGTTTTAAGAAAGAAATCAGCAATTTAGGCTCAAAATAGGCACTAGGGATAATATAAAAATTAGGTTGGCTTGAAAAGCTCAAACTATCTAAAGAAGGCCTATTACCATCATTCTTAAGTTAAATCATGAATGTCTTTCTTATTTCGCCTCGAGATGTATTCAAGTAAGTTCTAGAATGCTCAATGAATTTTAGAATAAAAATAGGTTTAAGAACAATAGTAAAGCATTTGATCAAGAACTATTTCGTCTAAGTGTATGCAAAAAGTCATGCATAAGCCATAAATGATCTAGAATATATACTCTATAATCCATTATAATGACATGCATTAAATATATAGCATGAAATCTCAAAGTTTTTGAAAATTTTTGAAAATTTAAAGTATAAAAGAATGATGCATGGAAGAATTTTCAATCGAATCACTCCCCCACACTTAAACTGGACATTGTCCTCAATGGCCAAATAAATATAACAAGGAATAAACAATGCCATGGGACCAAAATTATAAAGAAGAAGAAGAGATAAGAAAGATAATACTTCCATATATTGTGCAATGTACTGTACAAGAGCTGAATTCCTGAAGAAAGAGGCATTGGCAAAGTACCTAAAAAAAAAAAGAAAAATATAGAAGAAACACCAAAGCATAAAAACTAGAAAAAAATCAATCAATCAAAAATAAAATAAAGAAAATAGTACAAACACCCGAAGAGGAAGTGAGAGAACCTAAGAAGTATCATGTCGCAATGTCCAAGATCATGTCCGCTTGATCCGTGTTGCGAAAGGGTTCACCAACATAGCGTTTCACTCGACTTCTATTTACTTTGAAAGTGCCCTTAGTGGGGTGAATAATTTTGACGGTGCCAAAGGGGAATATTTTACTTACAGTGTATGGTCCCGACCACCTTGATTTCAATTTTCCTAGAAAAAGTCGTAGGCGAGAATTGAATAACAATACTTGATCGCCTTTTCTCAAATTTGTGTTGTCGAGTGATATGCTTATCGTGCCATTTTTTAACGTTCTCTTTATATCGCATTGATGTATCATAAGCATCTTTGCGCAACTCCTCCAAAGCTATGAGTTGAAGTGACCTGGATTTTCCAGCTGACTCAAAATCAAGGTTAACAAGTTTGATAGCCTAATAAGCTTTATGTTCAATCTCAACAGGTAGATGACAGGATTTTTCATAAACTAACCGAAAAGGAGTTGTGCCAATTGGGGTCTTAAAAGCTGTTTGATATGCCTAAAGATGTCATCCAATTTTAGACTTCAATTCTTCCTAGTATGGTTAACAGTTTTTTCCAAGATTTGTTTGAGTTCCCTATTAACCACTTCAACTTGTCCACTTGTTTGGGGATGATCAGGCGTGGCCAACCTATGGTTCACGCCTAGGTGTTTGAAAACTTTTTCCATTTGTGCATTACAAAAATGAGTCCCTCTATCACTAACGAGCACCTTAGGCACATGAAAACGGGTGAAAAGTTTTTTCAGAAATCTTACCACAACCCTTGCATTATTAGTGGGTAAAGCATGGGCCTCTACCCATTTGGAAACATAATCCACTGCCACCAAAATGTATTTATTCCCTAAAGAACTAGGAAAAGGTCCCATGAAGTCTATCCCCCCAACAATCAAATACTTCACAAGTTTGGAAAATTTGTAATGGCATCTCACTAGATTTAGATATGTTACCTGTACATTGACACCTATCACAACTTTGGACAAAACCTGTGGGCATCTTTGAACAATGTGGGCCAATAGAATTTGGAGTTGAGCACCTTGAGTGCAGTGTTGTTGACTTCGTAGTGGCCTCCAGCAAGTCCTTCATGATAATGTCTTAGAATACCCTCTCATTCCTTAGAGTCCACGCATCTATGAATGATTTGGTCCACACAACACTTGAACAAATATGAGTCTTCCCAAAAGTAATGCCGTACTTCGGAGAGGAATTTCTTCTTTTATTGCAGCGTGAGATCTTTTGGCATAATTCTTGCAACTAAGTAATTAGCAAAGTCGACGAACCATGGGGTGTTTGGAATCTCACCTTCTATGAGCAAGAGTTGCTCATTCGGAAAGGCGTCATCGATGTCCTCTTCTATCAAGGATTCCAAATTCGGATTATCCAATCTTGACAAGTGATCCACAGCCAAGTTTTCCGCACCCTTTTTGTCTCTAATCTCCAAATCAAATTCTTGCAATAATAGAACCCACCGTATTAATCTTGGTTTGGAATCATGTTTGGTTAGTAGGTACTTCAGGGCCGAATGGTTCATATAAATAATGACTTTGGACAGAATAAGATAAGAAAGGAATTTATCAAAGGCAAACACTATGGCAAGCAATGCTTTCTCCGTTGTTGCGTAATTTTCCTGTGCATTTGTTAAAGTCTTTCTCACATAGTATATAGGTTGGAAGTGCTTATTCTTCCTTTGTCCCAGTACTGCACCAACTGCAAATTCACTTGCATCACACATTAGTTCAAAGGGAAGAGACCAATCGGGTGCAATTAAAATGGGTGAATTAATCAATTTCTCTTTAAGTATGGTAAAAGCGTTGAGACATTGCTCATCAAAATTAAACACATCATCATTTTCAAGTAAAGAGGTAAAAGGTTTTGAAATTTTTGAGAAGTTTAAGATGAACCTCCTGTAGAAACCTGCATGACCAAGAAAGTTCCTTTTAGCTTTTACCGAAGTAGGGGGAAGACAACTTCTCAATTGCTTCAATTGTGGCCCTATCGACTTCTATACCTTTTCTTGAAGTTTTATGCCCTAACACAATACTTTCTAGCACCATAAAGTGGCATTTTTTCCAGTTAAGCATAAGGTTAGTCTCTTCACATCTTGTGAGTACCTTTTCAAGATTAGATAAGCACAGGTCAAATGAATCACCAAAAACTAAAAAGTCATCCATAAATACCTCCATGATGTCCCCCACGAGTCCTTCAAATATAGCTATCATACACATTTGGAATGTTCTAGGACTATTGCAAAGACCAAATGGCATCCGACGATATACAAAAGTACCATATGAACAGGTAAAAGTGGTTTTTTTTGTCTTCCGGAGCTATGGAGATTTGTAGGTAGCCAGAAAATCCATCCAAGAAACAATAATACTTATGTCTGGCTAACCTTTCCAACATTTGGTTAATGAAAGGGAGAGGGAAGTGATCTTTTCTAGTGGCTTTGTTTAGCATCCTATAATCAATGCAAAACCTCCAACCCATGACCAATCTCATAGGGACTAACTTATTATCATTGGGACTCACCGTCATTCCTCCATTCTTTGGTACCACTTAAGTAGGACTCACCCAAACACTATCAAAAATAGGGTAAATGATGCATGAATCTAAAAGCTTAACCACCTCACCTTTTACCACTTCACTCATGTGTGGGTTCAACCTACATTGGCGTTGCACTATGGGTTTTGCACCTTCTTCCATCAAAATCTTGTGAGTGCAGAAGGATGGACTAATTCTCTTTATATCAGTGATTTTCCAAACTATGACTCCCTTATATTTTCCCAACATACATGCCAATTTGGTCTTTTGTTCTGTATTGAGATCTTTGGCAATGATCACACGCAATTTGTGTTCTTTAGATAAGAACACATATTCCAAATGCTCGAGCAGGTCTTTTAGGTCCAATTCGGGCAGATCTTCTATGGATGATTTCATTCTCCCTAAACTGCTTTTCTCAATTTTCAAATTATTCATCCCATCCTTATTGTGAAAGTCCTCCGAATACGCTATTGATGTTTCCTCAACTCCTCCTCAATGGATTCCTGCATCAACTCAAAAATAGGTTCGTCATTAATATCAACTCTTAAACAAGAATCATCAGACAACAAAGAGTGTTGCATGCTCTTGTGGATTTGAATGACTACTTCTTCATCCCCAACCCTAAGCGCCACCCTCCGCCCATAAACATCAATTAATGCTTTTACTGTAGCTAGGAAAGGTCTACCTAGGATTAAAAGGACTTTGGCATCTTCATCCATGTCAAGAATAACAAAATCTACTGGAAATATGAATTTATCAACTTTTACCAACACATCTTCTAGTATACCCCTAGGAAATTTGATGGATCTATTTGCGAGTTGAATACTTATCCTAGTGGGCTGTGGTTCTCCTAGGCCTAACTTTTTAAATATTTTATATGGCAATAAATTAATGCTAGCACCTAGGTCAGCTAATGCATTACAGACATGAAGAGTGCTAATTAAACATGGGATAGAGAAACTCCTTGGATCATTTTCTTTATGTGGCAATTTCGGTTTGTCCTGTAATATGGCTGAGCATTCTTCATTGAGGACCACTATGGACAACTTTTCCAATCGCTTTTTGTTGACGAGAATGCTTTTAAGAAATTTGGCGTATTTGGGCACGTGAATTAAAGCTTCACTGAGTGGGATGTTTATGTGCAGTTGTTTGAACACCTCAACGAATTTATCGAACTGGGCATCTTTTCGGGCTTTATGTAGATGGGTAGGATATGGTATTTTAGGCAGTAAAATAGGATTTTCGAGAGATGGACAGGGGATAGCCGGCGTCGCCTTTGCTATTGGAGTCGGCGTCAGTTCAATTCTGGGTTGCTTGGTCTCGGGGTTACCGGATAGCCAGCGCCGGTTCTCTCCCTTCAACCGGTGCTGGTTGGAATTTGTAACGTCTGGCAGCTCTTTTCCACTCCGCAATGTGACAATAGCTATTTCCTCAATGGCTATTGGTGTGAGTTCATGAGATTTTATCACCATGTCCATAAAAAACTAGATTTGTTGTTCTATGTTGCGGATCATCGCTTCAAACTTCTCAAATGTGGAATCTATCTTGGAAATGCCTCATGACATGAACAACAAATTTTCCAATTACAGTTTCGAGCTCTACTAATTCTGGTGTTGCGAGTGTTATCTCTGAAGCACAATGGGAGTACTGCCCTTCATTAAACTTCCTCTGATTCCAATTTGCCATTTCACCTGAACATAGAAGCGAGTTAGATATGGAATTCATGATTACAACAAAATTAAAAGAATATAAAGTTAGTTAATAGAACATAGTCAAAGGTGGTAGGTTAGGTTACAATGGTATACACAAATATGCAAAATACAAAAGATAGCACCTTTTTGCGACAAGAACAATTGTACATACTTACATATTTACTTATTTATATATTTACATGGTTAAATTAACAAAATCTAAGCTTTCATGATATTATTCCTCGATAATAGCACCAAAAATTTGATGTTAAATCAAGTTTTTCAAAAACACCTCTATGATGAAATAGAAAAATATCCTAATCCCCGGCAATGGCGCAAAAAACTTGATGTTTTTAGATTTGGGTAGAAAAATCATCTAAAAACTAAGCACATTTCCAATCAAGTTTACATTAAAACGTTAACCCCAAATTACACATATGAGCAAGCGTACTCATCATTAACATAGCATAGGGTTCAAATGAGTGTTGATCCTCAAGGAACAAGTATGCATTAATCCCATTTCTTTCATTGTTTAACCGACTTAACAAAGTGAAAAAGAATGAAAAGGAAAATAAAATAAAAGACTATATATACATGTCAAGGATGGAGAATTATGTAGTTCAACCATTATTTAGACAAACATGATGTTAAAGTACCCAATCATTATCAAAACTAATTATCCTCTTGGCATCATAAAGAATTAAAGTAAACTCACTTCTTTCCCAATTCATGAAATCACTATCTCCTAGACAAATTAGCATCACATATGTTGTCTCAACTAATTCATCCAAAAGATGCAATAAACACAATCATTGATTAAATTTCCATCCTTTGGCAAACTTAAAATATGAAATTAACCAATAAATCCATACTCTGGCAAATATCAATTAACCTTAAATTACCTTGTTCTTAGCAATTAACCCATTTCTCAAGCAAGTTAAGAGACAAAAATATGAAATTAATGAATTGCAACCACCATCAACCCCTTTCTCAAGCAAGTCAATAGAAAGAAACAACCAATTAATCTCATAATCAATCCAAGTAAATAAATACCAAGAATAACAATCAATTAATCAACAGATCAAATAACCCTAAAAATCATGAATATCTAAAACAATGTCAAACTACAATAAAATAATTAATACATCATTGTCAAGAAAAAGAAAACAAAGTAAAAGAAAGCACTCATAGACAAGCCTCATTCTTCTTCCTTTGAAAACCTTCTTATACAATCCTCCTTGAATTAAAGAATTCTCCTTTGATTTGAGCGATTTTCTATGATGATCTATGAATTCTCCATTTTCTCTTGTGTTTTCCATCTATTTATAGGCTTAGGAAGTGCCTAAACTCGTTGATGTAAGGTTCTTAGTCGAATAGAAGTAGGAAGATACTAAAATTTCATAGATTACCAAAAATTGCGTGCAAAAATCAAAATCCCGTCTTATCCTCATGTCACAGCTCGATGCCGCCTTGGCTACTGGAGTCGGTGCCGGTTATGTTCCGTTTCATCCGTTGTTCGCCGATTTTTTCTTAATTTCCATGCACTGTTGTCTAGTGTGTAGTCGGCGCCGCCTTTGCTACTGGAACTAGCGTCGGTTCGGTTCTGTTCTGGTCTAGTTTCAATAATTTTTTGTCGCCTCGAAGTTCATGTTATCAGCACATGGCCGGCGCCGGTTCCTCTGTCCTGGCCGGCGCTGCCTCTATTCTGTTTTGCGATATTTTTACTTCGTTTTATCCCTAAAATCTGAAATAATGAACAAAATACCTTTTCAAGGGTAAAATCTCAAATATGAAGAAATATGACTAGTTATTGAATAGAATGTATCACAAAATAGCCTCAAATAACTAGAAAAAATATGACTAATTTAGCCCCTATCACTCCTTCACTCAGTTCAAGTTGAATTACAATAGGAACAAGTTAAACATGAGTTTAACGGAGTTGATGAAAGAGCTCCAGGTTGCTGAGAAGGTCATGAAGCCACAAGTTAAGGCTATGATGGCTTTTTCTTCCAAAATTGGGCCCAAACCCAGAAAGTTCAAAAAGAAGAAGGGAAATGCAGTGCACCAACCTAAGTCCTAGCCCAAAGATAAACCCAAAGGAAAATGTTTCAAATGTGGAAAGAAGGAACACTAGAAAAAGAAGTGTCTAGATCTTCAGGCAAACAAAAACCCTATAGGTAATATTTTCTATCTAGAGTCTATATCAATGGTTGGATCAACTTCCACTTGGATTATTGATTTAGGAGCCACCGATCATATTTGTAACTCTTTGCAGGGGTTTAGGAAGATTAGAAGACTCTAGAAGGGCAAATGCGGATTACGCGTGGGAAATAGATTACAAGTTTGGTCCCTTGCTATCGGAGAATTGAAACTTACTTTTGATTGTAATAGAGTAGTTGTTTTAAAGGATATTTTATTTGTTCCAGATTTTAGACCGAATTTGATTTCAGTTGCAAAACTAAAAAATTAAAGATATTCTGTTTATTTCTATTCTGGTATTACTATCAGTAGAAATGGAGAAGTAACATGTACTGGGTACAAGTATGGAAATCTATTATTCATTAATCTTATTAACAATCAATTGAAGATTGTTCAATCTAAACATTTAAATAGGAAGAGAAAGACCAATGTTAATGACTCATATTTTTGGAATCTAAAGTTGGGTCACATTAACTTAACCAGGATTCAGAGGTTAATCCATGATGGGCCTTTAGGGTCATTGAGATTGAAAAGTTAGCCTCAGTGTGAATCTTATCTTATGGGGAAAATGGCCAAAAGGTCCTTTACCCAAAAGGCGGATAAAGCCAAAGAAGCATTAAGTCTTGTTCACACTGATGTGTGTAGTCCTTTGTCAACACCAACAAGAGGGGGGTTTGAGCATTTCATCACTTTCACAGATGATTGTACACGATATGGTTATGTTTATCTGATGAGATGCAAGTCTGACTCTTTTGACAAGTGCAAAGAGTTTAAGGCTGAAGTGGAGCATTGACATGTAAACTAATCAAGACCTTACAATCGGATCGTGGTAGAGAATACTTCTTTGGTGAATTCATAGGACTACATGGTATATCATGGGATAGTATCCCAACTCTCTACGCTGGGGACACCCAAGCAGAATGAAGTAGTTGAGAGAAGAAATAGGACATTGATGGAAATGGATCAAAGTATGATGTCTCATGCTACTCTTCTAGTGTTTTTTTGGGAAGATGCCCTAGAAACAGCAGCATATATTCTGAACTTGGTATCTTCCAAGTCAATACCTAGAATACCCTATGAGATGTGGACTGGGCATAAGCCAAGTCTAAATCATCTCAAAATATGGGATTGTCCAACTTATGTATTGATCAAGGAAGACAAATTAGAACCGAGATCAGAATTATGCTATTTTATTGGGTATCCAAAAGGTACAAAGAGTGGTTACTTTTACTATCCCAAGGAGCAAAAAGCACTCGTGAGTATACTTGGAGGACGAACAAAGTACATCCACTAAAGGTTCAGCAAGGTTGAAACTTAAAGAGAAGTTATCTTTTGAATCAACTTCTCCTAACCCGATTACAGAATAAAAAGAGGCACAACCTCAGGAACATATACATTTGGAGCCTCGTTATAGTGTGAAGATATCTAGAGTTCTAGAAAGATGGACTAGAGAGGCTTTTGACCTAGTCTCTGACAATCAGGAACAAGATCCTACTAGATACATGGAGGCTATTGATGATACTAATGCAGACTTCTGGCTTGAAGCGTTGAAAGTCGAGATTGAGTCTATATACTTCAATAAGGTTTGGGATCTTGTAGCTTCACCTAAATGGATAAAACTCATTAGATGTAAGTGGGTGTACAAGAGAAAGAGGGGAGCAGATGGGAAGGTGGAAACCTTCAAGGCTAGGCTTATGGCGAAATGGTATACTCAGAAAGAAATGGATCGATTATGAGGAATCCTTTTCCCCAGTTAGCCATGTTTAAGTCCATCCATATTCTCCTTGCTATAGCATGTCATCATGATTACAAAAAATAGCATATGGATGTTAAGATGGCATTTTTAAATGGCCATCTTAGTGAAGACATCTATATGTCCCAATCAAAAAGTTTTATTGCTAAAAGCTAAGAGCATATGGTTTGTAAGCTTAAGAAATCCATTTATGGACTTAAGCAGGCATCCAGAGTATAGAATATTTGTTTTGATGAGATTGTAAAATCTTACGATTTCATTCAAAACGAGGATAAACCATACGTGCATAGGAAACTGGAAGGCATAAACGTGATTTTTCTTATATTGTATATGGATGACATTCTACTCATTGGAAATGATGTAGGGACGTTGTTATCTACTAAGGTTTGGCTATCTAGCCAATTTAGTATGAAGGACTTGGGTGAAGCTAGTTACATTCTCGAGATAAAAGCTTCTTAGAAATAGGAAGCATAGAATATTAGGTTTAACCCAAGCTACATACATTGACAAGATGCTAGCTAAGTTCAACATGGACTCATGTAAGGGGTGTTGATCCCTTGCAGACATGGGTTATATTTTTCTTCAAAGGACTATCCAAAGTCTCAAGAAGAAAAAGATAGAATGAGTAGGATTCCATATGCTTTAGCCGTGAGAAGTCTCATGTATGACATGCTGTGTACTAGGCCTGATATCTGTTTTGCCATAGGCGTAGTTAGCATATATCAGTCAAACCCCAGGGAGGTTTATTGGCAGGCTATAAAGCATATTTTCAAGTATCTTAAAGGTACAAGAAATTATATGTTGGTTTATAGGACTGATGACTTGGTTCCTACAAGATACACGGACTCGAGACTTCTAGATGCATATGTCTTCATTTGGAGGAGCCATTTCATGGAGGAGTATCAAACAATCTTGCATTGCTAACTCAACCATGGAAGCTGAGTATGTGGCAGCTTTGGAGGCATCCAAGGAAGTAGTTTGGCTTTGGAAGTTCCATTTGGAACTTAAAGTTGTGCCACAAATGGACAAACCAGTTGTGATGTATTGCGACAACATTGGTGCAGTCTCACAATCTAAAAAACCAAGGAACCACAAAAAGAAGAAGCACATAGAGAGAAAGTACCACCTAATCTGCGATTTCATCAAGAGATGGGAAGGAGTGGTGAAACAGATTGACGCGGAGAACAATCTAGTAGATCTTTTCACCTCTTTGGCGGAGAGAGTCTTTAAAAGACGCTTAGATGCCATAGGGGTAGGCACCTATGGACTTAGTTTTAGAGCACAAGTGGGAGATTGTTGGAATATATACCCTCTTAGACTAGGTTTCTGATGTAATTTTGACTTATATTAATAAAAGTATTTTTTCTTAGAATTTGTTTGTAAAATCATATTTATATTTGTGCAAGATTTTATTGGAAAAGACCCATTGTGTTTATGTAATGGTTTATATGAATGGAGGTCTTTCACAGTAAGGTATGTACCATGGGATACTTAACACAAACTATTATTCATAACTGAATGATGAGAATGAGAATCTCATTATAGCAAGGTTATTGTGTTATGAATTCTAAATAGGGAATGGCTTGCCTTTAGCCAACAAGTAGTCTTCTTATTTCATAATACAAGCGTATTTCTAATACATAGAATAGGACCTGTAGTAGTGGTTTCTAAAAGTACTATGTGATAGAAACCTAGACTACTACTGCTACAACGTGGACTTGTACTTTAAAACTTGAGTATAAGTTGGTGATTTGACGAAGCTGGAAGCATATGTTTTGATATACTATAGTAGAGATTCTTGAGAAGGGCCAATATACTTGTATGTTGGGTATATATGACTAGTTAGTCAAGACAGAGTTGTACAAGATAGTATCTATACTATATCGTCCATTGTAGTTGTCCAAATGATCTAATTATCTAGGGCCTTGGAGAACATGACTTGGATATTGGCTTTAGGGTTGTTCTCTTCGAAAGCGAAAATATTCCAAGAAGTCATGGACCATTGGACTAGAAGCCTAAGGATGATAAACGTCTTTTAGAGAGGTGTTAATATACTCTTTCCTCTCTAAATGAACAACGATATGTAGAGGGGTATTTTAGTCATTTCACCAGTGGATAGAAGACATAACTAACACAACATTGTCATTGGGGTTAATATTTCCTTATGGTGATATTAAAAAATATTTAAAATATAAAATATAGCTATTTATATAGTAATGGTATTTTAGTCATTTTAGTAGTCAAGACGATGTGTCTTTTTACTTCTCGGAATAGCCTGTAAGTCCTAATTATTTTAGGTTGAGGAAATAGTCATAATAAAAAATGATTTTATTTTATTCAGAAAGTCTAATTTATTTTTGGACTGTAATAAAATAAAAGAACGAGAGAGATTAAATTTATTATTTGGTTTAATTAGTTAATTAATTATTTAGGACCTAAGCTAGATTGAATAGTTAGAAAAATTAACCTAGGCTTAAACTAGTTAATAAAAGACTTAAAAATTATTTTAGCTCATTTGGGCTCATTAATTAGTTATTAGGTGATTTTAATAGGCCCATAAAATAAATAATTAATAGTTATTCTTTTTTGGCTCATTGAGTCCAAAAAAATAATAAATTATTTTGGCCTAATAGCCTAGACTAAAAGATTTTTTATTATTCACAGAATAGAAGAGTTAAGGTTAAGCCAAACCTCTTCTATTGATAGCCTCTGGATGTTTGAAATATCAAAACCACCAAGGTTGGGCTATCTGGTTGTGAATAGTCATGGCCTTTAGATGGAAAAAAAAAACACAAACGCACGACATAGAAAAACAACAGAGCCTTCTCTTCATTCTCTCTCGTTTATTTTCTTCATCTTTCATCTTCTTAATTTTGCTAATTAATACCAAAGGATCAAGAAGGACCATTCATTGCCTAGGTTGTTTCACCAATATAGATTAGGCGTTGGAATATCCTGAGAAGCAGAAAGCTTCGCCTTTATGCCACAAAAAAGTAGGCGATTGGCGGGTCATCAACAGGAAGTTTTAATGGGTGAGGGAGACGTGATCATCATTCCATCATCTTCCTCGCGGCCAAACAAAGTAACGTCCAGAAGAGGTATTCATTTTTTTGCCTTCCGCTACCCTGTGTTTGGTGCCTTTTCTAGTTTTATTATCTGTGCGTGCATGGCTTCCTCTGATTCATTAGATTTAGTGGGTCGAAGTGACTCGGGACCAGGCCCGTTTTGGAAGGCCAAAATCTTGTGCATGAATTTGGAAATTTTTTAAAGATTTTGGTATTTTCTAATTTCTACTTAGCCAAAATCCCTCAAGAAACAAATTCAATATCCAAGAGGCCTATAAAAGCAAGAGAAAACACAAGAGAAGAGAAGAGAAAGAGAGGTGAATCCATGAGCTACAATTTAAAACACTCATTAAAGGAGAGTTTCACCACAACAAGGGGGATTATTCAAGAGAGTCTTTAAGGGAGAAGGAGGCATGTCTATGGATGCTTTTTTTACCATTGATTTCTTTTTTATAAACAATTATGTATTCAATGTTTTCATTGTAATTTGACAATATTTTGAGATTAATGACTTATGTATTAATTTCTCTACTTGGTCAATTTTCTATCATTCTTGGTATTTGATTACTTGTGATAATAGAAGAATCGAGGAAGTTAGATTTGCTTCTAATTGACTTTGAAAATGACGCTATGAGTTGATTTAATTTTATTGATTTCATATTTGTTACTTCTTAACAGACTTGGAAAACGAAGTTAAGATAAAAAAAACTTAAGTAATCAAAGGTTAGTTAATTTCGCATAGAGTATAGGATTATTGGCTAATTTCATGTCTATAAAGAATTATGTTTAATGCATTTCTTTGTTATACTGGTTTGATTGAAAAATCTACTAATTTAATCTAGGGATAGTGATTCCATAGATTGAAAAAGAAGTAGAGTCTATATAAGTGAATTTATGACTTGGAAAATGATTGAACTTTACTTTATATTCCTTCATGATGTCAATATGATGATTAATTGAGATAGTTGTTAAGTGAGTCATTGTCATGTGTTCTAGGATAGCTGTCTAAATTGCATATTCCTACAGCTTTTAATTGTGGATATTTCTTTTGTAATACCCCACTCTGGTCACACCTAGTTTATGAGAATTAGCATGCATTGACTATGAACATATATATTTGAACATGACATATGCTTGTTTCATGAATCTACAAGGTTGTGTTGTGGTGATATGTGCATATTTTAAATTTATTTGAATATGTGTTCGGATTAAGAAAAGTATTAAGGATGGATTTTAGATTGAGACTCGATCCGAAATTATCATCCCAAAAAAAAAAAAAAAAGTGCCGCTTTGCTTGAATCTGAAACCTTTTCCTTCATTTTTTGAGACAATTTTTGCCATTTTTTTGGTTTTGGAATAGAAGATATTTAGGGATAGTGGAAGGCATTATTTGATTGTTGTGTCATAAAATACTTTACATGAAAAATATTATTATTATTTTTATTATCATCATCATTCCTAAAAAGCTATTATATCTTCCATTTTTGGTTGGTCATCTATTAATTATTTATAATAGTAGTAATAATAATTATTATACTAATTAGAACTATATCGTTATTATTTATTATCTATTGGAAACTTTTTTATTGTTATAGTTGTTTTCGATTGATGAATTATAATAATATTATATATATTATCTTGACAATATTATAACCAAATGATTTCCTTTCAATCCATATATATATTCCTTGTATGATATTAAATTGTGCATTTATGTGGTTGGTCTCGTTTAGCCATCCCATTTGAATTACCAAGTCCTAGCAATTTTTGCTTTAGGTAAATTAATATAATCAGTTGGTAATATTATATTAATACTTTCTTCTATTTTGCATTAAAATATTATATGCATACTTTGGTGGGATATTATGTACTGGTTGGCATATGTGATCATTTAGTTAGGAGACCTTTTGTTTTTTTTTCCACCATTGTTGCCAACCACCCCCTAGTATTTCTCGTAGCTGGTCAAAGGCTGTTTTTTTTTTTTTTAGTTTTGAATTAAAAACAGAGCTTTCTCCCAAAGCTTCTTTTTTCTCAGTCAAGTCCTACAGGAATGCTCAAGTCTTGAATAATTCCTTCTTATGCAGCCACCAAACTTGACCATTTCAACACCTTCGGTTGGTTGTTGATTTACAAAGACAAATCACAATCCTAATCCACCGGAACTTTGGAAATTCTATCTAGGCCATTTTGAAAGTTTGAACCTCCTATAATCCTCCCAAAATTCAGTAAAGACCAACTGATTAATCAATCTTCCTATCAACCGGTACATCCGAAATTTCCCCAGCTTCATGAGTTTCCTTCCTTTGCCTAAGGAAAATCTCAGCTTACCTTCACTCCTAAGAACTCTTGAAACTCTCAAGAACTTCAGCCATCATCGTGTACTTCTTCTTCTCTCCAATGGTGCACAATTTCCTCTTCAACTTGAACAACAAAATGCTGCCATAGTGAGCAAAATAGCCGACACACATACATGTTTCTTTAACCAACTTCACAGCAAACTCTCTTCAATTTTGTTGTTGTGGCCAGCATACACATTAGCTAACATCCTAGGCTGGTCTTCTCTTCTCCTAAAAGGATTTCAAGAGGTATCAAGCTTGATCCTTCTTTTATTTTCTCTTGGAAAAAAGGCAGCATGTAGATGTGTTTTGAATGGGTTTGGCCGGTATGCTGGCTACTTTAATTGTCACCTTGTGCATGAATTTTAAATGGAAAATTGAAAGGCATGCTGGTTGCTTTTATTTGTCTCCTTGTGCACGAAATTGAAATGGAAATTGCAAGGCCTACTGATTGCTTTTACTTGTCTCTTTGTGCCGAATTGTAAGTGGAGAATGCTTGCTGCAATTTGTTCTCCTCTACTTGTTTCTTTTCATGAACCGGATGCTTACCTCTATTTGTCCCTTCTATTTGTTCTCTTCTACTTGTTTTTTTCATGGACTGAATGCATATGGAGGTTGTGGATAGTTTCACAATATATGCTCCTATTTATCTCTTCTATTTGTTTTTTGTTTCAAGTGAACCGAATGCATGTTAGAAAATGCAGGACAAGATTTGGTATTTATTTGGTAGCTATCAATTGACCTCAAGAAAATGCAGGACAAGATTGGATTTTTGAAACTTATTTTAATACGTAAATATCATGTTTTCATGTGGAGTATTATTCTGGAAGTTACTTTGGTTTATTGCAGAAATTTTTCAAAGGGAAAAAAAAAAACTAAGAACAGGGGATTTTCGGAAGTCATTGTTCACTGGTTTGTAAACTGTTTTGAGCATGGTTTGCTCAGGTAAAAAGGTTGATAATGCAGGATTTTGTGGGCTTAAACAATCTGGAAAATTTGGGATTAAAACAGGGTCAAGGTTGGAAGTTATTAATTTTCTTTTCAGCATGGCCAAAATTGAGTCAAATTTGAGCAGTCTGGGTTCAAAATTTTCTGCGACTTGTATGAGCCCAATTTTCTGAATGTGCTTAGTGTATTTCATTCATAACATATTAAGCTATGTGCCAGCAAAATTTGAGGTCATTCGGAGTGGTTCATATAGGGTTTTTACCCTTAGGAGTTTAGACTATGGTTGTTGGAAACTGAAGGCAGCTAAGGGTTTTGTGCTTAATTGCTAAGTTTAATGTAATTTTGTGAGAAATGTTAAAGGGTGGATTTTATGCTTTCTAAGGGATTGATGGAAGGTCTTAGGTGCTAAGTATATGTAGAGTTCATGCTTGTTGCTCATTGGTATTATTTGGCAAGCAAAGGATAGTGTAGGCATAATATATGCTTGGTGTGTAATATGGACTTGAATTTTGTTTGGGATGATCTAGGAAATGCTGCGATTAATTTATATGAACTCTTTGCTAGATTTGGAAGATTATCAAGGTTAAGGACCAACTTAGTAGAGTTCATACCTTAAGCTTAAGGATAAGGTAAGTTCCCTTACATTCATCAAAATTTATTTTATTTTATTATCATGGTTTGAAAGAAAGGTTGGTGAGTATCTCTTGCAAACACGAAATATTAGCACGATAGCTAATTTTGAAAACTTCTATATTTGAAACCTTCTCATTTTGAGAACTTTCTACATTTGGAAAACTTCTAATTTTAGAAACTTCTAGATTTATAAATTTTTAAAATATGTCAAGCATGACTTAGGAGCCAAGCGTCAAACATTTTGATTTGTTTTGAATATACAAGAGATGAATTCTTGATCATGCATATACTTTTCGAAAATCATAGCATGACTTATTTGAGCATGTGGCTCCTTCACTATGAACACTTGGAATAAATTATTGACTTAAAACCATGCCTTCTAAAATTTTTGTGCGAGTTGAAAAATGTTGTTTGGAATTGTATTGAGCTAATTTTGTAGGTTCTGCTTTGGAGCCTTATGAATTGTGAAGATGGAATAACGTTGAGTACTTAATGGGGGCTAGACCTTTATGCTAGCCTTTGGTTAGTTTGGGGATATCTCTCAGTAGGTGGCCACCTCCGAGAGGTTAACTTTTTCGATCAAGGCGTTAGTATAGAAGGTTGAGGCATCCTCAGCTAGCGACGGGGTTCTAGTAGAACCGACGGTCGGAAGTGGGACAACCGGATTGGATTGAGTGAGAGGGGGAGGAGAATCTCACTCGGTAGGATGTACACCTACCAGGTGTTGGGGGTCAAGTGCTTCACAGAAGTGAGAGCCACCTCTGTGCCCTTTCACCGCCTGACGGGGGTCATGTGCTTCACCTAGTGTGAGAGCCACCTCTGTGTCCTGTCATATTAACTTGGTTGCTTTTAATTGATGAGCTATTTCCATGGAACTGTTCTAAAGTGACCTTGGAATTTTATTCGAAGCTTAATATCCTTTGATTATTCATATCTTTCCAAAGAAAATATTCTAAGAGAATTTTGCTTCATGACTTCTCACTACTATCTTTCAAGAAGTGAGAGTTAAATTTGTAAAGAAGGCATGACAAAGCTTTTGATATACTGTTAGTGCATGCATCATGAAAAATGTTTTGTTTTCTTAGCCCAACTCACACACGGGGCTTACTGAGATAACCAATCTCACTCTATTTTGAACTCATATTTTTAGGGTGCCTCAAGTCTTGATCAGGTTGGAAGATCAGTAGCTTGAAGCTTTTGTTATGGAGTTTTTTTGTCCATTTGTTGGATATTTACTTTGAATCTTAATTTTATGTGGAAAATTTTGTATAAGTATTGAAGTTTTTTTTAAAAGTCAAAATTTCCCTTAGACTTTCTTTAAAAGTTGAATTTCTTTTATTCTTTCATTATAAAGACCCCTAGTCCAAAGGACGGGGCGGCATCCCCGACCCATTTTGGGTTACGTCAGTAGGTTAAGTGGGGTGTTACATCTTTATCTTTTTATAATTTTATTACATTATTTAGTCGGTTAAACAATGAATTATAAGTGACTAGTATGTACTTGATCCTGTGAGGATCGATATTCATTAATTTCCTATATTATGCTTGCAATGAGTATACTTGCTCGTATGTGTATTTTGTAATTAATGTTTTAATTAAAACTTGACTAAGGGATGGATTTAAATTTGATGATTTTTATACAACCAAAATTTATGCATCAGTGGGATAGGCTCAAAGTGGACCATCTGATACAAGGCATAAATGTCAATGACCCTACCTTCATTGAGACTATTAGCTCTACTGGCAACATTAAAGCCTAAAAGATATATAAGGAGTTTGAATTGTGGCAGCATGTTGGTCACCTGGATGACCATGGTGGACTTAGCCTGAGTGTATGCTAATCTAAACTCTTGCCTAGCTGTAGAGTAATCCCAGGCAGGCTCAGAGATGACCCTCTTATTATTGGTGTCTATATCTACTCAGGGTCCATCATCCTTTAACCTACGTATGCTGGCTAGGATCCCCTTATCAATCAAATGCGTACCCCCTGACTACAGTGTTAATGGTCCTTAGCATTTTATGCCTCTTATCTAACATGTTGGCAAAGATCTCTTTCACCAACATTAGACAATATGCCCTGGTTAGTCTTGAGATAGGAGCCCACCCTATCTGTCCAAAAAGTATTAATAGATGCTAGTCCCTGTTTAGCTTTGGGTCTACGGTCTTCTCTACAACTATATTGTTGTGGGGCCTACTGCCTAGTAGTGTATCACTTCTTGCAATCAACATCAACAAAGTGGCTTAGAGGGAGGGTAGTAGGGTCAGTAGTGGTAGTACGCTATTGTGTAGAAGAAGCTTCTCCTTTCTTACGCTTAGGGGAAAGCTTGGAAGCTCTAGGAGGCATAGTGAAAAGATGAATAGGAAAATGGTGTAGAAAAATGGGTAGGGTCTCTTGTCAAGCAATAACACTCTAATCTCAATCAACACACTATTTAAACTACCTCAATCAATTAAACTCACAACTCAACTCCAAAGTACAACCACAATCACAATCAAGCCATAATAATTCCCAACCAAAACCACAACCACAAAATAAAATCTGAAAATGTAAAATAAAAGAAATAAAGCCATAATTCTAAGTTAGTAGAAATGCCAAAACAAAAGTCCCATAGAATGCACCTTAGCATCCACAAAAATTATCCTCAAAGCAGAGTGTTTTAATCCTAGGAGCAAAAACTAAGCAACTCATTCCATGAATTCAAACTCAACCATTCAACCATATTTTAAATTTCAATCATGTGCAATTGATATAAACAGTGCACAATTCATAGATTCATAAATTCCTGAAGAAAATCAATACCAAGACATCAATATTAAAATCAATTTCCCATATCATAATTTAAGCTCAAAATAAACACCACTATACTTAGATCTTATCTTTCACCAACACATATTAGCTCAATTTTCCAAAGGGAAATTAATTATAAAAAGAGTTCCAAAGGTCACAAGAAAATAAAAAAAAAAAAAGAAAGAAAGAAAGAAAAATCAATAATATTTTGAAATCAAATTCATCATCCTAACTTCTCAAATGAATTAACTTCTCCAAAGATGCTCTAAACAAGACAACTAGAAATTTCACAATTAAACTCAATTTAGTCCATTCCAAGTAAATTCAAGTATAATAAGCTCATCAAAAGCAAAGCAAAGTTCAATAATATCAACCCATACAATTCAAATTAAAGGTGACCCAAAATTTTTCTGTGAAGCCCACAAAAATTGAACCAAGATGGGTTCAAAAAATTAACCCAAATGTTTCGCACACTAGAATGATTTGAACCTAAGAAAACTACTCACTACTGCTTGGCTACCTTGTCACAGAGAGGTTACTCCAATGGGGTACATTGAAGTAGCCATTGGCAGTGATAAAAAGCTGGGGTCTTTAGTGTTTTGTGATACGGTCAAGATGGCAAGAAGTTTTGGGAAGATGGGGGAAAGTGGAAATATGCTAGAAAAAAGAGTTTCAAAGAAGATTGGATGGTGGGGAGCGATGGGTTATGACCGACGCTATAGAGGGGAAAAGAACTGAGGCGAGAAGAAGGGAAATTTGTGAGAAAAAGTGAATAGCAACTATCGGATCTATTAGAAATGCGTAATTAACCAGCGCAATTTTAATGAATAACATATACTGATTAAGCATAGAATGCCCACTGGTTTAAACAAAATAGTGTTGTTTCTATGTTTCATATTGATAACTAGTGTCAATTCAAGTATAGTAATAGGCGTTGGTTACTCATAGTATCTCAATGATTTTAATGTCACTGAATCAAATCGACACTAGGTTAATAACTTTAATAGGCATCAATTTGGACTAGTTTCTACAAAATCAAAATCTTTTTGTCTTTTCTTCTATTTTTCTATTTTTTTTCTTACCTTTTCACATACGGGAATAAACCAACAAACATTCCAACAAAAGCACATCACAATTCAAGCTACACAACACCAACATATGCAAAGTAAATAACTCCAAATTCAACATGCCAAGTCTAAATTAAACCAAGTTCATATCTAAAACCTACCAAAAGGAAATAAAATGTCAAATACGAAAACAAAGCATAAGTAAAGTTGTCAATAAGTAACACAAGTAAAGTGAGATATAGATCAATTCTTTCCATGCTTATCGCATGGATTGCCTTCTGTGTTCCCTGGAAGAGTACCACTTTATTTGTAAACAAGAAAGTTTGCAATTTGTCTAATTTGATCTTTAAGGTTGTGAATAGATACTTTTTTATTCCTCATAGACACTTCAACTCCTTGAAAGCGTGAGTCTGTGGAGGAAGAAATTTGGTTTCCAAATCTTCCAAAGATAACTTTTGTGGCTATTGAGGAGGAGATAGGAAAAGAGCATGAAAGTGAAGAGGTGCTTGGGACCTTGCATTGGTCGTGCTTGTACACCCTAAAGAAATGGTTGACCTTGTCCTTGGGATTATAGGTATTCCCATATAAGTTGTTACCTTGACGCACATACCCCACATAATCCGCATAATCTAAAAGTTGATCATTAGTTATTCCTATCTATTGACACTCATAGTCAGATGACTACCCCTTCAAAAATAATCGCACATTCCTTCAAGAGGATTTGTGCTTATTTTCTCAATTTTCTTGGTAAGGGCTTCTAACTTTGCTTCCATAGTTGCCATGACATTAATACTATGATCCTTTATGCTCGGACCTTTGGCTTTGGATTACCCCAGAATAGTTTGTGCCTGTACCTTAGGCTTCAAATTACCCCAAGAATATTTGTTTATTGCTATATTTTAAATCAAGTCTCTCAACTCTTTAGGAGTCTTAGTAGTTGTTGAACTACTAGAAGATGCATCCAAAAGTTGCTTTGTGGCAAAGTTCAAGCCATTATGACAAGTTGGCATTCAAAATCCTAAGTCTAATCCATGGTGTAGGCATTTTCTTTACAAATCCTTCCATCTCTACCAACAACCATATAGAGTCTCTGATTCTAATTGAACAAATGAGAAGATATCAGTCCTGTGTTTTGCAATGTGAGAAGTAGGGAAATACTTTGCAAAAATTTCTCTATCAAATTATCCCAAGTGGTAACAAAGCCTAGAGAAAATAACTAAAGCCATAACTTTGCTCTATCCCTAAAAAAGAACAGAAAGAGTCTCAGCTTGATTGTATAATCAGATACCCTATTCATCTTCAATATGTCATAAATCTCCAAAAGGCTTGCTATATGTGCATTAGGATCTTCATTTGGAAGTCCATCGAATTACACTATTTGCTACACCATTTAAAAGAATGACAACTTCATCTTAATGTTATTTGCCTCCATTCTTGGCCTTAAAGTGCTTAATTCTGTCCCGTATAGTGAAGATATCGTATAGTCTCCTGTTATTCTTCTTCCATTTCCATTTCCATTCCCATTTTGGGCCTTATCTCTATGAACTCCAACATTATCACCAAGATTCTCCATAGTTTTCAAATATTCCAATAAGACGTATAATCTACCTCCTTTAAGATCTTGTACTACCTGATTCTCCTTTTGTTTTTCTCTCCTTAGACTTCTCAGAATCCTTTCTATCTCAGGGTTAAATTTCTCAAAATGCCTCTGTAATCTCCTACTCATATAAAGAAAAAATCTCCCTAAAAATACACCAAAATTCCATTACTTCATCTTCAAAACAACTATCTCAAGAATTAAACAAAACAAAACCAAATGTACATCTCAATGCCAAAAGAATCTTAGTAGATAATTTTCAATGAATAAATGAATCAACAAATGAAGTTATCGAAGAATCAACATATCAATGGCATTCCTAGATTATAAAAGAATAAAGCTTGTACAGCAACAAAAAAGAATCTCAAGTACAATTGGCTAACTCAACTATGTTCTCACCATACAACACACAAAAAATTATTTACATCAAAGTTAGAACTATGTGCAAATATATATATATTCACAAGGCCAAAGCAACAAAATTTAAGCTTTTGAGGATATTATCAAACTTCTCTCCAACAACGGCACAAAAAACTTAGTACATGCTAGTGTACATATATTTGTGCATAGGAAAAAGTCTCAACAATTTACACAAATTAATCAAGTTTAAATCTAACATAGCAAAAATCACTCACACAACACATATATGGGCAATTATACCTATCGTGGAACATAGTGTTCATGTTGGCAAGTATCGATGATCTTAAGATAAGTGACAAGGACCCCTAATTCACTCCCATTTCACTGTTTAGCCAGTTAAAGTGTATATGCCAAACGGAAAAATTCTCAAGAGAAGTAACCAACCCCATCATATAAGAAATCATCAAAAATCACCAAGCCCAAAAATTGAGAAAGAGAGACAAGCAATATAAGTAAATGGGATTCCCCAACATTAAGTCAAATCTCAATTAACTAAATTAGCTTATTAACAACCTAAAATTTGGCACTAATGGGTAATTTCATACAAGGTCCACACACTCTTTCTAGTTATGAATACACTACCCTTAATTTAATTAATGGGTATCTCTACCTCACAAATCAAATCCAGGGGACATTACGATTAGTTACCCGTCTAATTTGGGTGAAATGATGTCCCTATCTCTAGACAACCTCACAACCTTTCAATCATCTATTTCTTATTCTTCAACCCTTTTCTCAAGCTATACGAAGGAAAACCCATCAAGTAAATTGACCAATCAAGTCTCTAAATCCTAACCATAGTTCTTAAATTCATTATAACAAGAAAATCAAATCAATCAATGAAAACAATTTAAATTTAGTGATTGAATATCAAAATAGATTGAAATAAACTAAATAGAAAATAAGATTTGACAAAATAAGATTTCATCCCTTTAAATACATCATAAATCCATAAACACTGAAACAAAATCAAAACAAGAAATACAATAAGAGAGAGAAAGAGAGAGTAAACTCTTAGACAAGTTAGCCCCTTCTTATTCTTTTGATTCCTCCTTGAAAATATTGTTGTCCTTTTCAATGAAAGCTTAGATCCTCTCCTTGGAATCTCTCTTGGAGCTCTAGGATTTTAAGCGGCTTTCTCCTTCACAAAATCATGATTGAAATGGAAGCATAAGAGATATTTATAATGCTCTTTGAAAAAGCCCTAAAAACCTTAGAATAGTGTCATCTGTGACATTAATGGGTACTTGTTCACCTATACAATTAGGCACCGGTTACTTAATTTTTTAAAAACTCTAGCTAATAACTAGCACTAGTTCACTGACCTACACAGGCATCGGTTACTCCCAGTTGTTTAGATTATATGGATCTCTGAATTGAATCAGTGCCTAATTTGCTCTTCTTCAACTCATTCTTCATTCTTTTGTTAGAGTTATGACCAAAAACCAATCTATTTGTACTATGTATTTTGCACATTTATTTAATAAAGGCATTCTTTATCTTTCAGTTTCTCTGTTTTAAATGTATAAGTGTATAAAATTAATAGGTAAAGTGCCTAGCACAATGTACAATATTAAGAAAATCATGATAGAAATCATGATATGTGATTACTACTACACTATGCAGTACTTGTGCTTAAACCATCCTTAGTCATAGTATTAATGAGACGGGACATCATAAATGCACTAAGACTAGTACGTGCTAAACTTTTTGATTGGATCAAGCGGTGGTTCTCACATTTGGGGGTGCTGTGATACTTAAAGTTAACACGTAGATGCTTGTTACATAAACAAGTACATTGGATGATATATTTATGAGATAATTATATGGATAACTATTTAGTATCAATGATAGAATCTTATTATAGAAAATGTGCGAGTATCCTTAGACTTAAGATTTCTAAAGTACTTTATTTGTTGAGTGTTATACTATGATTCTAATATTTAGAGTCTCATTAGAGACTGCTTATAGGATAAATATTGGGTACAATGTAAAGTAAACGAAAGTAATTGAGGGGGTCAATAAAGGATTCATCAATCCTACTAGTAGGGGTGTATATCTCACGACCACTTATAGGGTTTATTACTCAAGAATTCCTTAGCTAAGGCAACTATGTGTTGGAAATAGTTTAAAATAATACACATGTTTAGTAATAGATTCTGGAATAAGTACTAATAAATTTAGACTAGAATTAAAAATATTTTAGAGGGAGTTGACACTAATTTCATACTCTAAACTGAATAAAATATAGTACGATGAAAGGAGTTTATTGCACTAATATTTTGTTATTGAAAGGTTCATGTCAAGCCACTTGACTTTTTAGATTTTTAGGTGGTCAAGATGCATTGTTAGATGCCATTCATGACCTACTAAATATGAATTTATTAATTAAAAAACTAATAAATTAATTATAATTAGAATGAATAAATTAATTGTAATTGTCAAAGGATTACTAATTCTATAGTGACAAGAATTAGTTCATATTTTGCTACCAATAGATCAGAAAACCTAATAAGTCGCACAAAATAGAGAAATTAGCTCAAGAAATTATATGATAGTATTATGAGATTAATTTGTGAGAAGAAAGAATATTATGGCCAGATTTAACAAAGACACGTGAGTGGAATTAGCTATTTTTCATAAAGACACATGTGAGTAAAAAATCACCCAGTGAGTCCCGTATGTACTAGTGCTTTATCAAAGAGGCAGAGTATAACACCCCTACTAAAGGTAACAGTGGAAGTATATCAACATCAGGTGTCGCCCCGTCTAGTTACTCAGACAAGGGGTCTTTAGAGCGAAAAATCCAATAGAGTATGTAAGGTCCAAATCCATACAACAACCCATACTAATGGTCACATGCACATATATAGTAAAGAATCTCATACATGAAAATTTTCCATTCAACATCAGTAATAAGGTGTATTATCCAAAAGGGAAACATCAAGACCTATTCTGCTATCACTGTGGTATCATCCTCTATCCGTAGGTTCTTTCAACTTCGGATCCTACAAAAAGATTAGATAGAAGACACGTGAGAGTGAAAATCCATCAGTGAGTCTCGTGTATGCTAGTGTTTTTCTTATGAAATCAATTATCAATTTCTTCACCAAAAATAACTTTATAACTGGGAAATAGAAGTAATTGATGGATTTGGGTTCAATTTATCTTATACATACGAAAAATATAGTTTCCAAATATATAGCCCCTAATTTTAATAAAAGCGGGTTCTTCTCCATCTAGAAGGGCAACCCGCATGCAAAGTTCAAGGAATTTCGCCTTCGGCTACACGGTTTCTTGTGCTAGGAACTGCGCCTTACAACACGTCACTTATGTCATGCCGGAGCGGTGAGTGTAAAAATGTACAGCTCACCTAGCATTTAGGGATTTTTTTACTTGCCACCATAAGTTAGGGGTCCCAATCCTAACGTCAGTCACCATCGAGGTGACAAAGGATTGAACACACCGAGTGTCCTCGCTTGGTATCTTGTGTATAATCTACCATCATAATCAACAGGCAATTGCCGGACTCAAAACGGCTAGCTAGGACGACTCATCTTAATGTCCTGCCACCCTGTTTGGAGTAAGACAATCCCCATAGCTGATTGGGTTACTTGGGGTTGTCTATCTCTAACATGAGCTAGTACAAAGATCAAAGTCCGTGCTGAGTACTCAACGTCAACAATACTAACCCCGTCTGATTGATCAGGCCAGACGGTCATCTGTTCCCACAACATTTTCAAATCAAAATATTTTTGGGGCTAAACAACATTTTCCAAAATCATGTTGAAACTAGACAAAGGGTTCTATTCACACATCAAGACGTGTTTCCAAGAATATCCGGGCCATTTTTCCTGTACTCGATTACAAAAGTCATTTCCAAGGGTATTCAGGTCATTTTATCAATACCCAATTCCAAAAGACTTTTCCAAGGTATTCGGGTCATTTTACCCTTACCTGATTTGAAAAATATTCACAAGAGTTCCAATAAAGATATTTCGGTCATTTACCGAATACCCGAGTTCCAAAGGTTTTCATAAAACATTCCAATAAAGGCATTCCAGTCAATTTATGGATATCCGATTTCAAAATTTACCATTTTCTGAAAATCCCAAATATTTAATCCAAAAGGACTAAATTCACATAATTCTGCTTTAGTTATTCAGTATGGTTTCCAAGCCAATTATAATGGTCAATCGAGCCCAAAATGACATAAAAGTAATTCTTGCTCAAATAAATCTTAAACATGTTCAGAGATTTCCAAAACGACATATAACATAGCATTTCATAGAAAAACAAAGCACACTAGTTTTAGAAAGAGGTTTAGAAATTCAAGGGACTCACCTCGAATCGCTTATTACCTAGCAATATAAATATTCGCTAACTCGTCACCAAGGCTTAACAATGAACGACCTACAATAATGATCATTCATAACGCATTTAGTATTCTATGTTTTTCGACCATAATATACATATGACTATTGTCTAAGGAAATCACTTCATTTCTCGTTTCATTTCATGCTTGAAACAAAATATAATTCTTTCACACTTATAATCCATCTCATAATACCATCCTCTTCACATGAATATAAGGACTTAATACATCTATAAAAATTCTCATTCAGCCCATCAACATAATTAAAATTAATCCATGCATTCATTTGTTCTTAATAACATTCTGCAATTTTCTAGTTTTGACACCATAACTTGTTTTGCTCATAACTTTCAATCCACAAATCCAAATGATGTCAAAATAATTGTAAAATATCCTTAAGACATTTCTTTACAAGTTCCAATTCATGAAGTACTGATAGGGGCTAAATTAGTCATATGTTTCCTAGTTTACAAACTAATTGTGATACATTTTATTTAATTACTAGCCATATTCCTTCATATTTGATATTTTACCCTAGGAAAGGTATTTTGTTCATTCTTTCAAATTTTAAGGGTAAAACGAAGCAAAACTATCACAAAATAGAATAGAGGTGGCGCTGGCCAGGACAGAGGAACCAGCGCCAGTCTTGTGCTGATGACACGAACTTCAAAGCAATGAAAAATTGTTGAAACGAGACCAAAACATAATGGAACTGGCGCTGGCTCCAGTAGCCAAGGTGGCGCCGGCTGCACTCTGGACAACATGGTGTTGAAATCAAGAAAAAATCAATGAACGATTGAAGAAACAAAACACAACCGGCACCGGCTCCAGTAGCCAAGGCGGTGCTATGATTTTTCTATGTGGTTTTTGGTAATTTGTGGAGTTTTAGTATCTTTCTACTTCTACTCGGCCGAAAACCCTACACCAATGAGTTTTGGTACTTCTTAAGCCTATAAATAGATGGAAAACATAAGGGAAAATGAGAGAATTCATTGATCATCATAGAAAATCACTCAAATCAAAGGAGAAATTCTTTAATTCAAGGAAGGTTGTACAAGAAGGTCTTCAAAGAAAGAAGAATGAGGTTTGTATATGAGTGCTTTCTTTTACTTTGTTTTCTTTTTCTTGAACAATGATGTATTAATTGTTTTATTGTAATTTGACATTGTTTTAGGTTTTCATGATTTTTAGAGTTATTTAATCTTTTGATTAATTGATTATTTTTTGGTATTTAAATACTTGTGCTAATTACGAGATTAATTGGTTGTTGCTTTCCATTAATTTACTTGGAAAATGGGTTGATGGTGGTTTCAATTTATTGATTTCATATATGTTGTCTCTTAACTTTATTGGAAAGGGGATTAATTGCTAAGAATTGGTAATTAAAGGTTAATTAATGTCTGTTAGGAATGGATTTATTGGTTAATTTCATGTTTTAAATTGCCATGAATGGAAATTTAATTAAAGGATTGTGTTTAATGCATCTTTTGGGTAAGACTGGCTGAGACAGGAATGTGATGTTAAGTTATCTAGAAGATAGGGATTGGATTGGAAACGAAGTGAGTCTATATTAATCCTTCATGATACTAAGAGAATGATTAGTTATGATAATGGTTAGGCACTTTAAGGTCATGTTTGTCAAAATAATGATTTAAGTTACATACTTCTCCATCCTTGACATGTATATATTTTTATTTTTATTTTCCTTTTTATTTCTTTTTCACTTTATAGAGTCAGTTAAATAATGAAAGAAGGATGATTAATAAATACTTGTTCGTTGAGGATCAACACTCGTTTGAACCCTATGCTCTGTTAAAGATGAGTATGCTTGCTTATATGTGTAATTTGGGATTAATGTTTTAATTTAAAGTTGATTAGGAATATGGTTATTTTTATATGATTTTTATACCCAAATAAAATACACATCAAGTACCAATTCTGTTGTCCATTTTGTTTAGTTTTGAACACAAAGATCCAGTAGTAAAATCCCGTCACTGATTTGGCACCTTTTACTATTTTCACCATAACTTTTGGTTCGTAAATTTGATTAACCTCAAACTTGCTCCAAAATGCCTCTATGATCCTTAGCTACAAAGGTATATGCCTGCTTTGTTCAAATTTGAAAAACGTTATAGATTTACTGGACATAAAACCTCCTATAACTTTCTGGAAATAAACCCATTGTCCAGCAAAACACATTATATCTTCATTCCTTGTTTATTATATGAATACAAATTAATTCAATCCAATCTTCCTTTTAACACCCTTAAAGCCACTGATTTCCAGTCATACATAAAACAGAAAATTTCACCATAGCACAACAAGAAAACCGGTAGCCTCAATCATAACATATATCCTTGAAAGTTTCTTAACAATTATCTTATTTCCAACTTCATTTCTTTTTTCTAATTCAAGAACAACATGCAGCCATAGTTAAGTCTCTAAAACACTCCCAAGTCTCCATCAAACATGACACAAACACAGCTAATAAGATGCCATCCCATCCACCACATATACACGCACACAAGAACAGTTTTTGCACAACTTCACCTCGCTATTTTCCGTAATTCATACATAACCTCTCATAATATGTATACCAAAATAATCTCCATGATTTATATAATAACTTTACATCAAGCAAAGTAGATCCTTAGCTTTTCTTTGCTGTGTTTGGAAGCTAAACAGCCCAAGCATCTTCTTGTTTTTCCTTCTCTCTCTCTCTCCTCTCTATTTTCGGAATTTTCTCTCTCTCTTTCTTCTCTATTTTCTTTCTCCTTTCTCTTCTCTTTTTCTTCCTTGTTTGCTACGAAATTCTGGCTGCCTAAAGCCATTTCAGCTGACCTTCATGGCCTATATATAGAGAAATATGGTCTTCAAGTCAAGGATGCATTAAATGGTCTCAAACATTTGGAAGCCCTTGATTGGTCCACCTAGCTACTTAGGTGTCCTTTAGAGTATTCAAGAATTCTATGGAATTCTTTAGAAAGTCCTTGCATGATTGTTCATGTAACCAATCATAGAATCAACACTTGGTGAGTTTTCATTGGTCCATATGGTGATGAGGTGTCCACGTAGGTGGCACATAATAATGATTAAGCTTAGTAAAAATATTTATTTATAAACTTTTATCTCAACTTATCACAACCAATCAAATAGAAACACTTGACCTTATTAACCATTCACTAAACGAAACTTATTTTCATCCACCAATCAAAAGAAGCTGCACGTCCCATTTCCAACTGCAAATTTTCTATTTTCTTCAGAAATGACCAAAATCGGATCCGTAACGGAAAAATATTTTATTTCACTATTCAACTCCAAAAATTCTACTAAATCCATTGGTAACACTTAAAATTCTTCAATTCCCTCTTTACTTGGTCAAATTTGCGGTCAAAGTCATGAGTACGGTCAAAATGACAAAAATGCCCCCAATACCTTGGGTAGCACAATTCGTACCAAAATGTGCGCCTTATTGCACTAATCAATTTCTATTTCTAGAGTACCCTAAAATTCTTTTTTTTTAAATCCTAATAGCCTTCCAAAAATTTAGGGTACAGGTAGAACAAATCCAATAATTACATCCAGGTCCTGACAAAATTTTATTTCAACAAAGTATTCATCTCAATACACTAATCAACTTTTGTTTTAGCCATTGATATAAATTCTCATCCCATTACAGATAGTAGCCAACTAAAAGTAAAAAGGTGGGATGTTACACAGAGTACATAAACTTTTTATGGAATAACATATCATTTGTTCACTGGAAATGATTCCAAAACTCTTTAACGAAGAGTTTATTCAGAACTCAATTATTTTTGAAAAACTTGTATTTCAATTTCAAATCATTGCCACAATTTTTTTTTTCAAATCACAGGCATTTCTCCAACAGAAAGTCGGCCTGTATGCAAGTCCTACAATCCTTGCCTTCGACTCCATGTATCATTACACTGAGACAGCTGCCTCCAGTACTCAACCGTGCGTTGCCAGAATAAGTATAGCACAGCATACTTCTGCTCAGGTATACTGCAGTATACCTAGTGCACCGTAGTATACTATCAACCTTGTAACACCTCGCTACCTAGGCCCGCCAGGGCCGGGGATGTCGCCCCGTCCAAAGGACAATGGGTCTTTATAACTAGGTCACACAATTAAAATAGCGAAATGAAAATAATAATTTAACTTAAAATTTATTACAACCTAAGAATAAATCCACGAATAAAACCATGAATTCCCAATAGAAAAATAAATCCACAAATAAAATCATCCACTCTCAACTCCCCAAAGCAATACATAAAAATAAAAGACAACATTCTCTTCCAAGGCAGATAACACTAGCTACTCATCCCCACAGCAAGATCGGCCTGAAATCATGGTAAAAAGGTGATGAGACAGAAATCTCAGTAAGTCCGTGTATGCTTTGGGTGTTAAGTGGAAATAGTTTGTGGATGCAGAGTATAAAAACTTTATAAGAGAAATATTGACAAGCAATAAACATTAGTCAAAAGTAAGAGTGGCGTTTTGGCTTTTCCAGCCACACATAATTTATAAGATCAACCACTCGAAAGAAAGGATTATGGGTTACCACACGTTGGGCCCCATAACCGGATGGTCAGTATTCCGACACTTTGTGCATACTACCGATCAGAATGCCGACACTTTGTGCAGTCTGACTAAAGGTAGGTGATCGACCTACTGGGCAAGATACTCCTCATTCTCTATACCCAAACAACAACCGGGTGTCCATTCCGACAAAACACAGTCACTTGACTGAAATAAAAACTGCTAGCTCGGACCGGCATGACTAAGTAGTACTGACGTTTCTCTAAGTTGAGTTCATCTTCTGGAGGAGGCCTCCTGCCAGAAGACTCACTTTTGCTCTTCAAAACTAGTACTACCAGTCTACCCCCATTGAGTACTCAACGTAACGTATCCCACTTGGGAAAAATGAACAAAACTTAGTTCCACTTGAAAACGGCAATTAAGGTTTTCCAAAGTTTGGGGCAAAACTGGTTTTAGAAAGAGTTTTAGGTTTTGAGTAAAATCTCCCCTTGGTTTACAAATAATTTATTTGTCTGAAATGAGAATGGAAATAATCCTCAATTGCCTTTACAGAAATGAGTGACCATGCACTCTACATTTGGCTTGCCATAAAAAGAATCATTTTTCATCAAATAGGTTTTATGCAGGAGCTTACCTGATCCTTGCCCACAACAAAGGTCTTCAACAGCTGACCTAACCCCGCATAGGGTAAATACAAACCACAATCAAACTCAAGCCAAAGACTCACTTTCTCAAATAAAACTAACTTAACTTACTACAATCATATCCCTAGTGTCCCAAGCTTTAAGGCTCAATAATAAATAAAAAGGGTTTATAAAATAAATCTAGTTTGATATTAAAATAACTAGAGTTTGGGAAATAGGTACAAAAAGTTGAAAGTTTAAATCTTGCTAAAAATAAATTATGGTTTATTTGAAAAAGGGTCCAAGGTGGTATTAGGTAAAATAATGATTTATTAATAATTTAGTTGTTAGAAAATAATTGATAGCTAAAATTTGTTGAAAATAAATTTAATGAGTCTTGCTTGAAAAATAATAAGCAAATCCTTAATGGGTTTTGATTAAAAGATAATAATTAAATTTTTAGCAATAAAATTTTATTAATTATAATTATTTCCATAAAAGGCTTTAATTGATTTTATTATTTTAAATAATATATATATATATTTATATATATATTTCTAGCAAAAACTATTATTTATTTGACTAAAATATCACTATTTTATATAAAAGACCAAATCCACATTTTCCCATGGTTTTCAAAATTTTACTAGAAAAATCATATTATTAAATATTTTATTAATGAAATAAAATTTAGCTTAGGGACAACTAGATCATGATCATATTCCTATAGCTAACCACAATCATGAACATATACAACCCTTCAATTCATCAAATCATGCATACAAGCATAGATCTCAATTTATCAAAACATGATCTAACCCCTACTAGCATAAATATGATCATGGCTTCAATAATTCAACATGAATATAAATCCCATTCACCAAAGGTGACATAATCTCTAGCATACTTCATCACAAATACTACCTATGACATGCATCAAATCTCAAATCAACATGCAATCAACCAAGATAATCCTTCCATGCATAAGTCCCATCTCCTTCACAAACATACATATATTCATACTTCAATCTCAACAATATATATATATATATATATATATATATATATATATATACTCCAATCCTATCACCATCCACCTATTATCAATATCACCCTAGAGACATGCTTCTAGAGTTTAAAAGAAGGGTTGATGGTACTTACTTGGTTGATGAACGCCGTGAAGGAGTTTAGAGTAGATCTCAACTCCTAGATGTCTAACTTTGGCCATGGGAGATGGCGAGAGCATGATTTATGGAGAAGAAGTCATCCGGCCAAGGGAGAGGAGTTTCGGCCATGAGAGAGAGAGAGAGAGAGAGGAGATCATTAGTATGTTCATTCACATAGGTTCTCACTAGAGATCATGTTTGGAGAAGATGAAGTTGATAGAGTAAATTTACCTTGAAGATGTTCTTGTCCTTCACAAAATTTCTGGTTTTTGATCCAAAAGTGCAAGTTAGATTTTGGAGTTTGATGTTAAAAATGGTACGGATGGACTCACAGCAATGAATAGATGAAGTCTGGAATTTTTTGAGGTAGTTTGAAGTGATTTGGAGAGGTATTAGGTGAAAGGAAAAAGTAGGTGTTCTTGGTGTAGTGTGTGTGTTCTTGGAGCTTGAGAGATTTCGAGAGATTGTAGTGTGTAGCTGCCGAATTTTTGTGAGAGATAGGGCTGGCCGAATTTCTGTAGGGTTTAGGGAGTTGTTTCTCTGATTTGGAAGGGAAAAGGAAAGGTTAGTTGTTACAATCTTTGAAGAATATTTTTAGGAAGTGAATTTGGAAACTGAATATTCCAAGAATATCTTGATTGTTGGACAGCTTTGGAAGTCTGCCATGGCTGACTGTTTGAGCAGAATTTTGGTAGGATTAATGCTGGTTTATGGAAGCTTATGGTGGCCGAAAGTAGGGTGCTTAATGGTGGAGAAGATGTCTAGTCAATTGAGTAAGATTTTATGGAAGGTTGCTATACAAGGATGGCTGGAATTTTGGAAACCCATCAAGCTAAATTGCAGGGATTTGTTGGAGAGATTTTCAGACAGCCATTACTGCCTTTCGTCCAGAAGTTTGAGGGAAACAATGGAGCTCTATTAATGGAGGTTTAAGGAAGGTTTTGACAGATTAGGGCTGGTGTTTTGGCTGGAAGAAAAATATGAAACAAAGCTGGAAGTTTGGACTGCCCAGAATTTCGTTGAATAGAAATTTCTAGGCAGATTTTCAGCTGCCACTTCCAGACAATTTGCAGAGAGCTTGAAGGGGGATTTCTGGGGGTATTCAAGGTTGGTTTCCAACCTTCTTTATGGAGGAAAAACATGGCTAAGGTACTGAACAAAATCTGGAAGAAATCAACTTGGTTTTGGACCTCCAAAGTAGCGATTTTGCCCAGAATTTTCACTAGTTTTGCACAGCTTTTGTGCAGCCCGAAAATGGTAGAAATAATTCATGTTTCAAACTGATCTTAAGGACATTTTTCTGGCAGAATTTGGGAGGGAAAGTCATCTAAGAAGCTCGACAATTTGAAGGTACAACAAGTTGAAAAATTTTAGCTCATTCTAAGAAGTAAGATGAACTAGTCTAGAGTGAAATTTCAGCAAGCTTACTAGAGGGATTTTTCCCTTTGAAATTTCCTACCATTCTTCCACATTTTTCAGACCATGAGAAGCCTTTTACTAGGACATTTTGATCTCACAAGATCACAGCATTTTACTGAAATTTCTGGAAAGAAAATGGATAGAACATCTTGATCAAACCAAGGAGTTGAAAATTGAGGAAAATTAAGGATCAAGAGAAAATGAATTCCCTTTAAAAAATTCGAGTAGAGTAAAGGAGTGGAATGAGAATACTCCTAACATGTCTCTCTTAGGACCATCATCCCTACCTTACTCTAAGCTTATAAGACCGAAATTTCCTCCACTAAGCAAAAATAAAATTTAATCTAGCTAAAGCTTCTATGATGGAATTCGAACCCAAGACCTCAAGAATTAATTCCAAAGCTCTAACCACTACACCACAACAACTCTTGTTGATATTTTCACTACAAAATTATTTTCTATTCAATCCACAGGCTATCTCCCTATTTTCACCTCGGGCAAAAATTACCATCTTGCCCCTCTCACACAATACTCACCAACAAGACCTCAAGACAATAAAACCCGAATCCAAAACACATAAAAATCATATGAAAATATATTTAACCATGAAATAAAATATGATATGTATCCCAACCCCCCTTACTCTAAGGTTGGTTTTGACTGGGGTTTCATAAACCTTACTCACCATAAGCCAGGGGTGCTAATACCAACCTTACTCGCCATAAGTTAAAGTCCCCATACCAACCTTACTCACTATAGGCCAGAATGACTCATCTCAATGTCCTATCACCCTGTTCGAACAAAGACAATCCGTAGAACTAGGCCAGGTTACTAGGGTCGTCTAACTCTAACGCAGGCTAATACCAAGATCAAAGTCCTTGTTGAGTACTCAACGTTACCAATACTAATCTCTTCTGACGGATCAGGCCAGAGGGTTATCTGATCCCGTAGGATTTTCAACTTAAAACATTTTTAGGGCAAAATAATACTTTCTAGAATTTGATCCCACTGACTCATAAGTCAGATCGTCATTCACATAGGCTCCATAGAGCCAATCAATTCATTCCATGGCACACTAGGCCAATAAAATAATTTTTAGGGATCAAAAGGTCATTTTTCAAAAGTCAATCTCATCACGAGAGATTATTTTCAAAATCGTTAAAACAAGATAAAGAGTTCTATTCACACATCAAAACATGTTTCCAAGAGTATCCGGGTCATTTTTCCCGTACTTGATCACAAAAGTCGTTTCCAAGGGTATTCAGGTCATTTTACTCATACTCGATTTGAAAAGTATTCACAAAAGTTTAAATAAGGGTGTTTTTGTAATTTACCGCATATCGGATTCCAAAAGTTTGCATATACATTCCAATAAGGACATTTGGATTATTTTCCAAATACCTGATTCAAAATAAACTCATTTCAAGAAATTTAGAATTCTAATCCCCAAAGAGGATTAAATTCAAAGTTTCCAAACATATTTCCATAAAATGTTCCAATAAGAGCATTCTAGTCAATTTATGAATACCCAATTCCAAATTTTACCATTTTCGGAAAATCTCAAATATTTAATCCAAAAAGGACTAAATTCACAAATTTCATACTTTAATCATCCAGTAAGGTTTCCAAGCCAATAATGATGTTCAATCGAGCCCAAAATGGTATAAAATAATTTTTGCTCAGATAAACCTTAAACATATTCAAGGATTTCCAAAATGGTGTAAAACATAGCATTTCATGAAAAAATGAAACACGCTAGCTTTCAAAAGGTTTTAGAAATCAAAGGGACTCACCTCGTGTCCTAAGCGACTCTTCTCGTTTACGACCGTTTAATTACCTTTTCTACCTTTCTGTTAGCCATTTACCGCTAAGCCTACACCATACATCATTTTCAGGTCAGTTTGTGTTTGGCCAAAAAATAGCCGATGGTTAGCCGACATGCCAGACGAATAGTTCGACGTCTAGCTGACGTGCCCAATGGTTAGCCGACGTCCAACCGACGTTTAGCTGACGGTTAAGGAAAACTTTCCATTTTCGTTCACGTCATTTTTTCCTCATTTGATCAATTCTTTCTTTTTCCTTTTCCCACATCCTTTTTCCCTTCATATACAAGGGATTCACTTCATATTCCCCATTTATTTTATCCAAAATCATACAATTAATCATCCTTAAGTTCATCCATTTTCGAACTCATTTTTCTAGAATTTCACTGCTTGACACATGATTATGTTTTGCACATAACTTTCAATCCACAACTTTGATTTGATTTTATGATATACGAAAATGACCATAAGACTCTTAGATTTAATTATGTATTGGCCTATTTCAGAGTTCTAGTTTCTGTAACATAATACAAGGCAAAAACAGCCCCCAGTAGTTTTACCTCAATTCCACTATTCATGCTTTCCTTTGTTCTTCTTTAGTCTTTAACATCTTGGAACCATTAATTCATTCAATTTTCCTTCAAATCATCTTTAAATATGTGATTTCTGGATTCCAATAGCTTACAAGAATCACACTTATTCAACACAAATTCATCTTTTCTAATCAAAGGCTAGTGTAATCTATTTTTCCAATCAAATAAATTCCATTTTTACTCTACTTTGATCATCATCTCCTCAACCAGAAACAACTCTTTAAGCCACCATAATTATTCAGTTCTTCATCACACAAAACATCATTCAAAAACTCTTAGGCAGCCGACACTTATATAAGCATATACAATGTTCATACACAAAAGTTCACAAACCCTAGCTTTGATCTAAAATCAAGACATAAAAATCATGTTTTAATGTTCAAATTCATATAAATATAATCATCGTAATGAGATCTATGACTTTAATTCTTGAAGAATAGACTTTTACCTTATATGTGGGATCTCTTCGCTTGAGTTTGCTCCAAGAACACATTAAGAACACACACACATCTTTCTTTCTCTCTCATTTTTCTTTTTTTTCTCCTTATTTTTCTCTAGCTTTTCTTTCCTTTTATTTCTCTCTTCCTTCCCTATTTTTTATGCACGAAATCTGACTATTTTTCAGCATCTTAACCGCCATTCTTGGTCCAAATTGGTGACCCTTTGTTCACAAATTGTAGGCTATTTGCCACATGTTGCAATTTCATTTGTCCAAGTTTTACTCGCATTTGTAACATCCCACGACCTAGGCCCAACAGGGCCGGAGATGTCACCCCGTCCAAAGGACAAGGGGTCTTTATAACTAGGACACATAATAAAAATAAAATAATACCTTAAAAATTTAAAGCTTATTACAACCCAAAAATTCAAGAATAAATCTAAAATAAAAATTGTTCACTCTCAACTCCCAAACATTACATAAAATAAATAACAAAATATCTTCCAAGGCAGGCAACACTAGCTACTCATCTCCACAGCAAGATCGACCTGAAATCATGGTAAAACGGGTGATGAGATAAAAATCTCAGTAGGTTCGTGTGTGCTTTGAGTGTTCAGAGAAAACAGTCTATGAATGCAAGGTGTAAGAATTTCATAAGAAAAATATTGGCAAGCAATAAACAATAGTCAAAATCAAGAGTGGAGTTTTGGCTTTTCCAACCATACATGTACAAATAAATCAACCACTAAAAAAGGGTGGTCATGGGTTACCACATGTTGGGCCCCATAACCATACAACGGTCAAAATGCCACACTTTGTGCAGACTGACAAAAGGTAGGTGATTGGCCTACCGGGTGAGATACTCATCCATCTCTACACCCAAATAAAATCGGTTGTCCATTCCGGCAACACACAGTCCACTTGACTGAAAACTGCTAGCTCGGACTGGCACGACCCATTGAACTGACATCTTATCCAGGAAGGACTTACCCCTCTGAGGTGGCCAGCTACTAAGAGGCTGACTCTAACCCCTCAAAAACTAGTCCTAGCAGTCTGCCCCTATTGAGTACTCAACGTAATTTATCCCACTTGGGGAAAAATGAATAAATCATAGCTCCACTTGAAAATGGCAATTGAGGATTTCCAAAGTTTGGGACAAAGCTGGTTTTAGAAAAGAGTTTAGAGTTTGAGTAAAATTGCTTATTGATTTTCAAATAATTTGTTTGACTGAAATGAGATAGGAGTCAATACTCAATTGCCTTTACAGAAGTGAGTGTCCACGCACTCTATATTTGGCTTGCCATAATAACCATTTTGCATCAAACAATTTTTATGTAGGAGCTTACCTGATCCTTGCTCAAAATAAAGGTCTCCAACAGCTGACCTAACCTCGCCTGGGTTAAACATGAGCCATAATTAAAATCAAGCCAAAATTAACTTTCACAAATAATCCTAGCTCAACTTACTACAACCATGACCCTAGTGTCCCAAGCTTTAAGGTCAGATAATAAATAAAATGGTTTATAAAATAAATCTAGCTTAATATTAAAATAACTAGAGTTTGGGAAATAGGTATTGTGAAACCCCAGTCAAAATCAACATTAGAGTAAGGGGGTTGGGATGCATAACATACTTTACTACATGATTAAATATATTTTTATTTGATTTTATGTGCCTTGGATTTGAGTTTTAATGTCTTGGAGACTTGTTGGTGAATATTGAGTGAGAAGGGCAAAATGGTAATTTTTGCCTCGAGGTGAAAATAGGGAGATAGCTTGAGGATTGGATAGGAAATAAGTTGCTAGTGAAAATAACAACAAGAGTTGTTGTGGTGTAGTGGTTAGAGCTTTGGAAATTAATTCTTGAGGTCTTGGGTTCAAATTCCATCATAGGAGCTTTAGTTTGGTTAAATTTTATTTTTGCTTGGGAAGTTGCTTGGGAAGTAATAAATTCGGCCTTAGTGGTGTTTGGAGTAGGGTAGAGATGTTGTCCTATGGGAGGCATGATAGGAGTCTTCAAATCCTACTCATTTGTTCTACTCGAATTTCCTAAGAGGAATTCATTTTTCCTTGATCTTTGATTTTCCTTAGTTCTCAACTCATGAGGTTGAGCAAGTTGTTCTAGCCATTTTCTTTCCAGAAATTTTAGTGAAGTGCTGTGGCTTTGTAAGATCAAAATGTCTTAGTGAAGGACTTCTTATGGTCCGAAAATGTGAAAGAGTTGTGGGAGATTTCAAGAGGAAAATTCCTCTAGTGAGCTTGCTGAAAATTCACTCTAGCTAGTTCATCTTCCTTCTTGGAATGAACTGAAAATTCTCCAGCTTATTGTGCCATCAAAGTGTCGAGATTCTTAGCTAAAATTCCCTCCCAAATGTTGCCAGAAAAATGGTCTTTTGGATCAACTTGCAACCTGAATTCTTTAGCCATTTTTGGACTGTTCAAAGCTGCAGCAAAACCAGGAAAAATTCCTGTGCAAATCGCAACTTTGAGAGTCCAAAATCAAGCTGTTTTCTTCCAGAATTTGTTCAGCACCTTAGCCATGTTTTTCCTCCATGAAGAAGGCTAGAAACCAGCCTTGAAAGCCCCTGGAATTCCCCTTCAAACTCCTTTCAAACGGGCTGGAAAATGGCAGCCGAAAACTGCCCAGGGAAAACTCCAGCTTGCGAAAAATGTTGTGCAGGATTTTGTCCAGCTTTGTTTCCTAATCTTCCTCCAGCCGAAACACCATCATTGTTCTGCATAAACCTTTCTTAAACCTCCAATAACTGAGCCCCATTATTCACCTTAAGCTTCTGCACGAAATTCAGACATGGCTGCTCGAAAATCTCTCCAACAAATCCCTGCAATTATGCTTGATTGATTACCAAATTTCCAGCCACCGTAGTTTAGCAACTTTCCATAATGTATCCCTCAAATAACCAGACTTCTTCTTCACCATTATGCTCCCTATTTTCAGCCACCATAAGCTTCCTTAAGCCAGTATTAATCCCACTGAAATTTTGCTCAAAGCAGTCAGCCATGGCAGACTTCCAAAGCTCTCCAACAATCAAGATATTCTAGGATATTTAGTTTTCAAATTTACTTTCTAAAAATATTCTTCAAGAATTTTAACAATTAACCTTTCCTTTTCCCTTCCAAATCAGAGAATCATCTTCCTAAACCCTACAGAAATTCGGCCAGCCCTAGTTCTCACAGAATTTCGGCAGCTGCAAACTACAATCTCACAAATTCCTTCAAACTTCAAGAACACACACACTACACCAAGAACACCAACTTCTTCCTTTCACCTAATACCCCTCCAAACCACTTCAAACCTTCTCTAAAATCTCTAGATTTGACCTACTCACTGCCGTGAGTCCATCAACACCATTTTTAACATCAAACTCCACAAATCAACTCGCTACTTCGGATCAAAACCAGAAAATTCTGTGAAGGTTCAAGAACACCTTCAAGGTAGGTTTGTTCTAACAACTTCATCTTCTCCAATCTTGATCTCTAGTGAGAATATATGTGAATAGACATGCTAATGGTCTCTCTCTCTCTCTCTCTCTCTCTCTCTCTCTCTCTCTCTCTCTCATGGCCGAAACTCCCTCTCTTGGCCGGATGGCTTCTTCCTCCATGGCCATGCTCCCTCCATCTTCCTTGGACGATTTTAGGCATCTAGGAGTTGAGATCCATTCTAAACTCCTTCAAGGCATCCCTCAACTAAGTAAGTCCCTTCAATCTTTCTTTTAAATTCTAGATTCATGTCTCTAGGATGATGTTGATAGTATGTGGATTGTGATAGGATTTGAGTATGCATTGTAGAGATTGAAGCATGAATATATGTATGATTGTGAAGGAGATGGGATTTATGCATGGAAGGATTATATTGTTTGATTGAATGATGATTTGGGGTTTGATGCATGTTTCCATGTCATAGGTAGTATTTGTGATGAAGTATGCTAGAGATTATGTCACCATTGGTGATTAGGACTTATATATTCATGTTGGATTATTGAAGCCATGGCCATATCTATGCTAGTAGAGGTTAGATCATGTCTTGATAAATTGAGATCTATGCTTGTATGCATGATTTGGATGAATTGATGAGTTGAATGGTTGTATATGTTCATGATTGTGAGTAACCTTGGAATTATGATCATGATCTAGTTGTCCCTAAGCAAATTTTTATTTCATAAATAAAATATTTAGTAATATAATTTTGCTAGTGATTTCGAAAAACCCTAGGAAGGGTGGATTTGGAATATTATATTTATATAAAGGAAAATTTAGTCAAATAAATAATAGTTTTAATAGAAAAATAAAATATATAGATACTTTATAAAATAATGAAATCCACTAAAGCCTTTTATGGAAATAATCATGATTAGTAAAATACTTATTTCTATAAATTTAATTATCATCTTTTAATCAAAACCTATTAAAACTTATTTATTATTTTTCAAGCAAGATTCATTAAAATTCATTTTCAACTAACTTTAGTTATCAATTATTTTCTAACAACTAAATTATTAATAAATCATTAACAAATAAACTCTAAATTTTTCTTAGCAAGTTTTAAACCTTTAACTTATTAGTACCTATTTCCCAAAACATTAATTATTTTAAATATCAAATTATCCTTAGCCTATAAACCTATTTATTTATTGAGTGGCCATAAAGCTTGGGACATTAGGATCATGATAGTAGTAAGTTGAGTTGTTTTAAAATTGAGGAAGTGTATTGTGGCTTGAAATTGATTGTGTCTTGTATTTGCCCATGTGGGGTTAGGTCAGCTATTGGAGACCTTTTATTTGTGAGCAAGAGTCAGGTAAGCTTCTGCATAAAACTTGATTGATGTGAAATGTTTTCCTTATGGCAAGCCAAGTGTAGAGTGTATGGACACTCATTTATGTAAAGGCAATTGAGGGTTGAACTCTCTCTTATTTCAAACAATTGAATTATTTAAAAATCAAAGAGCAGATTTGCCAAACTCAAACTCTTTCTAGAGCTGATTTTTACAAGGACTTTGGAAACCCTCAAAATGCCATTTTCATGTGGAACAATGTTTTGTTCATTTTATCCCAAGTGGGAAACGTCGTTAAGTACTCAATAAGGGTGGTCTACTAGGACTAGTCTTTGAGGGGTTAGGGTAAGTCTCTCAGTAGGTGGCCACCTCTGAGGGGTGAGTCCTTCCCGGATAGGACGTCGATCCGATGGGTCGTGCTCGGTCCGAGCTAGCAGTGTTCTTTTCGATCAAGTGATCTGTGTTTTGCCGGAATGGACACCCGGTTGTTGTTTGGGTATAGAGAAGGAGGAGTATCTTGCCCGATAGGCCGATCACCTACTTTTGTCAGTCTGCACAAAGTGTGGCATTCTGACCGGCGGTATGCACAAAGTGTGGCATACTGACCATCCGGTTGTGGGGCCCAACGTGTGGTAACCCATAATCCTTTCTTATGAGTGGTTGATTTTGTTGATCATGTATGGCTGGAAAAGCTAAAACGCCACTCTTGCTTTTGACTAATGTTTATTGCTTGCCAATATTTCTCTTATAAAAATTTCACACTTTGCATCCATGAACTGTTTTCACTAAACACCCAAAGCACACACGGACTTACTGAGATTTCTATCTCATCACCTTTTTACCATGATTTCAGGTCGATCCTGCTGTGGGGATGAGTAGCTAGTGTAATCTGCCTAGGAAGAGATTGTTATCGTTTATTTCTATGTATTGCTTTGGGGAGTCGAGAGTGGATAATTTTATTTATGGTTTTGTTTTGGGAATTCATGGATTTATTCTTGGAGTATTTTGGGGTGTAATAATTTTTTTTTAGTTAAAGTATTATTTTATTCCACTATTTTATTTGTGTGACTTAGTTATAAAGACCCCTTGTCCTTTGGAACGGGCGACATCCCCGGCCCTGGCGGGCCTAAGTAGCGGGGTGTTACAAGTGGTATCAGTGACTAGGTTATAGGCAAATATTGATGATATATATTCTATTGATTTAAGTTTAAATCTTTATCTAACCTATCTTGTTGATACTGTAGGAGGGTTAGACAGCTTAGGACAACGAGGAAAGGGCAGCAGTGGCACCCGCCTATCTTTCTAGACCCAGAGGACCTTCTAGTTCCCCAACCGGCCCCTCAGCCAGTTATCCCTATGGTGGATAACAGTGATGATGAGGTTATCCCTATGGAGAGTAACAGTGATGGTGAGATTAACCCTATGGAGGATAGCAGTGATGACGAGGTCTAGATCATTGAGCCATCCCCAATTCCGGTGATTGACATAAGCTCGGATAGAGAGGATGAGGTGATGATAGTGGAGCCTGAACCCCACCCTCCTAATCTCGAGGTGGACTTAGCAGCAGATAGCGATGACCCGGGGAGATAGACTATGAGTCTCCACCTAGGCCTTCTTTCCTTTCTTTCTTCAGCCGAGTTGAGCCCGAGGAGAGTTCTAGGCTCCTTGGGAAAGAGCCCATGGAGGGATTTACTAGCGGGGATGGGGTAGATTTTTCCAAGAACTCTGGGGGATGGTTATATGAAGCTGATGATGAGGGTTCTGATGAGGATTAGGGGATTAAAAGTTCATTTGATTTGGGTGTTTATTTGTTTACTGTTTTTCAAGAATTTTTATTGTTAAGGATCTTAATTCTATTTTCTATTAAGATTTCGAATCTATGCAAGTCCATATTTGAAAGAGAATTTATTCCTTAGCTAAATTTACATCCGCTTTCCATTTACATCTATTTGTCAATGCATGCAAGTACAACTAAAATGGTTTGACCTTTAAGGTCATACACTTATCATCTAGGGTGTGGTTTAGAATGGCACCCAAGTGTCGTGCAACCTCAGCAGGTGGAAGGGTACCGGAAACCGATCAAGTGGCACCAGAAGTGGGAGCAGCCCAGATGCAAGCACCCAACTAGGGTGAAGGGAACAGTCAGAGTATGGGATCGAGGTCTGAAGTTCCAGTTGATGTGACTATGGGCCAGGCGTTCAGTAAGATGGCTGAGATTTTGCAGTCAATAACCGAGCGACGGAACCCTCGGGGTGAGGATGAGGCCTTAGAGAGGTTCTTGAAGTTTCAGCCGCCCGTCTTCCTAGGCGAAGCAAAACAAGATCAGAAGGCAGAGCAGCGGGTTAAACAGCTAGAGGACATATTCGCGATGCTCCAGTACACCGAGGAGCGGATGGTTAAGTTTGCAGCTTTCCGATTGAGAGGACCAGCTCGGGCATGGTGGCAGCTGGTCCAAGACGACTGGGAGGCGGACGAGCAGGAATGGACGTGGTCCAACTTCATTGAAGCCTTCAGGGCTGAATACATTCCACAGTAGATTGTGGAGAAGCGAGAGGACGAATTTCAGAATTTGAGGTAGGGGAGCATGTCAGTTGCTCAATATGCGTCGCATTCACTCAATTGTCGAAATACTGCCGGAGATTGGTAGATATCGAGCAGAATAGGACAAGGCTGTTCGTTAAGGGGCTGAGACCAGAGCTAAGGAGAGCGTTGGCACTTGCTCCATCGACCACTTATTTGGGGGCTGTGAACGCAGCCATTCGAACGGAGAATGAGGACCCTAGCCGGATGGCAATAAAACCCTTCCAGCCATCGAGACAGCCGCAAGGACAATTTCTGAGACCGCAACCCCATAAGCACCCCACCAATCATCAATGGCAGAACCGGGGGAAGTAAGCCTGGACAGCACCAAGTGGACCTGTCCCGAATCTCCCATCATGCAGGCAGTGTGGAAGGAAAGGCCACACCAAGAGAAATAGTTGGTCTAAGGGTGGTGAAAAGAAATGCTATCACTGTGGCGACCCAAACCACCTGAGGAACGCCTGCCCCAAATTGCACCGCGTCGGGCATGGAAACCCGACTGAGAACTCGGGTCCCAATCGAGCTAACCCCACGGGAGTATCTAGGAGTAGAGCACCGAAGCTGCAAGTGAAGGCCAAGGTATTCGCTCTCAACAGTGAGGAAGTTGGGGCCGATGCAGTAGTGGTAGAAGGTACGTTCACTATTCAAGGACGTTCCGTTAATGCTTTGATTGATCCTGGCTCTACTCATTCCTATATAAACAAGTTGTGTGCATGTCATTTGGGTTGGGATGGAATGGAGCTACCTTTTATTTTAGAGGTGAGCACACTTCTGGGGAAAATGGTGCAAGCGGATCGGTATGTAAAGGAGTGTAAAGTTAATGTGGGGAAAGAAAGTTTGGAGGGGGATTTGATAGTGTTAGACCTTGAGGATTATGACTTGATTTTGGGGATGGACTGGTTAGCCAAATATGGGGCTAGGGTAGACTGTAGAAATAAGACAGTCCAGTTCATCAGACCGGGTTGTGATGTATTGGAATTTAATGGCAAGAGGGTAAAAGAATGTAAGTATTTTATTGCGGGGGCTAAAGCCCGGAAACTGTTGAAGCAAGGGTGTCAAGGGTACCTGGCTTACGTGATAAACAAGCCGAAGGACCAGTGCACTCTAGAAGACACTGAAGTAGTGAAGGGTTTTTCTGATGTGTTTCTAGTGGAGTTGGATTCTCTACCTCCTAGCCGAGAAGTGGAATTCACCATCGACTTAGTTCCGGGAGCGGAACCAGTATCGCGGACTCCTTATCGGATGGCACCGGCAGAGTTAAAAGTGTAGGATTTCTAAATTAATTAAACAGATTAAACGCAGCGGAAAATAGCAAGAAATCCAAGCCATGGATCACGAGTTTGCAGTAGAAACGGGAAAAAGAGAAGATCACGCTTATTAACTCTTGAAGCCGGAATTTAAATTTTTATTGTTCCATGAACGCAGGCACGATCCAGATCACAAAATCGGTTCACAGCAGCTCAACTGAAGCCCAAGAAAGAACTCCCTCTAATGATAATCCACACAAGGTCGAACGCTCACAATCTCACAATTCTATGCTAATAGAATTTAAGAGGCTAGGGTTTGATTAATAAGAGAGAGACGGCTAGGGTTTGATCAAGAGAGAGGCAGAGAAACGGTTTCTCTGTTATTGCATGAATAGTCTGTGTCTCTTACCCTAAGGAAACCGTTTCCTTATATTTATAGATTTATAATTATCATAAATTGTAACTTAGTCCTTCAACGTCCAATTGTCAACAAATTGGTCATTGAAGTTTACTTAATTATAATTAGGTCCCATGAATTATAACAAACTTATAATTCACCTATAAATACATTCCCTTCTCTTGATTAACCCCACAATATTATCAAATAATATATTTGAGCATTCAAACATTTATTGTGTGTGACCCATTAGGTTTCCTGGTCTTATTGGTAGCATAATATGAATTAATTCTAACAATATTAGAATTAATAATCCTTAATAAAATAAAGGATTAAATTTATTAATTCTCTAATTAATAAATCCATATTTAGCATATCAAGAGCGACATCTAGCAATGACTCCTGACCACCCAAAAGTCCAGAAAGTCAAGTGGCTTGACATGAATCTTTCAATAGCAAATTATCAGTGTAATAAACTCCTTTCCCCATACAATATCTCATTCGGTCTAGAGCATGGAATTAGTGCCAACTCCCTCCAGAATATTATTAATTCTGGCCCGAATATTTTAGTACTTGTTCAAGAAATCCATTACTCGATATGTGTATCAATTGGAACCATTTCCATCACATAGTCGCCTTGGCCAAGGACTTCATGAGTAATGATTTCTACAAGTGGCCTTGAGATATACTCTCCTACTATTAGGAGTGGTGAATCCTTTATTGACTTTCTCAACTACTTTCGTTTACTTTATGTTGTACCCAATATCCATCCCATAGGCAGTCTTAGATAAGACTCCAAAGATTAGAATCAAAGTACAATGCTCGTTAAACAAAGTACCTTGGAGATCTTAAGTCTAACGATACTTGCACACTTGCTATAATGAGATTCTATCACTGGCACTAAATAGTTATCCAAGTGATTATCTCGTAGCTAGGTCATCCAATGAACTTGTTCCAAAACAAGCATCCACACGTTAATCCTGAGTATCCCAATACTCACGGATATGAGAACCACCGCTTGATCCAATCAAGAGATATAACATGTGCCGGTCTTGGCGTATTAATAATGTCCCATCTTATTAATACTATGACTGGAGATTATTTAAGTACAAACACTGCATAGTATAGTAAGAATCTCACATCATGATCTCTATCATGATTTCTTTAACACTGTGTTGTACTAGGGACTTTATCTAACGGTTTGTATACATATTTAGATATAACAATCAAACTGAAAGATAAAGAATGCCTCTTATTAATTTAATATGCAATATATATGGTACACGTGATTGCCTCTAGAGCACAACACTAATAAAAAGAGTTGAAAAAGCAGTTGGAGGAGTTAGTGGGTCAAGGCTATATCAGACCTAGCACGTCGTCTTAGGGAGTGCCTGTGTTATTTGTGAAGAAGAAGGACGGCACTCTGAGGCTATGCATCGACTACTGATGGTTGAACAATTTAACGGTCAAGAACAAGTATCCCTTACCGTTGATTGACAAGCTATTCGACCAGTTGCAAGGATCCAGTTGCTACTCTAAGTTGGATCTGAGGCAAGGGTACTACCAGGTGCGGATAAGAGAATATGATATTCCCAAGACAGCCTTTAACACCAGATATGGACACTACGAGTTCGTAGTGATACCGTTCGGGGTGACTAATGCTCCAGCAGTATTCATGGACCTGATGCACCGAGTATTCCGACCTTATATGGAAAAGTTCATGGTAGTTTTCATCGACGACATTTTAAATTACTCCAAGAGTTCAGAGGAGCATGCGGAGCATCTGAAGCTTGTATTAGAGAAATTGCGGGAGCACAAGCTATACGTTAAGTTCAGCAAGTGTGAATTCTGGCTAGACAGTGTGGCATTCCTTAGCATGTGGTGACCAAGGAGGGAATCAAGGTAGATCCGACAAAGGTTGAAGCGGTACCAGACTTGAAGCAGCCGGAGAATATTACTGAGATCCGGAGTTTCTTGGGATTGGCTGGATATTACCGAAGGTTTATCAAGGGATTTTAGACACTTGCATCGCCGATGACTCGATTGTTGCGGAAGGATGTTCCATTTATGTGGAACGAAAAATGCAAGAAAAGTTTTCAAGAATTGAAGAAAAGACTGATGACAACATCGATATTAAGTCTACCGGAAGAAGGCAAACCTTACGCACTGCATACCGATGCTTCGAAAGAAGGACTGGGAGTAGTGCCGATGCAAGACAGGAAGGTGATTACTTATGCTTCTCGGAAGCTAAGACCTCATGAAGTGAACTACCCCACTCATGATCTGGAGCTGGCGGCTATAGTGTTCGCCCTCAAGAAATGGCGACACTACCTGTATAGAGCCGAACATGAGGTGTTCACCGACCATAAGAGTTTGAAGTATATCTTCACTCAAAGGGACCTAAACCTGAGGTAGCGAAGGTGGATGGAATTCCTAGAAGAATACCGTTGTCCGATCAACTACCATCCCGGGAAGGCCAACGTTGTGGCAGACGCCCTGAGCAGAAAAGTTGGAATGGCCAGACTGAAGGTGCATAAAATACAAGCGGTCCAGGATGTGTTGGACAGAAGGGTGGAAGTACGAGACAGAGGAATTATCATCAGCAAATTGAGGTTGGTGCCAGATCTGAAGAAGGAAATCGTGGAAGCTCAGCAAAGAAACGCCGAGTTTCAACTTTTCAAGGATAAGAAGCTTAAGCGGCCAGGCAGTGAATTCCGTTAAGATGAGGCGGGAGTCATCCATTTTAGAGATCGATTATGTGTGCCCGGAGAGCAGCAATTGAAGGACAGAATTTTGGAGGAGGCGCACAAGTGCAAGTTTGCCATTCATCCGAGGGATGTAAAGATGTACCAGGATTTGAAGGGAGCTTATTGGTGGCCCGGACTGAAGCGAGACGTGGTCAAATATGTTTCGACCTGTCTCACCTACCAGAAAGTTAAAGCGGAGCATAAGAAGTCAGCGGGACTATTGCAGCCATTGCCAGTGCCGGAATGGAAGTGGAAGGAGGTGACTATAGATTTCGTCACTGGACTTCCCATGTCAAGGACTCAAAAGGACGCTATATGGGTGGTGGTGGATCGACTAACCAAGTCGGCTTATTTCATACCGGTGAATGTGAGGGACTCGACGGAGAAGCTAGCTCAGACTTATGTTCGAGATATCGTCCGACTTCATGGAGTGCCTTCAAGCATAGTGTCAGACCGAGACCCGAGGTTTACGTCTAGTTTTTGGGGAAAGTTTCAGGAAGTAATGGGGTCGAATATGAAATTCAGTACGGCAGCGCATCCGTAGTCCGATGGGTAGTCAGAAAGGGTGATCCAAATATTAGAGGATATGTTGAGAGCCTGTGTCTTGGATTTCGGAGAAAAGTGGATCGAGTGTGTACCGTATGCCGAGCTGTCATATAATAATAGCTACCAAGTCTCAATTGGGATAGCACCGTATGAGGCTTTGTATGGGCGCAAGTGTCAAGTACTGTAACACCCCACTACCTAGGCCCATCAGGGCCGGGGATGTCGCCCTGTCCAGAGGACAAAGGGTCTTTATAACTAGGTCACATAGAATAAAATAAAATAAAGACTTTAAAATTAAACTTATTACAACCCAAAAGATGAATACTGGAACAAATCCAAAATAAATTATTTGCAACACTCTCTCAAAACACCACATAAAGGAAGTAACATGAGTCTTCAAAGCATAGGCAACAATCTAGCTAATGACCTCCATAGCAGGATCTTCTTGAAAACATGGCATAAAAGGTGGTGAGAGAAAAATCTCAGTAAACCCGTGTGTGCTTTGAGTGTTTCAGGTAAAATAATTCATGTATGCAAGTTGTAAAAGTTTCATAAGGAAAAGTGCTGACAAGCAATAAATAAGTGTTAAAAATAAAGAGTGGCATTTTGCTTTTCAAACCATACATGTGCACAATAAATACAACCACTCAAATGGGTGGCCATGGGTTACCACACGTTGGGCCCCATGACTAATTAAAAGTCAGAATGCCACACTTTGTGCAAGCTGGCAAAAGGGTAGGTGTACGGCCTACCGGGTGAGATACTCCTCCATCTCTACACCCAAACTTACCGGTTGTCCACTCCGGAACACACAGTCCACATGACTGAAACTTGCTAGTTCGGACTGGCATGACCTACTGGACTGGCAGCCTATCCAGGAAGGACTCACCCCTCAGAGATGGCCACCTACTGAGAGACTTACCCTAACCCTTCAAAGACTAGTCCTGGTGGTCTACCCTTATTGAGTACTTAACGTTGATTGTCCCACTTGGGAGAAAATTGATCATAATCTGCTTTATTTGGAAATAGCAATTAAGGGTTTCTAAAAGTGTTGTCAAAGTTGGGTTTTAGAAAGAGTGTAGCATTTCGAGTAAAACTGCTTGTTTAATTCTCAAATGATTTGTTTGTCTGGAATAAAAAGGAAAAACAGTCCTTAATTGCCTTCACAAAATAAATGCCCATACACATCGCGTTTGGCTTGCCACAGTAATTTCGGTCTTCACAAAATTCCATGAAGGAGCTTACCTGGTTCTTTGCTTGCTCAAACTCAAAAGTCTTCCAAGGCTGACCTAACCCCGCCTGGGGTAAACACAAGACATAAGGTTACATTCAAGCTAAACTCACTTACACAAAATAATCCTAGTTCAACCCATTACCATCACGACCCTAACGCTCTAAGCTTTAAGGCTAGCTAAAAAAAAGAACTTTATAAAATAAGTCTAGTTTAATAAGTTAAAATAACTTGGGGTTCTAAAAAAGTTGCTAATAAATTATAGACTCATTTAATAATTCTTGTGTACTATTAATAAATAAAAGAAGGTTTGAATTTTAAATAATATTAAGTCTAACAATATTAACAAACGGTAATTTAAAAAAAGCTTTATTATTAGTAAATAATAAATCACAAATATATTTATTTATTTATTTTAGATAATAATTAATTAGTAATAAATAAAATTAATAATAAATGAATTATTTTAAATTTTAAAGTAATAATTAACAAATAGATTTTAATATAAACAATATTTAGGAATATAGGTAAAAGTTTGAACTAAGGTCTACAAGGTCATCAATTAATTCTAATATTTTATTTATTATAAATGATTTATTACTATATATATATTATTTTTAACAAAAGATCTCATTTATTTGATAAAGAAAATATTAATATTTTAATCAATAAACTACTCCAAATCTTCCTAGAGTTTCGAATTTTATAGAGAAAAATATAGTAGTAATTCCATTTAAAGTAATAAAATTTTGTTAATAAAAATAACCTACACTTAACAAGGAAATACTATTTCACCATGATTTTCCTATTGCTAGAAAAGATTGATAAACACATTCTCCAACATCAAATAATAAAACAATCCATTCATGAACACATGCTTGACTTCACACATACTATCACAAGGCTAACTTCCTTCTAGGCATAATCATCATTAATGGCTTCAATAGAAAATAGAAACATGAGAGCCTAATCACCTTTGGTGTCATGATCTCTAACATGCTTCAAACATCCATGAAATTTATTAAGCATGAAGAACATACAACGATTCAAAAAGAAAACACATACAACTTAGCCATACACAACAATCATCATGTCTTAACTCTATCCTCTTAATCCACATGCATATACTTAATCTCCATTCATACTCTATTTCCCTATCAACACCTAGGAGACATGATTTCAGAATTTAAAAAGAGAGGATTTAAGAATAGATACTTGATTGTCGATTGCTTTGATGAAGACAAAAGAAGGTCCACGCGCGGTAGAGAGTCTTGAGTGATCCACTGGGAAAAACAGCCATGGTTGATGGTTGATCAACCATATCGGTAGAGGAAGGGAGAGAGAGAGAGAGCATTAGAAGGGTATATTAAGAATTGAATGGAAAAAGGATGAACAAGAAGGTTGTTCTTGATTTACCTTGTTGATGTTCTTGAGACTTTCAAGGGAAAAGGCTAATTTCGATCCGTTTGAAAATTCCTGTTTGCGAGGTTTTGTGTTATAAATCCCAGAAATGAAGTTTAGGGATTAAATAGAAGTGATCTAGAGTATTGAGAGTGATTGGAGGTGTCTAGAGTAGGGTTAGGCTTGAAGAAGTTTAGTGTGTGTTCTTGGTATTCTTGGTGTTCTTGGTGAAAATGGAGAGAGTGTGGGAGAAAGCTACACGAAATCTGGTAGAGAGCTGGCTGAATGGTCTAGGGTGAATGGGAGTTTCGGTTTTCAGTAAGAAGGAGAGAGGTTGATCAGATTTTATTTGAAATTCAAATGGAGAAAGTTGTGGAGTTGGTTAAGGTAGGTGGTTAGCTATGGTGTTTGATCAAGGAAGGTTTCTTCACTCTTCAATGGTGCTGGCTGAACAAGGTGATTTCGATGGAATGAATGGAGCTTGCGCAGGCTGTAGAGCTGACCGAAATGCAGTCTATGAAGGCAGAGGAAATTCTGGTTAGTTAGCCTAATGCAAGAGTGGTTTAATGTAGTGAAATGCTGGAATTTTTTGAAGTTCAAAAAGAGTTTGAATGGAGTGATCTTAGGAGTGTTTTGAGGTGTGGTTATGGAGTCCAAGAGTTCAAGGTAAGTGTGGGGTTAATGGTGTTCAGTCCATGGCTGATCAAGGATCAATGTTGCAGAAGTTGAAGGGTGGTTTTTGGCCTAGGCTTGAAGGAACAAAGCTGGGAAATTCTGGTTTCAAGCTATCCCATGTTTCGAAGGTTAGTGCAGAATTTCTGCACTCCTTCAACCCAATTTGCAGCTGATTCTTGAGGGGGTTTGAAGGTCTTTCTAAGGTGGTTTTCCAGCCTTCTTCCTGGAGAAATACAGAGGAGTTTTGCTGGCTTGAAGATGGACTAAAACAGCTTTATTTCCTTGGTTTAAAGCTGCGAAAATGTCCAGAATTTTTTTTTTCTAGTTTTGCACAGTTTGTGCAGTCCGAAAATTGCACAGATTTTCCAGCCTTCAAGCCACATAAAATGACCATTTTCTTGGCAGCAAATGAAGAGGTTTACTGGCTGAATTTTCGAAGAGATGGTCTGCAAAAATTCTGGAAAAATTTCCAGATTTCACTTCACTAAAACATGAACAACATGAAGGTGAATTTTTGAAGGTTCTTTCATGGTGTTTGATTTCTCTTGGAACCCCTTCCTATTTCCCCTCCTATTTTCAGCCAGCTCCCCATCCTCCACAGCTGATTTTCGAAATTCAAGGTGAAGAAATATCACCGAATTTTGGAGTTCAAAAGAAGAGATTTAATGAATTTAAATTATAAAGATGTTAGGACAAGCTAGAGGTAATAAAAAGGACAAGAATTCCTCTAGAATTCTTTTTAGGACATGAAGATAAGATTAGGACATTCTCTTCATGTCTCCCCTAAGACAACATTCCTATTTTCATGGAATGCAAGAAAACAAAAATTCAAACTTAGTTAAGATAATCATGATAAAAGCTTAAATGATGGGATTTGAACTCATGACTTTAGAAATTAATTTACCAAGCTCTAACCACTAAATCACACTAACTCTTGTTCCTATTTTCTCAACCACATATTCTTCTTATGAAATTCTCAAGCTATCTTCCTATTTTGACCTCAAGCAAAATTACCATTTTACCCCTCCTACTCAATAAGCATAACTAAGCATTTTAACCTATAATCCACAATTCTAAAGCACATAAAATCATTCAAAACATATATATTCATGCAAAACAATATGATATGCATCCCGACCCCCTTACTCTAGGGTTGGCTTTAGGTGGGGTTTCACAAGTACCGTTGTATTGGAGCTGGTCGGAAGATGGTCATGTGGGCAAAACCGGAGAGGTTTGTGTCTAAGAAATGTTGGATAAAATGAAACTGATTCGGGAAAGGTTAAAGGCGGCTCAAAGTCGGCAGAAAAGCTATGCGGACAACCGACGAAGAAAATTGGAATTTCAAGTCGGGGACCGTGTATTTCTGAAACTAACACCAAATAGGAGAATTTTGAAGCATCCGAAGGGCAAAAAGTTGAATCCGAGATATTTGGGGCCGTTTCTGATTAAGGAAAGAATTGGACCGGTAGCTTACCGATTGGACCTGCCAGATGGGTTGACGGGTATCCATGATGTCTTTCATGTGTCGCAATTAAAAAAGTATAAAGTGGATCCTGGTCATGTATTGAATGGTGAACCGTTGGTTTTGCAGCCAGACCTGAGCTATGTGAAGAAGCCTGTGCGGATATTGGACCGCAGTGTTAAAACTCTCCGGAATAAGCAGATACCAATGGTTAAGATTCAGTGGGAGCACCATGGCACGCAGGATGCCACATAGGAGTCGAAAGATTGGGCAAAGCGAAAGTACCCCGAGTTGATATAGAGGTATGCTTGAATTTCGAGACGAAATTCTTCTAAGGAGGGGAGGATATGAAACCCCAGTCAAAACCATCCTTAGAGTAAGGGGGTTGGGATGCATAACATACTTTACTGCATGATTAAATATATTTTTATTTGATTTTATGTGCCTTGGATTTGAGTTTTAATGTCTTGGAGGCTTGTTGGTGAATATTGAGTGAGAAGGGAAAATGGTAATTTTTGCCTGAGGTGAAAATAGGGAGATAGCTTGAGGATTGGATAGGAAATAAGTTGCTAGTGAAAATAACAACAAGAGTTGTTGTGGTGTAGTGGTTAGAGCTTTCGAAATTAATTCTTGAGGTCTTGGGTTCAAATTCCATCATAGGAGCTTTAGCTTGGTTAAATTTTATTTTTGCTTGGGAAGTAATAAATTCGGCCTTAGTGGTGTTTGGAGTAGGGTAGAGATGTTGTCCTGTGGGAGGCATGATAGGAGTCTTCAAATCTTACTCATTTGTTCTACTCGAATTTCCTAAGAGGAATTCATTTTTCCTTGATCTTTAATTTTCCTTAGTTCTCAACTCATGAGGTTGAGCAAGTTGTTCTAGCCATTTTCTTTCCAGAAATTTCAGTGAAGTGCTGTGGCTTTGTAAGATCGAAATGTCTTAGTGAAGGACTTCTTATGGTCCGGAAATGTGAAAGAGTTGTAGGAGATTTCAAGAGGAAAATTCCTCTAGTGAGATTGCTGAAAATTCACTCTAGCTAGTTCAACTTCCTTCTTCGAATGAACTGAAAATTCTCCAGCTTATTGTGCCATCAAGGTGTCGAGATTCTTAGCTAACATTCCCTCCCAAATGCTGACAAAAAAATGGTCTTTTGGATCAGCTTGCAACCTAAATTCTTTAGCCATTTTTGGACTGTTCAAAGCTGCAGCAAAACCAGGAAAAATTCCTGTGCAAATCGCAACTTTGAGAGTCCAAAATCAAGCTGTTTTCTTCCAGAATTTGTTCAGCACCTTAGCCATGTTTTTCCTCCATGAAGAATGCTGGAAACCAGCCTTGAAATCCCCTAGAATTCCCCTTCAAACTCCTTTCAAATGGGCTGGAAAATGGCAGCCGAAAACTGCCCAGGGAAAACTCCAGCTTGCGAAAAATGCTATGCAGGATTTTGTCCAGCTTTGTTTTCTAATCTTCCTCCAGCCGAAACACCATCATTGTTCTGCTTAAACCTTTCTTAAACCTCTAATAACAGAGCCCCATTATTCCCCTTAAGCTTCTGCACAAAAATCAGACATGGCTGCCCGAAAATCTCTCCAACAAATCCCTGCAATTACGCTTGATTGATTACCAAATTTCCCGCCACCGTAGTTTAGCAACTTTCCATAATGTATCCCTCAAATAACCAGACTTCTTCTTCACCATTATGCTCCCTATTTTCGGCCACCATAAGCTTCCTTAAGCCAACATTAATCCCACCGAAATTCTGCTCAAAGCAGTCAGCCATGGCAGACTTCCAAAGCTCTCCAACAATCAAGATATTCTAGGATATTTAGTTTCCAAATTTACTTTCTAAAAATATTCTTCAAGAATTTTGACAATTAACCTTTCCTTTTCCCTTCCAAATCAGAGAATCATCTTCCTAAACCCTACAGAAATTCGGCCAGCCCTAGTTCTCACAGAATTTCGGCAGCTGCAAACTACAATCTCACAAATTCCTTCAAACTTCAAGAACACACACACTACACCAAGAACACCAACTTCTTCCTTTCACCTAATACCCCTCCAAACCACTTCAAACCTTCTATAAAATCTCCAGATTTGACCTACTCACTGCCGTGATTCCATCAACACCATTTTTAACATCAAACTCCACAAATCAACTCGCTACTTCGGATCAAAACCAGATAATTCTGTGAATGTTCAAGAACACCTTCAAGGTAAGTTTGTTCTAACAACTTCATCTTCTCCAATCTTGATCTCTAGTGATAATATATGTGAATAGACATGCTAATGGACTCTCTCTCTCTCTCTCTCTCTATCTTCCTCTCATGGCCGAAACTCCCTCTCTTGGCCGGATAGCTTCTTCCTCCATGGCCATGCTCCCTCCACCTTCCTTGAACGATTTTAGGCATCTAGGAGTTGAGATCCATTCTAAACTCCTTCAAGGCATCCCTCAACCGAGAAAGTCCCTTCAATCTTTCTTTTAAATTCTAGATTCATGTCTCTAGGATGTTGATAGTATGTGGATTGTGATAGGATTTGAGTATGCATTGTAGAGATTGAAGAATGAATATATGTATAATTGTGAAGGAGATGGGATTTATTCATGAAAGGATTATATTGTTTGATTGAATGATGATTTGGGGTTTGATGCATGTTTCCATATCATAGGTAGTATTTGTGATGAAGTATGCTAGAGATTATGTCACCATTGGTAATTAGGACTTATATTTATGTTAGATTATTGAAGCCATGGCCATATCTATGCTAGTAGAGGTTAGATCATGTCTTGATAAATTGAGATCTATGCTTGTATGCATGATTTGGATGATTTGATGAGTTGAATGATTGTATATGTTTATGATTGTGAGTAACCTTGGAATTATGATCATGATCTAGTTGTCCCTAAGCAAATTTTTATTTCATAAATAAAATATTTAGTAATATAATTTTGCTAGTGATTTCGAAAAACCCTAGGAAGAGTGGATTTGGAATATTATATTTATATAAAGGAAAATTTAGTCAAAGAAATAATAGTTTTAATAGAAAAATAAAATATATAGATACTTTATAAAATAATGAAATCCACTAAAGCCTTTTATGGAAATAATCATGATTAGTAAAATACTTATTTCTATAAATTTAATTATCATCTTTTAATCAAAACCTATTAAAACTTATTTATTATTTTTCAAGCAAGATTCATTAAAATTCATTTTCAACCAACTTTAGTTATCAATTATTTTCTAACAACTAAATTATTAATAAATCATTAACAAATAAACTCTAAATTTTTCTTAGCAAGTTTTAAACCTTTAACTTATTATTACCTATTTCCCAAAACATTAATTATTTTAAATATCAAATTATCCTTAGCCTATAAACCTATTTATTTATTGAGTGGCCTTAAAGCTTGGGACACTAGGATCATGATAGTAGTAAGTTGAGTTGTTTTAAAATTGAGGATGTGGATTGTGGCTTGAAATTGATTGTGTCTTGTATTTGCTCATGTAGGGTTAGGTCAGCTGTTGGAGACCTTTTATTTGTGAGCAAGAGTCAGGTAAGCTTCTGCATAAAACCTGATTGATGTGAAATGTTTTCCTTATGGCAAGCCAAGTGTAGAGTGTATGGACACTCATTTATGTAAAGACAATTGAGGTTGAACTCTCTCTTATTTCAAACAATTAAATTATTTAAAAATCAAAGAGCAGATTTGCCAAACTCAAACTTTTCTAGAGCTGATTTTTACAAGGACTTTGGAAACCCTCAAAATGCTATTTTCATGTAGAACAATGTTTTGTTCATTTTATCCCAAGTGGGAAACGTCGTTGAGTACTCAATACGAGTGGTCTACTAGGACTAGTCTTTGAAGGGTTAGGGTAAGTCTCTCAGTAGGTGGCCACCTCTGAGGGGTGAGTCCTTCCCGGATAGGACGTCAGTCCAGTGGGTCGTGCCGGTCCGAGCTAGCAGTGTTCTTTTCAGTCAAGTGACTGTGTTTTGCCGGAATGGACACCCGGTTGTTGTTTGGGTGTAGAGAAGGAGGAGTATATTGCCAAGTAGGCCGATCACCTACTTTTGTCAGTCTGCACAAAGTGAAGCATACTGACCATCCGGTTGTGGGGCCCAACGTGTGGTAACCCATAATCCTTTCTTATGAGTGGTTGATTTTGTTGATCATGTATGGCTGGAAAAGCTAAAACGCCACTCTTGCTTTTGACTATTGTTTATTGCTTGCTAATATTTCTCTTATAAAGATTTCACACTTTGCATCCATGAACTGTTTTCACTAAACACCCAAAGCACACACGGACTTACTGAGATTTCTGTCTCATCACCTTTTTACCATGATTTCAGGTCGATCCTGCTGTGGGGATGAGTAGCTAGTGTAAACTGCTTGGGAAGAGATTGTTATCGTTTATTTCTATGTATTGCTTTGGGGAGTCGAGAGTGGATAATTTTATTTATGGTTTTGTTTTGGGAATTCATGGATTTATTCTTGGAGTATTTTGGGATGTAATAATTTTTTTTTAGTTAAAATATTATTTTATTACGCTATTTTATTTGTGTGGCCTAGTTATAAAGCCCCCTTGTCCTTTGGACGAGGCGACATCCCCGGCCCTGGTGGGCCTAGGTAGCGGGGTGTTACAGGTACTAATAAGCTGAAGGTTTAAATCCTATTATAAATAAATTTGGGTTTATTTGGTGGAGGGTCCTTGGACCTAGATGGAATTATTTAAAATACTAATCCATTAATAATTAGTTGTTGGAAAATAATTGGTAACTAAAATTAGTTGTAAGTAAATTTTGATGGGTTTTGATTGAAAGATAATAAATAAATTTTAATAGTATTTTTGAATATAAGACTTACAAAATTAATATTTTACCTATTATGAAAATTTATATAAAAAAGTTTTATTCGATATTATTATTTTTTATATATTTTATTTTATATAAAATCTATATATTTTATTTCTTTAGTAAAAGCCATTATTTATTTAACTCAAAAATCATTATTTTATATAATAGTCCAAATCGGCATGTCCCTAGGGTTTTCAAAATCACTAGAAGAAATTATAGCTTTAATCATTTTATTAAAGAAATAAAATTAGCTTAGGGATAACAAGTTCATGATCGTATTTCCTATTGCTATCCATAATCATGAACATACACTCTACATCAATCAACAAAACATCCAAATCATGAATAAAACATAGATCCAAATCTACCAAGACATAATCCAAACTCTACTAACATAAACATATTCATGGCTTTAACAATCATACATAATCACAAAACCCTATTCACCGAAGGTGACATAATCTCTAACATGCTTGATCATTCATACTACTCACGACATGAAGACATGCAACAAACCCTAAAAACGCCATATAATCAACCAAAACAAATCTTCTCATACATCAATGCCATCTCCATCATACAACTAGATTTATTCATGCTTCAATCTCAACTCCAACACAACAACACATGCTCAAACCCTAATCATAATTCGTCCCCTTCCAATATCATTCTAGAGACATGAATCTAGAATTTAAAGAGAAGGTTGAAGGGTTTACTTGAATGATGACTACCTTGAAGAAGTTTCGAAAGAAGCCTTACTCTTAGGAGACTTGATCTGTCCAAGAGAGAAGAAGAAAATATGGCCATGGTTGAAGTAACCATTCAGCCGAGAGAGAGAGAGAGAGAGAGAGAGAGAGAGAGAGAGAGAGAGAGAGTTCATTAGTGTGTGTATATATATATTAGGAGTTGAAGATAAGTGGAGATGGAGATGATTAATCATGCTTACCTTGAAGGTGTTCTTGAGCCTTCAAGAAAATTCTGATTTTTTATCCAAAAGAGAGACTTGGATTTCGGTATTTGATGTTAAAAATTGTAGAAGTTGTTTCAAGGGATTGAGTAGGTGTGATCTGGAGTTTTTGGAGAAAATTAGAGAGGTTTGGGTTGGTCTTAGGCGTGAGGATGCTAGTAGGTGTTCTTGAAGGTTGGAGAGAATGGAGAGAATTTGGATGAAGCTGGCCGAAATTTTGTGGGAATGGGGTGGCCAAATTGTTTGAATGGTTTTTGGTAATTGGATTTTTTGATTTGAGAGCAAAAGGAAAGCTGGTTGTTTGAAATTCAAAGAGAATAATTTAGGGAATCAATTTTGGAAACAAATATGGTAGAAAGATCTTCGTTAACGGAGAGCTTTTGGAAAGCTACAATGGCCGACTGACTTGCTGGAATTCTGCTGAGATGAGTGTTGTTTGATGGAGCTTTAGGGTGGCCGAATTATGGTGGAAAATGGTGAAGGGATTTTCTGGTTGTTGGAGGATTGATTTATGGTAGTTTACTGAATATGTTTGCTGGAATTTTGGTCTTCAATCAATGGCTTGATTAGAGTGATTGATGGAGATATTTTAGGAGCAGCCATGGGACTGATTTTCGAGCAGAATGCTGGGGAAGATGATGAAGCTCAGTTCATTGCTGTTCAAGGGGAGTTTGTACAGAAAAATGGTGGAAGTTTTGGACAAGGCTGAAGAAGAACAAAGCTGGAAAATCCTGAACAGATTTTCGCAAGGTTTGCTGGAAATTTCTGGGCAGATTTTGCTGCCATTTTTCATTCAGTTCGCAGAAGGTTTGAGGGGGTATTCAAAGGTCCTTCAAGGCTACTTTCCAGCCTTCTTTATGGAGGAAAAATAAGGTTGAGTTGCTCGATGAAAAACTGGAAGAAACAGCTTGGTTTTGGCTCACCAATGCTACGAAAATTGTCTAGAAAATTTTCTGGTTTGCACAGTTTTTTGAGCAGCTCAGCTTTGGCTAGAATGTTCAGTCCTCAAGCAAAGTGAAATGGCCATTTTTCTGGCAGCATTTGGGAGGAAAAGAGAGGTGAAATTTTTGACACTTAGACTGAACAAGAAACTGGAAAAATTCCAGATTATTACATGAAAAGGATGAATATACTTAGGTTGGAGTTTGAAGGTTCAACCATTGAGATTAATTCTCTTGCGAACCTTCCATAACTCCTCCCCATTTTCGGCTAATAAGATGTCTCACACTTAGACATTTTCGAACCTTCAAAGCCTCAGCACTTTGCTGGAATTTTTTGGAAATAGAATTGGCTTAGATGAATTGAACAACTTAACGAAGGGTATGAACCCCCATAGAAATTTTTGTAGGGCACAAGAGTAGGATTAGGACATCCCTATCATGTCTCCCCTAGGACAACATCCTACCCTTCTCTAAAGCATGCAAGGGCCGAAATATAGCCTTCCTACACAAAAATAAAATTTAATCATGCTAAAACTCCAATGATGGAATTTGAACCCAAGACCTCAAGAATTAATTCCAAAGCTCTAACCACAAAACCACAACAACTCTTGTTCTTATTTTCTCTCCCAAATATTTTTCGTATTTGATCCTCAAGCTATTCCTCTATTTTCACCACAAGTAAAAATTACCATTTTACCCTTCTTACTCAATAAACACAATTAAGCCATCTAGACTACAAATCACACATCTAAGCACATAAAATCATATAAAAATATATTTATGCATGCAAGCAAATATGATATGCATCCCAACCCCCTTACTCTAAGGTTGGTTTTAGCTGGGGTTTCACATCCTCCCCTCCTTAGAAGATTTTCGTCTCGAAATTCTGGCTTACCTCTATTTCAGATCGGAATACTTCCGCTTAACCCACTCTTCTAATTCCCATGTGGCATCTTGCGTGCCATGATGCTCCCACTGAACTCTTACCATCAGTATTTGCTTGTTCCGGAGATTCTTGATGCTGCGGTCCAATATTTGCACGGGCTTCTCCACATAGCTCAAATCGGGTTGCAACACCAATGGCTCATTATTCAAGACATGACAGGGATCGGCATTGTACTTCTTCAACTGTGACACATGAAACACATTATGAATTCCTGTCAATCCATCTGGCAAGTCCAATTGGTATACTACTGATCCAATCCTTTCCTTTATTGGGAACGGTCCCAAATACCTCAGATTCAGCTTTCCACCCTTCGGATGCTTCAAGATTCTGCTATTCAGCGTCAATCTAAAAAATACACTGTCCCCGACTTGAAACTCCAATTCTCTCCGCCGGTTGTCCGCATAGCTCTTATGTCGGCTCTGAGCTGCCTTCAACCTCTCCCTGATCAACTTTACTTTGTCTAACATTTCCTGAACACAGACTTCTCCAGTTCTACTTACGTGACCATCTTCTGACCAACTCTAGTATAGCAGTACCTGACACTTGCGTCCATATAAGACCTCGTACGGTGCCATCCCAGTTGAAGCTTGGTAGCTATTATTATACGACAGCTCTGCATACGGCACACACTCGATCCACTTATCCCCGAAATCTAGAACACAGGCTCTCAGTATATCTTTCAATATCTGTATAACTCTTTCTGACTGCCTATTGGTCTGCGGATGCGCCGTCATACTGAACTTCAGACTCAATCCCATCGATTCTTGAAACTTTTCCCAAAAACGAGATGTAAACCTCGGGTCTCGATCAGACACAATACTTGAAGGCACTCTATGAAGACGGACTATTTCTCGCATATAAGTTTGAGCCAACTTCTCCATAGAGTCTCTTACATTCACCAGTATGAAATGGGCTAATTTGGTCAGTCGATCCACCACTACCTATATGGCGTCCTTCTAGGTCCTTCACATAGGGAGTTCGGTGACAAAATCCATGGTCACTTCCTCCCAGTTCCATTCAGGTATTGGCAATGGTTGCAATAGTGCCGCTGACTTCTTGTGCTCTGCTTTGACTTTCTGACAAATGAGACAGGTCGAGACATACTTGACCACATCCCACTTCAGTCCGAGCCACCAGTAGGTCCTCTTTAGATCCTGGTACATCTTGACTTCCCCAGGATGAATGGCGTACTTGCTCTTGTGCGCCTCTTCTAAAATTTTGTCCTTTAGTTGATGCTCTTCGGGTACACACAATTGATCCCTGAAATGCAAAACTCTCTCTTCGTCTTGCCGAAATTCACTGCCTTGTCATTTAAGCTCCTTGTCCTTGAAAAGTTGGAATTCTGCATTACTTTGCTGAGCTTCCACGATTTCCCGCCTTAAATCCTATACGAATTTGAAGTTACTAACAACAATTCTTTTCTCTTGCACTTCTGAACCAACACATCCTGAACCACTTGAATCTCCTATACTCTTAATCTAGTCATACCGACTTTTCTGCTTAGGGCATCAGAAACAATATTGGCCTTCTCGGGATGGTAGTTGATTAGACAACGATATTCTTCTAAGAATTCCATCCACCACCACTGTCTCAAATTTAAATCCTTCTGGGTGAAGATGTACTTTAGGCTCTTGTGGTTAGTGAACACTTCATACGCAGCTCTGTAAAGATAGTGTCGCAATTTCTTTAGAGCAAACACAATGGCTGCCAGCTCCAGATCATGAGTAGAGTAGTTGACTTCATGAGGTCTCAACTTTCGAGAAGCATAAGCAATCACTTTCCGGTCTTGCATTAATACTGCTCCCAATCCTTCTTTTGAGGCATCGGTATACAGAGCGTAAGGCTTGTCTCCCTCGGGTAGACTTAATACTAGTGCTGTCATCAACCTTCGCTTCAGCTCTTGGAAACTCTGCTCACATTTCTCACTCTACACAAATGGAACGTCTTTCTTCAGCAGTCGGGTCATAGGTAATGTGAGCGTTGAAAACCCTTTGATGAATCTCCTGTAGTAACCAGCCAATCCCAAAAAACTTCGAATCTCGATGATGTTCTCCGGTTGCTTCCAGTCTGACACTGCTTCAACCTTTGTTGGGTCTACCTTGATTCCCTTCTTGGTCACCACATAGCCAAGAAATGCTACACTGTCCAGCCAGAACTCACACTTGCTAAATTTAGCGAAAAGCTTACTCTATTATCACTCCGACAGGTTCTTTTGACCCCAATTCCAAATCTGGCTTGATCTCATCCCCCCGATTGGGTGATGGAATTTGAGTCGTCTCAAACCCCGGTGCCACATGCTCAGCTTCCAGAACTCTACTGCCTGATGTGGCTACACGGCGCTTTGGTGCCATTCTAAACCATGCCCAGATGATGAGTTTATGCATTTAAATTTAAAACATTTTAAGCATGCAATCACATTCAGGTTTAAAGAAAATCATATGCAAGTTTTTGTATAAAGAATTGCATAAAATTTTTTCAAACCTTAAAGTACTCCAAGTTCTCTTATATGCATAAATTTGAATTTGAAACAGTAAACAGAAATGAAACTCCTTAACTTAGAAGTTTACGAAAAGCAGTAAATAAATATCCAGATCATAACAACCCTTAGTCCCTCTAGTCCTCATAAGAATCTTCAAAGTCGGTCTCATATAACCATCCCCTAGAATTCTTAGGGAAATCTATCCCAACCCCACTTGCAAACCCCTCCATTAGCTCTTTCCCGAGTCGCCTAGAACTCTCCCCGGGTTCAACCTGGTTGGGTGGAGGAATAAAAGAAGGCCTAGGTGGAGACTCATAGTCTATCTCCCCTGGGTCATCACTATTTGTTGATAAATCCACTATGGGACTAGGAGGGTGGGGAACATGCTCCACGGCTATCTCCTCATCTTCACTGTTAGAACTCAATACTATCACTGGGATTGGGGGTGGCTCATGGATCGGGACCTTATCATCACTGCTATCTTCCAAAGGGATGACTGGCTGAGGAGTAGGCTGAGGTACTGGAAGGTCTTCTGGGTAGATAGGTATAGGAGGATGCCATTGCTGCCCCTTCCTCGTGGTTCTAAACATTCTAACCATCCTACAACATAAACAAGATAGATTAGATAAGGATTTGAACTTAAATAAATAGAACATATACTATCAATATTTGCCTAAACTTAGACTCTAATACCACTTGTAACATCCCATTACCTAGACCCAACAGGGCCGGGGATGTCGCCCCGTCCAAAGGATAAGGGGTCTTTATAACTAGGACACACAATAAAAATAAAACAACACCTTAAAAATTTAAAGCATATTACAACCCAAAAATTCAAAAATAAATCCAAAATAAAAATTGTTCACTCTCAACTCCCAAACCATTACATAAAATAAATAACAACATATCTTCCAAGGCAAACAACACTAGCTACTCATCCCCACAACAGGATCGACCTGAAATCATGGTAAAACGGGTGATGAGATAAAAATCTCAGTAAGTTCGTGTGTGCTTCGAGTGTTCATAGAAAACAGTCCATGAATGCAAGGTGTAAAAATTTCATAAGAAAAATACTGGCAAGTAATAAGCAATAGTCAAAATCAAGAGTGGCGTTTTGGCTTTTCCAACCACACAAGTACAAATAAATCAACCACTCAAAAAGGGTGGTCATGGGTTACCACACGTTGGGCCCCATAACCATACAACGGTCAGAATGTCATACTTTGTGCATACTGACAAAAGGTAGGTGATCGGCCTACTGGGTGAGATACTCCTCCATCTCTACACCCAAACAAAACCAGTTGTCCATTCTGGCAACAAACAGTACCCTTGATTGAAAATTGCTAGCTCGGATTAGCACAACCCACTGAACTGACATCTTATCTAGGAAGGACTTACCCCTCAGAGGTGGCCACCTACTGAGAGACTTACCCTAACCCCTCAAAGACTAGTCCTTGCAGTCCGCCCTTATTGAGTACTCAACGAAATTTATCCCACCTGGGGAAAAATGAATAAATCATAGCTCCACTTGAAAATGGTAATTGAGGATTTCCAAAGTTTTTAACAAAGTTGGTTTTAGAAAGAGTTTAGAGTTTGAGTAAAATTGCATATTGATTTTCAAATAATTTGTTTGATTGAAATGAGATAGGAGTCAATCCTCAATTGCCTTTACAAAAGTAAGTGTCCACGCATTCCACATTTAGCTTGCCATAATAACCATTTTGCATCAAACAAGTTTTTTGCAGGAGCTTACTAGATCCTTGCTCAAAATAAAGGTCTCCAACAGCTGACCTAACCCTGCCTGGGTTAAACATGAGCCATAATTAAACTCAAGCCAAAATTCACTTTCACAAATAATCCGAACTCAACTTACTACAACCATGACCCTAATGTCACAAGCTTTAAGGCCAAATAAAAAATAAAAGGGTCTATAAAATAAATCTAGCTTGATATTAAAATAACTAGAGTTTGGGAAATAGCTACTAATAAGTTGAAGATTTAAATCGTGCTATAAATAAATTAGAGTTTATTTGATGAAGGGTCCTAGGACCTAGATGGAATTATTTAAAATACTAATCCATTAATAATTAGCTGTTGGAAAATAATTGGTAACTAAAATTAGTTGTAAGTAAATTTTAATGGGTTTTGATTGAAAGACAATAAATAAATTTCAATAGTATTTTTGAATATAAGACTTACAAAATTAATATTTTACCTATTATGAATATTATATAAAAAAGCTTTATTTGATATTATTATTTTCTATATATTTTATTTTATATAAAATCTATATATTTTATTTCTTTAATAAAAGCCATTATTTATTTGACTAAAATATCATTATTTTATATAATAGTCCAAATTCACATTTCCCTTGGATTTTTGAAATCACTAGAAGAAATTATAGTTTTAATCATTTTATTAATGAAATAAAATTATCTTAGGGACAACAAGTTCATGATCATATTTCTTATTGCTATCCATAATCATAAACATACACTCTACATCAATCAACAAAACATCCAAATCATGAATAAAACATAGATCCAAATCTACCAAGACATGATATAAACTCTACTAACATAAACATATTCATGGCATTAACAATCATACATAATCACAAAACCCTATTCACCGAAGGTGACATAATCTCTAACATGCTTGATCATTCATACTACTCACGACATGAAAACATGCAACAAACCCTTAAAATGCCATACAATCAACCAAGACAAATCTTCTCATGCATCAATCCCATCTCCATCATACAACCACATTTATTCATGCTTCAATCTCAACTCCAACACAACAACACATACTCAAACCCTAATCATAATCCGTCCCCTTCCAATATTATTCTAGAGACATGAAAGAGCGTTCATTAGTGTGTGTGTGTGTGTGTGTGTATTCATTCATTCAGAGTTGAATATAAATGGAGATGGAGATGATTGATCATGCTTACCTTGAAGGTGTTCTTGAGACTTCAAGAAAATTCTAGTTTTTTATCCAAAAGAGAGACTTGGATTTCAGTAGTTGATGTTAAAAATTGCAAAAGTAGTTTCAAGGAGTTGAGTAGGTGTGATTTGAAGTTTTCGGAGAAAAGTGGAGAGGTTTGGAGTGGTCTTAGGCGTGAAGATGCTAGTAGGTGTTCTTGGTGTTCTTGAAGATTGGTGAGAGTGGAGAGAATTTAGATGAAGCTGGCCAAAATTCTGTGGGAATTGGGTGGTCGAATTGTTTGAATGGTTTTTGGTAATTAGATTTTCAGATTTAAGAGGAAAAGGAAAGCTGGTTGTTTGAAATTCAAAGAGAATAATTTAGGGAGTCAATTTTAGAAACAGATATGGTAGGAAGATCTTAGTTGATGGGGAGCTTTTGGAAAGCTACAATGGCCAACTGGCTTGCTGGAATTTTGCTGAGATGAGTGTTGTTTGATAGAGCTTTAGGGTGGCCGAAATATAGTGGACAATGGTGAAGGGATTTTCTGGTTGTTGGAGGATTGATTTATGGTAGTTTACTGAATATGTTTGCTGGAATTTTGGTCTTCAATCAATGGCTTGATTGGAGTGATTGATGGAGATATTTTAGGAGCAGCTATGGGAATGATTTTCGAGCAGAATGCTGGGGAAGATGATGAAGCTCAGTTCATGGCTGTTCAAGGGGAGTTTGTACAGAAAAATGGTGGAAGTTTTGGACAAGGCTGAAGAAGAAGCAAAGATGGAAAATCTTGAACAGATTTTCGCAAGGTTTGCTGGAAATTTCTGGGCAGATTTTGCTGCCATTTTTCAGTCAGTTCGCAGAAGGTTTGAAGAGGTATTCAAAGGACCTTCAAGACTACTTTCCAGCCTTCTTTATGAAGGAAAAACGAGGTCGAGTTGCTCGGTGAAAAATTGGAAGAAACAGCTTGGTTTTGGCTCACCAATGCTGCGAAAATTGTCCAGAAAATTTTTTGATTTGCATAGTTTTTTGAGCAGCTCGGTTTTGGTTGGAATGTTCAATCCTCAAGCTAAGTGAAATGGCCATTTTTCTGGCAGTAGTTGGGAGGAAAAGTGGGCTGAAATTTTTGACACTTGGACTGAACAAGTGCTAGTGTTGTGCCCTAGAGGCAATCACTTATACATTATATATGACATATTTTATTTTAATAAAAGGTATTATTTATCTTATAGTTTCTTTTATTTACTTTAAGTAATATAACTGTTCGATAAAGTCCCTAATGCAACACTGTGTTAAGGAAATCATGATAGAGATCATGATATGAGATTCCTACTACACTAGATGGTGTTAGTACTTAAATAGTCCCTAGTCATAGTATTAATGAGATAGGATATCATTAATGCGTTAAGATTAGCATATGTTAGACTTCCTAATTTGATCAGGCGGTGGTTCTCATAACCGTGAGTATTGAGATACTCAAAGTTAACACATGGATGCTTGGTAGTGGAACAAGTTCATTGGATGACCTAGCTTTGAGATAATCATATGGATAACTATTTATTGCCAGTGATATAATCTCAATATAGCAAACATGCAAGTATCCTTGGACTTGAGATCTCCAAGGTACTTTGTTTGCTGAGCTTTGTACTTTTATTCCAATCTCCAGAGCTCGATCGAGGGCCGCCTATGGGATGGATATTGGGTACATTGTGAGGTAAACGAAAGTAGTTGAGAGGGTCAATAAAGGATTCACCACTCCTAATAGTAGGGGCAAATATCTCACGGCCACTTGTAGGAATTACTACTCGAAAGTCCTTGGCCAAGGTGATTGTGTATTGGAAACATTTCTAATTGATACACTTCTAGAGTAGTGGGTTCCTACTACAAGTACTATTGTATTCGGGCAAGAATTAATTCTGGAGGGAGTTGGCACTAATTCCGTACTCCAAACCGAATGAGATATTGTATGGTGAAAGGAGTTAATTGCACTGAAGTTTGTTATTGAAGGATTCATGTCAAGCCACTTGACTTCCTGGACTCTTGAGTGGTCATGATGTGTTGCTAGATACTGCTCATGATCTGGGAATATAGGTTTATTAGTTGATGAATTAATAAACCAATCCTGATTAGAATTAATACGATTAATTCTAATTAATTATGGATTATTAATCTCAAAGACGTTTGGATTAATTCATGTTCGCTACCAATTGATTATGAAATCTAATAGGTCACACACAATAGAGGATTATATGCTCAAGGTGTTATTTGATAACATTGTCGGGTTAATTGAGAGAAAGAGAAGTTATTGTAGACAAATTATAATTAGTTATAATTTGTGGTCTAAGTTGTAATTGTGAGAATTTGATGTTTCCAATTACAATTAGGGAATTCTAATAGGATTAGAATTCTCAGTTTTAGTAGGGTTTTAGGTATATATGTATGATATAACCGAAAACCCTAGTTGATGTTGAGTCACCCGAAATACAGCTAAAAATAGCTGAACAACACACGATTCTCTCTCCTTTGTTCTCTCTTTCTCGTTTTTCTTCTCGAAAGAAAAACCCTAGACGCCATTAATTTTTGCTAGCCATTAATTTTTGCTAGCACAGAAATTTTAGTGCTTGAGTATACTTCTGTGTGGATTACTGTTACAGATAATCACGCACTGTGATTATAGTGGTTTGACGTTCAACTCACGTAGAGGTTGATCACGAGGATTGCTAGATCGCGCCTCAACTTAAAGAAGAAAATTTTGTTCTTCGCACGATTACCCAAAGGTAAAAAGCTGTTACCTTTACTCTCTTTATGTCTTGTTTTCGACACATAGACGGGTCCTAGGAAGGAATATCGTTTGATTTTCCGCTGCGGTGTATGGGATAGGAGCCTGAGATATCCAACAGTGGTATCAGAGCCATACTATGTGTGGTCTACGGACATTGTTTTGGCATGAAAAACTATTTTCGTGTTTGTCTTTGTTTGCTGTGAAAAATCATTTTCACTCGAGTCGAAATCGTTTCGATCTTTATGAGTTGGGTCCGCAGCACAATATGATTGTGTTATAGTCACAAAGTATTTCGAAAAGATGCTTTCTTTGGAGATGAAAAATTTCTACAGAAAAATGTTTTCTTGTAACATGGATGTTGCCCTCTGTTTCATCTTAATTTTCCGTTTTGATTTTGTTTAAACTAACAAATTGGTTGCTATTTATAGCTTCAAAATAGAAAATACAGCTGAGAATTATTCTCACTGAAAATTTGCACGAGAAGAAAGCACCAGAAATTGTTTCTAGAATTTTTTGAAAATCATCGCCATTGTTGCAGAACACAGGTGGCACCGGCTCCGGCCTCCAAGCCGGCGCTGGTTCCATTCTGTTCGTGATGTCCGAAAATCATTTTTGGAAGGAAAATTTTTTTGGAAACCAGAATAGAGCCGGCGCCGGCTCCGGCTTCCGAACCGGCACCGGTTCTGCTCTGTTTGCAACCAACGTTATTTTAAAAAAAAAATTGGGAACAGAATTCTAGAAGGGAAAAACCTCATTTGATGAGAGACAGGACCCAAAAGCATTTTCTCAAAATTAGTTTTGAGACAATCAATTTTGTTCTTCAAAATAATGATTTTGAAAATCTAAATTTCGTGTATCTTTCTAAAATGGTGATTTTAGAATTTGTTTTGTCTTTCCAAAATATTGATTTTGGAATGATAAAAGTATATGTTTATTTTGTTTAAGCATAGTCAATGACATGGTGGATGGTTATGGACTAAAACCAATTATATCTGTTCATGCATTTTACAATTTTAGTTTTTATGAAATAGGGCCTGCGTGTCCCTCCTTCTCTAGAATTCTTGTGTAATTCTCTTCTCATCTAACTCCCCTCAAATGTAACTTGAGGTTGTCTCTCTTTAGGAAATTATGTAATTAGTTTACATAGGTTAGATAGGAGTAGAATTATTTTATTCTAGAGATGGAAACTAAAACAAGGCAAGGAGGTAAGACCTTCTACTTAAATCATGCATGAACACATAGGGCTAACTATATTAATTTCTTTTATGGCTCAAAGAAATTAATTAAAAGAAATTAATTTAGGGTAAAGTCCATAACCATACCACATAATCGCTTTATTACCATAATTATCAATTATGTGATTATTGATTATTATGCATGTCATTCAACGAAATCACTAAAAGGAACAAATCCCTCAATTAATATTAAACCTAATTCCTTCCGTTAATATAGTAAGAACGAGATTTCTTTTTCAAGACCAGGTTGTTGGACAAACCCAAGCCTACTTGACATTGGGCATGTTCAAGCTATGGAATTAAATTCCTGATTAATGGGTCGGGTTTAGCTAAATTCATTATCCCGGTTAGGCAAACTCAAGCATAAAGAAATTTAGAGGAAAAGTTAGGGTAGCCCAAAAGGCTTTAAGATTAAAAGCTTTTAATCACCCAATGATCCGGTAGTTACATACGATGTAATTGGTATTGGATACCTACCAATGAACTTAATGGTGGCTTGTTGGGCAAACCCAAGGTTATTCTTGAGGAATTTGGATACCGGTCCACTAGGAAAGCTTCCAACAGGCTTTCCCGAATCAGTAGTGGGGGCTATTGGTTTGGGTAAAATAGTGGAGTAAAAATGTATTTAATTAAAGACCTAATTATCTGCATATCATGTGCATATACAAGTAGCTAATGTTCTCTATCTTTACATTTAGGTCACTTACATCATGTCAACAAACTTGAACTTACGTAGTATATTGGAAACCAATAAGTTAACCGAATCGAACTTTCTCGACTAGTATAGAAATTTGAGAATCGTTCTCAAATCGGAAAAGTTACTCTACATGCTAGATGCTCCTATTCCACCACCACCAGCCCAAGATGCTCATGCTAATAAGCATGCTGTCCATAGAAGGCACAAGGAGGATAGTGATATAGCATCATGTATTATGCTGGCATCCATGACTCTTGAGTTGCAAAAACAGCACGAGCATATGGATGCTCAATCGATCATTTTACATCTTCGAGAGCTGTTTGATGCCCAAGCCAGAATTGAAAGATATGAGATCTCAAAGCAACTATTTCGTTGTAAAATGGCAGAAGGTTCTTATGTGGCCACTCATGGGCTGAAGATGCTGGGCTTGATAGAGAAGCTTAGATCTCTTGGGTTTACAATGAACCATGACTTAAGTGTTGACTTAATTCTACAGTCTTTGCCTAATAGTTTTTCACAATTTGTGATTAACTATTAGATAAACAAGATTGAGTCCACCATTCCTGAGTTGATCAATCTTCTCAAAACTGCGGAATCCCCCATGAAGAGGGATTCCAATGCGATTTTAATAGTAGAATCTTCCTCTTCTAAGAAGAAAGTTCAAAAGAAGAAGAAGAAGGCTCCCATGAAGCCCAAAGGTAGTGTGAACAAAAAGGACACAGCTACCAAGGGCCCATGTCATTATTGTGGGAAGATGGGCTACTGGAGGTGCAACTGCAAAGCCTACTTAGAGACCATGAAAGACAAGCTTACAAGCACTTCTACTTCTTCTCCAGGTCTATTTATGATTGAGATTAATACTGCTTTTAGAAATGAGATATGGGTATTAGATACCGGATGTGGATCCCATTTGTGCAATAACTTGCAGGGACTAAAGAGCAATAGAAGGCTAGAGAAAGGCGACGTGGACCTACGTACCGCAGATGGGGCAAAGGTTGCTGCATTTGCTGTGGGGACATACAAGCTGAACCTGCCTTCGGGATTGATTCTAGAACTGGAAAACTATTATTATATACCAGTTTTAATGAAAAGCATTATCTCAGTTGCGTGTTTAGACTTATGTGAATTTCATTTAATATTTAAGAATAAATGTTGTTCTTTTTCATTGAATGATATTTATTATGATTCAGCAACTTTGGTTAATGGTTTATATGTTCTAGACTTGGACAATCCAATTCTCAATATAAATAATAAGAAATGTAAAATAGATAACTCTAACACCTCTTACTTATGGCATTGTCGTTTGGGCAGTGTAAACGAAAATCGTGTTTCTAAGTTACACAAGCTTGGTGACTTAGGGTCATTTGATTATGAATCATATGGCACATGCGAGTCTTGTTTACTAAACAAAATGACTAAAACTCCTTTTCCTAAACAAGCAAAATGACTAAAATTCCTTTTCCAGGAAAAGGAGAACGGGCCAAGGAGTTATTAGAACTCATACATTCTGATATATGTGGCCCAATGTCAATACAAGCAAGAGGAGGTTATAACTATTTCATAACATTTATCAATGATTTCTCACGATACATGCATTTGTATTTAATGAAATACAAATCTGTGGCGTTTGAAAGGTTCAAAGACTTCAAGAATGAAATAGAGAAACAACTTGGCAAAAGTCTTAAGACTCTAAGATCTGATCGATGAGGAGAATATTTGAGTCAAGAGTTTTTGAGTTATCTTAGAGATAATGAGATATTATCTCAATGGACTCCACCATATACACCTCAACATAATGGTGTATCTGAGAGAAGGAATCGAACCCTTCTAGACATGGTACGGACCATGATGGCTTCTGCAGACCTACCAAAATCGTTTTGGGGGTAAGCACTAGAGACTTCTGTTTATATACTAAATAGAGTTCCGAAAAAATCGGTTGATACTATCCCATTTGAGATGTTCTTTGGTAAGAGACCAAAGTTGTCTCACTTGCGAGTATGGGGTTGTCCTGCCTTTGTTTAAAGGCTACAGTCGAACAAACTTGATAGTAAGTCTAACAAGTGTTTGTTTGTGGGATATCCAAAAGAATCTTTCGGATATTACTTCTATCAACCCTCCGAAAACAAATTATTTGATTCGAAGTATGCCGCCTTCTTAGAGAAGGAGCACATGCTCAAATGGGACAGTGGGAGTAAGATTGAACTTAGTGAAGTTCATGAAGACCAAACAAATGAGGATCAACCGTCTAACCCCACATCTATTGAGAGAATAGATGAACCTTCTAATACACAAGAACCTCATAGATCTAGTAGGATACGTATGGCACCTGAGAGATATGGATTTCTCATTAGTGACCATAATGACGTATTGCTTATAGATGAAGATGAGCCTACTACCTACAAGGATGTTCTAAATAGTTCAGAATCTGACAAATGGCTTGAGGCCATGAAGTCAGAGATGGATTCCATGTACGACAACTAAGTATGGACTTTGGTTGATCCACCCAAAGGAAATACACCTATTGGGTGCAAGTGAGTTTTCAAGAAGAAAACGGACTTGGATGGTAACTTAGTTACCTATAAAGCACGACTAGTGGCGAAGGGTTATCGTCAACAACATGGTTTTGACTATGATGAAACCTTCTCGCCAATAGCCATGTTGAAATCCATCAGGATACTCCTAGCCATTGCTGCTCATTATGATTATGAAATTTGGCAAATGGATGTGAAAATAGTTTTCCTAAATGGAAATCTGACTGAGGAAGTATATATGACACAACCTGAGGGTTTCACATCCAATGATGGCACAAAGGTGTGTAAGCTGCAGCGGTCTATTTATGGACTTAAGCAAGCTTCTAGGAGTTGGAATATCCATTTTGATGAAACAATCAAAGAGTTTGGTTTCATTCAAAATATGGATGAGCCTTGTGTATACAAGAAGGTTAGTGGGAGTGCAATCATTTTCTTACTGCTTTATGTAGATGATATATTGCTAATAGGAAATAATATACCTGTCTCGCAAACGGTTAAAATTTGGTTGTCCAAACAATTCTCCATGGGGTGAAGCAACATATATTCTTGGAATAAGGATCTATAGAGATAGATCCAAAATGTTGCTTGGTTTTTCACAGTCTACATACATAGATAAAGTGCTAAAGAGGTTTAGCATGGATCAATCCAAAAAGGGATTCTTGCCCATGTCACATGGTGTAAGCCTTTCAAAGTCGATGTCTCCCAAGACACAAGTTGAAAGGGATCACATGAGTAAGATTCCATATGCCTCGACAGTTGGATCTATCATGTATGCTATGATATGTACTAGGCTCGATGCATCTTGTGCTTTCAATTTGACGAGCAGATACCAATCCGACCCTGGTGAGGGTCATTGGGCGGCTGTAAAGAACATCCTTAAGTACTTATGAAGGACTAAGAATATGATCTTAATATATGGAGAATGTGATTTGAAAATAAATGGGTATACTGATGCCAGTTTTCAATCTGACAAAGATAATTTCAAATCACAATCTGGCTACGTGTTTACATTATGCGGAGGGGCAATAAGTTGGAAAAGTTCTAAACGAGAGACAATTGCCGACTCTACAACAGAAGCTGAGTACATAGTTGCTTCTGAAGTAGCTAAGGAGGCTGTTTGGATCAAGAAGTTCATGACGGAACTGGGTGTGGTTCCTAGTGTTGTTGGTCCAATAACTTTGTATTGTGACAATAATAGAGCCATTGCACAAGCAAAGGAGTCGCGGTCTCACCAACAATCCAAACACGTACTACGACGCTATCATCTGATCTGGGAGATCACAAATAGGAATGCTATGAAGATAGAGAGAGTTTCCATGGATGAGAACATAGCTGACACACTTACGAAAGCACTATCCCAGAAGAAACATGATTGTCATGTTGAGTCATTTGGTACTAGATACATGAATGATTGGCTGTAGTGCAAGTGGGAGTTTGTTAGTGTTGTGCCCTAGAGGCTATCACTTGTACATTGTCTATGACACATTTTATTTTAATAAAAGGTATTATTTATCTTACAGTTTCTTTTGTTTACTTTAAGTAAGATAACTGTTTGATAAAGTCCCTTGTGCAAAACTGTGTTAAAGAAATCATGATAGAGATCATGATATGAGATTCGTACTACACTGGATGGTGTTAGTACTTAAATAGTTCCTAGTCATAGTATTAATGAGATAGGACATCATTAATGCGTTAAGGCTAGCATGTGTTAGACTTCCTAATTTGATCAGGCGGTGGTTCTCATAACCGTGAGTATTGAGATACTCAAAGTTAACACATGGATGCTTGTTAGTGGAACAAGTTCATTGGATGACCTAGCTTTTAGATAATCATATGGATAACTATTTAGTGCCAGTGATATAATCTCAATATAGCAAACATGCAAGTATCCTTAGACTTGAGATCTCCAAGGTACTTTGTTTGCTGAGCTTTGTACTTTGATTCCAATCTCCGGAGCTCGATCGAGGGCCGCCTATGGGATGGATATTGGGTACATTGTGAGGTAAACGAAAGTAGTTGAGAGGGTCAATAAAGGATTCACCACTCCTAATAGTAGGGGCAAATATCTCACGGCCACTTGTAGGAATTACTACTCGAAAGTCCTTGGCCAAGGCGATTGTGTATTGGAAACAGTTCTAATTGATACACTTCTAAAGTAGTGGGTTCTTGATACAAGTACTATTGTATTCGGGCCAGAATTAATTCTGAAAAGAGTTCTCACTAATTCCATACTCCAAACCGAATGAGATATTGTATGGTGAAATGAGTTAATTGCACTGAAGTTTGTTATTGAAGGGTTCATGTCATGCCACTTGACTTCCTAGACTCTTGGGTGGTCATGATGTGTTGCTAGATACCACTCATGATCTGGGAATATGAGTTTATTAATTGATGAATTAAAAAACCAATCCTGATTAGAATTAATACGATTAATTCGGATTAATTATGGATTATTAATCTCAAAGACATTTGGATTAATTCATGTTCGCTACCAATTGACTGGAAAACCTAATAGGTCACACACAATAGAGGATTATATGTCAAGGTGTTATTTGATAACATTGTGGGATTAATTGAGAGAAAGAGAAGTTATTGTGGACAAATTATAATTAGTTATAATTTGTGGTCTAAGTTGTAATTGTGAGAACTTGATGTTTCCAATTACAATTAGGGAATTCTAATAGGATTAGAATTCTCAGTTTTAGTAGGGTTTTAGGTATATATATATATGATATAACTGAAAACCCTAGCTGATGTTGAGTCACCCGAAATCTAGCTAAAAATAGCTAAACAACACATGATTCTCTCTCCTTTGTTCTCTCTTTCTCATTTTTCTTCTTGAAAGAAAAACCCTAGCCGCCATTAATTTTTGCTAGCACAGAAATTTTGGTGCTTGAGTATACCTCTATATGGATTACTGTTAGAGATAATCACACACTGTGATTATAGCGGTTTAACGTTGAACTCACGTGGAGGTTGATCACGAGGATTGCTAGATCGCGCCTCAACTTAAAGAAGAAAATTTTGTTCTTCACACGATCACCCAAAGGTAAAAAGCTGTTACCTTTACTCTCTTTATGTCTTGTTTTCCACACATAGACGGGTCTTTGGAGGGTATCTCGTTTGATTTTCCGCTATGCCGTATGGGATATGAGCCTGAGATACCCAACAACAAGAAGCTGGAAAAATTCCAGATTACTACATGAAGAAGATGAACACACTTAGGTTGGAGTTTGAAGGTTCAACCATGGAAATTAATTCTCTTAGAACCCTTCCACAACTCCCTCCCATTTTCAGCCAACAAGATGTCTCACACTTAGACATTTTCGAACCTTCAAAGGCTCAGCACATCGCTGGAATTTTTTGGAAATAGAATTGGCTTAGATGAATTGAACAACTTAACGAATTGAGAAGTAAGGAAAGCTAAGAATCAAGAAGGGTATGAACCCCTTTAGAAATTTTTGTAGGGCTCAAGAGTTAGATTAGGACATCCCTATCATATCTCCGCTAGGACAACACTCCTACTCTTCTCTAAAGCATGCAAGGGCCGAAATATAGCCTTCCTACACAAAAATAAAATTTAATCATGCTAAAACTCCGATGATGGAATTTGAACCAAAGACCTCAAGAATTAATTCCAAAGCTCTAACCACTAAACCACAACAACTCTTGTTCTTATTTTCTCTTCCAAATATTTTTCCTATTTGATCCTCAAGCTATCCCCCTATTTTCACCTCAAGCAAAAGTTACCATTTTGCCCTTCTTACTCAATAAACACAATTAAGCCATCTAGACTACAAATCACACATCTAAGCACATGTAATTATACAAAAATATATTTATGCATGCAAGCAAATATGATATGCATCCCGACCCCCTTACTCTAAGGTTGGTTTTAGGTGGGGTTTCACAGCATTTCTAATTTTCCTCAAAAATGTCAAAAATTGGATCTAGAATGGAAAAATATTTTATTTCACCATTCAACTCTAAAAATTTCACTGAATCCATAGATAATACTTAAATTCTTTAATTCCTTCTCAATTTGGTCAAATTTGCGGTTAAAGTTGCAGGGACGGTCAAAATGACAAAAATGCCCCCGAAACCTGGATAGCATAATTCACACCAAAACATGTGTTTTATTGCGTTGATCAGCTTCTCTTCTCAGTGTACCCTCAAATTATTTTTTTTTGTTAAATAATAGTAGCCTTCCAAAGATTTAGGGTACGGGGAAAATAAATCCAATAATTACATCATGGTCCCGACAAGATATTGTTATACAAAAATATTCATCTAGTTATAATAATCTTCTTTTGTTCAGGCCATTGATATAAATTCTCATTCTATCACAAGTAGTGGCCAATCGATGATTAAAATATGGGATATTACACCATTGGAGAACAAAATAGAATACTGCTTGATGTTTTGCCAAAGAGTTGGCAACCAAAAACCTTGGTTATAAAGGAATCAAAAAATCTAAATAGCTTACCTACTGAAAAACAAATTGGCTATCTCTTGACCCATGAAATGAAACTTAAAAAGTTTCAAGAACTTGATAATGATGGCGAAGAAAAAAGAGGAACAGCCTTAAAAGCTAGAAACAATAAAGCTATCAGTGAACAATCTAAAAGTGACTGTGGTACTGATCTGGACATTGAAGAATTGGATATGGTAGCTGGAAAATTCAAATAGATATTTAGAAAAGGCAACTTCAGCAAAGGAAAGAAGTTTGTCAAAAAAAAAAGGACAAACTTCGTCCTTCAAATCTCAATGCTATGAATGCAGAAGTATGTAGAATTTTATTTCTGATTGCCCAAAAGAAAAAGAAAGAGAAGCCAAGACCAACAAGAAGAAAAGAAAATGATTGATTGGAACTAAATTCGATATAGAAGAGAGCTGTGATTCTGAAAATGAAAAAGCAAACATTTGCTTCATGGCTATGGAGGATAAGGTAAATTCTACTTCTCCAGATTTGATAACCGATTTTCATGATTCTGATTGTGAAAAATAAGATGGGTCTAATAAATTGCTATTTGACATGTTTTATGAACTGAAAAAGTTGTTTAGAAGAAATAAAGAAGTGAAGATGAAAATTAACTGTTTGTTAGATGAGAATGCAAAGCTGTCGAATGAGAACAAAGTCTCACTTCAGTCACGTATGTGTGCAAATATTGATAAGGATGTTATCATTACTTCCTTATATCATGTGTCTCTAGAAAATAAATACTTATGTGATAAAATTTATTCTCTTGAAATTATGGTTAGCAATTTTGATGATATTAAAAATAGAGTTGATGATCTCACTACACGCATTGAAAAGTGCACAACACATAGCTGGAAACCGAAATGGTCATGGCTATAGGCATGAGATCAAAGCTGGAAATTACAAATATCACTTTGTAAAAGCTTCTTCATCGTATATGACACACAATTGTTGCACATATTGTGAAAAATCTTGACACAAAGCATCTAGATATCATGTTAAGAAATAGTTTAGAAAATTAGAGGAACCATTACTAACCCCCATGGACCCAAGAAAATATTGGTACCAAAAGCCATTCTTCCATCTCATGAATAAGTACATCAGCTTTAAAGAATTGAGCTCCACAAAGTGATTCTGGATAGTAGATATTCAAGACACATGATGGCAAATGCAGCACTAATGGATAACATTCAAGCTGCAAATAATGAATGTGTCATATTTGAAGATAAGAAAAAGGGAAAATACTTTGTATCGGTAATGTTGGTAAGGGATCCTCCATCATTATCAAGCAAGTATTATTAATTGATGAATTGAAGTACAACATGATTAGTATTAATCATTTATGTGACAATGGTTGCAAGGTTATTTTTGAAAAAGATTCATGTACTATCGTTGATAATTCTTGTGATGAAATTGATAGGGGCTAAATTAGTCATATTTTTTCTAGTTATTTGAGTCTATTTTGTGATATATTTTGTGAAATAACTAATCATATTCCTTCATATTGGATATTTCCCTTATAAAAATGCTTTTTTTGTAATTTTATGTAAAAATAAGGGAAAATTATAGCTAATTGTGTGATTTTCCAGAATGGAGGCGGCATCAGCCGATGCTGGTTAGCTACTGAATGCACAAAGAAAAGTGAGTGAAACAGGGGAATGAATTGCAATTGAAATTTGAAAAGAAAAAGGCTTCATAGCTAAGCAAGCCAACGGACAGCAAGGAAAATTCAGACAAAGCCGACAGCAAGAGAGAACAATTGTAACAAAGAAAATTCGGTGGGGCCAAGGTGGAGAGAAAAGGGTCAACAAAAGTGGTTGAGAAAAGGACAAAAGGAAATTGAATTCAGCAAAAGAAAACAATTTTGGTGGGCTTGTTACGGCTAAACAAGCTGCTAACCGGGAGGAAGAGAAGTCAACAATAGCAGGCTGTGCAATGAAGCCAATGCAAACAAAGAAAGAAGTGGAAAGTCGGTGGCTCAAGTAAGTTCATGGCTTGGTCATCAGCTGTGCAAGAAGAAATAAAGAAAAGCGACAGATTTGGTGATTGGCTGTGAGCTAATGCTACAAACAGAAGGCAACTCGGATTTCAGCTCAGTGATGGCTCAACAGCAATTGAAAATTGGTTGGGCAATGGCTCGAAAGAAAGAAAGCTTCCGCACGGCTCAATTGGAAGCTGATTTAAGCAAATTCCAATTCAAATGAATTGAAGTTCTCCAAGCACAAGAAGACAAAGTCCAAATTGAATTCAATTTCACAAAAGGTCAAGGCAGTGGGCTATACACTGTTTAATTTTTTCCTTAGTTATATTTAGACTTTTATTTAGTTTTTATTATTCCTTTTTTATTTTGATTTTTTTAGGTAATTACTTCTTCTTTATTTAGGACTCTTTTAGGAACTTTGTAAGCCTATAAATAAAGGCCAATTTACCCTAGGGAAGGGGGGGTGCACAATGTAGAGACTTAGATTTATTTTTGAGTGCATCACCGATATTTTTTCGAGATGACTAGTTCAAGGAGGATTGTACAAGAAGGTTTATGAAGGGAGAAGAATGAGGCTTGTCTATGAGTGCTTTCTTTTACTTTGTTTTCTTTTTCTTGAATAATGATATGTTAATTATTTTATTGTAATTTGACATTGTTTTAGATATTTATAGTTTTAAAAGTTATTTGATCTTTTGATTAATCGATTGTTACTCTTGGTATTTGATTACTTGGATTGATTACAAGATTGATTGATTGTTTCTTTTCATTAACTTTCTTGGGAAAGGGGTTGATGGTGGTTTCAATTGGTTAATTTCATATTTGGTGTCTCTTAACTTACTTGGGAAAGGGGTTAATTTCTAAGAACTGGTAATTAAAGATTAATTGATGTCTACCAGAGTATGGATTCATTGGTTAATTTCATGTTTTAAGTTTGCCAGAGTATGGAAATTTAATTAGAGGATTGTGTTTAATGCATCTTTTGGGTAGGACTGGTTGAGATAGAGTATGTGATGCTAAGTTACCTAAAAGATAGGGATTCATGGATTGGGAAAGAAGTGAGTCTACTTTAATTCTCCATGATGTCAAGAGAATAATTAGTTATGATAAAGGTTGGATACTTCAAGATCGTGTTTGTCTAACTAATGGTTTGAATTACATAATTCTACATTATTGACATATATATATATATATATATTTTATTTTGATTTTCTTTTTTTTTGGGCAAAATTCGCAGCATAACAGTCCAAAAACCAAGCTATTTCTTCTAGCCTTCAAACCAGTAATTCATCTATGTCTTTCCTCCATAAAGAATGCTGGAAACCAGCCTTAAAGGACCCTCCAATACCCCTTCAAACCTTCTGCAAATGGGCTGGAACATTGCAGAAAAATCTGCACAAAAATTCCAACAAACCTCTTGAATGAACAACCAGAAATTCCAGCCTTGTTCCCTCTTCAACCCTATCCGAAACTCACTCCAATTTTCTGTAAAACCAATCTTAGTCAGCCATGAACTGAACTTCATCATCTCCTCCATTGATCTGCACGAAATGAACACCATAGCCACTCCTTAAATCACTCATTCAATCATTACAATCAAGCCTTCATTTGGAATTCAAAATTCCAGCAAATTAGTCCATGAAAACTTCCATGGATTAAGCCTCAACCAACCAGAAATTTCCTCCACCATTGCACTCCATGATTCGGCCACCCTATAGCTCATTCAAACCTCATTCAACTCAACAAAACTCCAGCACAATCCAGTCGGCCATAGCAGCTCCTAGAACCTCCATCAACCAAGCTACTCTTACCATATCTTGTACCTTAATTCACTCCCTAAATTACTTATTTTAAATTTCAAACAACAAGATTTACTTCTTTTTTTAATCTAAAAATTCAATCACAAGGATTTTCCAATCCATTCGGCCAACACCTTCAGCAAAATTCATCCAGCGTTCTCTCCATTCTCTTCATTTCATCAAGAACACACACCACCAGTCTTCAAGCCTAGGACCACCCTAAACACCTCCAATCGCTCTCAAAAACTCCAGATCATGTCTACTCATCCTCTAGAGTCCATTTATGTATTTTATAACATCAAACACTAAACACAAAATTCTTCTATCGGATCAAAAACCAAAATTTTTCTTGGGGATTCAAGAACTCTCTCAAGGTAACCATGAATGATTATGTTCATCTTCCATTCATTTTCAATCTTTAAAATAAATTACTAATGTTCTCTCTCTCTCTCTCTCTCTCTCTCTCTCTCTCGGTGAAATGGTTGTTCCAACCATGACCATTTTCCTTCTACCTCCTTGGACGGATCAAGCTTTCCAAGCGTGAGGATTCTCTTGAGACTTCTTCAAGGTAGTCATCATTCAAGTAAGCCTCTTCAACCTTCTCTTTAAATTCTAGATCCATGTCTCTTAGTTGTTGTTGGATAAGGATAGAATATGAATGGAGATTGAGTATGTGTTTGTATGAGGGAGTTAGGATTAGAGCATGGGGATGTTTTGTCAATATTGTGTTTTATGATATGTTGTAGTTGTTGCATGCTCTTCATGTCGTAAGTTAGTGTGAATGATTAAGCATGATAGATATTATGTCACCTTTGGTCAATAGGGTTTTATGTTCTTATGTTCTTGTTGAAGCCATGAATATGATTATTCTTAGTGAAGTTTGGATTATGTGATGGTAGATATAGATTTAATCCTTTATTCATGCATTAAATGGTTTGTTGATTGGTATTAGAGTTTATGTTCATGATTCTTGTTAGCCATAGGACAAGTACAATCATGACCTTATTGATCCTAAACTATTTAAGTTAGCTAATTTTATTATATTAATAAAAATTAATACTATATTTTCTTCCAATGATTTCGAAAACCTTAGGAAGATTTGGAATTGGATTGTTATATGAAATAGTGAAATTTTAGTCAAATAAATAATATCTTTTATTAAAAATAAATATATAAATATTATATATAATAATATTATTAAATAAAGCCTTTTATATAAATAATCATACTAGGTAAAATATTAATCTTATAAGTCATATATTCATAAACACTATTAAAATTCATTTATTATCTTTTAATCAAAATATATTAAAACTTACTTATTATTAATTTTATTTATCAATTATTTTCTAACTATTAATTATTAATTAAGAGAATAGTAATAATTTATTATTTTAATATCATCTAAGACTTAGGACTTTCATCAAATAAACCCTAGTTTATCTATTAATAACAAAGATTTATTTTTGAACTTATAGCTTATTAATAATTATTTCACAATCCCTAGCTATTTTATTATCAAGCAAGATTTATTTTATAAAATCCTTTTTTATCATCTAGCCTTAAAGTTTGGGACATTAGGGTCATGATTGTAGTAAGTTGAACTAGAATTATTTATGGAAGCAAATTTGGCTTGAGTTTAATTATGGCTTGTGTTTACCCCAGGTGGGGTTCGGTCAGCTTTGGAAGACCTTTGAATTAGCTCAAGCAAGGGAACAGATAAGCTCCTGCATAAAACTTATTTGATGTAAAAAAGATTACTATGGCAAACCAAATGAGATGTGTATGGATATTCATTTTGTAAAGGTAATTAAGGACTGTTTCCCTTTTTATTTCAGTCCAACAAATCATTTGAAAATTAAACAAGCAGTTTTGCATAAATATTAAACTCTTTCTAAAACCAAACTTTGACAAGAATTTTAGAAACTCTTAATTGCAATTTCCAAGTAAATTGATGCTTTATCAATTTTCTCCCAAGTAGGACAATCAACGTTGAGTACTCAATAAAGGTAGGCTAGTAGTATTAGTTTTAAAGAACAAGAGTAAGTCTTCTGACAGGAGGCCACCTCTAGATGATAAACTCGACTTAGAGAAATGATAGTACTACTTAGTCATGCTGGTCCGAGCTAGCAAGTTTTAGTCGTGTGGACTATGTATTGCCGGAGTGGAGAACCGGTTTTCTTTGGGTGTAGAGAATGAGGAGTATCTTACCCGGTAGGCCGATCACCTACCTTTTGTCAGTCTGCATAAAGTGTGGCATTCTGACCGTTATATGGACATGGGGCCCAACGTGTGGTAATCCATGGCCGCCTATTTGAGTGGTTGAGTTTATTGTGAACTTGTATGGTTTGAAAAGAGGAAAACACCACTCTTTATTTTAACCTCATTTATTGCTTGCCAGCATTTTCTCTTATGAGATTTTACAACTTGCATACATTAACTGTTTTACCTGAACACTCAAAGCACACACAAACTTACTGAGATTTTTATCTCATCACCTTTTATGCCATGACTTTAGGTCGATCCTGCTGTGGAGATGAGTAGCTAGAAAGTTGCCTTCTTGAAGACTTTATATTATTTGTTTCATATGTTGCTTTGAGAGATGATAGAGAACAATTTATTTTGGATTTGTTCTTGAATTTTTAGGTTGTAATAAGTTTTTAATTTTCAAGTATTGTTTTATTTTTGTTGTGTGACCTAGTTATAAAGATCCTTGTCTTTTGGATGGGGCGATATCCCCGGCCCTGTTGGGCTTAGGTGGTTATAGAGTGTTACACTAATTGACCTCGCATCTTAGCCTCAAAATCACCCATAGATTAGGTTTGGAAACTACTACCACGAGCTCTAAGTGGTGGTACCGAATACTCTTCTTCTTCAGGTAGAAGTTTGACTTGTCCCGGATACTGTACATCAAAAGGTCGTAACCAATGCCTTACCTCCATACTGTACTGATAACCACAACTAGTAAGTGTCTACTCAGTAACTATATCGTGCTCCATGGTGGTTTCAGTAAGTTCCCCCTCCAAGCTAATTCTAAAGGCTTCTAGAATTTTTATTATCACGAAGAGGAAGACAAAAGCTTTTGTAGAGAGGCGAGAGTAGACTACATCCTGCATGGATTGAATGATTAAAGGAGTAAGTAGGATGAGTAAAGTGTACATCATCCTATGAAGAATATACAAGTCAATAATACGGGACTCATTGAACCCACTAGCTTTTGGAACAATATTGTAAGTAAAGATATAGATTAGGGCACATAGGTTAGCTTCAAGATCATTATTAGAGTAAAAACCTACTTGCCCTATAGGACCTCTTCTATATAGTCTCAAGGCAGCTCTAGAATTACTCACTTTCCACTCATGATCAGACAATATCTTGTGGTTGTTGTAATCTATAGCTAACGAAGGACCTTCATTATTTACATAGAAGATGGCAGCTAATCTCTCTCTATCTAAAAAAATAGGGACTCCCTTTACTCTAGTCTCAATGGTCATAAGATGGTTAGTTCGCTTTTGAACTATGTTAGCATAAAACTCTTTTATCAGCACAGGGCAATAGGGTCCTTTAAGCTGAATAATTGGTCTCTACCCCAAGCTTCTAAACATGATGCCTAACTTAAGGGCACATTCTAGTAAGGGTGCGAAAGTGCATTCAACTATAATCTTATTGGCAGCCCTTTTAGTGTACCACTCTTGGCAGGATGGATCAATGACATTAGCAGGGTGTAAAAACAATGGGTTTATGGAAGTAGAAGTAGAAGAATATGAAGCTTTAACCAGTTTAGACGATTGACCCCTCTTTCTAGGCATGGTGAAAGGATATGAAGATGGCTAAGCAAGAGGATGACTAAGGTACCACCCTAATGTCACAACAACACTCAATATACTCAAAAGGGAGATTTTTTAATTTTAAAGTGTAATAATGTTTCTGAAAAAGATAGCACAAAAAATCTTGTAGAAAATCGTGTTTAAATGGCTTTTATAGAAGCAAAAAGTAATATAGTAGTTTTTTGCTGTCAGATTTTTCAGAGTTTTGGACTCAAGGATCAGAAGAGGGTGAATAAAAAAAGTGAGTTCAAAATGACACTTTTTTAGGCAGAAACATTTTGACACTGTTCCAGAGTTTTGGTTCATAGATTTTGGATGCAGAGTCCATACAATACACTCAATTCAAACATATGAAAGCTTACTCTTTCAAATCATTTTATTTGTGTACTTCAAGGTAAAATTAAACTGGACCACAAGGTAAAGAGACATAGGAATTTACAATTGATACATTTGATAACGATTCCTAGTCTATGATTCTTCACAAAGGCATCTTAGTATGCAATCTCTTAAGCTTGTCTTATACTCGATCACCCATTCTTGGATTCTATTGCTCAAGAGTTGCTTAGCAATCTCATTTGTATGCCTTGAAATAATTTAGGTCAAACATGTCCTATCACATATAGTTCACACAAGTTAGTTCTTATCAATATTTGTCATAAGTTAAAACACAGCAAAATGCCCTTAGGGCTAACAATCTCTCCCTTTATGGGTGATGACAAACATGATAGTATTATGGCATAAAAACAATTATATGTACAGTACGGACATGTTAAACTGAGTGAAACAATAATATTTTTAATAGAAAAATTGTTCTCTCATTATAGGACTCAAAGAGTGTTTATGAGATAAAGATAAGAAAATTTAAGCATATACTCACAAATATGGCTCATTGAGCCTATGGCCCAAGCAACCTCTTTATCTTCCTTCCTTCCATCTAAGAACTATTTCACAGGGAAATAGCCACATAAAGGTCACAAAAAAATGTACATGAGGAGGTGTAGAAGATAGATCATAAAAAGCAATGCTCTGCCTATGTATATGCATATATAAACAGTAGTTAGAAATATGCTAGCTATGAAGCACGTTTCTGAATAGGACTTGATTTCAAGATTTTGGACTTCCAAAACGTTCTTCCAAAATGGGTAAAATAAGGCAGAAGCTAGCCTTTTAGAAAGTCATTTTTGAATTGTTATTTTAGATTGAGGAAATATAAGTCCAAAACTCCCCATGTGTATGTGCAGGATAAAAAAGGAATTTTCACAAAGATAGATTAGAGGTTTTCAACCCAACCCAGTTTTCTCAAGGTATTTCAACACAAGGAATTTTATGTGCAACCCCCCCCCCCCCCAAAAAAAAAAATACACAGTCTTCATAAGCATAAATATCCTCATCATCCGAATATTTTGGCATAATGCGCATCACAACCATTTTCATAATCACATGATACTGCTAAGTGAAATAAGGCATATTTCAAGTTCTAAATCCATATTCAAGAGAAAAAAATTTATATAAAATTCACTTAGACAGACATCCAAAACTCTCAAAATAGTTTTCTAGATTTAACAGACAAAAGACATTCAAAACCAGTCTTATCATAATATATCAAAATAAACCCATCACGACAGTCATAAAATTTTCTCATCACACAATTCAAACAATAGCTACGCTATTCTCAAAACAATCCATAGAACAATTTCTTCTTTACTCAAAGCACAATAGTCATCAAAGCCACAATCATAGTCACTACTAAGTCACAAATCACATGCATGATAGAGAAAAAAAAATAATTGCACAATATAATGTTTGATCAACCCAAATCCCAAAAATCTATTTCACAGAATCACAAGCTTGTCTTTTCAGTCTCCACATCACAATCTCTTCTTAGTCCACTACACAGTATTTAGGGTCATTGATTAGAATGGCCCTATTTGGGACCATTCGGCTTCAACTGACCCAGCCACAGAAAGGAGGCCTAAAATGGCCTCAATGCATTACTGAAATGCGTCCTAAGTAAAATAGGATGCATTAAAATAATGTGTTTTGCCCATAGCGTCCTATACCGCCGTTTTCTTCAAATCCTTAGTTGCGCCGATGCATTGCTTCCCCACCCCCCGCTGCTAAATTTCTGTAATCGTCGCACCTACTTCCCCACCCCCATCACTACAAAAATTCTACTTTTGCTACAGCTAGGATTTACAGCCGTTGCCGGTTTTCTTCCCCGCCCCGCCGTCCCTTCAAATTTTCTCCATTTCTGTTCGGTTCCATTTTTTTTTTAGAGACTGATTTTTTTATTTTTTATTTTTTTGCTGGGGCTAGAGTAGAAAATTGGGACTACATTTGGGACTTTGTTGACTGGATCAATCACTGTAGGGTTTGAAGCTCGAAGCTTTGGGTAAAGCCTCGGACAAACAGACAAAGAACTGAGAAGGGAAAATTCAGGGTTTTTTTTTTCCTACCATTCTTCTCTAGTTGTTTTAATTTTTGGGGGGTTTTTATGAGAATGTGTTTGATGATGGCTGTGTTGATCTAGAATGCTTTGGGTTGAGCTCTGTTTTTTGGATCAAAGTCGGAGATTTTATTTAAATAATTTTTTTTTGGGATTGAGCCGTATGTGGTTTTTGATTTTGAGATTGAGTTTGATGTTGTGTTGCTGTGTTGAGCTGATTTATTTGTTGGATTTTTTTTTTTTTTTGGCATTTTGTGGTTTAGGCATTTTGTTGGATTTTTTTTGTTTTGGCATTTTGGTATTAAAGATGTAGATTAGTGGATTTTTCTTGCTACTGTATTTGAGAAATTGTGGAGACGTGGGATGTAGCACTAATAGACCATAGTGGGGCACTTGAACGGTGGATTTGGATTTGGGAAGAATTTGAAATCCACTAATAGCCTTGTTTACTTTGCTGTGGCATTGGTGATTATGTGTAGGTATTCACAGGACCAAACATTTTAAATTGGTCCAATAATTTTCATGGACTCCAAAAAATGATAGGAAGAAATCCTAGGATTCAACAACTGAGTTGTATCCTCATATTGAGAAATGCCATGGGAATGAGAATTATGATAAACTCTTGAATTTGATGATTTTTAATGCATTCATTTCATAGCATAAGTGGATGTATTCTTTCAACAAAAATAAAGCACTTATCAGTTACAATCACAAATTTTGCAAGGTGAGGCCATTGATTGTTCAAGGAAAATCTTCATGATTCCCAAACACATAACATATAAATTTTTCGTCATCATCATCAAACAACCAAAATCTTGAGAAGACCCTCAAAGCTAACACCTCCATTTTCATGGCCTCCACCCAATTTGATCATATTATTGATATTATCATCTTTACCATCAAGACCAGCCCATGTTAGGCTCAAGTTTTAAAATAATTTTCTTTTTTTTTCTTTTTTTTAATAATCATTATGTTACTAGTGTTTTTTTTGGGGGGGGGATTAAGAAAGGTTTCTCTAATCATTATATTGCTAGTAATTTTTTAGGATAAAGAAATGACGAGAATGAATCTAGATTTGTTATCCTGTTCACATAACAGCAGGAGTTGAAATCCATATATTTCCAGAATGAATCTGGACTTCAAATGACACACACCCACTGCCCTTGGGGGGGGGGGGTTTGTGGTGTGGTGTTTTAAGTATTTCACGTCCATAAGAATAGAAATAATCTAAACCACTTTAGATGGACTTTGTACTAGGATATCTTAATATCTTAATATTCTTTTATTATTTATTATTATTTGTATATATAAATATCTTAATGTTATTTTATTATTTGTTATTGTTATATCTTAATAATTAAAATAAATATCTTAACATTAAATATAGCAAATATGATGTTATTATTTGTATTTCACGATATATTGTTAGGTAACATGTTAAATTATAAAACATATTTAAAAAATTTGCACAAAATATATATTTTCTTTATTTAGATAAATGTGCATATATTTAGGTAACAAGGTTGCGTTGTAGAAACCAAGCACAATAAATCTAAATCATAGACCACAATTTCGGGTTGTAGAAATCTCAATTTCCAATTATTCAAATTATATAATGTAAATAGTTATAAGTAGTCCCTACTTATGTAATTAGATGCCTTAAATGTTAACAATTATAATTTGACGTTATTTTGTTCAGGATGGACCAAGTGCACCCTAGTATAGTTCTAGAACCAATCATAGATGACATTATTACACGGCAGACCAAGCACTGGTCTTCTTTGATTTGGGCGCGACATGCTGAGATTTGCGAGGCTCCTTTACTATTTAGGCGATGCGATTCCTATTTTTGTGAGGTCTATCCGTGCAGTAATCGGGTCATGCATTACATAGATCTTGTTGGGTTTGGTGTGGTATGTCGAGCTAGACACATCCAGGTGGATTATGCACTGGTCACTGCCCTAGTTGAGCGATGGAGGCCCGAGACACATACATTTCATTTCCAGGTGGGTGAGGCCACAGTAACATTATATGACGTTGCTATTTTATAGAGATTGTTGATTAACAATGAGCCTGTTATAGGAGATGTGTACGGACGTTCGCGGGTTGTTTGGAGCGATATAGTATATAGACTTCTAGGATTTCATCCTTGCAACGAGCATTTTAGGGGCAACCGACTTCATAAGTCGGCTTTAGAGGCGCATTTGTCACTCCTACTTCTTGATGATGCCCCCGAGGTACAGGTTTAGCAGAGGGCTCGGACCCTTATATTTCTTCTTATTGGAGGTCTGCTTATGTCGGATAAGTCAGGTCACTTGCTCCCGCTGCATTTTTTTACCATTTTTAGAGGATTTTTCTTTATGCGGGCGGTTCAGTTGGGCCAATGCGATGCTAGCGTGGTTGTATAAGTGTCTATGCGATGTTACTGATCCGATGGCACGAGAGATTTGTGGGCCCATGGTCCTACTTTAGGTAAGGTTATTATATATACTATACAGTGAGTTTTATTTATAGTTTTAGTGATTTAATACCTATCTTTATTCTATAGTTATGGGCTTGGGAGCAAATTCCCATTTTACGTCCTGATAGAGTGGTTGCGATTGTGGTCCCTCCACTTGCACCGCATGGTGCACGGTGGGACGTGCAATTTCATCTCCAGCGGGCTAGTTCTCACGTGTTGGTTACATATAGGGATCAGCTCGATGCTATGCATGAAACTCATGTAAGTATTTGTACTACGTTAGCCAAGATGACTTTCTATTTTTTCTACTATCATATATACATTTTTTATTTGTTAAATTAATGTTCATAGTTTATTTAGCGACCTTATGATGAGTTGGTGGTGGAGTTTTTGCCTGCACATTATACTCAGGGATCTGACATCTGGCGATCGTGGACCCTACTTATTTGTCGGGATGTCATGGAGTTCCACCATCCTGACCACGTGCTTCGCCAGTTTGGTCTATCACAGTTTATTCCTCCGCACTGTAGATACCATACGGAGTTTCATGCGATTGGGACAAGGGGGAACCGCACGACAAACTGGTCTGTTCATCAGGCAGCATATGTAAAGATGTGGGCTGCACGACGCTACATTATCATCGACAGCATGCCAGGCATCAACACTGAGCCTGGTTATATGCACTGGTATCGACCTCGGACTCGGTGGCATATAGGAAATCTGACGCCACCAGGCGTCGAGGCGAAGGGCTACCAGGGTGATGGTTTAGCTGCTACCGTTATGGTACGTTATATTACTTTTACACTTGTTCTTATTTATTCATTTTTTTAGTAACTTTAAAAATAAATAATTATCGAATTGTGACTTTGCTACACTTGTTTTTCAGGAAGATTTTATTAGATTGGCCATTTCTATCACATCCGAGGCCATACCAGAGGCCGACATGAGATCGCGCGATGCTTTTATACGCATTAGAGAGGCGGGCGCTCGGACGTTGACCATGGCTGGGATTAACCCTACTAGAGCAGATGTTTGTCCTGTTCCAAATCTAAGTAGGCTAGCTTGTCCCGAGCAGGTAGCATGTAGTGGGCTGAGAGAATGAGTCGAAGGTCGATCGATCCGAGGATAGGGGCATGGTGCGAGGCAGCGACGTGATGCCCGCAGTGTAGCTGTAGATCAGCAGCCGATTCAACTGGAGGCAGATGTACCGGTACTATTACTACCCCCATCACAGCCATGCACGGAGACTCAGGATGCACTATCTACTTGTCAGTTGGAGTTCAAGGCGGGACCACAGGACATGGCATGATAGATTCGCTGACCCCAGATCACTTGATGTTCGATGCTAGCTATCTATATCCAGTTTCTAAGGACGCTGTAGAGCTCGATGATGATTTGGCTACCCAGGGACAGGAGGGAGTAACACAAGAGACCCACGAGGACTTGCCACTTGGGAGAGCAGGTTTTGGCCTAGCCTGGCCTCAGCGGTGGCAGCGTGACTATCACCCTAAGATATTCAGGGAACCAATGTGAAACCGCAGTCAAAACCAACCTTAGAGTAAGGGGGTTGGGATGCATATAATAATTTATTGCATGTTTAAATATATTTTTAAATGATTTTCTATGCTTTAGATTTGAGTTTTATTATCTTGGAGGCTTGTTGGTGAGTATTGAGTGAGAAGGGCAAAATGGTAATTTCTGCTAGAGGTGAAAATAGGTAGATAGCTTGAGGATTTGAGGTTTGATGCATGTTACCATGTCATAGGTAGTATTTGTGGTGAAGTATGCTAGAGATTAGTCACCTTTGGTGAATAGGATTTATACTCATGTTGGATTATTGAAGCCATGATCATATTTATGCTAGTAGAGGTTAGATCATGTCTTGATAAATTTAGATCTATGCTTGTATGCATGATTTGGATGATTTGATGAATTGAAGGATTGTATATGTTCATGATTGTGAATAGCCATGGAAATATGATCATGACCTAGTTGTCCCAAAGCTAAATTTTATTTCTTCAAAATAAAATATTTAATATTACGATTTTTGGCTAGTAATTTCAAAAAAACTCTAGGATGGGTAGAATTGGATTATTATATATATATATATATATATTATGGATATTTTAGTTAAATAAATAATAGCTCCTACTAAAAATAAAATATATAGATATTATATAAAGTAATGAAACAACTAAAGCCTTTTATGGAAATAATCATAATTAGTAAATTAATTATTATTATAAATTTAATTATTATCTTTTAATCTAAGCCTATTAAAACTTATTTATTATTTTTCAAGCAAGACTCATTAAAATTCGTTTTCAACTAATTTTGGTTATCAATTCTTTTCTAACAACTAAATTATTAATAAATCATTATTTTTCCTAAAAAACACCTAAGACTCTTCATCAAATAAACTCTAAATTTTCTTAGCAATATTTAAACCTTTAACTTATTAGTACTTATTAACCAAAACAGTAATTATTTAAAATATCAAATTACCCTTAGCTTATAAACCTATTTACTTGTTGTTTAGCCTTAAAACTTGGGACACTAGGATCATTATAGTAATGAGTGGAGTTAATTTAAAATTGAGAAAATGGATTGTGGCTTGAGATTGTTTGTGGATTGTTTTTGCCATGCGGGGTTAGGTCAGCTTGTTGGAGACCTATTGTTGTGAGCGAGGATCAGGTAAGCTCCTGCATAAAACCTGATTGATGAAAAGTGTTAAATTATGGCAAGCCAAATGTAGAGTGATGGACACTCATTTTTGTAAAGGCAATTGAGGGTTGTCTCCTGATTTATTTCTGATAAATGATTCATTTGAAAATTAATAGGCAGGTTTACTCAAACTCAAAACTCTTTCTAAAACTGTTTTTGACAAAGATTTTGGGAACCCTTAATTGCCATGTTCAAGTGGAACTGTGTTTTGTTCATTTTTCCCAAGTGGGATACGTTACGTTGAGTACTCAATAAGGGTGGACTGCTAGGGCTAGTCTTTGAAGGGTTAGGGTAAGTTTCTCAGTAGGTGGCCACCTCTGAGGGGTGAGTCCTTCCCGGATGAGATGTCAGTCCAGTAGGTCGTGCCGGTCCGAGCTAGCAGTTTGTTTTATTTTAGTCAAGTGATTGTGTTTTGTCGGAATGGACACCCGGTTGTTGTTGGGTATAGAGAAGGAGGAGTATCTTGCCCGATAGGCCGATCACCTACCTGTTGTCAGTTTGCACAAAGTGTCGGCATTCTGACCGGTTATGGGGCCCAACGTGTGGTAACCCATAATCATTTATTTCGAGTGGTTGATTTTATTGATTATGTATGCTTGGAAAAGCCAAAACACCACTCTTGCTTTTGACTAATGTTTATTGCTTGCCAGCAATTCTTTTGTAAAGATTTCATACTTTGCATCCACGAACTGATTTCACTGAACACCCAAAGCACACACGGACTTACTGAGATTTTTGTCTCATCACCCATTTTACCATGATTTCAGGTCGATCCTGCTGTAGGGATGAGTAGCTAGATTATGCCTGCTTTGGAAGATTTTCTAATGATTTATTTTTGTGTAATGTTTTGGGGAGATGAGAGTGGATAAATTTTTATTACGGATTTGTTTTTGGTATTTTGGGATTTATTCTTGGACTGATATTTATTTTGGGATGTAAAAAATTTTAAGTTCAAGTATCATTTATATTCCGCTATTTCATTTGTGTGACCTAGTTATAAAGACCCCTTGTCCTTTGGACGGGGCGACATCCCCGGCCCTGGCAGGCCTATGTAGCGGGGTGTTACAAGTGGTATCAGAGACTAGGTTTAAATAATATTTGTGCTAATTCTTTAAGTCTAAATCTTTATCTAACCTAACTTGTTGTTGTTGTAGGATGGTTAGACTGCTTAGGACTGCGAGGAAAGGGTAGCAGTGGCCCCCGCCTATCTTTCTAGACCCAGAGGACCTTCCAGTTCCCCAACCTGCCCTCCGCCAGTTATCCCTATGGAGGATAACAGTGATGGCGAGATTAACCCTGTGAAGGATAGCAGTGAGGACGAGGTCCAGATCATTGAGCCACCCCCGATTCCGGTGATAGACATAAAAGCTTGGATAGTGAGGATGAGGTGATGATAGTGGAGCCTGAACCCCACCCTCCTAATCCCGAGGTGGACTTAGCAGCAGATAGCGATGACCCGGGGGAGATAGACTACGAGTCTCCGCCTTAGCCTTCTTTTCTTCCTTCTTCCAGCCGAGTAGAGCCCGGGGAGACTTCTAGGCGCCTTGGGAAGGAGCCAATGGGGGGATTTGCTAACGGGGATGGGGTAGATTTTTTCCAAGAACTCTGGGGGATGGTTGTATGAGGCTGATGATGAGGGTTCTGATGAGGATTAGAGTACTAGGATTTCTTTTGATTTGGATGTTATTTGTTTATTATTTTTCGAGAACTTTTATGTCAAGGATTTTTAATTCTCCTTTCTCTCAAGATTTCAAATCTATGCAAATCCATTTTTGAAAGAGAATTTATTCCTTAGCTAAAATTACATCCGCTTTCCATTTACATCTATTTGACAGTGCATGCAAGTACAACTATAATGATTTGAACCTTACATGCATACACTTATCATTTGGGGTGTGGTTTAGAATGACACCAAAGCGCCGTGCAGCCTCAACAGGTGGAAGAGTTCCGGAAGCCGATCAAGTGGCACCGGAAGTGGAAACAGCCCAGGTGAAGGCACCCAACCGGGATGAAGGGAATAGTCAGAATATGGGATCGAGGTCTGAAGTTCCAGTTGATGTGACTATGGGCCAGGCGTTCAGCAAGATGGCTGAGATTTTACAGTTAATGACCGAGCGACAGAACCCTCGGGGTGAGGACGAGGCCTTAGAGAGGTTCTTGAAGTTTCAGCTGCCCATCTTCCTGGGCGAAGCAGAACAAGATCAGAAAGCAGAGCAGTGGGTTAAGCAGTTGGAGGACATATTCGCGATGCTCCAGTACACCGAGGAGCGGATGGTTAAGTTTGTAGCTTTTTGATTGAGAGGACCAGCTCGGGCATGGTGGCAGTAGGTCCAAGATGACTGGGAGATGGACTGGACAAGCAGGAATGGACATGGTCCAATTTCGTTGAAGCCTTCAGGGCTGAATACATCCCACAGTAGATTGTGGAGAAGCGAGAGGACGAATTCCAGAATCTGAGGCAGGGAAGCATGTCGGTAGCCCAGTACGCGGCCCGGTTCACTCAGTTGTCCAAATACTACAAGCGGTTGGTGGACACCGAACAGAACAAGACGAGGCAATTCGTCAAGGGGCTGAGACCGGAATTGCGAAGAGCATTGGCACCTGCTCCACCGACAACCTATTCGGGGGCTGTAGACGCAGCTACGCGAATGGAAAATGAGGATCACAGCAAGATGGCAGCAAAACCCTTCCAACCGCCGAGACAGCCGCAGGGTCACTTTCCGAGACCACAACCCCACAAGTGCCCCGCCAATCACCAATAGCAGAACTGGGGAAAGCAAGCCCAGACAGCATCAGGTGGACCTGCCCCAAATCTCCCATCATGTAGGCAGTGTGGAAAGAAAGGCCACACCGATAGGAATTGTTGGTCCAAGGGTGGAGAAAGAAAGTGCTATCACTGTGGTGACCCGAACCACCTGAGGAGCGCTGCCCCAAATTGCACCGCGTCGGGCAAGGAAACCCGGCTCAGAACCCGAGGCCCAACCGAGCCAACCCCGCGGGAGTATCCGGGAGTGGAGCGTCGAAGCCGCAAGTGAAGGCCAAGGTATTCGCTCTCAACGGAGAGAAAGTTGGGGCCGATGCAGCAGTGGTAGAACGTACGTTCACTATTCAAGGACGTTCCGTTAATATTTTGATTAATCCTGGCTCTACTCATTCCTATATAAACAAGTTGTGTGCATGTCATTTGGGTTGTGATGGAATGGAGCTACCTTTTATTTTAGAGGTAAGCACACCTCTGGGGAAAATGGTGCAAGCGGATCGGTATGTAAAGGAGTGTAAAGTTAATGTGGGGAAAGAAAGTTTGGAGGGGGATTTGATACTGTTAGACCTTGAGGATTATGACTTGATTTTGGGGATGGACTGGTTAGCCAAGCATGGGGCTATGGTAGACTTTAAAAATAAGACAGTCCAGTTCATCAGATCGGGTTGTGATGTATTGGAATTTAATGGCAAGAGGGTGAGAGAATGTAAGTACTTGATTGTAGGGGCTAAAGCCCGGAAATTATTGAAGCAAGAGTGTCAAGGGTACCTGGCTTACGTGATAAACAAGCCGAAGGACCAGTGCACTTTGGAGGACACTGAAGTAGTAAGGGATTTCCACGATGTGTTTCTGGCAGAACTTGATTCTCTACCTCCTAGCCGAGAAGTAGAATTCACCATCGATTTAGTTCCGGGAGCAGAACTAGTATCGCGGACTCCGTACCGGATGACACCGACAGAGTTGAAAGAGCAGTTGGAGGAGTTAGTGAGTCAAGGTTATATCAGACCTAGCACGTCGCCTTGGGGAGCGCCTGTGCTAATTGTGAAGAAGAAGGACGGCACTCTGAGGCTATGCATTAACTACTGGGGTTTGAACAATTTAACGGTCAAGAACAAGTATCCCATACTGTTGATTGACGAGCTGTTCGACCAGTTGCAAGGATCTAGTTGCTACTCTAAGTTGGATCTGAGGCAAGGGTACTACTAGGTGCGGAGAAGAGAAGATGATATTCCCAAGACAGCCTTTAACACCATATATGGACACTACAAGTTCGTGCTGATGCCGTTCGGGGTAACTAATGCTCTAGCAGTATTCATGGACTTGATGCACCGAGTATTTCGACCTTATCTGGACAAGTTCATGGTAGTCTTCATCGATGACATTTTGATTTACTCCAAGAGTCCGGAGGAGCATGCGGAGTATCTGAAGCTCGTATTGGAGAAATTACGGGAGAACAAGCTGTACACCAAGTTCAGCAAGTGCGAATTCTAGCTAGACAGTGTGGCATTCCTTGGCCATGTGGTGACCAAGGAGGGAATCAAGGTAGATCCGGTAAAGGTTGAAGCAGTATCAGACTGGAAGCAGCCGGAGAAAATTACCGAGATCCAAAGTTTCTTGGGATTGGCTGGATATTACCAAAGGTTTATCAAGGGATTTTCGACGCTCGCATTGCCAATAACCCGTCTGTTGAGAAAGGATGTTCTATTTGTGTGGAAAGAAAAATGCGAGAAAAGTTTCCCAGAATTGAAGAAAAGACTAATGACAGCACCGGTATTGAGTCTACCGGAAGAAGGCAAACCTTACCCACTGTATACCGACACTTCGAAAGAAGGACTATGAGCGGTGTTGATGCAAGACAGGAAGGTGATTGCTTATGCATCTCGGAAGCTAAGACCTCATGAAGTGAACTACCCTACTCATGATCTGGAGTTGGCAGCTATAGTGTTCGCCCTAAAGAAATGGCGACACTACTTGTATGGAGCCGAATATGAGGTGTTCACTGACCATAAGAGTCTGAAGTATATATTCACTCAAAAAGATTTGAATTTGAGGCAGTGAAGGTGGATGGAGTTCTTGGAAGAATACCGTTGCCCGATCAACTACCATCCCGGGAAGGCCAACGTTGTGGCAGACGCCCTAAACAGAAAAGTTGGAATGGCCAGACTGAAGGTGTAGGAAATGCAAGCGGTCCAGGATGTGTTGGACAGAAGGGTAAAAGTGCAAGAGAAAGGAATTATCATCAGCAATTTGAGGTTGGTGCCAGATCTGAAGAAGGAATTCGTGGAAGCTCAGCAAAGCAACTCCGAGTTTCAACTTTTCAAGGACGAGGAGCTTAAGCGGCCAGGCAGAGAATTTCGTCAAGATGAGGTGGGAGTTTTTCATTTCAAAGATCGATTGTATATGCTCGGAGAGCAACAATTGAAGGACAGAATTTTAGAAGAGGCGCACAAGAGCAAGTATGCCATTCATCTGGGGGAAGTCAAGATGTATCAGGATTTGAAGAGAGCTTATTAGTGGCCCGGACTGAAGCGAGATGTGGTCAAATATGTTTCGACCTGTCTCACCTGCCAAAAAGTTAAAACGGAGCATAAGAAGTCAACGGGACTATTGCAACCTTTGCAAGTACCGGAATGGAAGTGGGAGGAGGTGACCATGGATTTTGTCATCGGGCTTCCCATGTCCAAGACTCAAAAGGACGCCATATAGGTAGTGGTGGATCGACTAACCAAGTCGGCCCATTTCATACCGGTGAATGTAAGGGACTCGATGGAGAAGCTGGCTCGAACTTATGTTCGAGAGATCGTTCGACTATATGGAGTGCCTTCAAGCATAGTGTCAGATCGAGACCTAAGGTTTTCGTCTCGTTTCTGGGGAAAATTTCAGGAAGCAATGGGGTCAAATCTAAAATTCAATACGACGGTGCATCCGCATACCGATGGGTAGTCAGAGAGGGTGATACAGATATTAGAAGATATGCTGAGAGCCTGTGTTTTGGACCTCAGAGATAAATGGATAGAGTGTGTACCGTATGCAGAATTATCGTATAACAACAACTACCAAGCTTCGATCGGGATGGCACCATATGAGACTTTTTATGGGCGCAAATGTCAGGTACCATTGTATCGGAGTTGGTCCGAAGATGGTCATGTGAGCAAAACCGGGGAAGTATGTGTCCAAGAAATGTTGGATAAAGTGAAATTGATCAAGGAAAGGTTAAAGGCGGCACAGAGTAGGCAAAAGAGCTATGCGAACAACCGGCGAAGAGAATTAGAATTTCAAGTCGGGGACAGCGTGTTTTTGAAGTTGACGCCAAACAGAGGAATTTTGAAGCATCTGAAGGGCGAAAAATTGAATCCGAGATATTTGGGACCGTTTCTGATTAGGGAAAGGATCGGACCGGTAGCTTACCGATTGGACCTGCTAGATGGGTTGACGGGAATCCATGATGTATTTCATGTGTCACAATTGAAGAAGTATAATGCGGATCCCGATCATGTATTGAATGATGAACCGTTGGTGTTGCAGCCAGACCTGAGCTACATGGAGAAGCCTGTACGAATATTTAACGTAGTGTCAAGACACTCCAGAGCAAACAGATACCGATGTTAAGATTCAGTGGGAGCACCATGGCACGCAGGATGCCACATAGGAGTCAGAAAAGTGGGTTAAACGGAAGTATCCCGAGTTACAATAGAGGTATGTTTGAATTTCGGGGCGAAATTCCTCTAAGGAGGGGAGGATGTGAAACCCCAGTCAAAACCAACCTTAGAGTAAGGGGGTTGGGATGCATATCATAATTTATTGCGTGTTTAAATATATTTTTAAATGATTTTCTATGCTTTAGATTTGAGTTTTATTGTCTTGGAGGCTTGTAGGTGAGTATTGAGTGAGAAGGGCAAAATGGTAATTTCTGCTTGAGGTGAAAATAGGTAGATAGCTTGAGGATTGAATAGAAAATATTTTTTTAAGAAAAAATAAGAACAAGAATTGTTGTGGTGTAGTGGTTAGAGCTTTGGAAAATAATTCTTGAGGTATTGGGTTCAAATTCCATCATAGGAGCTTTAACTTGGTTAAATTTTGTTTTTGCTTGGGAAGTAATAATTTCGGCTTTATGTGCTTGGAGTAGGATAGTGATGTTGTCCTAAGAGAGACATGTTAGGAGTCTCTTCATTCTACTCCTTTGCCCTACTCGAATTTCCTAAGAGGAATTCATTTTTCCTTGATCATTGATTATCCTTATTTCTCAACTCTTTAGTTTGATCAAGTTGTTCAAGCCATTTTCTATCCAGAAATTTCAGTAAAGTGCTGTGGTTTTATAGGATCAAAATGTCTTAGTGAAATACTTCTTATGGTCTGAAAATGTGGAAGAGTTGTAGGAGATTCCAAGAGGATAAAACCCTCTAGTGAACTTGCTAAAAATTCACTCTAGCTAGGTTCATCCTCCTTCTTGGAATGACCTGAAAATTTTCCAGCTTATTACACCTTCAAGGTGCCGAGATTCTTAGCTAACATTCTCTCCCAAATGCTGCCAAAAAAATGGTCTTCTGGATCAGCTTACAACTTGAATTTCTTGGCCATTTTCGGACTGCCCAAAGATGGAGCGAAACCAGGAAAAATTCCTGTACAAATCACAACTTTGAGAGTCCAAAACCAAGCTGTTTTCTTCCATATTTTGTTCAACACCTTAGCCATGTTTTTCCTACATGAAGAAGGCTGGAAACTAGCCTTGAAAGCCCCTAAAATTCCCCTTCAAACTCTCTGCAAGTTGGCTGGAAAATGGCAGCTAAAAAACTGTCCAGGAATTTCAGCTCAGCGAAAATTCTGTGCAGTCCACTGTCCAGCTTTGTTTCCTAATTCTCTTCCGGCTGAAACACCATCCTTGTTCTGCATAAACTTCCCTTAAACCCCCAGTAACTGAACTCCATTATTCCCCTTAAGCTTCTGCACGAAATTCAGACATGGCCGCCCGAAAATCTCTCCATCAAATCTCTACAATCATGCTTGATTGATTACCAAATTTCCAGCCACCATAGTTTAGCAACTTTCCATAATGTATCCCTCAAATAACCAGACTTTTTCTCCACCATTATGCACCTTGTTTTCGGCCACCAAAATTTAACTTAAACCAGCTTTCATCCCACCGAAATTCTGCTCAAAACAGTCGGCCATGGCAGACTTCCAAAGCTCTCCAATAATCAAGATATTCTAGGATATTTAGTTTCCAAATTTGCTTCCTAAAAATATTCTTCAATGCTTTTAACAACTAGCCTTTCCTTTTCCCTTTCAAATCAGAGAACCATCTTCCTAAACCCTACAGAAAATTCGGCAGCCCTAGTTCTCACAGAATTTCGGTAGCTGCAAATCAAATTCTCTCAAATTCCTTCAACCTTCAAGAACACACACAATACACCAAGAACACCTACTTCTTCCTTTCACCTAATACCCCTCCAAACCACTTCAAACCTTCTCTAAAATCTCTAGATTTGACCTACTCACTGCTGTGAGTCCATCAACACCATTCTTAACATCAAAGTCCACAAACCAACTCGCTAGTTCGGATCAAAACCAGAAAATTCTGTGAAGGTTCAAGAACACCTTCAAGGTAGGTTTGTTCTAACAACTTCATCTTCTCCAATTTTGATCTCTAGTGAAAATATATGTGAATAAACATGCTAATGGTCTCTCTCTCACTCATCTCTCTCTCTCTCTCTCTCTCTCTCTCTCTCTCTCTTGGCTGAATGGCTTCTTCTTCCATGACCATGCTTCCTCCATCTTCCTTGGACGATTTTAGGCATCTAGGAGTTGAGATCCATTCTAAACTCCTTCAAGGTATTCATCAACCAAGTAAGTCCCTTCAATCTTTCTTTTAAACTCTAGATTCATGTCTCTAGGATAATGATGATAGAAGGTGGATTGTAATAAGATTTAAGTATGTATTGTTGAGATTGAAGCATGAATATATGTATGATTGTGAAGGAGATGGGATTTATGCATGGAAGGATTATCCCGGTTGATTGTATGATGATTTCAGGTTTGATGCATGTTACCATGTCATAGGTAGTATTTGTGGTGAAGTATGCTAGAGATTAGTCACCTTTGGTGAATAGGATTTATACTCATGTTGGATTATTGAAGCCATGATCATATTTATGCTAGTAGAGGTTAGATCATGTCTTGATAAATTTAGATCTATGCTTGTATGCATGATTTGGATGATTTGATGAATTGAAGGATTGTATATGTTCATGATTGTGAATAGCCATGGAAATATGATCATGACCTAGTTGTCCCAAAGATAAATTTTATTTCTTCAAATAAACTATTTAATATTGCGATTTTTTGCTAGTAATTTCAAAAAAACCCTAGGAAGGGTAGAATTGGATTATTATATATATATATATATTAATGATATTTTAATCAAATAAATAATAGCTCCTACTAAAAATAAAATATATAGATATTATATAAAGTAATGAAACAACTAAAGCCTTTTATGGAAATAATCATAATTAGTAAAATAATTATTATTATAAATTTAATTATTATCTTTTAATCAAAGCCTATTAAAACTTATTTATTATTTTTCAAGCAAGACTCATTAAAATTCATTTTCAACTAACTTTGGTTATCAATTATTTTCTAACAACTAAATTATTGATAAATCATTATTTTTCCTAAAAACCACCTAAGACTCTTCATCAAATAAACTCTAAATTTTCTTAGCAATATTTAAACCGTTAACTTATTAGTACTTATTTCCCAAAACAGTAATTATTTTAAATATCAAATTACCCTTAGCTTATAAACCTATTTACTTGTTGTTTGGCCTTAAAGCTTGGGACACTAGGATCATGATAGTAGTGAGTGGAGTTAATTTAAAATTGAGGAAGTGGATTGTGGCTTGAGATTGATTGTGGATTGTTTTTTCCATGTGGGGTTAGGTCAGCTGTTGGAGACCTATTGTTGTGAGCGAGGATCAAGTAAGCTCCTGCATAAAACCTGATTGATGAAAAGTGTTAAATTATGGCAAGCCAAATGTAGAGTGATGGACACTCATTTTTGTAAAGGCAATTAAGGGTTGTCTCCTGATTTATTTACGATAAATGATTTATTTGATAATTAATAGGCAGGTTTACTCAAACTCAAAACTCTTTCTAAAATTATTTTTGACAAAGATTTTGGAAACCCTTAATTGCCATGTTCAAGTGGAATTGTTTTTTGTTCATTTTTTCTAAGTGGGATACGTTACGTTGAGTACTCAATAAGGGTGGACTGCTAGGGCTAGTCTTTGAAGGGTTAGGGTATGTTTCCCAATAGGTGGCCACCTTTGAGGGGAGTCCTTCCCAGTAGGTCGTGCCGGTCCAAGTTAGCAGTTTGTTTTATTTCAGTCAAGTGACTGTGTTTTGCCGGAATGGACACCCGGTTGTTGTTGGGTATAGAGAATGAGAAGTATCTTGCCCGATAGGCCGATCACCTACCTGTTGTCAGTTTGCACAAATTGTAGGCATTCTGACCGATTATGGGGCCCAACGTGTGGTTACCCATAAACATTTATTTCGAGTGGTTGATTTTATTGATTATGTATGCTTAGAAAAGCCAAAACACCACTCTTGCTTTTGACCAATGTTTATTGCTTGCCAGCAATTCTTTTTTAAAGATTTCACACTTTGCATCCATGAACTGATTTCACTGAACACCCAAAGCACACACGGACATACTGAGATTTTTGTCTCATCACCCGTTTTGCCATGATTTCAGGTCGATCCTGCTGTGGGGATGAGTAGCTAGATTATACCTGCTTTGGAAGATTTTTTGATGATTTATTTTTGTGTAATGTTTTGGGGAGATGAGAATGGATAAATTTTTATTCCGGATTTATTTTTGGTATTTTGGGATTTATTCTTGGATTGATATTTATTTTGGGATGTAATAAATTTTAAGTTCAAATATCATTTATATTCCGCTATTTCATTTGTGTGACCTAGTTATAAAGACCCCTTGTCCTTTGGACGGGGCGACATTCTCGGCCCTGGCGGGCCTAGGTAGCGGGGTGTTACAACCAAAGGCAGAGACTGGTCGCCCAAGGTGAACCATTAGGCCTAGACATTGTGGGTCATAGATATATTTTTACTGTTTTCGGCAATAACTTCTTCATTATTTGCGTATATCTTTATCTATATTTTTTTATTTTGGAATGTCAGATGTATGGGCACTTATCTTACTTTGTTATGATTCCGTAACTGATAAAATATCATTGCTAAAGATAGTCATGAGCAATAAGGAATCTCTCTAGTAGCTAAAAACTGTTTAAACTTTTATAAGAATAATTTTAACCGCTTTAATAATTTTTAGTTGTTGGAGAGATTCTTTATTGCTCACGACTATCTTTGGCAAAAAAGGTATAGAACGCATTTACCGAATGCGTCCTAGTAGATGATAATGTTTATTTGGGAATGTCAGACGTATGGGAACTTATCTTACTTTGTTGTGATTGCATGATTGATAAAATATCATTGCCAAAGACAGTCACGAGCAAGAAAGAATCTCTTCGGCAGCTAAAAACTGTTTAAACTTTTATAAGAATAGTTTTAACCGCTTTAACAGTTTTTAGTTGCTGGAAAGATTCCTTATTGCTCACGACTGTCTTTGGCAAAAAGGGTATAAAACGCATTTGTCGAATGCGTCCTAGTAGATGATAATCTTTATTTTGGAATGTCAGATGTACGGGAACTTATCTTACTTTGTTGTGATTGCGTGACTGATAAAATATCATTGCCAAAGACAGTCGTGAGTAATAAGGAATCTCTCCGACAGCTAAAAATTGTTTAATCTTTTATAAGAATAGTATTAATAGCTTTAACAGTTTTTAGTTACTGAGAGATTCCTTATTGCTCAAGACTGTCTTTGGCAAAAAGGGTATAGAATGTATTTACCGAATGCATCCTTAAATTTTTATAAGAATAGTTTAATAGTTTTTTGCTGCCGGAGAGATTCCTTATTGCTCAGCAAAAAGGGTATAAAACTAATTTATACTTAACGACGCATTTCCTTTATACATTTTTATTAGGACGCATTCCACTAATGCGTTGTAAATCAACACACCCGTACAATAATCGTCCTAAAGGGTACGTTGGCTTTTGGCAGTTAGGACGCATTCCATGAATGCATTTTTTTGCCTGATACTGTCTAACACCCGTACAATAATCGTCCTAAAACTTTTAGTATGCATTATAGTAATATGTTTTAACAAACATATTCCTGTACAATAATCAGTGTTGCCGCTTTAGATAACGCATTACTGTAATGCATTTTATGACCTGTTGTACACCTGAAGCACCTGAGATTTTTTATTTTTTTCATAGGACGCATTAGGTCAATGTGTTGTTATGTCGTGTTCTGAGACTTTTGGCTTTTCAGTAACTCTCAGGCTTTCCCACAAATGTTGGTTTTCTAAAAAGTTGCAGCTTTTGTTAAGGACGCATTATATAAATGCGTCCTTATTCTTCTATATATCCCACCATTGATATCTGATATCTTCATGTTATTTTCTTTTATATCTCCTACCGTTGTGCTATTATATTCATTCATATCTGAGGTCATGGCTCTTGAATCCCCAATGACTCTCGGTTTCTTCTGGGATTGCATAATTTTCTATGAAACAGGCAGATGTGTTCATTTTGATGGCCCTTGTCATAAGCAGTTGAACATCCATTAAAAAATATCATTTCAACAGCTGACCAAAAAAATCTATTCATATATGAAGACCGATAGCACAATTTCAACACTAGAGATATGCATGAGGTATCTCTTGGTTTATGGTTCAACGGTACAATGGGGGTTATTTTGCTTAGAGGATGAAGCTGATATGCAAGCCATATGGGATTTGCATCCTACTTTCAAGGATGGTGGTGTCCATATTTATGTGAAGACATTCCCCAGACAACCAATACAAGATGGTGCATTATCAATTCCGCGTGCACAGGAATAAGAAACTGTGACTCCCATTGCAGTTCCAGCATCTACATCTGTTGCGGGGCAAAATCTATCAAATGTTGGACCATACACAGCTATGCTGCTCCAACAGGACCTGTTGGTACAAATAGAATTGCCGAATCAGTGGCTTCTTCAACAAAACTATCCTACCAATACTGATACAAATCAACATGTGCATATGCCAATGCCACCTGATGTTCATGAAATTGGACCATCGGATCCGCCAATAATTAATGGTGTAGCAGTCATGGACTCACTTGGCCCAACCTCTGACAATGATGGACCCCCCGAATCGGATGGAGAATTCATGTTTGACTCGACATTCGCTGCTGAGTGTGATGACAACAGCAGTAGTAACAGTGACCATAATGATACAAACATAGATCATACAACCTTTGCGGCGTCCCTAGCACCAGCACAAAACAGGCCGCTTCACGACACCCGTATGCATTCATTTACCAATTTTCAGGACATATGTTTGGGTGCACCTGTTGATGATTTTTTCTATGCCGGATATGACTTGTGAGTTGATGAACAGTTGGAAGCAAATTGGGAGTTGCGCCATAAAATGCGTTTCCAAGATAAAAAATAAGCTGTTTACGCCATAAGATTATGGAACGTAAGGAAAGGATGCGAGTTCACTGTAATCAAAAGTAAGAGCACAATTTAGACTACAGCTTGCAGGAACATAACCAAGCAAAATCCATGTGCATGATACATACGAATCATTAAGAAAGTTGACATCACAAGATGGAAAATATCGGTTTGGAATGGCGAGCATGCTTGTCTACAGAGAGTAATAAACAACAACAATAGGAACTTATCTTATAAGTTTATTGCACAACACATACTACATCTTACCAGGGACGACCCCGAGACACGTGTTAGCACTATATTAGGGGTGGTTCACGAGCAATTCCAAGCTGGATGTTCTTATTGGAAGGGGTGGTATGCCCGGAAAGCTGCTGTTCAGTTGCTATATGGTACATACTCTAACATTTTTAGAGTTCTGCCTAACTATATGTTGGCATTACAAGATTCAAACCCCGGCAAAATAGTGCACTGGAAACACCACGACACCAATGCTAGAGACACTAACATATTTCGATTTGTTTTTTGGGCATTCAAGCCATCAATTGAAGGATTTAAGCACTGCCGTCCTATAATCTCAATTGACGGGACTCATTTAAGGGGTGCATATAAAGGTGTGCTTTTGATTGCCAGTACTTGGGATGCAAATAACTATTTGTTCCCTCTAGCCTTTGTAGTTGTCGATGCTGAATCTATAGAGAGTTGGGGATGGTTTCTAAGACTACTCCAAAGTCGTGTTGTGCACAAAAGACATGTCTGTGTTGTATCTGATAGGCACGTAGGTACCTTGTCTGCTATGTGGAGATAGCCTGGATGGAATGAGCCTATGGGAGTTCACAGGCTCTGCCTGTGTCACATTCGTGCCAACTTCAACCGACATTTCAAGAATATGGAGTTGAAACGACTGATGTACAAAGCTGGCACGGAGAGAAAGAAATCTAAATTCCAATCTATAATGGATGAAATAAGAGAATGCAATTAGGAAGCATACAACTGGTTGACGCAGATTAGTCCTGAATAGTGTACACTTTCTCATGATGGGGGATATCGATACGAATGTATGACAACTAATTTATCCGAGTTGTTAAATTGTGTTCTAAAAAAAAACTCGAGCATTACCAATCAAAGCACTAGTTGATGCGACATTCATAAAGACAGATGAATATTTTAACCTACATCGATCTGAGGCCAACAACTGTAACAAACCATTTCCTCTGTTGACATGGAATGCATTCCAGGCAGCTATGCTGAAGACTAGATCTTACTGGGTTATGCAGTATAATGAGCGCAATGGAATTTTTAGCGTACGGACACCCGCAAGAGCTGGGGGCAAAGGTAACAATGTTTATACAGTTAAGATGTCATCACGGGACTGCAGTTGGACAAAATGGAATTTATTTAGATTACCATGCACACATGTATTTGCAGTCTGTCGATATCGTGGTTGGCAACCAGCCGATTTTGTTTTGCCTATGTACTCCACGAAGAAGTACATTTCTGTTTACAAGCATGACTTTTACCCTATGGGCAACGACAACACCTGGTGTAATGCTAACTTCTTATTAGAGGGCTACACACATGCACTTAAAGGTAATTGACCTGGCCGAAGGCGTACTGCACGTTTTCGAGGTAAGATGGGTTACCGTATTGAAGGTACCCCCCTCTCCCTTCCCCAAGATGTGAAAATTGCCATCAAACATGACATATTAGGTGAAATTGTAACAATGCTCATTTTGATCCTAAACAATAAACTACGCAATTAGATGCACTTGTACTACAAAAATTTTATTTTATTTTCCTACTTTACTTTTTCTTTTCACATTGACTACTTCTAATTTCTTTCATTTCAAACTAAACCACGGTTTGAAATGAAAGTTTACTAAAAATAGCATTCACTTATACGCACACTTAAACTTATTTAATGGATTGATCAAATTTATATTTTGATTTTGAGTAATTCATTAAATTACACGATACTAAAAAAATAAGGGATACTATTAAGACGCATTAATGTAGTGCGTCCTAATATTAGACGCATTAAAGTAATGTGTCCTAGAAGTTTTTGGATGCATTAATTTAATGCATCCTATGTTAGGAGGACGCATTTACATAATTCCTCAATGCATTAAAGGACGGACACAGTTGGACGCATTATGTTAATGCGCCCTATTTTACTTAAGACGCAATCCGATAATGCGTTGAAGCCATTTTAGGCCTCATTTCTACGGTCGGGCCAGTTGAAGCCAAGTAACCCTAAATGGGGCCATTCTGATCAATTAGCCTAGTCTTTATAACCACATCAAATCATCAATTCACAACCCCCCCCCCCAACAATATACGTTCTTCACCTTTTGTCATCAATAAAAAATAATAATAATCAGTAGAGAAGCAATTAAAGGTAAATTGGTAGTAATATTAGGAGAATGCCCAGAACAGGGACAACAATAAGCAATAACAAATATTAGCAATAACAATAATCAGTATAAAACAAGCAGTAATATCAGTTAAAGACCAAAATAAAGGTGTTCATGAAAATATAGTGCATAAAGCATGAAATTTGACAGAATAAAGTTGTGTAATCAGAATAAAAATTGGTAGAAGAAGTCAACAGTCATCGCTCATCATATGCCATATCTCATGGAATGAGCTGCCAAGTGCAGCTAGTTTATCTTGCTTAGGAACATTCTTGTCAACAGTGGGTGCAGTAGTTGTGTGTTCAATAGTGAGCACTTTTCTTTCTGATTCTCTTGCTCATTCTCCTTCTCTAGCTGAACATCAACTTCTTCCTGTGTTAAAGAAATGATTGGTTGAACCTCTGGTACGGTTGGGAAATTTGTTTAGTCGAATTGCTTGCAGTTTCATATTACTTTCCTTCCACATTTGTCAGTCTATTTCCCAAAATTTTTCAGTTCACCTTTGACTTCTGCACTCAGACTATCTAACTTAGTGGATAGCAGATTTATAGCATCCAAAATAATTTGAGTTATTCTATTTTCCCAAGTTTTTTACTTCTTTCTACTTAATGTTTCCCCTTGAATTTCAATCTCAGCTTTTCTTTTGTTCATCTTGATGTAGCAGATTTTCCTTGGCCTTTACCAAGTTTTCTTCCTCTTCTTCAGTGGCCTCCCTAAGTTATATCCATTGATTTTCTACTTGAATGGACCCTATTTTCTCAAATGAATCTCGGTTGTAGATGTTTACCTTGCAATGCTCAGGGGCAACCATATTCAAATAAACATTGAAGTACTTAAATAGCTTAGTGAAAAGGTTTCCAAAAAGTAATGCTTTGTTTGATGTGTTCTGGGATTAAGTCATTAATTTCACAACCAGAAACTTAAAATTAAATTATTTTCATTCTAACAGAGCCAGCATCAACACCATATTTAAAATGCTTATAGATGTCTTATGTCTAAGACTACGTATCACCATGGTTGAGACAATATGATGTAGCAATCTCCTCATTCCATTTAACCATTTAGCATTTCAATCACTTGAATTTCTAAAGCTCTTGGCACAAGTAAATTTTATGTCAATTCGTCTCGTTTTTTTTTTTAAAAAAAAGGTCAGAATTTTTCAGGTAGTTTGTTCATTTCAAAAGATTGTACTCCACTGTCATAAAAAATTTTGTTTAACATACAGTGGTCAAAATCGAAGTTCACTTCTCCAACTCTAGACATATACCACTCCATAATAAACTCATTCATTGTTTTCTCATGCCATTCCTTTCTCGGATTTGCATAAAATTCCCAAACTAAGGTGATGTAAAGTTTTCCATCAACAGATAGTAGAGCATTTCACCCAAGAGACTCAAACATACTAAGAATCAGTTTCATAGTTTAAGAAAGACTCGGGGGCAACACGATATCCAACAGTCACAATTCTATTTCAAGATACCTAGTCATTGTATTCAAATTCACCCCTTTTTTTAGTTGAGAAATTGAGGTACCTGGATGTCTGTGCTTTCCTCTTCTGGAAGTTGTTTTGATAATTCAATTTGACGAGTTGGTTCTGTTGGATTTCATCATGCTTATCAAATAAGAACGCAGCAAAAATAACCATAAAATCCATACCCAAGGATCACATGTTTGCAATTAATATAGGAATAGAGGAAGGAAACGGAGATTACTTTCTGTAGAAAAAAAAACAAAATTATTCTTGTGGACAGAAATTTGATCAGCAACCCAAGAACCAATTCCTTCTATTTTGATCATCCAATCACCCCACTACAATCCAAGAGTATGATTGTCTCCAGCAGTAATCCACACAAGGTTGAATTGCTCAAAAAACCCACTCAAAACTATGCTAGTAGAGGAGGAGCGGGTAGGTTTTAATTGGAGAAGAATGGAGATGAAGAAACAACTTCACAGAATCCATTCTATAAAAGGGAACGATTCCTATAGTTATAGTTTTAGGATTTGTGTTAATTGCAATTAAGTCCACCAAGATTTAATGTCTACAATTGGGCCCTTGAAGTTTATATAATTGCAACCAAGTCCCATGAATTATAACAAACTTTTAATTCACCTATAAATATATTTTCTTCTCTTAATTAATCCTACAATATTATCGAAGAATATATATTGAGCATTCAAACCTTTATTATGTGTGACCCATTAGGTTTCCTAGTCTTAGTAATAGTAAAATATGAACTAATTCTAACAGTTTTAGAATTAATAATCCTAAATAAAATATACGATTAATTTATTAATTCTATAATTAATAAATTCATATTTAACATATCAAGAGTGACACTAGGGATGACCCTTGATTACCCAAAAGTCTAGAAAGTCAAGTGGCTTGACATGAACCTTTCAATAGCAAATAACAAGTGCAATAAACTCCTTTCACCATACTATATCTCCTTTTGTCTAGGGCATGGAATTAGTGCCAACTCCATCCAGAATATTATTAATTCTAGCTCAAATATTTTAGTACCTGTTCAAGAAATCCATTACTCGATATGTGTATCAATTTGGAACTATTTCCAACACATAGTCGCCTTGGCCAAGGACTTCATGAGTAATGATTTCTACAAGTGGCCTTGAGATATACTCTCTTGCTATTAGGAGTACTGAATCCTTTATTGACCCTCTCAATTACTTTTGTTTACTTTACATTGTACCTAATATCCATCCCATAGGTAGTCCTTGTAAAACTCCAAATATTAGAATCAAAATACAACTCTCGATAAACAAAATACCTTGGAGATCTCAAGTCTAAGGAACTTGCATACTTGCTATAATGAGATTCTGTCACTGACACTTAATAGCTATCCAAGTGATTATCTCATAACTACATCATCTAATGAACTTATTCATATAACAAGTATCCACATATTAATCCTGAGTATCACAATGCTTACGGTTATGAGAACTACCGCTTGATCCAATAAAGGGATATAACATGTGCTAGTCTTGGCGTATTAATAATGTCTCATCTCATTAATACTATGACTAAGGATTATTTAACCACAAACACTACATAGTGTAGTAGGAATCTCACATCATGATCTCTATCATGATTTTCTTAACACTGTGTTGTACTAGGGACTTTATCAAATAGTTTATATGCATATTAAGATATAATAATCTAATTGAAGGATAAAGAATGCCTCTTTTATTAATTATTATGCAATATATATGGTACAAGTGATAACCTCTAGGGCACAATACTAATAGGTTCATCAATGGCAACTCCTTTTTTCCTTCTTCTTTACAGATATCGGTTTGGCAATAACTGATTTCTTTTTCATTGTCTTGCGTTTCTTGATCTCCTTAGTTATTAGCTCGGCCCTTTTGCTGGGTATTGGAGTTTTACCCATGGCGAACAGCATTGAAGGGTTTGATTTTTCTGGTTTCTGACGAGAGAACGAAGGCCAGAGGAAAGAGAAAAATGCTAAGAAGAATGACAGCTTTTTTATTTTTGAGATAAGAAGAAGATTCAAATAGATTTGAATTCTTTTTTTGGTATATGAGGTATTGAAGAGTATAAGTATAATTTATTACATTTGAAAAAGGTGATTTTTGAAAATATGTAAAGATATTCTAATAAGAAAAGAGAGAGAGTGTCGCAGCTAGAATAAAAAAGGCTCGAACATTAGAATTTAAAAGATTTGAACATTTGAACACAAATTGTCCATTCGATTTCCTTGTCCAAAAGGTATGTCACTTATGGTCAAAAGATACTGTGACTTTGACTTAAAATATAGTCCAAATACTACATCTAATAACTTCATCCAAAATTAGGAGATCTTTAGGAATTCTACAAAAATAAACAACCAATCTCTGGCAAAATCATTAGTTATATAATCTAGTAATTTTCAATTCCTCTTCTCAGATGATTAGATCTATCTTCAGCTAGTGGTTTGGTGAAAATGTCTACAAGTTGTTCATCAGTTGGAATGAATTCCACACAAACATAATCCTTCAGCACATGATTTCTTGCACAAAAGCATCCTTTTTCATCTTTATCAAGCTTTAATAATATGCTCATAGGTGTACTTATTTCTTTTGCTTCATTTATTCCAAACATTTTAAGCAACTCCTTGGCATACTTGGCTTGATTTAGGAAAATATCATCTATGGTTTGCTTGATTTACTACAAGGTTGTTAAGCCAAAGATAATGTAGATCAGTGCTCTGATACCAATTGATAAACCTTAGAGAGAAAGTGAATAAGGCTTACCGCAAACAATTGCAAACTTTTAAAATCTTCTAAAAATCTTAAGGCAAGAACTAAGTAAGTGAGCCAAAAAAATTATTATCCGAGCAGCTTTAAATGTGCACCTAAAGAACTTTCAAAGCTCTACTAACTGATGGAAAAATGATCTATATTAAGATGGGTAAATTAGGCAACAATGACAGATTCACCAAACTGCACAAAGTCTGTAATTAAATTAACGAATGCAAGAAGGAGTGTAATTCTTGTGTTCACAATGATAGATTTGCTTCGTGCCTATAGAAGTACAGATAGGAATCTTTTGAAATAGCACTAAAAGATGAAAGGATGGTCTGTTTTAAAGCTGGATAGTTGAGATAACAAAAAAAAAAAAACTTACCATAGAACAATAAAGTCTTTAAGGCTGATCAATAGTTGTAGAGATAAGGATAGACTTCTTTAATCTAATAACCAGAGAAAATGCAGTGACAAAAAGCAGATAAAATGTAGAGGAAAAAACCCAAGGATGTATAATGGTTGGATCATCAACTTATATACATCCACTACCTTCAATACCCATTTAAGGATTTCAATACAATCACTAAAACATTTTTCCCAAATCAATGGTGGTAGGCTACACCAATCTTACATAAGATGATTATCAACCTTAGTTATACACCCAACCTCTTAAACACAACAGTCAAGGCTCACCCCAACTGGGTTTTACCTTCTCAACCTTGATACAAGTTAGAATGAAAGAAAGTTTACAAAATTAGCTCACAAATTTGAGCAGATTGCAAATAGATGAGCACTAACACCTTTTACCTTTTGAAGCAATTCTATTTCACTTTGAAGCATAATGAAAAAGAAGATTTTTGTATTCTAAAGTGTAAAAGTGTTTCTGAGAAAGATAGCACAAAAATCTTGTAGAAAATCGTGTTTAAATGGCTTTTATAGAAGCAAAAAGCAGCATGGCAACGACTAGTAACGGCTAGTTTTTCATTGTCAAATTTATGAGTTAGAAGAAATTACAACATGTAGGGACATTAAATTACAAGTATGCAAGAAAACAAAATATAGAACCTATTTATACAAGGAACATATATACATATTTACATATAAACATATAAGCATATAAATATTGTTAAATCAACAAAATCCAAACTTTCATAATATTGTTCCCTAGCAACGGCACCAAAACTTAATTCATAAAATTTAGGTGTATAAAAATTATCAAATTAAAATACATCCCTTAGTCAAGTTTTAATTAAAACATTAATTCTAAAATACACATACAAGTAATTATACTCATCGCAGGCATAGTTTAGGGAATTAACGATTATCGATCCTCAAAGGAACAAGTATACACTCACTTTTTATTCATTGTTTAACTGACCAAATAAAGTGATAAGATAATAAAAAGAAAATTAAAGAAATATGTACAATCCAAGGATGTAGAAATATACAATTTAGACAACAATCCTAGAAAACATGACAATAAATCAACTATCACACTTAATCATCATCTTGACATCATGAAGGAATATAAAGTAAAGTTCAATCGTTTCTCAAGTCATGAATTCACTTATATAGACTCCACTTTTCTTGAATAAATTAGAAAATTTTCAAATCAAACCAACATAACTAAAATATGCATTAAGCACAATTCCTTATAAATATGAAATTAGTCAACAACCCTATACTCTGGGCGAAATTAACTAGTCTTTGATTACTTAGGTTCTTTGGTCTTAACTTCATTTTCCAAGTCTGTTGAGAAATAACAAGTATGAAATCAATAAAATTAAATCCACTCCTAACGTCATTTCCCAAGTCAATTAGAAGCAAATCTAACTTCATCAATTCTTCTATAATCACAAGCAGTCAAACACAAAAAAATGATAGACAATTGATCAAATAGCTAAATTAATATACAAATTATGAATCCCAAAATATTATCAAATTACAATGAAAACATTAAATACAATATTATTCTAGAAAAAGAAAACAAATGTCAAAGAAAGAACTCATAGACAAGCCTCCTTCTTCTTCCTTGAAGACTCTCTTGAACAATGCTCCTTGATATGATGAATTCCTCTTTTTATGAGTGATTTACTGATTTGATCCTTGAATTCATACTATTGTCTTATGTTTTTCTTATTTAAATAATCTATGTTAAAATTCGTCCCCTAAGAGTTCTGGGCCAAGTATAGATTGGAAAATACTAAAACTCTTGAAAATTACCAAATCCGGGCAAAAATTGGAAAACTCTCCGATGTTGCACAGAGCAGAGTCGGTGCTAGCTTGGAGGGTCACACTGGCACCGACCATGCTCTAGTCGACCCAATCGTGCTCTATTTTTTCCTATAAAATCCCATATTGTCCACAACGGGGCCGGGGCCGGCTCCATTAGTTAAGGCCGGCATTAGCCGTTCTCAGACGGTGACAGTTTTTTCGTTTTTTCCTCATTTTCTGTTATATAGTCCCAAATGCCTTTTCAAGGGTAAAATATCAAATATAAAGAAATATGCCTAGTTATTACAACAAATGCATCACAAAACACCCTCAAATAACTAGAAAAATATAGATGAATTTTGCCCCTATCATCAATCCAAAAGGAAATTCTTACCCATGACCCATGAGGTATGCCTTTCAAAATCTCTGTGTCCTAAAACACAAGATGAAAAGGGTTACATGAGTAGAATACCATATATTTCAATAATTAGATCTATCATAAATGTTGTGATATGTACTAGGTCCAACATATCTTATGCTCTTAGCTTGACATGCAGGTACCAATCTAACCCTAGAGAAGGTTATTGGGTGGGGGTCAAAAATATCCGTAAGTAGTTAAGCAGAACTAAGGAAAAATTCCCGGTATATAGAGAAGGTGACTTACAAGTCAAAAGATATACTGATGCCAATTTCAAATCTGATAAAGATTATTACAAATCCCAATTTGGCTTTGTATTCATATTAAGCAGTACAGTAGTCAACTGGAAAAGTTCCAAACATGACACAATTGTCGATCCAACCACTGAAGCTAAGTACATAGCAGCTTTTGAAGTAGGTAACGAGGCAATCTGGATCAAGAAGTTCATAACAGAACTAGAAGTGGTACCTAACATTGTATATCTAATACATTTATATTGTGATAACAATAGAGTCATTACACAAAGAATGGAACCATGGTCTCATCAATGGTCCAAGCATGTAATTAGCTGCTATTACTTGATTTGTGAAATCACTGGTAGTAAAGATGTAAAGATAGAGAGAGTTCCCATAGATCGAAACATAATTGATATGAAACCCCACCTAAAGCCAACGTTAGAGTAAGGGGGTTGGGATGCATATCATATCATTCTGCATAAAAATATACTTTTTGAATAATTTTATGTGCTTTAGAATTGTGGCTTATAGGTTAAATGGCTTATTTATGCTTATTGGGTAGGAAGGGTAAAAAGATAATTTTGCTTGAGATCAAAATAGGACTATGGCTTGAGGCTTAGATAAGAAGAATATTTGGGTGAGAAAATAAGAATAAGAGTTAGTGTGGTTAAGTGGTTAGAGCTTTATGAGTTAACCTCTAAGGCCATGAGTTCAAATTCCATCACTTAAGTTTTATTCATCATTATCTTAGCTATGTTTGAATTTTTGTTTTTCTTACATTTTTTAAAGATAGGAATGATCTCTAAGGGGAGACATGAAGAGAATGTCTTGATCATATAATCATGTTCTAAAAAGAATTCTAGAGGAATTCTTGTCCCTTTTATTATCTCTAGCTTTGTCCTAACATCTTCATAATTTAAATTATCCAAAATCCATTAAATCTCTTCTTTTAATTCCAAAAATTCTATGGTAATTCTTTGGCCTTGAATTTTGAAAATCAGTCTTGAGGGATAAGGGATTGACCGAAAATAGGAGAGGAATTAGGATGGGTTCCCAAGAGAAATAAATCACCATGGTTAAACCTTCAAACTTTCCTTCATGTTGTTCATATTTTTAGTGAAGGAAAATCTAGAAATTTTCCAGAATTTTGGCATAACAGCTTCCGAAAAATTCAGCCAATAATCCTATCCATTTGCTGCCAGAAAAATGGTCATTTCATGTGGCTTGAAGGCTGAAAATTTTGTGCAATTTTTGGACTGTCCAAACTGCACAAAAACCAGGAAAAAATCCTGCACAATTCGCTGCTAAGCTGGAATTGAAGCTGTCTTTTTGCCATCAATTCAGTTGAAACACCCTCCGTTTTTCTCCAGAAAGAAAGCCGAAAAACCACCCTTAAAAGACCCTCACACACTCCAGAAAAACAACTGCAAATCAGGCCAATGAAATGCAGAAAATTCTGCACCAAAAACCTTTACCATTCAAAGCTCCTGAACAAGTTGAAACCAGAAAAATTTGCAGCTTCATCTCTCTATGCCTAGGCAGAAAAACACCTTTCAAACCTCTACAAATTGGACCTTGTTCAAGCCATGGACTGAACACCATTGACCTCCACACTTACCTTGAGTGTTTGGACTCCATGAACACACCTCAAAAAGCTTCTAAGATTACTCTATCCGAAACTCATTTGAACTTCAAAATAATTCCAGAATTTTTGTTTCATTGAAACACTCTTGTATCAAGTGAACAAACCAGAATTTTTCTCTGCCATTAAAGACTGAATTTTGGCCAGCAAGAAAACCTGAACAGCCTTCATTCTTTGCCTTAAACCTGGCATGTTCAGCCGGCACCATTGAAGAGCAAAGAAACCTTCCGTGATCAATCACCATAAGCTAATCTTCTACCTCAAATAACTCAATTTCCTCCATTTAAATTTAAAAAAAAAAAATCTTATCACTCTCTCTCCTTCTAGCTAAAAACTGAAACTCCTAATTACTCTAGACTATTCGGCCAACATCTTTTCCAGATTTTGCAAGCCTTTTTCTCTCAATTATCTCAAAACACCAAGAACACACACTACACTTCTTCAAGCATAAACCTACCCAAAACGCCTCCAATCACTCTCAAATACTCTATATCACTCCTACTTAATCCCTAGACTTCATTGTTGGCCTTCATAACACAAAATCACACAAAAGAGAATTTTCAAACGGATCAAAATTAGCTTTTTTCTTGAAGGTCTTAAGAACATCAACATGGTAAATGAAGAACAACCCTCTTGTTTTTCCTCTTCCATTCAATTTTCAATTTTCCATTCTAATGCTCTCTCTCTCTCTCTCTCTCTCTCTCTCTCTCTCTCTCTCTCTCTCTCTCTCTCTCTCTCTCTCTCTCTCTCTCTCTCAGCCGAAATGGTTGATCAACCATTAACCATGGCCGTTTTTCCCATAGACGACTAAAGGCTCTCAATTGCGTGGACCTTCTCTAGTCTTCATCAAGTGATCATCTATCAAGTATTTTTAATTAAATCCTCCTTTTATTTCTGAATTCATGTCTCTTAGATGATGTAGGAAGATTGAATATGAATAGGGGATTGAGTATATGTATATGAATAAAGGGGATGGGGTTAGGATATGAGGATTGATATATATGGTTAAGCCTTATGGATTCTTCTTTTGAATCAATATATGTTCATCATGTTGAATGAGATTTATGGATGTTTGAAGCATGTTAGATGTTATAACACCTATGGTGAATAGGCTTTTATGTTCTTAAGTTTCAATAAAGCGATGAATGATGATTTTGCCTAGTAGGAGATTGACCATGTGATGGTATGTGTTAATTCAAGTGTATATTCATGAATGGATTAGTTTATTATTTGATGCAGGAGAATGTGTTCATGAATCTTTTCTAGCAATAGGAAAAGTATGATGAAAGATTTTTTTCTTGTGAATCCTAAGTTATTTTTGTTACACAAATTTCATTACTTTAATTAGAATTACTACTATATTTTTCTCTATGAAAATCAAAATTACTAGGAAGGTTTGGAATAGAATATTAATTTAAATATTAATATTTTATTGGTCAAATAAGTAATATCTTTTATTAAAAAATAATATATATATATATAATAAATAAAATCTTTATTAATATATATATATAATGAATAAATAAAATATTAGAATAAATTAATATCAAATGACTTTGTAGACCATAGTTAAAACTTTTATCTATATCCATAAATATTATTTATATTAAAATTCATTTGTTATTTATTAATTAAAATTTTAATATAGTTAATTTTATTATTTATTACTGATTATTTATTATCTATTAATTATTAATTAAAAGTAGGTGTAATTTATTATTTATTTATTTATAATAATACTATTTAAATATTACCATTTGCTAATATTATTGGGGACTTAGTATTATTTAATATTTAACACTAGTTTATTTATTAGCAATAATACTCATAATTTATTATTTGAAACTATAAATTATTAGTAATTATTTTAGAACCCCTAGTTATTTTAACCTATCAAGCTAGATTTATTTTATAAAATACTTTATCAACTAGCATTAAAGCTTAGGACATTGTGGTCATAGTTAGTCATGGTAGTAACTAGTTGAACTAGGAATTATTTATGCAAGGCAGATATAGTTCGAATGTTATTTTATGTCTTGTGTTTACCCCAGGCGAGGTTAGGTTGACTTTGGAAGATCTTTGAATCCTAGCAGAGCAAAGAATCAGGTAAGCTCCTGCATGGAGTCATTTGAAGACCAAAATCATTGTGGCAAGCCAAATTCAATATGTATAAACATTTGTTTTGTAAAGGCAATTAAGGACAGTTTCTCTTTTTATTTTAGTCAAGCAAACCATTTAAAAATTAAACAAATAGTTTTACACAAAATGCTAAACTATTTCTAAAACCCAACTTTGGCAAAAATCTTGGAAACCTTAATTGCTATTTCTAAGTAAATCATTGTATGATCCATTTTCTCCCAAGTGGGACAAGCAATGTTGAGTACTCAATAAGGGTAGAGTACTAGGACTAGTCTTTGAAGGGTTAGGGTAAGTCTCTCAGTAGATGGCCACCTCTGAGGGGTGAGTCCTTCCCGGATAGGATGCCAGTCTGGTAGGTCATACCAGTTCGAGCTAGCAAGTTTCAGTCAAATGGACTGTGTGTTTTCAAAGTGGACAACTGGTAAATTTACAGTGTAGAGATGGAGGAGTATCTCATCTGATAGGCCGTAAACTTGCCTTATGTCAGTATGTTCAATGTGTAGCATTCTGATCATTATGTTGTTATGGGACCCAACGTGTGGTGGTGCCATGGCTACCTTTTTAGGTGGTTGTATTTATTGTGTACATGTATGTTTTGGGAAAGCAAAACGCCATTGGGTGGTTGTATTTATTGTGCACATGTATGTTTTGGGAAAGCAAAACACCACTCTTTATTTACGACATTTATTTTGTGATTGCCAGCACTTTCTCTTATGAAACTTTTACAACTTGCGTACATGAACTGGTTCACTTGAAACACTCAAAGTACACACGAGCTTATTGAGATTTTTATCTCACCACCTTTTATACCATGTTTTCAGGTCGATCCTGCTATGAAGGTCATTAGCTAGATTGTTGCCTATGATTTTGAAGACTCTCTATTATTTTTGTTATTTATTGCTTTCTAGAGATTGTAGTAGACAATTACTTTTGAGTTTTTTCATGTATTGTTGGGTTGTAATAAGTTTAATTTTGAAGTTTTTATTTTATTTTATTTTATATGACCTAGTTATAAAGACCCCTTATCCTGTGGACAGGACGATATCCCCTGCCCTAATAGGCCTAGGTAGTGGGGTGTTAAAAGTGGTATCAGAGCCAAGGTTTATGCAATTATTATAGTATATGCTTTGTTTTATTAATGTTAAATCTTTTGACTAACCTGGCTTGTTTATGCTGTAGGATGGTTAGAATGATTAGAATTGTTAGAAAATGGCAGCAATGGCATCCACCCATCCCTATCCATCCTGAAGATTTATCAGTGCCTCAACCTGTACTGCAGCCTGCACCTCAGCCAATTATACCATTGGATGAGAGCAGTGATGACGAGGTTCAGATTATTGAGCCACCCCCAATACCTGTGATAGACTTGGTTACTGATAGTGAAGATGAGGAGATTGACATGGAAAATGTTCCCCTCCCTCCTAGTCCCTAATTGATTTAACTGTTGATAGTGATGACTCGAGGGACATAGACTATAAATCTCCACCTAGGCCTTCCTTTGTACCCCCACCTAACTATGTTGAAACTGGGGAGAGTTCTAGGAGACCCGAGAATGAGCCAATGGGCTATGGGTTTGTGAATAGGGCTAGGATAGACTTTCCTAGGAATTCTGAGGGATGGTTGTATGATGCCGACTTTGAAGACTCTGATGAGAATTAGAGAGGCTAAGTTCTGCTATGCTTAGGACGTTTTATTTACTGCTTTCAGTAAAACTCCTATGCTAAGCAGTCTATTCATGTTTATTACTTTAATTTAAAATTTATGCAAATAAGAGTACTTGGAGTGTTAGGTATCTCACACATATCATATATGGCGCAGTGAAAAAATAAGAACGAGATACCAACCTAGGATCCAGATATGTGTAGAAAACAAGAAATAAAGAGAACAAAGGTAACAACTTTACCTTTCTTTGAGCATTAGAAAAATAAAATTTTTCCTTCTTCAAGTCGAGGCGTGATCTAACAATCCTCTTGATCAAACACCACGAAAGTTGAATATCCAACTACTATAATCACAGTGTGATTATCTCTAACAGAAATCCACATGGAGGATCACACTTAAGCACCGAGATGTTTGTGTGCTAGCATAAACCAAAATGGCAGCTAGGGTTAGGGTTTTTCGTTTCCTCTTTGCTGAAGAAAAAAACGAGAAAGAAGAGAAGGTTTGGAGATGTTGTTTTTGCGTCAATTCCTCTCAAGCTAAGGTTTCGTGTGTGTCTCACACATATCACAAAAAACCTGCTAAAATTACTCCATCTCAAGATTCTAAAACAATTACAATTCCCTAATTGTAATTGGAAACATCGAGTTCTCACAATTACAACTTAGACCATAAATTATAACTAATTATAATTTGGCCACAATAACTTCTCTTTCTCGTAATTAACCCCACTATGTTATCAAATAACATCTTGAGTATATAATCCTCTATTGTGTGTGACCTATTAGGTTTCCTAGTCAATTGGTAGCAAATATGAATTAATCCAAATATCTTTGCGATTAATAATCTATAATTAATTACAATTAATCATATTAATTCTAATCAAGTTTATTAATTCATCAATTAATAAACTCATATTCCCAGATCATGAGCGGTATCTAGCAACACATCATGACCACCCAAGAGTACAGGAAGTCAAGTGGCTTGACATGAACCTTTCAATAACAAACTACAGTGCAATTAACTCCTTTCACCATATAATATCTCATTCGGTTTGGAGTACGAAATTTATGCCAACTCCCTCCAGAATATATATTAATTCTAGTCCGAATATAATAGTACTTGTACTAGGAACTCACATCTCTAAATGTGTATCAATTGAAACTGTTTTCAATACACAGTCGCCTTGGCCAAGGACTTCATGAGTATTAATTCCTACAAGAGGCCGTAAGATATTTGCCCCTACTATTAGGAGTAGTGAATCATTTATTGACCCTCTCAACTACTTTCGTTTACCTTACAATGTACTTAATATCCATCCCATAGGCGGCCCTCGATCTGGCTCCAGAGATTGGAATTAAAGCATAATACTCAGCAAACAAAGTACCTTGGAGATCTCAAGTATAAGAATACTTGCACGTTTGCTATATTGAGATTATATCACTAGGACTAAATAGTTATCCATGTGATTATCTCATAGTTAGGTCATCTAATGTACTTGTTCTATTAACAAGCATCCATATGTTAACTTTTAGTATCTCAATACTCACGGATATGAGAACCACCGCCTGATCAAATCAGGAAGTTTAGCACATGCTAGTCTTAACGCATTAATGATGTCCAGTCTTATTAATACTACGACTAGGGATCATTTAAGTACTAACACTATGCAATGTAGTAGGAATCTCATATCATGATCTCTATCATGATTTTTTTAACACAGTGTTATACTGGAGACTTTATCTAACAATTATTTTACCCAAAAGTAAACAAAAGAAACTATAAGATAAATAATGTCTTTTATTAAAACAAAATATGTCATATACAACATACAAGTGATTGCTTCTAGGGCATAACACTAACATGGAATACTCTAAATCTTGAGAAAAATCTATATGCGAATCTTTATAAAAAAATATGCATATGATTTTCTTTTACTTAAACTTGAATGTGAATGCATTCTCAACTTAAATGTTTTAAACTTTGATGCATAAACTCATTATCTGGTATATAGTTTAGAATGGCACCCAAGCGTCGTGTAGCTACAGCTAGCAGGAGGGTTCCTGAAGTTAAGCTCGTGACACCAGAGTTTGAGACAACTCAAATGCCATCACCCAACTGGGGAAATTAGAACGAACCAGGTCTGGAAATGGTGTCGAATGAACCTATCAGCATGACGATAGGGCAAGCATTCCACAAAATGATTGAGATTCTACAGACTTTGACGGAGCAAATGAATCTAAAGGGGGAAGATGAAGCCATGAAGAGGTTTCTGAAATTTCAACCTCCCATCTTCTCGGGAGAAGTTGAGCAAGATCAGAAGGCAAAGAAGTAGGTAGAACAGATGGAGAACATCTTCGCTACGCTTCATTACACTGAGAAGCGAATGGTGAAGTTTGCTGCATTCCAATTGAGGGGCCCAGCTCGGGCATGGGGGCAGCGAGTCCAGGATGACTAGGAGATGATCGATCAAGGCTTTGTTAGGAAATATACCCTCTTAAACTAGGTTTTTTATGTAAAAAAAATGAATGTTTTAATAAAATAATTTATTTTCAAAAATTGTTTGTGAATTTATATTTTATTTGTGCACAATTACGTTTGGAAAAGACCCATTGTGTTTAAATAAGTGGTCCATGTGAATGGAGGTCTTTCACAGTAAGGTATGGATCACGGGTTACTTAACATATAAACATTCGTTTTTAACCGATTGATGAGAATGGGAATCTCATCATGTTTAGATTATTATGTTGTGAATTCCAAATGGGGAATGGCTTATCTTTAGCCAGTGAGTAGTCCACTCACTTCATGACATTAGCATATTTCAGATACGTAGAATAGGACCTGTAGCAGTGGTTTCTTAAAAAGTATTATATGGTAGAAACCTAGACTACTACTGCAACAATGTGGACTAGTACTATACGACTTGAGTATGAGTTGGTGGTCTGACGAAGCTGGAAGCATGTACTTTAATATGCTATAATTGACGTTCTATCGTAGGTCCAATATACTTACATGTTAGGTATGTGTGACTAGTTAGTTAAGAAAGACTTGTACAAGATAGTTTCTATACTATATCGCCCCCTATGGTTGTCTGAATAATCTAAATATCTAGAGCCCTGGGAAACATAACTTGAAAGTGTGCTTTAAGGTAGCTTCCTTGGAAAGTGGAAATAATCTAGGAAGTCGTGGATCATTGGACTAAAAGCCTAAGGATGGCATATGTCATTTAAAGAGGTGTTAGTACACTTCTTCCTCTTTAAATGTACGGCAATGTATATAGGAGTATTTTAGTTATTACACTTGTAGGTCGGAGACTTTGCTAACACAGCATTGTCTTTGGGGTCAATATTTCCTTATGGTGATATTAGAAAATATTTAAAATGTAAAATACAGCTATTTATATGGCAAGCGTATTTTGGTCATTTTAGTAGTCAATGCAGTGTGTCTTTTGGTCCACAGTATAGACCGTGAGTCCTAATTAAATACGGGCTAAGGAATTGACCTTAAATTAAATGGAATTTATTTTATTTAAGTAATTTGATTTAATTATTGGGCTAGAATAAAATAAAGGTCCATGGAAAGAGAGAATTAATTAAATTAGTTTGGTGGGTTAATTAATTATTCAGGGTTTTGGCCCAACTTGAATAATTAAAGATTAACCTGAGACTAAACTAATATAGGTTTGTTAATTGGACTAATTTATTTGGGTTGGGAAATTAATTATTTGTTGGGCCAATTTGTTGGTTCTAATTAGAATAATTAATTTAGTCCAAAAGGCTAAACTAAGAATCCAATGGCCCAGTCCAGTTTAACCTAGGGTTTTATTTAGGTTAAACAGGAAGATTGGAAATAACGTGTTTTTTGGACAGCTTCTTCTCTATGAAAAGAACCAGACGTCTCTCTCTCTCTCTCTCTCTCCAAAAAATATTTCTTAATCTGTGAGTTATTCACCAAATGGAATTAGGCAGGCCATATACTGGAAGATCAAGAGTTTGGCGTTCTCCTACATGCAAAGACAGAGTAGGAAGCTTGCAGGAGTCACACCAGAGGTTTCCATCAACACACCTATCTCGGCTCCATATATTTCGGTCCAGCCAATTCTTAGAACGACGAAAAGAGGTAAAATTTTTAAACCTCAAAACCTGTACAGAGCTCAACTGGTGCCGGCTAGGGCTACCGGTGTCGGCGCCGACTTTGTTTGGATGTTTCCCCATTCTTCAGTTTTTCTAGTTTTTTTGCTTTCGCTTCCGTTGCGTGCCCTATGTTTTCCCTTTTTATGCCTTCAATTGGTATCAGAGCATGAAGATTTTGTAAAAATATAGGGAGCATGCATCTAATTGAATAAAACTGGACACATATGTGTGATTAAACCGTTATCCTTTGCTGTTTTGGTATGGATAGATTCTCTGTTAAATCTCTTGGATTGAGGTATAGGAAATGTGTAATTTACTGTTTTTCTTAGCAAATCGTGTAAGCCCAATGTTAATGGGTATAGGAGATTGTTGGTTTTGGTTGATTTCATTGTATTGGTATTAAAATTGAAGAGCCAATGGTACCAAGAAGTTGCACAGAAAAGCAGAGGAAATTCACAGAAAAAAAAAACTGCAGAAGAACTCGGCCAGACCAGAACTGGCGCCGGCTAGGGTCTGGACTCACATCCAAGTTTTAGGTCATCCATGGGTCATGGTTCTGACCGGTGGGTGCAGTGGACCACAGTGCAGATTGGGTGCTCGATCCAGTGTGGTAGGTGCAGTGGACCAAGGAGAAATTTTTTATTTTTTCCTTGTAATTTTTCTTGTGTTTTCCTTTTGGTTTTGGGATCCATTCCAGGCGAAGTTAATATTTTGCAATAGTTAATATTCAAGGAATATTTTTGCATGAAAAATATTGGTAAGGGATTTTATGATTAAAGAAGACCATTAATTAATTAATTAATTAATGTGTTTAATTCTATTATCTGGGCACTTAGATTTAAAAAATAGAAAAACATGAAAACGTCTACTGTTTTCTAGCATACTATTTTTTTTAAGTACCTATGTGCATGGTCTCTAAAAGACCAAAGTCTTTGGGAATAGTTTTGATAAGAATAACATTTTTATACAAATTAAATGGTTATTTTAACTTGAACAAAAATTAATCTTTGGATATTTTCTCCAAGGATTTAATCCTTGACATAGAAATAATTGGATTTAGATATTTTTGTATGTTAAAATAGAAAGCCATTTTGTTTTATTTTGGTACAAGAAAAATTGTTTTGTTAAATAAATTTGAGACCAAAGTCTCTAGAATGTTTTAATTGGAAAATTTTTGAAATCATTAAGTTTTTAACTTAAATAAAATTAGTCAATGGGAAAAATCTCTCAAAGGATATAAACCTTAACATAGAGATTTTAATGGATTTAGACATTTTATTTTTAAGTTAAAGGGAAAACTTAATTGAAATTTTCAAAAGGATATTTTTCAGAAAACCCTTGTTTTAAAAGACTAAGTGGGAGAGGGGTTTCAACGGCCCCACAGCTTCCATCACGATCGTCATTAAAGATCGTGGATCCCCTCGCATCACCTGGGAGTGAACCCGTATAGGATGAGGATACCACAAAGATCTAGATCTAATAGAGGGATGTAATTTATAACCTAGGGCACGTAGTATGATCGGCCAGCCCCTCGTTGGAGGTTATATTGCGAGGTATGTCCATAGGAAATAAGAGGAAACAGCCATCCCCTTGATGCAGTTATCTTCTAGATCATTACCTATAAGGAAAATTAATTTGTGGTAGTCAACACACTTAGCTTAGGGGACTGTTAATCTTCCTAAGAAGCTATGTTAGTTTTCCTAAGAGCCAAATTAATTATTATCAGTTTTGATAATAAGGATAAAGTGTACATATTTGTTTTGTTTTCACAAACTAAATCTTTTTCTTTTATTTTTTGATTTTTCATAAATAGTAGGGGTTCTTTTAGTCCATTGGCCATTATTCTCCGAGAGAATAAACTAACGGGACCAAACTATATGGACTGGAAGAGGAACCTGGACATAATACTTACAGCGGAAGAGTATAAGTATGTCCTTTACAAAACCTACCCTGTTATCGGGGAAGGTTCCACCGCCGAAGAGCGCGAGGCTGAGAAGGCATGGAAGAAGGCCGATGAGATAGCTCGTTGTTACATGTTGGCCTCCATGTCTAATTTGCTCTAGTCCAAACATGAGTACATGACCATTGCGTATAAATATAATTTAATTATTAGCCACAATGTTCGCAGATAAGAGCTGGCCTGCAAGGCTGGAGGCTCTTCGAACTATTATAAACACTAAGATGGCTAATGGAGCATCAGTCAGAGAGCATATGCTTAAGATAATTGCTGCTTTCAAGGAGGCAGAAATCTTAGGGGCTGTCATTGACCCCGAGAGCCAAGTGGACATGGTTCTCGAATCTCTACCGGGTTTCTTTACTCAGTTTAAGTTGAACTACAATATGAAAAAATTAAACATGGGTTTAACTGAGTTGATGAAGGAACTCTAAATGGCAAAGAAGGTCATGAAGCCACAATCAAAGGCTATGATTGCTAAGGCTTCATATTCTAGAACTGGGCCCAAGCCCAGGAAGTTCAAGAAGAAGAAGGGGAACGTAGCGGTCCAACCCAAGACCAAGCCTAAAGACAAACCTAAGGGCAAGTACTTCAAATGTGGACTGAAGGGACACTGGAAAAAAGGAGTGTCCAGATCTTCAGGTCAAGAAAAACCCCACAGGCAATATTTTCTATCTAGAGTCTATATCAATGGTTAGATCAACTTTCACTTTGATTGTTGATTATGGGGCCACTGATCACATCTGTAACTCATTGCATGGGTTTAGAAAGATAAGAAGACTTAAGAAGGGCGAACATAGGCTACACATGGGAAATAGAGCACAAGTTTGGGCCCTTGCAGTGGGAGAGCTGGATCTTATTTTTTTGTTGTAATAGAATAGTGGTTTTGAAAGATATTTTATATGTACCTGGATTTTGACAGAATTTTATTTTGGTTGCGAAACTAATAAATCAAGGATATTCTGTATCTTTTCATTCTGGTATTTCTATCAGTAAAGATGGAGAAATTTTACGTACTGGGCACATGTATGAAAATCTATTTTTCTTAAACCCAATTAATAATCAATTAAATAACACTCAATCTGAACCTTTAACAAAGAAGAGAAAGACTAATGTCAATGACTCCTATCTTTGGCATCTAAGGTTGGGTCATATAAACTCAACCAGGATTCAGAGGTTAATCCATGATGGACCTTTGGGCTCATTGAGATTGGAAAATTGGCCTCAGAGTGAATCCTGCCTAATGGGAAAGATGACCAAAAGGTTATTTACCCCTAAAGCAAATAGAGCCAATGAAGTATTGAGTCTTGTTCACACTGATGTGTGTGGTCCCTTGTCTATACCAACTAGAGGGAGTTTTGAGTACTTCATCACTTTCACGGATGATTGTACAAGATTTGATTTATTTTACCTTATGAGATGCAAGTTTAACTCTTTTGACAATTTCAAAGAGTTCAAGGCTGAAGTGGAGCGTCAAACAGGTAAATTGATCAAGACCTTACGATCGCATCGTGGTGGAGAGTACCTCTTGGGTGAATTCAAGGACTACACGGTACATCATGGGATAGGATCCCAACTCTCTATGCTGAGGACACCCCAGCAGAACGGAATAGTTGAGAGAAGGATCAGGACATTGATGGAAATGGTCCGAAGCATGATGTCTCATGCTACTCTTCCAGTGTCTTTTTAGGGATATGCCCTAGAAACAATGGCATACATTCTGAACTTGGTGCCTTCCAAGTCAGTACCTAGGACTCCCCATGAGATGTGGACTGGGCGTAAGCCAAGTTTGAATCATCTCAGGATATGGGGTTGTCCAGCTTATGTACTGGTCTAGGGAGACAAGTTTGAACCAAGATCAGAATTATGCTATTTGTTGGTTATCCAAAAGGGACAAAGGGTGGTTACTTTTATCATCCTAAGGAGCAGAAAGTACTAGTTAGTACTAATGATAGATACTTAGAGGATGATCAGAGTACCTCTACAAAAGGTTCAACTAGGTTGGAACTTGAGGAGAAGTTATCTTCGGAATCAACTTCTTCTAACCTAATTGTGGACCAAGAAGAGGTACAACCTCAAGAGCCTGTACAATTAGAGCCTCATCGTAGTGGGATAGTGTCAGGGTTCCAAAGAGATGGATTGGAGAAGCTTTCGAGCTAGTCTCCGACCATCAGGAATAAGACCCCACTAGATACGAGGAGGCTATTGCTGAAACCGATGCAAATCTATGGCATGAAGTAATGAAAGCCGAGATTGAGTCTATGTACCTCAATCAGGTTTGGGATCTTGTAGCTTCACCTGAAGGGATAAAACCCATTGGGTGTAAGTGGGTATACAAGAGAAAGAAGGGAGTAGATGGGAAGGTGGAAACCTTCAAAGCTAATCGATTATGAGGAGACCTTTTCCTCGGTAGCCATGCTTAAGTCCATCTGTATCCTCCTTGCCATCACATGTCATTATGACTACAAGATATGGCAAATGGATGTCAAGACGGCATTTTTAAATGGCCATCTTAATGAAGACATCTATATATATGTCCCAAACGGAAGGTTTTATTGCTAAAGGCCAAGAACATATGGTTTGCAAGCTTAAAAAGTTCATTTATGGACTTAAGAAAGCATTGAGAGCACGGAACATTTGTTTTGACGAGACTGTAAAGTCTTATAGCTTTATTCAAAACGAGGATGAACCATGCGTATACAGGAAACTTGAAGGCATTAATGTGGTTTTTCTTGTCTTGTATGTGGATGACATTTTACTCATTAGAAATAATGTAGGGTCATTGTCATCTACAAAGGTTTGTGATGCATATTTATTTCGGTATAAAAATCATATAAAAATCAGTACATTCCCAATCAAGTTTAAATTAAAACGTTAACCCTAAATTACACGTATGAGCAAGTTTACTCATCATTAAGCATGGTATAGGGTTCAAAAGAGTGTCGATCCTCCAGGAACAAGTATGCATTAATCATTTTTCTCTCATTGTTTAACCAACTCAATAAAGTGAAAAGAAATAAAAAGAAAAATAATATAATATAATATAATATATACATGTCAATGATAGAGAATTATGTAACTCAAACCATTGTTTTGATAAACATGATCTTAAAAGTATTCAATCATTATCATAACTGATTATTCTTTTAGCATCATGAAGGATTAAGAAAGATTCACTTCTTTTTCAATCCATGAATTCACTATCTTCTAGATAAATTAGCATAACAGACTCTGTTTCAACTAATTCACCGAAAAGATGCATTAAACACAATCCTTGATTAAATTTCCATACTCTGGCAAACTTAAAACATGAAATTAACCAATGAATCCATACTCTGGAAGGCATCAATTAACCATCAATTACCTAGTTTTTAGCACTTAACCGATTTCTCAAGTAAGTTAAAAAACAACAAATATGAAATTAACAAATTAAAACCACCATCAACCTCTTTCTCAAGCAAGTTAATAGGAAGAAACAACCAATTAATCTCGTAATTAGCACAAGTAATTGAATACCAAAAATCACAATCAATTAATCAAAAGATCATAGTAACTCTAAAAATTATGAATACCTAAAACAATGTCAAATTACAATAAAACAATTAATACATCATTGTTCAAGAAAAAGAAAACAAAGTAAAAGAAAGAACTCATAGACAAGCCTCCTTCTTCTTCCTTTGAAGACCTTCTTACACAATCCTCCTTGATTGAAGAATTCCTCATTTGATTTGAGTGATGATCTATGAATTCCCCCCTGTTCTCTTATATTTTCCATCTATTTATAGGCTTAGGAAGTGCATAAACTCATTGGTATAGGGTTCTTGGCAGAGTAGAAGTAGGAAGATACTAAAATTCTGCAGATTATCAAAAACTGCGTGCAAAAATCAAAGTTTGTCTTATCCATTGGACATAGCCGGTGCCACCTTGGCTGCTAGAGCTGGCACCGGTTGTGTTCAGTTTCTTTAGTTGTTCGTCGATTTTTTTTTATTCCTGCGCAATTCTTTCTAGAGTACAGTCGGTGCCGTCTTGGCTGCTTGAGCCAGCGCCGGTTCGATTCTATTCCAGTCCTGTTCCAATAATTTTTTGTTATCTTGAAGTGCGTGCACACCACGTGGCTGGGGCCGCTTCCTCTGGCCTATCCAGCGGCACCTATGTTCTGTTTTGTGATGTTTTTGCTTTGTTTTACCCCTAAAATCTAAAATAATGCACAAACACCTTTCCAAGGGTAAAATCTTAAATATGAAGGAATATGACTAGTTATTAAACAAAATGTATCACAAAGTAGCCTCAAATAACTAGAAAAATATGACTAATTTAGGCCCTATCAGTTTGGCTATCTATTCAATTTAGTATGAAGGACTTGGGAGAAGCCAGCTACATTCTCGGGATTAGACTTCTTAGAAATAGGAAGCAGAGAATATAAAGATTATCTCAAGCGGCATACATTGACAAGATACTGGCCAGGTACAACATGGACTCATGCAAAGGAGCTCTAATTACTTGCAGATATGTGTTGTTTTTTTCTTTAAAGGGCTGTCCAAAGATTCAAAAAGAAAATGACAGAAAGAGTAGGATTCCCTACGCTTCGACTATGGAAAGTCTCATTTACACCATGTTGTGTACTAGGCCAGATATCTGCTTTGCCGCAGGCTTGGTTAGCAGATATTAGTCAAACCCTGAGGAGGTTCATTAGGAAGCTGTAAAGTATATTCTTAAGTACCTCAAGGGAACGAGAGATTACATACTGGTTTACAGGGCGGATGACTTGGTTCCTACATAATACACAGACTTAGACTTCCAAGCGGATAAGGATGAGAGAAAATCTACTACTGGATATGTCTTCACCTTATTTGGAGGAGCTATTTTATGGAGGAGTATCAAGCAATCTTGCATTGCTGACTCAACCATGGAAGCTGAGTATGTGGTAGCTTCAGAGCTATCCAAGGAAGCAGTCTGGCTCCAAAAGTTCCTTTTAGAACTTAGAGTCGTGCCACACATGGATAGACCGATTGTGATGCATTGCGACAACACTGGAGCAGTATTGATAGGGGCTAAATTAGTTATGTTTTTCCTAGTTATTTGAGGTTCTTTTGTGATATATTTTGTTCAATAACTAGTCATATTACTTCATATTTGAGATTTTACCCTTGGAAAGATATTTTGTTCAGTATTTCAAATTTTTAGGGTAAAATGAAACAAAAACGTCGCAGAACAGAGGAGAGGCGGCGCCGGCTAGGGCTCTAGAACCGGTGTCGACCATGCACTGGATTGCACGAACTTTGAAGCGACGGAAAAATAGTCAAAAAAAAGTGGAACAGAGGGGAACCGGCACCGACTCCAAGAGTCAAGACAGCGCCAGGTGCATTCTGGTCTTCACTGTGCAAAATTCAGAGAAAAATCGGTGAACAAGTAGAGAAGCAGAACACAACCAGCGTCGGCTCCAAGAACCAAGGCGGCGCCAGCTGTGCCCTGAAGATAAGGCGGTGCTTGATTTTTTCTATGCAGTTTTTGGTAATCTATGGAGTTTTAGTATCTTTCAACTTCTACTCAGCCAAGAACTCTATACCTACGAGTTTAGGTACTTCCCAAGCCTATAAATAGATGAAAAACACAAGGGAAAAATGGGAGAATTCATTGATCATCATAGAAAATTACTCAATCAAAGGAGGAATTCTTTAATTCAAGTAGGGTTGTATAAGAAGGTCTTCAAAGGAAGAAGAAGGAGGCTTGTCTATGAGTGCTTTCTTTTACTTTGTTTTCTTTTTCTAGAACAATAATATATTAATTATTTTATTGTAATTTGACATTGTTATAGAGATTCATAATGTTTAGAGATATTTGATATTTTGATTAATTGGTTATTCTTCTTGGAATTTAATTAGTTGGGTGGATTACGAGATTGGTTTATTGTTACTTTCTATTTTCTTGCTTAAAAAGGGGGGTTGATGGTGGTTTCAATTCATTAGTTTCATATTTTTTGTCTTTTAACTTGCTTGAAAAAGGGGTTAATTGCTAAGAATTGGTAATTAAAGGTTAATTGATGTCTGCCAGAATATGGATTCATTGGTTTCTTTCATGTTTTAAGTTTGCCAAAATATAGAAATTTAATCAAAGATTGTGTTTAATGCATCTTTTGGGTAAGACTGGTTGAGACAGAATATATGATACTAAGTTACCTAATAGATAGGGATTCATGGATTGAAAAAGATGTGAGTCTATCTTAATCCTTCATGATGCCAAGGGAATAATTAGTTATAATAATAGTTGAGTTCTTTAGGATCATGTTTGTCTACACAATGGTTTGAGTTACATACTTCTCCATCCTTGACATGTATATACTTTTGTTTTTATTTTATTTTCTTTTTCTTTTTATTTATTTTTCACTTTATTAAGTTGGTTAAACAATAAAAGAAAGGTAATTAATATCTATTTGTTCCTGGAGGATCGACACCCGTTTGAACCCTATGCTCGGTTAATGATGAGTATGCTTGCTCATATGTGTGATTTGGGTTAAATGTTTTAATTTAAACTTGATTGGGATTGTGCTTAGTTTTTGTATGATTTTTACACCCAAGTCCGGACACATTAAGTTTTTGGTGCCATTGCCGAGGAACAATAGCATGAAAGCGTGGATTTTGTTGATTTAACCATGTGAATATGTAGATATGTAAATATGTAAATTATGTATAATTGTTCTTTTTACAAGAAGGTGCCATCTTTTGTATCTTATGTATTCTTGTACACCTTTGTATACCTATGTAACCTAACCTACTACCCTTGACCATGTTTTTTTGACTAACTTTTTCTTCTTTTAATTTTGTTATCTAACTTTCTTCTTGTCTTTTATAGGTGTAGGCCGTGAAAAGCAGTGAAGTCATTTTTTCTGTTTGGAACAATTTTTATTTTCGTTGTTTTGTTTTGTTCTTCTTATCGTCTCTTCATGAATTAAATTGCATGATTCATCAGTACTGCATGTTGCATTCCAAAAAAAAAAAAAAAAAAAGCATTAGTGTATTGATTGGCAAAATTACAAGCTCACATTGATATTTTTAGTAAGACGTCATTAGAAGTATTAGTGAGTTCTTTTGTTGCCAATATAAATTCATCTGTTCAGTGGCATGAAGAAGCTTCCCAACGATTGTACAATCAAAGGAAACAATTAGTTAAGATTGTTGAGGAGACTCATGAGTTCATGCTAGCCCATACACTTGATCCAGAGAATCTCCAAGGAGAGGAGAGATGCTACGAGGGACAATTATCCACTGTGGGAAGGGAGGTATTCAATTCTTCGCTATGTGCTAATAATCCAAATCTCTCTTTGTCACATAATTTCTTAGGTTCCTATTTTTTCTTGGAGAATATGGGTCCAAATAATGATGTGTTAACTTTAGCATACTTCAAGGAGTTGGATCTTTCAACACTATATCGTAAGAAGTCCCCAGAAGATGGTGGAAATTTCTACCCTTCACCCTATTCAACGGGGGGTAACTTCATTTTTGTAGATGTGTTGAAAAGTAAGGATTTCTTGATCCCATCCTTAAGAACTCAATTGCTAATTTTAAAATGGGTATTTTAAATAGTAAAAATTCTTTTGAAGGGTTAATTGGTGATTTCAAAGTTGATGCATCCCTTAGATACCCTATGCACTCATATGTTGGAAAAGATATTTATGTGTCTAAAGGAATGTTAGAAAATGAGGTTTATAGGCTTTGCTGAGACAAATCATTTTCTAGAACCCTCCATTTTTTTTACATTCATTATGCCTATCTTCTATTTTGAGCTTTAATTTCTTTTCAAAGGGTTTGATGAGGAAGCATGATGAGTGTAGAGAGTTTTTGTTTTACTTTTTATTTGTTTATTGTTTTATTCTTTTTCTTTAGTTTGTTTTCTTTTATTTAGGTATGTTTTTATTATTTTCCTTGTGCTTTTATTTGTGTTTTGTTTTATAGGCATAAAATCCTCTTGGACAAGTCCTTCTCTTTACCTCAAGTTTGGATATCTATTGGAGCATTATTACACTTGGGAAGTATTACTTAAACTTTCTAACCCATTATTATTTTTGGTCCCTTTAGAGATGCTTTCTTGTATTTATTTTTTGCCAATGAGGACATTGCCTAATTTAAGTGTGGGGGAGTGGTTTGGTGATATACTTTGTCCAAGTTTTTATCAATTTTATTGTGAGCACAATGGATGGATGTTTGTTTTTCTTATCTCTTCTCCTTTATATTTTTTTGGTCCCATGGTATTGTTTGTTCTTGGTATATTTATTTGGCCATTAAGGACAATGTCTAGTTTAAGTGTGGGGAAGTGATTTGATTGACAAGTCTTCTATACATATTCTTTAGCCTTCTTCTTGTGTGTAAAATTTTCAAAATTTTTTCTAATTTTCTTTGAGATTTCAAGCAATATTTTTAATGCATGTCTTTATGATGGACTATAGAGCATATGTTCTATATCATTTATGGCTTATGCATGACTTTTTGCACTCACTTGGACGAAGTAGTTCTTGATCAAATGCTTTGCATTGTTCTTAAATCTATTTTTCTACTAAACTTCATGGAGCATTCTAGAACTTACTTGAATATCTCTTGAGGCGAAATAAGAAAGACGTCATGGTTTAACTTATGGATGACGGTAATAGGCCTTTTTTGGATAGTTTAAGCTTTTCAAGCCTACCTATTGTCATATTATCCCTAGTGCCTATTTTAAGCCTAAATGGTTGATTTCTTTCATTAAAACCTATCACAATATTTTGTGTCCATTGCTTGTTTATGAGAGTTTGAATGATTTTCCAAATCCTTATACTCTTGATGGATGAAAGTATATGTAAGAAAATGTTGAGGAAGAATGTTGGGATAAAGATCATGACTTGTTACCTTCAGTCATGAATCAATAATGAGTTGAGCTGGAAAGAGGAAAGGGAAGGAAGAAAGAGAAAAAAAAAAAAAGAAAAGAGAGATTGAAAACAAGTGAGAAAAAAAAAACAGTAGCAGTGAAAGAAAAGACAATTGAAAAGAAAAGAAGAAAAGAAGATCACTAAAAGGATGGTGATTAAGCTGTAAAAAGTTAAGTTCATATTAAATCTTTAACACCATTGCTGGAAATTTGAGTGATCTTGTGAAAGGAATAAAGAAGAGTTGAGAAAGATAAGAAAGAGAGAAATGCAGGATTTGTTTGAGTGGAGTTGTAATTGCTGAATAAGGTTATGGTTTGATTGATTTTTGGAATAGGAGAGCAAGAAGAGTTGGAAATTATTGATTCATTTTGTTTATCCTTTTCTTGATAACTCTTAGTTTCTTTGATTTTTTATTCACCTATATCCTTCGTTTGATAAGCTACATTACAAGCCTTTAGCCTTATATTTCAAGCTTAAAAGTCCTACTTGATTTAGGTAGAATCATGATGTGTCTTGGATTAGTGGAGAGAGTGTATGAAAAGTAAGCCTATGGAATACATATTCTTTTTGAACTAAATTCTTTCCAATGGTTTGAGAATATTGTGAAGTATTGAGATGGTTCTACTAAGTCATTTATCACTTACACAAGTCTTGCATAAGTTGTGAAATATGTAGTATCAAGTTTTTTATGTTCTTGAATGAAGAAAGCATTGAAGATATGGTTTTCAAATTGATTGAGTGATTTATTTAACCTTGTGTTTTCCTACTTGTTCTTGATACTTTGCTTGACGACAAGAAGAAGAGTTAAGTGTGGAGGAATATGATAGGGGCTAAATTAGTCATATTTATCCTAGTTATTTGAGGTTCTTTTATGATATATTTTGTTCAATAACTAGTCATATTCCTATTCTGTTTAAGCAAGTGGTCCATGTGAATGGACGTCTTTCACAGTAAGGTATGGTTCACGGGTTACTTAATACATAAACATTCATTCTTAACCGATTGATTAGAATAGGAATCTCATCATGTTTAGATTATTATGTTATGAATTCCAAATGGTGAATAGCTTATCTTTTGCCAGTGAGTAGTCCACTCACTTCATGACATAAACGTATTTCGAATACGTAGAATAGGACCTGTAGTAGTGGTTTCTTAAAAAGTACGATATGGTAGAAACCTATACTACTGCTACTACAGTATGGACTAGTACTCTACGACTTGAGTATGACTTGGTGGTTTGAAAAAGTTGGAAGCATGTTCTTTGATATGCTATAGTTGAGGTTCTACCGTAGGGCCAATATACTTGCATGTTAGGTATGTATGACTAGTTAGTTAAGATAGACTTATACAAGATAATTTCTATACTATATCACCTATTGTGGTTGTCTGAATGATCTAAATATCCAAGGCCCTGGGAAACATGACTTGAATGTTTGTTTTAGGGTAGCTCCCTTGGAAAGCAGAAACAATCCAGGAAGTCGTGGATCATTGAACCAGAAGTCTAAGGATTGTAGATGTCATTTAAAGAGGTGTTAGTACACTTCTTCCTCTTTAAATGTACAGCGATGTATAGAGGAGTATTTTAGTTATTACACCTATAGGTTGGAGACTTTGCTAACGCAGCATTGTCCTTAGGGTTAATATTTCCTTATGGTGATATTAGAAAATATTTAAAATGCAAAATACAACTATTTTTATGGCAAGCGTATTTTGGTCATTTTAGTAGCCAAAGCGGTATGTCTTTTGGTCCCTAGTATAGACCATAAGTCCTAATTAAATACAGGCTAAGGAATTAATCTTAAATTAAATGGAATTTTTTTATTTAAATAGTCTGATTTAATTATTGGGTTAGAATAAAATAAATGTCCATGGAGAGAGATAATTAATTAAATTAATTTGATGAGTTAATTAATTATTTAGGGCTTTGGCCTAATTTGAATAATTAAAGATGAGCCTGAGACTAAACTAATATAGGCTTGTAAATTGGACTAGTTTATTTGGGCTGGGAAATTAATTATTTTCGGGGCCAATTTGTTGGTTCTAATTAGAATAATTAATTTAGTCCAAAAGGCTAAACTAAGAGTCCAATGGCCTAGTCCAGTTTAACCTAGGGCTTTATTTAGGTTAAACAGGAAGATTGGAAACAACGTGTTTTTTGGACAGCTTCTTCTCTATGAAAAGAACCATACGTCTCTCTCTCTCTCTCTCTCTCCAAAAAATATTTCTTAATCTGTGCGTTATTCACCAAACGGAATTAGGCAGGCCATATACTGGAAGATCGAGAGTTTGGCGTTCTCCTACATGCAAAGACGGAGTAGGAAGCTTGTAGGAGTCGCACTAGAGGTTTCCACCAACACACCTATCCCGGTTCCACATATTTCGATCTAGCCAATTCTTAGAACGAGGAAAAAAGGTAAAATTTTTAAATCTCAGAACCTGTACAGAGCTCAATCGGCACAGGCGTCGGCTCGGGTTGTCGGAGCCGACGCCGGCTCTGTTCGGATGTTTCCCTGTTCTTCAGTTTTTCTAGTTTTTTGCTTTCACTTCCGTTACATGCCTTGTGTTTTCCATTTTTATGCCTTCAGACTGGACATGGGCCAACTTTGTGGAGGCATTCAGAGCTGAATATATCCCTCAGCGGATGGTAGAGAAATAGGAAGACGAGTTCCAGAATTTGAAGTAGGAAGGTATGATTGTGGCACAGTATACGGCATGTTTCACTCAGTTGTCGAAGTACTGCAAAAGGCTAGTGGACACCGAGCTGAACAGAACGAGGCAGTTTGTCAAAGGATTATGTTAGGAGTTAAGAAGGGCATCAACACCTTCTCCACCAATAACCTATTCGGGGGCCGTGGACGCAGCTACCCGGACTGAGAATGAGGATCGCAACAGGATGGTACCAAAACCTTTCTTACTACCAAGATAACCGCCAAGACCTTTCCAGAGGCAGCAACCCAACAAGTGCCCTACCATCCAGCAGTGGCAGAATAGAGGAAAGTATGCACGAAAGGCACCAGTTGGTCTTACACAGAATCTTTCATTATGCCGACACTGCACAAAAAGGGGCCATATGGAGAAAAATTATTAGTCCAGAGTGTTGGGTATCTAACGCATATCATATATGGTGCAGCGGAAATATAAGAACGAGTTACCATCCCAGGACTCGCATATGTGTGAAAAACAAGACATAAAGAGAACAAATGTAACAACTTTACCTTTCTTTGAGCGTCTGAAAAACAAAATCTTTCCTTCTTCTAGTCGAGGCGTAATCTAACAATCCTCTTGATCAAACACCATGAGAGTTGAATGTCAAACCACTATAATCATAGTGTGTGATTACCTCTAATAGAAATCCATACGGAGGATCACACTCAAGCACCAAGATGTTTAACTACAAGCATAAACCAAAGTGGTGCTACGGTTAGGGTTTCTCGTTTCCTTTTGCTGAACAAAAACGAGAGAGAGAGAAGAGAAAGTTTTAAGTTGTTGTTTTGGCGTCAATCCTACTCACCTACAGTTTCATGTATATCATCATATAACACGAAAAACCCCTACCAAAAACTGAGAATTCTAAAATAATTAGAATTCCCTAATTGTAATTGGAAACATCAAGTTCTCACAAATACAATTTGGACAAAAAATTATAACTAATTATAATTTGGCCACAACAACTTCTCTTTCTCGCAATTACCCAACTGTGTTATCAAATAACACATTGAGTATATAATCCTCTATTGTGTGTGACCTATTAGGTTTCCCAATCAATTGGTAGCGAACATGAATTAATCCAAACATCTTTGAGATTAATAATCCATAATTAATTAGAATTAATCCTATTAATTCTAATCAGGATTGGTTTTTCAATTCATCAATTAATAAACACTTATTCCTATATCATAAGTGGTATCTAGCAACACATCATGACCACCCAAGAGTCTAGGAAGTCAAGTGGTTTGACATAAACCCTTCAATAACAAACTACAGTGCAATTAACTCTTTTCACCATACAATATCTCATTCGGTCTGGAGTACAGAATTAATGCCAACTCCCTCCAGAATATATATTAATTCTGGCCTAAATATAAAAGTACTTGTACCAGGAACCCACTACTCTAGATGTGTATCAATTGGAACTGTTTCCAATACACAGTCACCTTGGCCAAGGACTTCTCAAGTAGTAATTCCTATAAGTGGTCATGTGATATTCGCCCCTACTATTATGAGTGGTGAATCATTTATTGACCCTCTCAACTACTTTCGTTTACCTCACAATGTACCCAATATCCATCCTATAGGTGGCCCTCGATCTGACTCCAGAGATTGGAATCAAAGCACAATGCTCAGCAAACAAAGTACCTTGGAGATCTCAAGTCTAAAGATACTTGTACGTTTGCTATATTGAGATTATATCACTGGCACTAAATAGTTATTCATGTGATTATCTCATAGTTAGGTCATCCAATGTACTTGTTCCATTAACAAGCATCCATATGTTAACTTTGAGTATCTCAATACTCACGGATATGAGAACCACCGCCTGATCAAATCAAGAAGTCTAACATATTCTAGTCTTAACGCATTAATAATGTCTTGTCTCATTAATACTACGACTGGGGACTATTTAAGTACTAACACTATATAGTGTAGTAGGAATCTCATATCATGATATCTATCATGATTTCCTTAACACAGTGTTGTACTAGGTACTTAATCTAACAGTTATATTATATTAAAGTAAATAAAAGAAAATATAAGATAAATAATACATTTTATTAAAATAAAATGTGTTATATACACCGTATAAGTGATTACTTCGAGGGCATAACACTAACACAAAAGAGTTGAACAGAAATGCTACCACTGCGGAGACTCGAACCATCTGTGAAATGCCTGCCCTAAACTTCTCCGAGTCGGATAAGGAAACCCGGCTCAAATCGCAGGAGCCAATCGAGCTAATGCTACGGGAGCTTCCAGGAGTGGAACACAGGAGCCACATGTGAAAGCAAAAGTTTTCGCTCTTAACCGGGAGGAGGTTGGAGCTGATGTAGCGGTGGTGGAAGGTACGTTTACTATCCAAGGTTGTTCCGTTAATGCATTGATAGACCTTGAATCTAGCAATTCCTATTTAAACAAGAATTGTGCATATCATTTAGGTTGGAATGGAGTAGAACTACCTTTTACTTTGTTGGTGAGTACGCCCTTAAGGAAAATGGTGCAAGCGAATCGGTATGTGCGGAATTATAAAATTGAAGTGGTGAAAGAAAGCTTGGAAGGAGATTTGATAGTCTTAGCTATTGATGATTATAACTTGATTCTGGGTATGGATTGGCTAGCTAAGCATGGGACTAGAGTAGACTGTAAGAATAAGTCGGTTCAGTTTAATAGACCAAGATGCGATGTGTTGGAGTTCAACGGCAAGAGAGTAAAAGAGTTAAAGGTTTTGATAGCTGAAGCAAAAGCTCGGAAATTGTTGAAGCAACGATGTCAAGGATATTTGGCCTATGTTATAAATAAGCCGAAGGACCAGTGCACCCTCGAAGATACTGAGGTGGTAAAAGATTTTCCCGACATGTTTCCTGCGGAACTCACTTCTCTACCTCCCAACTGAGAAGTTGAGTTCACTGTTGATCTAGTTCCAAGAGCAGAACCGATATCCCAAATCCTATATCAGATGGCACCAACGGTGGTGAAAGAATTGAAAGAGCAGCTAGAAGAGTTGGTGAGGCAAGGCTACATCAAACCTAGCACGTCACCTTGGGGAGCACCAATGCTATTTGTGAAGAAGAAGGATGGGACCTTAAGGCTATGTATCGACTATGGGGGTTTGAACAACCTGACTATCAAGAATAAGTATCCTTTACCGTTAATTGATGAGCTATTCGACCAGTTGCAAGGTTCCAGTTGTTACTCCAAACTGGATTTGAGGCAATGATACTATCAATTGAGAATAAAAGAAGAGGATATTCCCAAGACGACCTTCAACACAGGATATTTGCACTATGAGTTTGTGGTGATGTTTTTCGGGATAACCAATGTTGGGTATCTGAAGCTCGTATCCTATACGGCATAGCGGAAGAATAAAACGAGATACCATCTCAAGACCCACATATATGTAGAAAACAAGACATAAATAGATCAAATGTAATAGCTTTTTACCTTTCTTTGATCGTCCAAAGAACAAAGTTTTCTACTTCAAGTCGAGGCGCGATCCAGCCGGAGCTCGTGCCGGATATAGTCGGGAACAATGGCGGCGATTTTGAAAATTTTCCAAAAACAATTTCTGGTGACATCTTCTTCTACAAATTTTCGGTGAGAACAATTCTTAGCAGCATTTTCTATTTTGAAGCTCAAAACAACAACTAATTTGTTAGTTTAAACAAAACAAAACAGAAAATCAAATTCACAAGATGAAACGGAAGGCAATCAACATGTTTTCAAGAAAATGTTTTTCTGCAGTTTCTGCACATAAAGAAAGCATCTTTCAAAATATGCTATAACTTTTACACAATCATATTGTGCTATGGACCCAACCCACAATGCTCGAAACAATTTTGACTCGAGTGAAAACAAATTTCACAACAAACAAAGATAAACACGAATACATGAAACTAGTTTTCATGCCAAAAATAACGTCCGTAAACCACACATAGCAGTCTCTAATACCACTGTTGGGTATCTTAGGCTCGTATCCTATACGGTGTAGTGGAAGAATAAAACGAGATACCATCATAGGACCCGCATATGTTTGGACAACAAGATATAAATAGATCAAATGTAACAGCTTTTTACCTTTCTTTGATCATTCGAAGAACAAAGTTTTCTTCTTCAAGTGGAAGCGAGATCCAGCAATCCTCTTGATCAAAATCCATGAGAGTTAAACGTGTAACCACTATAATCACAATGTGTGATTATCTTTAACAGTAATCTACAAAAAGGATACACTCAAGCATCAAAATTTCCTGTGCTAGCAGAAACAAGATGGCGGCTAGGGCTTCTCAAGAACAATAGAGAGAAAGAGTGAAGAGAGAATGTCAAGTGCTGTTAGGGTTGGAGTCGCGTCTTACACTTTCCTAGGGTTTCGTGTGTTATATCCTCACATTACACGAAATCCCCCTCAAAATATACTCCAATCTCAGAATTCTAAAGCAGTTAGAATTCCCTAATTGTAATTGGAAGTATCAAGTTCTCACAATTACAATTTGGACTATTAATTATAACTAATTATAATTTGGCCTCAACAACTTCTTTTTCTAGCAATTAACCCCACTATGTTATCAAATAACATCTTGAGTATATAATCCTTATTGTGTGTGACCTATTAGGTTTTCCAGTCAATTGGTAGCGAATATGAATTAATCCAAACGTCTTTGAGATTAATAATCCATAATTAATTAGAATTAATCATTATGATTCTAATCAGGATTAGTTTATTAATTCACAAATTAATAAACCCATATTTCCAGATCATGAGCGGTATCTAGCAACACATCATGACCACCCAAGAGTCCAAGAAGTCAAGTGGTTTGACATGAACCCTTCAATAACAAACTACAGTGTAATTAACTCCTTTCACCATACAATATCTCATTCAGTTTGGAGTACGGAATTAGTGCTAACTCCCTCCAGAATTAATTCTGGCCCGAATATAATAGTACTTGTACTAAGAACACACTACTCTAGATGTGTATCAATTAGAACTATTTGCAATACACAATCACCTTGGCCAAGGACTTTTCGAGTAGTAATTCCTACAATTGGCCGTGAGATATTCGCCCATACTATTAGGAGTGGTGAATCATTTATTGACCCTCTCAACTACTTTCGTTTATCTCACAATGTACCCAATATCCATCCTATAGGTGGCCCTCGATCTGACTCCAGAGATTGGAATCAAAGCACAATGCTCAGCAAACAAAGTACCTTGGAGATCTCAAGTCTAAAGATACTTGTACGTTTGCTATATTGAGATTATATCACTGGCACTAAATAGTTATCCATGTGATTATCTCATAGCTAAATTATCCAATGAACTTGTTCCATTAACAAGCATTCATGTGATAACTTTGAGTATCTCAATACTCATGGATATGAGAACCACCGTGATATTGCCTAAATTAGTCATATTTTTCGTAGTTATTTAAGGCACTTTTGTGATATATTCTGGTCAATAACTAGTCATATTCCTTCATATTTAAGATTTTACCCTTAGAAAGGTATTTGGTGCATTATTTCAAATTTTAGGGGTAAAACAAAGCAAAAACGTCGCAAAATAGAATAGAGCTGACGCCTGCCAGGACAGAGTAACCGGCGCTGGCCATGTGCTATTAGCACAAACTTCGACGCTACAAAAATTGTTGAAATAGGACTGGAACATAACCAAACCAGCACCGGCTCTAGTAGCCAAGGTGGCGCCGACTGCACTCTGGACAACATTGCATGGAAATCAAGAAAAAATCGGTGAACATCGGAAGAAACAGAACACAACCGATGCCTGCTCCCAAAGCCAAGGCGGCGCCAGCTGTGCCTTGAGGATAAGATAGAATCTTGATTTTTCTACGTGATTTTTGGTAATCTGTGGAATTTTAGTATCTTCCTACTTCTACTCGGCCAAAAATCTTACACCAACGAGTTTAGACACTTTCTAAGCCTATAAATAGGTGGAAAACATAAGAGAAAAAAGAGAGAATTCATAGATTATCATAAAAAATCACTCAAATCAAAGGAGGAATTCTTCAATCCAAGGAGGGTTGTGAAAGAAGGTCTTTAAAGAAAGAAAAAGGTGGCTTGTCTATGAGTGCTTTCTTTTACTTTGTTTTCTTTTTCTTGAACAATGATGTAGTAATTGTTTTATTGTAATTCGACATTGTTTTAAGTATTCATGATTTTTAGAGTTATATGATCTTTTGACTAATTGATTGTTCTTCTTGGTATTTAATTACTTGTGCTTATTACAAGATTAAGTGGTTGTTTTTTTCCATTAACTTGCTTGAAAAAGAGGTTGAGGGTGGTTTCAATTCATTAGTTTCACACTTGTTATCTCTTAACTTGCCTGAAAAAGAGGTTGATTGCCAAGAATAGAGTTATTAAAGGTTAATTGATGTCTGCTAGAATACGGATTCATTGGTTAATTTCATGTTTTAAGTTTGCTAGAATATGAAAATTTAATCAAGGATTGTGTTTAATGTATCTTTTGGGTGAATTAGTTGAGACAGAATATGTGATGCTAATTTGTCTAGAAGAGAGTGATTTCATGAATTGAAAAAGAAGTGAGTCCATCTTAATCCTTTATGATGCCAAGAGAAATTTCGATGCTGATAATGATTGGGTACTTTAAGATTATGTTTGTCAAAATAATGGTTTGAGTTACATACTTCTCCATCCTTAACATCTATATATTTTTTCATTTCATTTTATTTTATTTTATTTTTCTTTTTATTTATTTTTCACTTTATTGAGTTGGTTAAACAATGAGAGAAAAATGATTAATACATACTTGTTCCTTGAGGATCGACACTCGTTTGAACCTTATGCTATGTTAATGATGAGTACGCTTCCTCATATGTGTAATTTGGGGTTAATATTTTAAATTCAACTTGAATGGGAATGTGCTTATTTTTATATGATTTTTATACCCAAATCCAAACACATCACACCACCTGATCAAATCAAGAAGTCTAACACAAGCTAGTCTTAACGCATTAATGATGTCCTATCTCATTAATACCATGACTAGGGACTATTTAAGTACCAACACTATATAGTGTAGTAGGAATCTCATATCAAGATCTCTATCATGATTTCCTTAACACAGTGTTGTACTAGGGACTTTATCAAACAGTTATGTTACTTAAAAGTAAACAAAAGAAACTGTAAGATAAATAATGCTTTTATTAAAATAAAATGTGTCATATACAATGTACAAGTGATTGCCTCTAGGACACAACACTAACAACCAATGCACCAGCGGTATTTATGGATTTGATGCATCGGGTTTTCTAACCCTACTTGGACAAGTTTGTGATAGTCTTCATCGACGACATGCTCATATACTCTAAGAGCCAGGAGGATCATGCAGAACATCTGAAGCTGGTATTGGAGAAGTTACGAGAGCACAAGCTTTACGCCAAATTTAGCAAGTGCGAGTTTTGGCTGAACAGTATGGCATTTCTTGGCTATGTGGTAACCAAGGATAAAATCAAGGGGGACCCAACAAAAGTTGAAGTAGTTTCGGACTGGAAGTAACCATAGAACATCACAGAGATTTCAAGCTTCTTGGGATTGGCCAGCTACTATAGGAGGTTTATTAAAGAATTTTCAATGCTAGCATCGCCGATGACCCAGCTGCTAAGAAAGGACGTACCCTTTTTCTGGAATAAGAACTGTGAAATGAGTTTCCAAGAGCTGAAGTAGAGGTTAATGACAGCGCCTGTGTTGAGTCTGCCAGAGGGAGATAAGCCTTACGCACTGTATATTGATGCTTTGAAGGAAGGTTAGGGCAGTGTTGATGTAGGATAGGAAGGTAATCGCCTATGCTTCCCAAAAATTAAAGCCTCACGAAGTCAATTATCCCATATATGATTTAGAGCTGGCTGCCATTGTATTTGCTTGTATAGAGCTGAATATGAAGTGTTTACGAATCACAAGAGCCTAAAGTACATCTTCACCCAGAGGGACTTAAATTTGAGGCAGTGAACGTAGATGGAATTTTTGGAAGAGTATTGTTGCCCTATCAACTACCACCCCGGGAAGGTCAACGTTGTTGCTGATGCCCTGAGCCTAAAAGTCAAAATGGACAGGCTGAGAGTGCAGGAGATTCAAGAGGTCTAGGAAGTGTTGGATAGAAGAGTAGAAGTGCGAGAAGAGAGGATTATTGTTAGCAACCTGAGATTGATACCAGACCTAAGACGGGAAATCATCGAGGCTCAACAAAGTAATACAGAATCTCAACTTTTCAAGGACAAAGAGCTTAAACGGCAACGCAGTGATTTCCGACAGGACGAGATGGGAGTTTGGTATTTTCGAGATCGTTTGTGTGTACTCGATGAGCACTAATTGAAGGATAGGATTTTAGAGGAGGCGCATAAAAGTAAGTATGCCATTCATCCGGGAAAGGTGAAAATGTATCAAGATCTGAAAAGGGCTTCTTGGTGGCCCAAGATGAAGAGGAATGTGGTTAAGTATGTCTCGATGTGTCTGACCTATCAGAAAGTCAAAGCAGAGCACAACAAGTTGGCACGATTGTTACAACCGTTACCAGTACGGGAATGGAAATGGGAAGAGGTGACCATGGACTTCGTTATTAGACTCCCTATGGCAAGGACCCAAAAGGATGCCATATGGGTAGTAGTGGATCGATTGACCAAGTCAGCGCATTTTATACCGGTGAACGTAAGGGATTCAATGGAGATGCTAGGTCAGACCTATATGCTTGAAATTGTCAGATTGCAGGGAGTGCCTTCGAGTATTGTGTCTGACCGGGACCTGAGATTTATATCCTGATTTTGGGGCAAGTTTAAGAATCAATGGGTTCTAGTTTTAAGTTTAGTACAACGGCGCATCCGCAAACCGATGGACAGTAAAAAAAAGGGTTATTTAGATTTTAGAGGACATACTGAGAGCCGATATATTAGATTTCGGGGATAAGCGGATCGAATGTATACCGTATGTAGAGTTGGCATACAATAATAGCTATCAATCTTCGATTGGAATGGCTCCGTATAGAGCATTGTATGGGCGTAAGTGTCAAGTACCGCTATACTGGAGTTGGTCGGAGGACGACCACATAAGCAAGTCTGGAGAAGTCCGTGTTCAGGAAATGCTAGACAAAGTCAAGTTGATCAAGGAAATGTTGAAAGTAGCCCAGAGCCGACAAAAGAGTTATGTGGACAATAGGCGAAGAGAGTTAAAATTTTAGGTAGGAGGCAGTGTGTTCCTAAGATTGACACCGAATAGAGAAATTCTGAAGCATCCGAAAAGTGAAAATTTAATTCTAAAATTTCATTTTGGATAGTTTCCGATAAAGGAAAGAATTACGCCGGTGGCTTATCTATTGGATTTACTGGATAGGTTGATGGGAATACACGACGTATTTCATGTGTCTCAGTTAAAGAAGAACAATGCCGACCCCAGACATGTTTTAAATGATGAGCTATTAGTGTTGCAACCTGACCTGAGCTATGTGGAGATACCCGTGAAAATTTTGGACCGAAACATCAAGACACTCCGGAACAAGCAGATTGGTAAAGGTACAGTGAGAGCATGATGGCATGCGAGATGCCACATGGGAAACAGAAGAGTGGGTAAAATGGAAGTATCCCGATCTGAGATAAAGGTATGCCTGAATTTCGAGATGAAATTCTTCTAAGGGAGGGAGGATGTGAAACCCCACCTAAAGCTAACCTTAGAGTAAGGGGGTTGGGATGCATATCATATTATTCTGCATAAAAATATATTTTTTGAATGATTTTATGTGCTTTAGAATTATGGCTTATAGGTTAAATGACTTAATTATGCTTATTGGGTAAAAAGGATAAAAAAGGTAATTTTGTTTGAGGTCAAAATAGGAAGATGGCTTGAGGTTTAGATAAGAAGAATATTTGGGTGAAAAAATAAGAACAAGAGTTAGTGCGGTTAAGTGGTTACAGCTTTATGAATTAACCTCTAAGGTCATGAGTTCAAATCCCATCACTTAAATTTTATTCATAATTATCCTAGCTATGTTTGAATTTTTGTTTAATTATCTTAACTATGTTTGAATTTTTGTTTTTCTTACATTTATTAAAGGTAGGAATGTTGTCTTAGGAGAGACATGAAGAGAATGTTTTGATCATATAATCATGTCCTAAAAAGAATTCTAGAGGAATTCTTGTCCCTTTTATAATCTCTAGCTTTGTTCTAATATCTTCATAATTTAAATCATCTAAAATCCATTGAATCTCTTCTTTTAATTCCAAAATTCTGTGATAATTCTTTGGCCTTGAATTTCAAAATTCAGTCTTGAGGGATAGGTGATTGACCGAAAATAGGAGAGGAATTAGGATGGGTTCCCAAGAGAAATAAATCACCATGGTTAAACCTTCAAACCTACCTTCATGTTGTTCATGTTTTTAGCGAAGGAAAATCTAGAAATTTTCTAGAATTTTGGCAAAACAGCTTCCAAAAAATTCAGCCAATAATCCTATCCATTTTCTGCCAGAAAAATGGTCATTTCATGTGGCTTGAAGGCTGAAAATTTTGTGCAATTTTTGAGCTGTTCAAACTGCACAAAAACCAAGAAAAAATCCTGCACAATTCGCTGCATTCTAAGCTGGAATTGAAGCTGTCTTTTTGTCATCAATTCAGCTAAAAACCCTCTATTTTTCTCCAGAAAGAAAGCCAGAAAACCACCCTTAAAAGACCCTCAAACACTCCAGAAAAACAGCTGCAAATCAGGCCAAGGAAATGCAGAAAATTCTGCACCAAAAACCTTTACCATTTGAAGCTCCTAAACAAGTTGAAACCAGAAAAATTTCCAGCTTTGTCTCTCTATGCCTAGGCAGAAAAACACCCTTCAAACCTCTACAAATTGGACCTTGCTCAAGCCATGGACTGAACGCCATTGACCTCTACACTTACCTTGAGTGTTTGGACTCCATGAACACACCTCAAAAAGCTCCTAAGATTACTCTATCCAAAACTCATTTGAACTTCAAAATAATTCCAGAATTTTTGCTTCATTGAAACACTCATGTATCAAGTGAACAAACCAGAATTTTTCTCTGCCATTAAAGACAGAATTTTGGCCAGCAATAAAACCTAGACAGCCTTCATTCTTTGCCTTAAACCTGGCATGTTCAGCTGGCACCATTGAAGAGCGATAATAATAATCGATTGGGGACAGTTTTAGAATAGTCATTGTATTCATTATTGGGTTTTACTATCAAGTTACGTACTTGATGACCACAAAACAAAATGCACTATTCATGAAAAGGAAAAGCTCATATTATTATATAAAACATAACGACAATAGTATAAGTACAAATTAACTCTATGGCATATCCCTAACAATTGTATGATCCATTTTCTCCCAAGTAAGATATGCAATGTTGAGTACTCAATAAGGATAGAGTATTAGGACTAGTCTTTGAAGGGTTAAGGTAAGTCTCTCAGTAGGTGGCCACCTCTGAGGGGTAAGTCCTTCTCGGATAGGATACCAGTTCGGTAGGTCATTCCGATCTGAGCTAGCAAGTTTCGGTCAAATAGACTGTGTATTTTTGGACTGGACAACCGATAAATTTAGGGTGTAGAGATGGTATCTCACCTGATAGGCTGTACACCTACCTTATGTCAGTATGCTCAATGTGTGGCATTCTAATTATTATATTATCATAGGGCCCAACGTGTGGTGCTATGGCTACCTCTTTGGATGGTTGTATTTATTGTGCACATATATGTTTTGCAAAAGCAAAACGCCACTCTTTATTTATGACATTTATTTAATGCTTGCCAGTATTTTCTCTTATGAAACTTTTACAACTTGCATATATGAACTATTTTACCTGAAACACTCAAAGCACACACAAATTTACTGAGATTTTTATCTCACCACCTTTTATACCATGTTTTCAGGTTAATCCTGCTATGAAGGTCATTAGCTAGATTGTCGTCTATGATTTTGAAGACTCTCTATTATTTTTGTTATGTATTGCTTTCGAGAGATTGTAGTAGACAATTACTTTTTAGTTTATTCGTGTATTGTTAGGTTGTAATAAGTTTAATTTTGAAGTATTTCTTTTGTTTTATTTTATGTGACCTAGTTATAAAGACCCGTTGTCCTATGGTTAGGGTGACATCCCCGGCCCTAATAGGCATAGGTAGTGGGGTGTTACAACTGATCTGCTTACTAAGGCTCTATCCCAAAAGAAATATAATAGTCATGTTCAGTCATTTGGTATTCGATACATAAATGAATCGGCCAGTGCAAGTGGGAGATTGCTAAAATTATGCCCTAGAACCAATCTTTTTGTACCATTTATTTTGCACATTTATTCAATAAAGACATTATTTAGCTTTTAGTTTCATTATTTCATATGAGTGTGTATAAAACTGATAAATAAAATCCCTAACATAATCTATAGTGTTAAGAAAATCATGATAGAGATCATAATGTGATATTCCCACTACACTATGCAGTACTTGTACTTAAACCATCCCGAGTCATAGTATTAATGAGACGGACATCATTAATACAACAAGACTAGAACATGTTAGACTTTTTTATTTGATCAAGTGGTGGTTCTCATATTTATTTAACCTTGTGTTTTCCTACTTGTTCTTGATACTTTGCTTGAGGACAAGCAAAGAGTTAAGTGTGGGGGAATATGATAGGGGCTAAATTAGTCATATTTTTTCTAGTTATTTGAGGTTCTTTTGTGATATATTTTGTTCAATAACGAGTCATATTCCTTCATATTTGAGATTTTACCCTTGGAAAGCTATTTTGTTCATTATTTTAGTTTTACGGTAAAATGAAATAAAAACGTCGCAGAATAGACGAGTGGTGGTGCTGGCTAGGGCTCTAGAACTAGTGCTGGCCATGCACTGGATTGCACGAACTTCGAAATGATGGAAATTTTGTCAAAACATAGTAGAACAGAGGGGAACCGGCGCCAGCTCCAAGAGTCAAGGCGGCACCGACTACATTCTGGTCTTCATTGTGCAAAATTCAGAGAAAAATCGGCGAACAAGTAGAGAAGCAAAACACAACCAGCTCCGAGAGCCAAGGCGGCGCCGGCTATGCCCTAAAGATAAGGCGGTGCTTGATTTTTTCTACACGGTTTTTGGTAATCTATAGAGTTTTAGTATCTTCCAACTTCTACTTGGCCAAGAACTCTGTACGTACGAGTTTAGGTACTTCCTAAGCCTCTAAATAGATGAAAACACAAGGGAAAAATGGGAGAATTCATTGATCATCATAGTAAATTACTTAATCAAAGGAGAAATTCTTCAATTCAATGAGGGTTGTACAAGAAGCTCTTCAAAGGAAGAAGAAGGAGGCTTGTCTATGAATGCTTTCTTTTACTTTGTTTTCTTTTTCTAGAACAATAATATATTAATTATTTTATTGTAATTTGACATTGTTTTAGAGATTCATAATGTTTAGAGATATTTGATATTTTGATTAATTGGTTGTTCTTCTTGGAATTTAATTAGTTGGGTGGATTACGAGATTGGTTGATTGTTACTTTCTATTGACTTGCTTAAAAAGGGGTTGATGGTGGTTTCAATTCATTAGTTTCATATTTTTTGTCTTTTAACTTGCTTGAAAAAGGAATTAATTGCTATGAACTAGCAATTAAAGGTTAATTGATGTCAGCCAGAATATGGATTTATTAATTAGTTTCATGTTTTAAGTTTGTCAGAATATAGAAATTTAATCAAGGATTGTGTTTAATACATCTTTTGGGTAAGACTGGTTGAGACAGAATATGTGATACTAAGTTACCTAGTAGATAGGGATTCATGGATTGAAAAAGAAGTGAGTCTATCTCAATCCTTCACGATGCCGAGGGAATAATTAGTTATGATAATGGTTGAGTTCTTTAGGATCATGTTTGTCTACACAATGGTTTGAGTTACATACTTCTCCATCCTTGACATGTATATACTTTTGTTTTTATTTTATTTTATTTTTATTTTTATTTATTTTTCGCTTTATTAAGTCAGTTAAACAATGAATGAAAGGTGATTAATGTCTACTTGTTCCTGGAGGATCGACACTCGTTTGAAACCTATGCTTGGTTAATGATGAGTACGCTTACGCATATGTGTGATTTGGGTTGGACGTTTTAATTTAAACTTGATTGGGAATGTACTTAGTTTTTGTATGATTTTTATACCCAAGTCTGGACACATCAAGTATCACAATCTAAAGAACCCAAGAACCACAAAAAAGGGAAGCACAGTGAGAGAAAGTATCACCGGATCTGGGATTTCATCCAGAGACGGGAAGTCGTGGTGGAATAGATTGCCTCCGAGAACAATCTAGCTGATCTATTCACCAAGCCTTTAGCTGAGAGAGTCTTCAAGAGACACTTAAACGCCGTAGGGGTGGGCACCTACGGACTTACTTAGTCTTAGAGTGCAAATGGGAGATTGTTAGGAAATATGCCCTCTTAAACTAGATTTCTGATGTAAAAAATTGAATGTTTTAATAAAAGAATTTATTTTCAGAAATTATTTATAAATTTATATTTTATTTTTGCACAATTATGTTTGGAAAAGACCAATTCTGTTTAAGCAAGTGGTCCATGTGAATGGACGTCTTTCACAGTAAGGTATGGTTCACGGGTTACTTAATACATAAACATTCATTCTTAACCGATTGATTAGAATAGGAATCTCATCATGTTTAGTATATTATGTTATGAATTCCAAATGGTTAATAGCTTATCTTTTGCCAGTGAGTAGTCCACTCACTTCAGGACATAAACGTATTTCGAATACGTAGAATAGGACATGTAGTAGTGGTTTCTTAAAAAATACCATATGGTAGAAACTTATACTACTACTACTACTACAGTATGGACTAGTACTCTACGACTTGAGTATGACTTGGTGGTCTGAAAAAGTTGGAAGCATATACTTTAATATGCTATAGTTGAGGTTCTATCGTAGGGCCAATATACTTGCATGTTAGGTATGTGTGACTAGTTAGTTAAGACAGACTTGCACAAGATAATTTCTATACTATATCACCTATTGTGGTTGTCTGAATGATCTAAATATCCAAGGCCCTAGGAAACATGACTTGGATGTTTGTTTTAGGGTAACTCCCTTGGAAAGCAGAAACAATCCAGGAAGTCGTGGATTAGTGGACCAGAAGTCTAAGGATTGTAGATATCATTTAAAGAAGTGTTAGTACACTTCTTCCTCTTTAAATGTACAGTGATGTATAGAGGAGTATTTTAGTTATTACACCTATAGGTTGGAGACTTTGCTAACGCAGCATTGTCCTTAGGGTTAATATTTTCTTATGGTGATATTAGAAAATATTTAAAATGCAAAATACAACTATTTATATGGCAAGCGTATTTTGGTCATTTTAGTAGCCAAAGCGGTATGTCTTTTGGTCCCTAGTATAGACCATAAGTCCTAATTAAATACAGGCTAAGGAATTAATCTTAAATTAAATGGAATTTATTTTATTTAAATAGTCTGATTTAATTATTGGGCTAGAATAAAATAAAGGTCCATGGAGAGAGATAATTAATTAAATTCGTTTGATGAGTTAATTAATTATTTAAGGCTTTGGCCTAATTTGAATAATTAAATATTAACCTGAGACTAAACTAATATAGACTTGTTAATTAGACTAGTTTATTTGGGCTGGAAAATTAATTATTTTTGGGGCCAATTTGTTGGTTCTAATTAGAATAATTAATTTAGTCCAAAAGGCTAAACTAAGAGTCCAATGGCCTAGTCCAGTTTAACCTAGGGCTTTATTTAGGTTAAACAGGAAGATTGGAAACAACGTGTTTTTTGGACAGCTGCTTCTCTATGAAAAGAACCAGACGTCTCTCTCTCTCTCTCTCTCTCTCTCTCTCTCTCTCTCTCTCTCTCCAAAAATATTTCTTAATCTATGAGTTATTCACCAAACGGAATTAGGCAGGCCATATACTGAAAGATCGAGAGTTTGGCGTTCTCCTACATGCAAAGACGGAGGAGGAAGCTTGTAGGAGTCGCACTAGAGGTTTCCACCAACACACCTATCCCGGTTCCACATATTCCGATCTAGCCAATTCTTAGAACGAGGAAAAAAGGTAAAATTTTTAAATCTCGGAACCTGTACAGAGCTCAATCGGCGCAGGCGTCGGCTCGGGTTGTCGGAGCCGACGCCGGCTCTGTTCGGATGTTTCCCTGTTCTTCAGTTTTTCTAGTTTTTTGCTTTCACTTCCGTTACATGCCTTGTGTTTTCCCTTTTTATGCCTTCAGACTGGACATGGGCCAACATTGTGGAGGCATTCAGAGTTGAATATATCCCTCAGCAGATGGTAGAGAAATAGGAAGACGAGTTCCAGAATTTGAAGCAGGAAGGTATGATTGTGGCACAGTATACGGCACGTTTCACTCAGTTGTCGAAGTACTGCAAAAGGCTAGTGGGCACCGAGCTGAACAGAACGAGGCAGTTTGTCAAAGGATTATGTTAGGAGTTAAGAAGGGCATCGACACCTTCTCCACCAACAACCTATTCGGGGGCCGTGGACGCAGCTACCCGGACTGAGAATGAGGATCGCAACAGGATGGTACCAAAACCTTTCTTACTACCAAGATAACCGCCAAGACCTTTCCAGAGGCAGCAACCCAACAAGTGCCCTACCATCTAGCAGTGGCAGAGTAGAGGAAAGTATGCACGAAAGGCACCAGTTGGTCTTACACAGAATCTTTCATTATGCCGACACTGCACAAAAAGGGGCCATATGGAGAAAAATTATTAGTCCAGAGTGTTGGGTATCTAACGCATATCATTTATGGTGCAGCGGAAATATAAGAACGAGTTACCATCCCAGGACTCGCATATGTGTGAAAAACAAGACATAAAGAGAACAAAGGTAACAACTCTACCTTTCTTTGAGCGTCTGAAAAACAAAATCTTTCCTTCTTCTAGTCGAGGCGTAATCTAACAATCCTCTTGATCAAACACCACGAGAGTTGAATGTCCAACCACTATAATCATAGTGTGTGATTACCTCTAATAGAAATCCATACGGAGGATCACACTCAAGCACCAAGATGTTTATCTACAAGCATAAACCAAAGTGGTGGCTACGGTTAGTGTTTCTCGTTTCCTTTTGCTGAACAAAAACGAGAGAGAGAGAAGAGAAAGTTTTAAGTTGTTGTTTTGGTGTCAATCCTACTCACCTACAGTTTCATGTATATCATCATATAACACGAAAAACCCCTACCAAAAACTGAGAATTCTAAAATAATTAGAATTCCCTAATTGTAATTGGAAACATCAAGTTCTAACAAATACAATTTGGACAAAAAATTATAACTAATTATAATTTGGCCACAACAACTTCTCTTTCTCGCAATTAACCCCACTATGTTATCAAATAACACATTGAGTATATAATCCTCTATTGTGTGTGACTTATTAGGTTTCCCAATCAATTGGTAGCGAACATGAATTAATCCAAACATCTTTGAGATTAATAATCCATAATTAATTAGAATTAATCCTATTAATTCTAATCAGGATTGGTTTTTCAATTCATCAATTAATAAACACATATTCCCATATCCTAAGCGGTATCTAGCAACACATCATGACCACCTAAGAGTCTAGGAAGTCAAGTGGTTTGACATAAACCCTTCAATAACAAACTACAGTGCAATTAACTCTTTTCACCATACAATATCTCATTCGGTCTGGAGTACAGAATTAATGCCAACTCCCTCCAGAATATATATTAATTCTGGCCCGAATATAAAAGTACTTGTACCAGGAACCCACTACTCTAGATGTGTATCAATTGGAACTGTTTCCAATACACAGTCACCATGGCCAAGGACTTCTCAAGTAGTAATTCCTATAAGTGGTCGTGAGATATTCGCCCCTACTATTAGGAGTGGTGAATCATTTATTGACCCTCTCAACTACTTTCGTTTACCTCACAATGTACCCAATATCCATCCTATAGGTGGCCCTCGATTTGACTCCAGAGATTGGAATCAAAGCACAATGCTCAGCAAACAAAGTACCTTGGAGATCTCAAGTCTAAAGATACTTGTACGTTTGCTATATTGAGATTATATCACTGGCACTAAATAGTTATTCATGTGGTTATCTCAAAGTTCGGTCATCCAATGTACTTGTTCCATTAACAAGCATCAATGTGTTAACTTTGAGTATCTCAATACTCACGGATATGAGAACCACCGCCTGATCAAATCAAGAAGTCTAACACATGCTAGTCTTAACGCATTAATAATGTCTTGTCTCATTAATACTACGACTGGGGACTATTTAAGTACTAACACTATATAGCGTAGTAGGAATCTCATATCATGATATCTATCATGATTTCCTTAACACAATGTTGTACTAGGTACTTAATCTAACAGTTATATTATATAAAAGTAAACAAAAGAAAATATAAGATAAATAATACATTTTATTAAAATAAAATGTGTCATATACAACGTATAAGTGATTACTTCGAGGGCATAACACTAACACAAAAGAGTTGAACAGAAGTGCTACCACTGCGGAGACACGAACCATCTGTGAAATGCCTGCCCTAAACTTCTCCGAGTCGGATAAGGAAACCCGGCTCAAATCGCAGGAGCCAATCGAGCCAATGCTACGGGAGCTTCCAAGAGTGGAACACAGAAGCCACAGGTGAAAGCAAAAGTTTTCGCCCTTAATCGGGAGGAGGTTAGAGCTGATGTAGCGGTGGTGGAAGGTACGCTTACTATCCAAGGTTGTTCCGTTAATGCATTGATAGACCCTGGATCTACCTATTCCTATTTAAACAAGAATTGTGCATATCATTTAGGTTGGAATGGAGTACAACTACCTTTTACTTTTTTGGTGAGTACGCCCTTAAGGAAAATGGTGCAAGCGAATCGGTATGTGCGGAATTATAAAATTGAAGTGGGGAAAGAAAGCTTGGAAGGAGATTTGATAGTCTTAGCTATTGATGATTATAACTTGATTCTGGGTATGGATTGGCTAGCTAAGCATGGGACTAGAGTAGACTGTAAGAATAAGTCGGTTCAGTTTAATAGACCAAGATGCGATGTGTTGGAGTTCAACGGCAAGAGAGTAAAAGAGTAAAAGGTTTTGATAGCTGGAGCAAAAGCTCAGAAATTGTTGAAGCAACGATGTCAAGGATATTTGGCCTATGTTATAAATAAGCCGAAGGACCAGTGCACCCTCGAAGATACTGAGGTGGTAAAAGATTTTCCCGACATGTTTCCTATGGAACTCACTTCTCTACCTCCCAACTGAGAAGTTGAGTTCACTGTTGATCTAGTTCCAAGAGCATAACCGGTATCCCGAATCCCATATCAGATGGCACCAGTGGAGCTGAAAGAATTGAAAGAGCAGCTAGAAGAGTTGATTAGGCAAGGCTACATCAAACCTAGCACGTCACCTTGGGGAGCACCAATGCTATTTGTGAAGAAGAAGGATGGGACCTTGAGGCTATATATCGACTATCGGGATTTGAACAACCTGACTATCAAGAATAAGTATCATTTACCGTTAATTAATGAGCTATTCGACCAGTTACAAGGTTCCAGTTGTTACTCCAAACTGGATTTGAGGCAATGCTACTATCAATTGAGAATAAAAGAAGAGGATATTCCCAAGACAACCTTCAACACAGGATATGGGCACTATGAGTTTGTGGTGATGTTTTTCGGGATAACCAATGTTGGGTATCTCAAGCTCGTATCCTATACGGCATAGCGGAAGAATAAAACGAGATACCATCTCAAGACCCACATATACGTAGAAAACAAGACATAAATAGATCAAAGGTAATAGCTTTTTACCTTTCTTTGATCGTCCAAAGAACAAAGTTTTCTACTTCAAGTCGAGGCGCGATCCAGCCGGAGCTCGTGCCGGATATAGTCGGGAACAATGGCGGCGATTTTGAAAATTTTCCAAAAATAATTTCTGGTGACATCTTCTTCTACAAATTTTCAGTGAGAACAATTCTCAGCAGCATTTTCTATTTTGAAGCTCAAAACAACAACTAATTTGTTAGTTTAAACAAAACAGAACAGAAAATCAAATTCACAAGATGAAACGGAAGGCAATCAACATGTTTTCAAGAAAATGTTTTTCTGCAAAAAATTTTCAGCACATAAAGAAAGCATCTTTCGAAATATGCTATAACTTTTACACAATCATATTGTACTATGGACCCAACCCACAATGCTCGAAACAATTTCGACTCGAGTGAAAACAAATTTCACAACAAACAAAGATAAACACGAATACATGAAACTAGTTTTCATGCCAAAAATAACGTCCGTAAACCACACATAGCAGTCTCTAATACCACTGTTCGGTATCTTAGGCTCGTATCCTATACGGTGTAGTGGAAGAATAAAACGAGATACCATCCTAGGACCCACATATGTTTGGACAGCAAGATATAAATAGATTAGAGGTAACCGCTTTTTACCTTTCTTTGATCGTTTGAAGAACAAAGCTTTCTTCTTCAAGTGGAAGCGCGATCCAGCACTCCTCTTAATCAAAATCCATGATAGTTAAACGTGTAACCACTATAATCACAATGTGTGATTATCTTTAACAGTAATCTACAAAGAGGATACACACAAGCATCAAAATTTCCTGTGCTAGCAGAAACAAGATGGCGGCTAGGGCTTCTCAAGAACAATAGAGAGAGAGAGAGAAGAGAGAATGTCAAGTGTTGTTAGGGTTGGAGTCGCGTCTTACACTTTCCTAGGGTTTCCTGTGTTATATCCTCATATTGCACGAAATCCCCCTCAAAATATACTCCAATCTCAGAATTCTAAAGCAGTTAGAATTCCCTAATTGTAATTGGAAATATCAAGTTCTCACAATTACAATTTGGACTATTAATTATGAATAATTATAATTTGGCCTCAACAACTTCTCTTTCTAGCAATTAACCCCACTATGTTATCAAATAACATCTTGAGTATATAATCCTTATTGTGTGTGACCTATTAGGTTTCCCAGTCAATTGGTAGCGAATATGAATTAATCCAAACGTCTTTGACATTAATAATCCATAATTAATTAGAATTAATCATATTGATTCTAATCAGGATTAGTTTATTAATTCATCAATTAATAAACCCATATTTCCAGATCATGAGTGGTATCTAGCAACACATCATGACCACCCAAGAGTCCAAGAAGTCAAGTGGTTTGACATGAACCCTTCAATAACAAACTACAGTGTAATTAACTCCTTTCACCATACAATATCTCTTTCAGTTTGGAGTACGGAATTAGTGCCAACTCCCGCCAGAATTAATTCTGGCCCGAATATAATAGTACTTGTACTAAGAACCCACTACTCTAGATGTGTATCAATTAGAACTATTTCCAATACACAATCACCTTGGCCAAGGACTTTTCGAGTAGTAATTCCTACAATTGGCCGTGAGATATTCGCCCATACTATTAGGAGTGGTGAATCATTTATTGACCCTCTCAACTACTTTCGTTTACCTCACAATGTACCCAATATCCATCCTATAGGTGGCCCTCGATCTGACTCCAGAGATTGGAATCAAAGCACAATGCTCAGCAAACAAAGTACCCTGGAGATCTCAAGTCTAAAAATACTTATACGTTTGCTATATTGAGATTATATCGCTGGCACTAAATAGTTATCCATGTGATTATCTCATAGCTAAGTTATCCAATGAACTTGTTCCATTAACAAGCATTCATGTGATAACTTTGAGTATCTCAATACTAATGGATATGAGAACCACCGTGATATGGCCTAAATTAGTCATATTTTTCCGAGTTATTTGAGGCACTTTTGTGATACATTCTGTTCAATAACTAGTCATATTCCTTCATATTTAAGATTTTACCCTTGGAAAGGTATTTGGTGCATTATTTCAAATTTTAGGGGTAAAACAAAGCAAAAATGTCGCAAAACAGAATAGAGCTGACGCTTGCCAGGATAGAGTAACCGGCGCTAGCCATGTGCTATTAGCACAAACTTCGACGCAACAAAAATTGTTAAAATAGGACTGGAACATAACCAAACCAGCACCGGCTCTAGTAGCCAAGGTGGCGCCGGCTGCACTCTGGACAACATTGTATGGAAATCAAGAAAAAATCGATGAACATCGGAAGAAACAGAACACCACCGGTGCCAGCTCCCAAAGCCAAGGCGGCGCCAGCTGTGCCTTGAGGATAAGATAGAATCTTGATTTTTCTACGTGGTTTTTGGTAATCTGTGGAATTTTAGTATCTTCCTACTTCTACTCGGCCAAAAATCTTACACCAACGAGTTTAGACACTTTCTAAGACTATAAATAGGTGGAAAACATAAGAGAAAAAAGAGAGAATTCATAGATCATCATAAAAAATCACTCAAATCAAAGGAGGAATTCTTCAATCCAAGGAAGGTTGTGAAAGAAGGTCTTTAAAGAAAGAAAAATGTGGCTTGTCTATGAGTGCTTTCTTTTACTTTGTTTTCTTTTTCTTGAACAATGATGTAGTAATTGTTTTATTGTAATTCGACATTGTTTTAAGTATTCATGATTTTTAGAGTTATTTGATCTTTTGACTAATTGATTGTTCTTCTTGGTATTTAATTACTTGTGCTTATTACAAGATTAAGTGGTTGTTTTTTTCCATTAACTTGCTTGAAAAAGAGGTTGATTGCCAAGAATAGAGTTATTAAATGTTAATTGATGTATGCTAGAATACGGATTCATTGGTTAATTTCATGTTTTAAGTTTGCCAGAATATGAAAATTTAATCAAGGATTGTGTTTAATGTATCTTTTGGGTGAATTAGTTGAGACAGAATATGTGATGCTAATTTGTCTAGAAGAGAGTAATTTCATGGATTGAAAAAGAAGTGAGTCCATCTTAATCCTTTATGATGCCAAGAGAAATTTCAATTATGATAATGATTGGGTACTTTAAGATTATGTTTGTCAAAATAATTGTTTGAGTTACATACTTCTCCATCCTTAACATCTATATATTGTTTCATTTCATTTCATTTTATTTTATTTTTCTTTTTATTTCTTTTTCACTTTATTGAGTTGGTTAAACAATGAGAGAAAAATGATTAATACATACTTGTTCCTTGAGGATCGACACTCGTTTGAACCTTATGCTATGTTAATGATCAGTACGCTTCCTCATATGTGTAATTTGGGGTTAACATTTTAATTTAAACTTGAATGAGAATGTGCTTATTTTTATATGATTTTTATGCCCAAATCCAAACACATCACACCACCTGATCAAATCAAGAAGTCTAACACAAGCTAGTCTTAACGCATTAATGATGTCCTATCTCATTAATACCACGACTAGGGACTATTTAAGTACCAACACTATATAGTGTAGTAGGAATCTCATATCAAGATCTCTATCATGATTTCCTTAACACAGTGTTGTACTAGGGATTTTATCAAACAGTTATGTTACTTAAAAGTAAACAAAAGAAACTGTGAGATAAATAATGCTTTTATTAAAATAAAATGTGTCATATAAAATGTACAAGTGATTTCCTCTAGGACACAACACTAACAACCAATGCACCAGCGGTATTTATGGATTTGATGCATGGGGTTTTCCAACCCTACTTGGACAAGTTTGTGATAGTCTTCATCGATGACATGCTCATATACTCCAAGAGCCAGGAGGATCATGCAGAACATCTGAAGCTGGTATTGGAGAAGTTAAGAGAGCACAAGCTTTACGCCAAATTTAGCAAGTGCGAGTTTTGGCTGAACAGTATGGCATTTCTTGGCTATGTGGTAACCAAGGATAGAATCAAGGGGGACCCAACAAAAGTTGAAGTAGTTTCGGACTGGAAGCAACCAGAGAACATCACAGAGATTTCAAGCTTCTTGGGATTGGCCGGCTACTATAGGAGGTTTATTAAAGAATTTTCAATGCTAGCATCGCCGATGACCCAGCTGCTAAGAAAGGACGTACCCTTTGTCTGGAATAAGAACTGTGAAATGAGTTTCCAAGAGCTGAAGTAGAGGTTAATGACAGTACCTGTGTTGAGTCTGCCAGAGGGAGATAAGCCTTACGCACTGTATATTAATGCTTTGAAGGAAGGTTAGGGCTGTGTTGATGCAGGATAGGAAGGTAATCGCCTATGCTTCCCAAAAGTTAAAGCCTCACGAAGTCAATTATCCCACATATGATTTAGAGCTGGCTGCCATTTATTTGCTTTAAAGAAATGGCGGCATTACTTGTATAGAGCTAAATATGAAGTGTTTACGAATCACAAGAGCCTAAAGTAAATCTTCACCCAGAGGGACTTGAATTTGAGGCAGTGAAGGTAGATGGAATTTTTGGAAGAGTATTGTTGCCCTATCAACTACCACCCCGGGAAGGCCAACGTTGTTGCTGATGCCCTGAGCCGAAAAGTGAAAATGGCCAGGCTGAGAGTGCAGGAGATTCAAGAGGTCTAGGAAGTGTTGGATAGAAGAGTAGAAGTGCGAGAAGATAGGATTTTTGTTAGCAACCTGAGATTGATACCAGACCTAAGGCGGGAAATCATCGAGGCTCAACAAAGTAATACAGAATCTCAACTTTTCAAGGATAAAGAGCTTAAACGGCAACGCAGTGATTTCCGACAGGACGAGATGGGAGTTTGGTATTTCCGAGATCGTTTGTGTGTACTCGATGAGCACTAATTGAAGGATAGGATTTTAGAGGAGGTGCATAAAAGTAAGTATGACATTCATCCGGGAAAGGTGAAAATGTATCAAGATCTGAAAAGGGCTTCTTGGTGGCCTAAGATGAAGAGGAATGTGGTTAAGTATGTCTCGATGTGTCTGACCTATCAGAAAGTCAAAGCGGAGCACAAAAAGTTGGCACGATTGTTACAACCGTTACCAGTACGGGAATGGAAATGGGAAGAGGTGACCATGGACTTCGTTATTAGACTCCCTATGGCAAGGACCCAAAAGGATGCCAGATGGGTAGTAGTGGATCGATTGACCAAGTCAGCGCATTTTATACCGGTGAACGTAAGGGATTCAATGGAGAAGCTAGGTCAGACCTATATGCGAGAAATAGTCAGATTGCAGGGAGTGCCTTCGAGTATTGTGTCTGACCGGGACCTGAGATTTACATCCTGATTTTGGGGCAAGTTTTAAGAATCAATGGGTTCTAGTTTAAAGTTTAGTACAACGGTGCATCCGCAAACCGATGGACAGTAAAAAAGGGGTTATTTAGATTTTAGAGGACATACTGAGAGCCGATATATTAGATTTCGGGGATAAGCGGATCGAATGTATATCGTATGTAGAGTTGGCATACAATAATAGCTATCAATCTTCGATTGGAATGGCTCCGTATAGAGCATTGTATGGGCGTAAGTGTCAAGTACCGCTATACTGGAGTTGGTCGGAGGACGACCACATAAGCAAGTCTGCAGAAGTCCGTGTTCAGGAAATGCTAGACAAAGTCAAGTTGATCAGGGAAATGTTGAAAGTAGCCCAGATCCGACAAAAGAGTTATGCGGGCAATAGGCGAAGAGAGATAAAATTTTAGGTAGGAGGCAGTGTGTTCCTAAGATTAACACCGAATAGAGAAATTCTGAAGCATCCGAAAAGTGAAAAGCTGATTCTAAAATTTCATTTTGGATAGTTTCCGATAAAGGAAAGAATTACGCCGGTGGCCTGTCAATTGGATTTCCTGGATAGGTTGACGGGAATACACGACATATTTCATGTGTCTTAGTTAAAGAAGAACAATGCCGACCCCGGACATGTTTTGAATGACGAACTGTTAGTGTTGCAACCTGACTTGAGCTATGTGGAGATACCCGTGAAAATTTTGGACCGAAGCATCAAGACTCTCCGGAACAAGCAGATTGGTAAAGGTACAGTGAGAACATGATGGCATGCGAGATGCCACATGGGAAACAGAAGAGTGGGTAAAATGGAAGTATCCCGATCTGAGATAAAGGTATGCCTGAATTTCGGGATGAAATTCTTCTAAGGGAGGGAGGATGTGAAACCCCACCTAAAGCTAACCTTAGAGTAAGGGGGTTGGGATGCATATCATATTATTCTGCATAAAAATATATTTTTTGAATGATTTTATGTGTTTTAGAATTATGGCTTATAGGTTAAATGACTTAATTATGCTTATTGGGTAAAAAGGATAAAAAGGTAATTTTGCTTGAGGTCAAAATAGGAAGATGGCTTGAGGTTTAGATAAGAAGAATATTTGGGTGAAAAAATAAGAACAAGAGTTAGTGTGGTTAAGTGGTTACAGCTTTATGAATTAACCTCTAAGGTCATGAGTTCAAATCCCATCACTTAAATTTTATTCATAATTATCTTAGCTATGTTTGAATTTTTGTTTAATTATCTTAACTATGTTTGAATTTTTGTTTTTCTTACATTTATTAAAGATAGGAATGTTGTCTTAGGGGAGACATGAAGAGAATGTTTTGATCATATAATCATGTCCTAAAAAGAATTCTAGAGGAATTCTTGTCCCTTTTATAATCTCTAGCTTTGTTCTAATATCTTCATAATTTAAATCATCTAAAATCCATTAAATCTCTTCTTTTAATTCCAAAATTCTGTGATAATTCTTTGGCCTTGAATTTCAAAAATCAGTCTTGAGGGATAGGGGATTGACCGAAAATAGGAGAGGAATTAGGATGGGTTCCCAAGAGAAATAAATCACCATGGTTAAACCTTCAAACCTACCTTCATGTTGTTCATGTTTTTAGCGAAGGAAAATCTAGAAATTTTCTAGAATTTTGGCAAAACAGCGTCCAAAAAATTCAGCCAATAATCCTATCCATTTGCTGCCAGAAAAATGGTCATTTCATGTGGCTTGAAGGTTGAAAATTTTGTGCAATTTTCGGGCTGTTCAAACTGCATAAAAACCAAGAAAAAATCCTACACAATTCGCTGCATTCTAAGCTGGAATTGAAGCTGTCTTTTTTGTCATCAATTCAGCTAAAACACCCTCAGTTTTTCTCCAGAAAGAAAGCCAGAAAACCACCCTTAAAAGACCCTCAAACACTCCAGAAAAACAGCTGCAAATCAGGCCAAGGAAATGCAGAAAATTCTGCACCAAAAACCTTTACCATTTGAAGCTCCTAAACAAGTTGAAACCAGAAAAATTTCCAACTTTGTCTCTCTATGCCTAGGCAGAAAAACACCCTTCAAACCTCTACAAATTGGACCTTGCTCAAGCCATGGACTGAACGCCATTGACCTCTACACTTACCTTGAGTGTTTGGACTCCATGAACACACCTCAAAAAGCTCCTAAGATTACTCTATCCAAAACTCATTTGAACTTCAAAATAATTCCAGAATTTTTGCTTCATTGAAACACTCATGTATCAAGTGAACAAACCAGAAATTTTCTCTGCCATTAAAGATAGAATTTTGGCCAGCAATAAAACCTAGACAGCCTTCATTCTTTGCCTTAAACCTGGCATGTTCAGCTGGCACCATTGAAGAGCAAAGAAACCTTCCATAATCAATCACCATTAGCTAATCTTCTACCTCAAATAACTCCTCAATTTCCTCCATTTGAATTTCAAAGAAAAATCTGATCACTCTCTCTCCTTCTAGCTGAAAATTGAAACTCCTAATTACTCTAGACCATTTGGCCAACAACTTTTCCAGATTTCACAAGCCTTTTTCTCTCAATTCTCTCAAAACACCAAGAACACACACTACACTTCTTCAAGCCAAAACCTACCCTAAACACCTCCAATCACTCTCAAATACTCCAGATCACTCCTACTTAATCCCTAGACTTCATTTTTTTTGCCTTTATAACATAAAATCACACAAAAGAGAATTTTCAAACGGATCAAAATCAACTTTTTTTTTTTAAGTCTTAAGAACATCAACAAGGTAAATCAAGAACAACCCTCTTGTTCTTCCTCTTCCATTCAATTTTCAATATTCCATTCTAATGCTCTCTCTCTCTCTCTCCCAAAATGGTTGATCAACCATCAACCATGGTTATTTTTCCATTGGACGACTAAAGGCTCTCAATCACGTGGACCTTCTCTAGTCTTCATCAAGTGATCATCTATTAAGTATTTTTGTTCTCAAATCCTCCTTTTATTTCTGAATTCATGTCTCTTAGATGATGATAGGAAGATTGAATATGAATGGGGGATTAAATATATGTAAATGGATGAAGGGGACGGGGTTAGGATATAAGGATTGATATATATGGTTAAGCCTTTCGGATTCTTCTTTTGAATCAATATATGTTCATCATGTTGAATGAGATTTGTGGATATTTGAAGTATGTTAGATATTATGACACCTATGGTGAATAGGCTTTTATGTTCTTAAGTTTTAATAAAGCCATGAATGATGATTATGCCTCGTAGGAGATTGACCATGTGATAGTACGTGTTAATTCAAGGGTATGTTCTTGAATGGATTAGTTTATTATTTGATGTTGGAGAATGTGTTCATGAATCTTTTCTAGCAGTAGGAAAGCATGATGAAAGATTATTTTCTTGTTAATCCTAAGTTATTTTTGTTACACAAATTTTATTACTTTAATTAGAATTACTACTATATTTTTCTCTATGAAAATAGAAATTACTAGGAAGGTTTAGAATATAATATTATTTTAAATATTAATATTTTTTGGTCAAACAAATAATATCTTTTATTAAAAAATAATATATATAATAATAAATAAAACCTTTATTAATATATATATATATATATTGAATAAATAAAATATTCGAATAAATTAATATCAAATGACTTTGTAGACCATAGTTAAAACTTTTGTCTATATCCATAAATATTATTTATATTAAAATTTATTTGTTATTCATTAATTAAAAATTTAATATAGCTAATTTTATTATTTATTACTGATTATTTATTATCTATTAATTATTAATTAAAAGTAGGTGTAATTTATTATTTATTTATTTATAATAATACTATTTAAATATTACCATTTACCAATATTATTGGGGACTTAGTATTCTTTAATATTTAACAATGGTTTATTTATTAGCAATAATACTCATAATTTATTATTTGAAACTATAACTTATTAGTAATTATTTTAGAACCCCTAGTTATTTTAACCTATCAAGCTAGATTTATTTTATAAAATACTTTATCAACTAGTATTAAAGCTTAGAACATTGTGGTCATAGTTAGTCATAGTTGTAACTCGTTGAACTAGGAATTATTTATGCAAGGCAGATATAGTTCGAATGTTATCTTATGCCTTGTGTATACCCTAGGTGGGGTTAAGTTGACCTTGGAAGATCTTTAAATCCCAACAGAGTAAAAGTTCAGGTAAGCTCCTGCATGGAGTCATTTGAAGACTAAAATCATAGTGGCAAGCCAAATTCGATGTGTATGAACATTTGTTTTGTAAAGGCAATTAAGGACAGTTTCCCTTTTTATTTTAGTCAAGCAAACCATTTAAAAATTAAACAAGCAGTTTTACACAAAATGCTAAACTCTTTCTAAAACCCAACTTTGGCAAAAATCTTCGAAACCTTAATTGCTATTTCTGAGTAAATCATTGTTGTTAGGATTCGTGGACTCCTAAACATGGAAAACATCCACGAATCCCTTTCGAGGACCTAAGTAAATGATTAAGAAGATCTAAAATTTACAGAATTACCTCTGTTTGGCGTAATCGAGATCCTTCGATTCTGATTGTGCTGTCGTACGTGCAACTTGAATGACCACCAGACACTGCAGTATGCGAACGTCCTCTATCAGATACACACAGTGAACTAACTCGTTTCCCCGAGAGTGCTAGCGCCTAGGGTTTGAGAGTTTTTTTTCTGGTGAATGGAGACACAAATATTCTCAACAGAATGGGGGCTATTGAGAAGACGGCTAAGGTTTTCTTAAAAACTCCCGAGCCTCTTAGTGTCCAACTCTGATAATATCTTATCATATTTTAATTTAAATTCAAATTAAATTAAAACTGATATGATAAGATTCTGCCATTATCTTGATAATTTAACTAATTAATTAATCGAGTCAAATTCTTATAATTTGGACATCATCCAAATACATCGAATGTGGACATATTTCCAGATTCATTGTATCTGGTAAATTTTCTAAGTTCAATTAACTTAGATATATTTCTAGATTTATCGAGTCTGGTTACCAGAAAAATAACATAACAAGTTCGCTTATTGTGTGACCCTATAGGTTCATTTAATACTGGCAGTGTACCTAAATCATATTTAAATGGCCCACAAGTTATAAGCAGTTTCTAGCAAAACATTATAACTACCCAGGTTAAATGAAGATCAGTGATCTCTTTGAACCAACCCGCAATTTTATATTTAGTCCTTTTGTCACACAATGTCCAGATTAAGCATAAGGCACAGAGCATGTCATCCTTATTAAGCTTAATCAATTATTTCTTGATTTCATAGTAGACTATTCAAAAAAATAATATCAATATCTTAGATTGATATATATTGAGCACGGCCATGCATTTTAATAGTCTAACTTATCAAGGGGCCTATGGATATCTCTCCCATAATTGTGAGGAACAAATTTCCTTACTATCAATCATATTCCTCTCCTTGATTTATTCTATATCTAACAGTAGTCTAATTTATTATCTAGTTAAAGACAACTTTAGACAATGACAAAATATAGAATTTACCAAGTAGGAAACTATGATGAATTTAGATTGAAAGGCTTTTAATATCATTATGGCTAGAAAATACTTATGACATGTTCCATGAAGTACTCTCACAGTGGGTCATGTTCTAACATTTATTTATGTTTTGACTTAATATCACAAATATCCATGACCAGTAGAATATAGCCATCAAGTCACAAATATACTAATCTTAATTTATTATTATTCCAATAATAATAATCGATTGGGGACAGTTTTAGAATAGTCATTGTATTCATTATTGGGTTTTACTATCATGTCACGTACTTGATGACCACAAAACAAAATGCACTATTCATGAAAAGGAAAAGCTCATATTATTATATAAAACATAATGACAATAGTATAAGTACAAATTAACTCTAGGGCATATCCCTAACAATTGTATGATCCATTTTCTCCCAAGTAAGATATGCAATGTTGAGTACTCAATAAGGATAGAGTATTAGGACAAGTCTTTGAAGGGTTAAGGTAAGTCTCTCAGTAGGTGGCCACCTCTGAGGGGTAAGTCCTTCCCGGATAGGATACCAGTTCTGTAGGTCATTCCGATCTGAGCTAGCAAGTTTCGGTCAAATAGACTGTGTATTTTTGGACTGGACAACCGATAAATTTAGGGTGTAGAGATGGAGGAGTATCTCACCTGATAGGCCGTACACCTACCTTATGTCAGTATGCTCAATGTGTGGCATTCTAATCATTATATTGTCATAGGGCCCAACGTGTGGTGCCATGGCTACCTCTTTGGGTGGTTGTATTTATTATGCACATCTATGTTTTGCAAAGGCAAAACGCCACTCTTTATTTATGACATTTATTTAATGCTTGCCAGTATTTTCTCTTATGAAACTTTTACAACTTGCATATATGAACTGTTTTACCTGAAACACTCAAAGCACACACAAATTTACTGAGATTTTTATCTCACCACCTTTTATACCATGTTTTCAGGTTAATCCTGCTGTGAAGGTCATTAGCTAGATTGTCGCCAATGATTTTGAAGACTCTCTATGATTTTTGTTATGTATTGCTTTCGAGAGATTGTAGTAGACAATTACTTTTCAGTTTCTTCGTGTATTGTTAGGTTGTAATAAGTTTAATTTTGAAGTATTTCTTTTGTTTTATTTTATGTGACCTAGTTATAAAGACCCGTTGTCCTATGGTTAGGGTGACATCCCCGGCCCTAATAGGCCTAGGTAGTGGGGTGTTACAACTGATCTTCTTACTACGGCTCTATCCCAAAAGAAATATAATAGTCATGTTTTGTCATTTGGTATTCGATACATAAATGAATCGGCCAGTGCAAGTGGGAGATTGCTAAAATTATGCCCTAGAACCAATCTTTTTATACCATTTATTTTGCACATTTATTTAATGAAGACATTCTTTAACTTTTAGTTTCATTATTTCATATGAGTGTGTATAAAACTGATAAATAAAATCCCTAACATAATCTATAGTGTTAAGAAAATCATGATAGAGATCATAATGTGATATTCCCAGTACACTATGCAGTACTTGCACTTAAACCATCCCTAGTCATAGTATTAATGAGACAGACATCATTAATACAACAAGACTAGAACATGTTAGACTTTTTTTTTTTATCAAGTGGTGGTTCTCATATCCGTATGTATTTTGATACTCAAAAAATTAATACATGGACACGTTTTACATGAACCAGTACATTAGATGACCTAGCAATAAGATAATCATATAGATAACTATTTAGTACCGATGATAAAATCTCATTATAGCAAATGTGCAAGTAACCTTAGACTTGAGATCTCTAATGTACTTTGTTTGTTGAGCATAATACTTTGTTTATAATCTTTAGAGTGTTATCAAGGACCACCTATAGGAAGGATATTGAGTACAATATAATATAAACGAAAATAGTTGAGAGAGTCAATAAAGGATTCATCACCCCTAATAGTAAAGACGTATATCTCATGACCACTTGTAGGGATATTGGGTACACTTGTAGGAAACTATGTGTTGGAAATAGTTTCAAATGATACACATATTGAGTAATAGATTCTAGAACAAGTACTAATAATTTCGAGTTAGAATTAATATTATTCTAGTAGGAGTTAACACTAATTCCACACTCTAAGCTAAATGAAATATAGTATGATGAAAGGAGTTTATTGCACAGATATTTTGCTATTGAAAGGTTCATGTCAAGCCACTTGGCTTTTTGAATTTTTAGGTGGTCGTGATGCATTGCTAAATGCCACTCATGATCAGCTAAATATGAATTTATTAGTTAGAGAATTAATAAATTAATTCTATTTGGAATGAATAAGATAACTCTAATTATCAAAGGATTACTAATTCTATAGTAACTAGAATTAGTTTATATTTTGTTACCAATAGAGCAGAAACCTAATAAGTCATACACAATAAAAGAATTGATACTCAAGATATTATATAAAAAATATTATGAGATTAATTTGTGAAAAGAAATAAATTTATGGGTAAATTATAAGTGGTTATAATTATTGGGGCCAATTGTAATTATGAAACCTCATGGGTCAAATTGCAATTATGGAAACCAAATCCCATAATAATTATTACAAGGAGGCTTTATTATAACTATTCCCTAAAAGGTTTTGGAAACATGAAAAGCACATTTCTGTTTTTGGTTTCTTCCAAAAGCAGTGCAAGGCTTTCTAAAGGAGGTTAGGAAACAGTTTCCCAAAGGCGGTGGATACCATATGTATATATATATACAAGTATGCTAGGTTTTGGAACTGTGTTTTTTTATTTTTCAGTAGCCTTTTTTTCCCTTTTAACTCTTCTTCGTGAATTGATCATTATTAGCCACCTAAAAAAAAAAAACCTGCTACCATAGGTTTTGTGAATTTTCTTGTGTACACCCTCGTGTGGATATTATTAAAGAAATTCCTTTACTTGTAATTTGGTAGTTCATAGCTTGGACAAATATTTAGAAGGATTCGTGCATAGAGAAAAATTTTAAAAGTTAGGTTTTTCATGTAATGAAAAGTTTCTCTTCTCTCTTGACCCATTTAATTACATACGAGTGATCCTTTTGCGTAGATTTCGTTTTAATTTTCACTGCAAATTTTAATATTGCTTAAACAAAATCCAACAGCATTTTCACGTTATTTCTTTCACTAGTCTTCAGTCTTCTCTTAAGAAATCTATACCAAATAAGGGGGAAAATAGAAGAAATGAGTAGTCATCTAGTCAAAAATCCTGAACAATTATAGTGCAAATGTCATGAAAATAAGTATTAAGCACTCATCAATATGTGTTAGTTTGATGGAGCTATTATATATCTTTTTGCTTGGGAATTCTTCCTAAGACCTTTTTAAGAAAGTTAGATTTATATATACTTATTTATTGGGTATGACATAAGCTAGAGTTTGAGATGTGATTAACCTTGTTTATGCCTTTGAAAATGTTCTAAAGCTTGATTCTTTGAGAATGGATGAGCATGGTGTGATGAAATATAGAGCGTGGATTTTTAGCTTAATTATCACTGGATTCGTGACATTCCTAATTATTCTTCTATTTTGTTGTTGTATTATGTACTTATCTCCATTTGTATATTATGTACTCCAATTTAAAAGTAAGTAGGAGTAAGAGGTAAGTTGCTCGATGCATCTACCAAAGTGAGGAGAAAAAAGGTTTGGAAATACAAAGCGCATGTCCTATGGCAAAAGACAACATGTGATAAAAAAAAAAAGTAAAAAAGCAAAAAGCAAAAAAAAAAAATGCAAAGGACATTAGAAAGTACTCAAGTCAAATCATTATAAATGCATTCCTTTGTAGAAAAGATGATGAAAAATGAGAGGCTTATACTTTGCTACAACAAGTTGTATTATAGATATGTAATGTTGTAATACGATGTAACATTTGTCCTATTTGTAATATTTGTAAGCCACGAGATTGGAGTAGGTTCGTTAATTATATAAATCATATTGTTTATATTATTGATTCAAGGGGTGGAGTGAATCACGTTGATTTGATGTAAACTTTTTTAATTCAACTTCGAAAGCCTATTTGTGTCTAGCTTAATATGTGGATTTACATGAGATTAACTCAATAGATAGGTATTAGGATGAATTCTAAGGCGAAGAAAATAATAATATCTTTACCATGTTTACTTTATTGCACATATGCTGACTTGTTCTTGTTAATTTTTCTAATATGCTCTGATTAAGTCATTCGCTTTGCTTGTAAACTATCTACTTGTTTGTGGATAAATGTGTTGTGCTTTTGGACAAGCAAAATTTAAGTATGGGGGGAGTGATGAGTGCTTGAAGTATACATATTTTCCAGTCATTTTGTGCTATATTTGTTGAGAAATCTTATTTAGATGACTACATACTCCACTCCTTTTCACTTTATTTTGTGTAGGAATTGTTAAAAGACCACAAGGAACAACAATGAAAAGGGAAGAAAATTGAAGCAAATATCAACTAGGAGACCTTATATGTGACACTCCATTTAATTGAGAGTTTGGAAGCTTGATTATATGGCTATTTGGGATTGCATCACAAATTAAATATATCATATGTGGCTATCTTATGTGCTTTTTATATGTATTCCCTTGAGGAAAATGTGTGCGATGAGTTAATTATTTTATTTGGACATGGTAAGCAATTTATATGTAAGTAATTGTTCGTTTTTGCACATATGTATTATGTGTAGCAAATTAATTAGTGAAATTAATTTGTGCATCACTTTTTCAATAATATTACCACAATAATTTTTCTCTTGTGCAAAATCTACTCTTGAACAAATTTAATTTTAATTAGAGTTTTAGCCTTGTTTTTCAAGCTAATAATCTTAGTCAAATTTAACTTTGACTACTTGACTTAATTTCACCAATTGACCCAAGACCTATTTCTTGGACCCATGGATCGTTTTAACCCAAAAAACACTCTAAATCTTAGTCATTGAACTTAGGGTATTTTTAAGAGAACTCATTACAACCTTTATATCAAAATCCACCCTATTGTTGTGATACCCCAATAATCCCACATAGGATTGGGATGAGAAGTGTGAATGGTATATAAGAATGGGCCTAAGTACCTATTGTCAACTTAGGATATCTATTTTGGCCTAGCGAGGACGGCGGCTAAGTAGTTGACCGTGGGTGCTGCCAGGCCCATAGTCGCGCTCTCGGGTTTGCGGGCTCAGGGTGTGACAGTTGGTATCAAAGCAGGTAATTAGTCCCGGTATGGGAACTAAGTGCTACACCGTGAGTGGTGAGAGCCACCTCTAGAATCCTATGCCATCTAGTTTGTCTTGGTTTGGCCCCTAAAGTATGGGCCCAGCGAAGACGCTTGGGCCTAAAGGAGGGGTGAATGTGATATCCCAATAATTCCACATAGGATTGAGATGAGAAGTGTGAATGGTATATAAGAATGGGCCTAAGTACCCATTGTCAACTTAGGATATCCATTTTGGCCTAGCGAGGATGGTGGCCAAGTAATTGACCGTGGGTGCTACCAGGCTCATAGTCGCGCTCTCGGGTTCACGGGCTCGGGGCATGACAATTGTAAAAAGAATTTTTTCCCATTTTCTCCCCCAAGGCTGCCAAAATTCTTCCCCATTTCCTCTGCATTTTTCTTGCTCTTTCTCCTCTAGAAACAGCTCTCCCCTCCCCCTCCATGGTGCCCCACCATTCCACCGAAATCACTTTCTCAACACTCACTTCATGGCCTTGAATGTATTTTGTCCTAAGCTAACACATCTCTTGGAACTTGAAAGAGCAATTTCGGTGGTTTTGGAGCTGTTTATTCAAGGTGATTTTTGCCATTTTCTTGTCATTTTCCCAAGCTGGCCGAAAATATATTTGTGCTGGACAGATTTTTATTTTGCATATCCATTTTGGGTGGTGATTCATGATGGAAATGTTGCGATTTATACTAAGGGATGATGTATGATGTGTGAAATAAAATATTGTGTGCAAAGAAAACATTTTTACTCCTTTATATAGCATAAATACCGAAAATAAGGGCTGCTGCCCAGATTTTCGATGTTATGGCTTGAAGCCTTGTTTGAATGATTTGTCCCATGAATTGGTGTCATATAATGTTGTATTTATGTTGTGTAAATGATGCCTTATGAGTATGATATATGTATTATGGAGATTGGAGGAGTCTTGGTTTTGTTTTGATCAAGTTTTTGTTGGAGAAAACAAGGGACCTTGCTGGAAAATCAAGGTTTGAGATAGATGTTGTTTTGTTTGAGCTATATTGTGATCATGTGACTTGTGTATGATGTTGTATAGGATCTAGGACATGTTGGGGATTTTTTTTGAGTGTGTACAAGTGCTTGGTGTTTAAAAATGGTGGTGTTTTGTTGAGTTATTTCTAGCTGCCAAAAACCCCTGTTCAGAGACCCAATTTTAAACTCCGAAAAACACACTTTTGGTTGGAGGTTTTAGCTGAATTTTGTCCTGTAAAAAATTAGGAACGTTAGGAAACTTTTGGTTTCATAATCATCAAAAAAATCCTTATATTTTGAAAGTTATGAATTTTTGAAAATTGTTGCTCTAGTGTGGTCGTGATTCTGGCGAGATTTTTGGAAAATTTAATTAACCTAGTTTTTCAGAGAGTTTTGGGAAGGGGATTACATGGCAATTCATCTAACATATAGGAGTATCATTCTGGAAAAAATTTTCTGGAAATAAAATTATTTTCTTAGAAAATTAAATCAACCTTTAAGACCCTTGATTTGCTTTAAAAATGGAATTTTAGCCTAAGGGTCAAGAACATGAATTTTGTCTTGAAAACTTCTTTAACTAGCTTGAAATGAATTTACACGAAATGTATCAAATATTTTGATTCTAAGAAAATATCTCTTATGGTTTTTATACTTAAATAATTTTTCTATTTTTTTGGAATTTTGGAAAACCCTAATTTTAGGTATAAGGTCTTAAAGATAATTACTTATCTATTTATCTATTTATTATCTATTTATCTACCTATTTATTTATTTAACTATTTATCAATTTAATTACTTATTTTTTTAATTATTTAATTAATGATTTATTTATTTATCGAATTTCATATTTATTTAATTAATTAATTATTATCTATTTATTTATCTACTCATTTATTATATATTTGTTTACTCATTGATTTACTTAGTTATCTATTTATTTAGCTATCATCCATTTAGCTATGTATTCATTATTTAAATTATTTGTTCTTTTTAATTTGGTGGAATGCTTTCTTTCCTATGTTATGTGGACTGTTTGTTTGATTAAGGGTCTAGAATTAATAAAGTTAGCATATACACTTTTGATTAGCGTTAGAAAAGAGCAGAGATTACTTAGAGTATAACTAACATCTTTTTCCTTGGGGATTTATATGGTTTGATCTCTGAGAACTTGTGATCAAGAGATTAATTCTTATATAAATTATATTAGATTTGGAGTTGGATTTGGGAGCACTACAAAAAAAAAAAAAATGACTTTTGGCAACGCCAGAGAAAGTGTGGTGAAGTTGGCCAAAACTATGGCAAATACGTTTTTGCCATGGAAACGCCACCGTTTTCGAGACGTGGGCGTTACGGTGGTTGCAAAAAGTTTGACACAGTTATGTAGCGTAGGGAATACCTTTTGCCACGAATTTATCACAGTTTTGGAATCGTAGTAAATAAAGTGTGGTATTTGTTCATGGACTTTGCCACAGTTTTTCCCAATGATTATTAACTGTGGACAAAGATTTCAATTTTTTGTTACAATTGTGGGGAATATTATTTGTTACAATTCAATTGTTGTTGGAAATAATTCTTTTTGTAATGGTTCTTTTCTAAATTGACATAACCGTAGGTAATGCCCATTTGCTATGATTTCCTTACTGTTGTAATTAATATTTTTTGCCATGATTTAAAGCTTCAGAAAAAATCGTATGTAATTTTTGGACAAATTTCCATATTTTTTACATCCGTAGTGAATGAATATTGAATTTAATATGATGATATTAACAAATTTTTTTTCCTTCTACTTTAACAAGATCATCATCTACTATAAATATAGAACTATGAAAACCTCTAATATTAACAATCAACTATCATCCATTGAATGAACATTCAAAATGCCACCTTCCATTAATAATAACTTAATATACAAAAAAAAACTAAATGAATTTTGATAAGTGTTATGAATCTAATCCTTGATATTCGTTCAAAATAGTAAAAAAAAAAAAAAACCACAATTCTAACCATGACATCCATCAAAAGTCATAAAAATTCATTGAGGACAAAAAACAATGCCATAGTTAAAAGAACCTTCATCCACCATGATCTTTATTCCTCTTGTCATTAAGAAAAAAAAAAAAAAAAAGACAGGATTACTTCTCAATAAAACTCTTTTTTTTTCATCCAACATAAATTAAAATCATTACTAAACCATTCAAGAAAAAGAAATTGCAGAATATAAGTTTTTTCTAAGCAAGAATACACAAAGAGAAGTAAGATAGTTTGAAGTAAGATTAGAACATGGGACCACGAGAACCCAGAATTCCAACTTCATTTATAATCAAGAATAAAAAGTAATCAAATTCAACAAAAATTTTTAGTTACCTCAAACTTGAATTTTCATAGCTCACATCCTTTGCTACCTTCTTCATAGTCAATCAAAATGAATAGGGAACAAAAAAAATTCTCACTTAAAATTTAGTGATCCATATTATGATTATCATTGAAGCAAAAAGGAACAGCTATTTAAGAAATCAGACATATCATACTTTAAGGCACACCTTCGAAGTGTTGGCTTCGTATGATTTATGCTCTCCTACTTTTCTTCAACTTAGTTCTCTGTACCACACAGAACATTGCAAAACCCCACACTTCTATTCCACCTTCATACTACTTTTCCTTTTTAACTATAAAGTGGTCATTTTTATTTCTGTATCTGTTTAACCTTAACATGAGTTCACTTATCTATGGCCCAATCGAAAAAGCATCTAGCAACTTACCATTACAATAGAGAAAAACAATGAAACATCAAATTCATATTCATCGGCATAACATAGAGTAGAGCACTAAAATAGAGGACAGATTTCTTGAAGACTAACCTTGCTTGTGAAATTGTCATCTCTGATAGGGTTCTTACAATTCAGAACAACATCTGAAGTCCCCTTTCCTTCAAGTAGCAAATCATCACTTCTTGTGAGTATAACATTTCTATCCAAATCCTATTTGCACTCACTTGGACTCTCCTCAGTTTTAGCTACTATGGAATCACATTAATCTTTAAAATCCTCAACAGTATTCAATTCTGGGGACTCGTAAGGACAGCTTGAGAACTAATTTCCAATGTCTGGAGGATCTGTTAACAAAGAAACCAAAAAAAATGTCAATTAAAATCCCGATAGAGGCTGAAACTGAGAGGAGTCCAGATGAGAGACAAACTTAGTTGTTCAAGGGTTAAAGAAATCTTTAACATTTTCCAAAAGAGATTGAACAAACCTGAAGGAAAGGAGAGAGAAACTGAGGAACCTATAGCCCACAATGAAGAAAATCTTTTGGAGGTCACCAAACTTGATGATTTACTGCAACGGAGACTGCTAAACAATGAGAACGAGGACTAAGGGGCAAGGAAAATTGGATTGGGTACTGGGCTCTGTCACTTCTGCATATCAAGGCACGCGAAATGAAAAGATTTTCAAATTTCGCGAGATGATAAGGCCTAAAACGCTTTTTAAAAAATAGCTATTTTTAAAAAAATAACAATAATAATTGAGGAGATTTGTCATTTGACTAAGACTGTACTTGGATAAGGATCGGGTTAAGATGAATTTGTTAAAATTTAATAAAATATTATAAATATGAAGTAAATATGAAGTCCAATCATTGATGAAAGAGAAGATATGATATATTATAAGTATATGATAGTTGAAAATGAAAATTATTTAGATTGGATTTATTTTTAATTAAATTGAAATTTTGGATTGAATTAAGTCCCAAACTCCCAATCCAAATATACCCAAAGAGTTGGTTTGGTAACTCAATTAAGGGTATATTTGGATTTCATTTTTATCTCATTCCAAAACTCACTTTAATTCACAATAATAATAATTTCAATAACTTTCGTTTCTCAAAAATTGTCATAAACTTACAACATATTATATTATCTCTTTGATCCCACCTTAAATCTCACATGCCCTACATATTTAATAAATTTTTATTATATTCAAATAAACTCGTCTCAATTTAATAGCTATCCATGTACACTTTAAGTACTAAAAATTAATTAATTAAAATTTTATTTCATTAAGTACATTTGATAATGAATGATATGTTTCATAACAAAACATAGCAAAACCCCACATATCAAAATTATGTGATTTTTGCAAAGATATCTAATTAATCTCATAATCTTAGTTTCTCAACATTAACATAGCTATTTAATTTTCTCTTCCCTAAAAAATTCAAACTAATAGTTGTAATGTTTAATTAGATCTCCTAAATGCTATCAATTCTAAATATGAATTGTATTTTGAACATTTAAAATCATAATATAAAATAATTTTGATTTATGAAAAAATAGCATTTATTATTTATTATCAATGAGACTAAAATAAAATATAAAATAATATCAAATTTATCCATGTAAATAAAAAAAATCATTACAATTTTTAAAACATTATACTCTGCTCACTAGGAAAAAACCACAAGAAGTTTAGTAAAATTTATGTATTTTTTTTTCTAATTTTATTTCTCTTAGACTGTTTGTAAGAAGTAAATTTCATCAAAGGAATAGAGTGTGGTCTACTTTTATTAATTTGTTATTTAATACTGTATATTAATGTAAGATAAATATTATGTTTATTTCTCTCTTCCTTTTTTTCTTTTAATCCTTCATCACTAAGAAAAGTGTTTATGATAAAATTTGAAAGAAATTGAATATATTTTGGTATACAATCTAAAATAATATCTAAAAAAAAATTAAAACCCAACGCATTTACAAAGATATGGATATCAAATTAATGATCAAACCATTAGATTTGTTAAAATTATTAAAAAAAAGTATTATGACATGATTTGAAAGTAATCGAATATATTTTGGTACACAATCTAAAAAAATATCTAAAACCTAACGCATTTACAAAGATAGGTGTATCAAATTAACAATCTAACCATTAGATTTGTTAAAATTAGGAAGAAAAGTGTTATGACAAAATTTGAATGTAATCGAATATATTTTGGCACACAATCGAGCATAATATTTAGAAAAATATCCAAAACCCAACGCATTTACAAAGATAGACACATCAAATTAATGATCCATTTGTTGGATTTGTTAAAATCACTAAGAAAAGTGTTATAACAATGTTTGAAAGTAGTCAAATATATTTTGGTACACAATCTAGTATAATATTTAAAAAAAATATCCAAAAACCTAAAGTATATACAAAGACATGCATATTAAATTAATGATCCAACTTTTAGATTTATTAAAATCACTAAGAAATGTGTTATGGTAAAATTTGAAAGTAATCGGATATAATTTTGGTAAATAATCTAGTATAATATCTAAAAAAAATTTCCAAAACCTAAAGTATTTACAAAGATAGGCATATCAAATTAATGATTCAACCATTAGATTTGTTAAAATTACTATGAAAAGTGTTATGACAAAAATTGAAAGTAATCGAATATATTTTGTACATAATCTAGCATAATATCTAAAAAAATATCCAAAACCTAACGCATTTACAAAGATATGCGTATCAAATTAACGATTCAACCATTAAATTTATTAAAATCACTAAGAAATGTATTATGACAAAATTTGAAGGTAATCAGATATAATTTGGTACATAATCTAGTATAATATCTAAAACAATATCCAAAACATAACGTATTTACAAAGATGGGCATATTAAATTAATGATCCAACCACTAAATTTGTTAAAATTATTAAAAAAAAGTGTTATGACAAAATTTGAAGGTAAATGGATATTTTTTTTTTTTTGGGTACATAATATCAAAAAAATATTCAAAACCTAACGCATGTACAAAGATAGGCGTATCAAATTAAAGATCTAATTGTTAGATTTGTTAAAATTACTAAGAAAAGTGTTATGACAAAATTTAAAGGTAATCGGATATATTTTGACACATTATCTAGTATAATGTAGAGAAAAATATCCAAATCTAATGCATTTACAAATATTGGCATATAAAATTAATGATTCAACCGTTAGATTTGTTAAAATTATTAAGGAAAGTGTTATGACAAATCTTGAAGGTAATTGGATATATTTTGGCACATAATGTTGCATAATATCTAGACAAATATTCAAAAAAACTATATAAAAATTAATAAAATAGTATTATCAAGATTTGAACACACAACCACTTGAATATATACAATTAGTCAACCATGGTATCTAATTAAAGCTTCCATTTTATGTTGACATTTTTTAATATATATTTGATAAAATAAGAGAAAAAACATGTTTTTTCCACAGTTTAGTAAAATTGTGGGTAATAAAATTTCTTTATCTACAATTTCAAATCTCTGTGGCAAGAAATTATTTTTACCATATAATTTTTAAATTTGTGGTAAAAAATCTACAGAAACGTAGCCGTGACAAAATAAAGTATTACAAAAAAGGTTTATATGCTACGAAATTCAAAACTGTGGTCAAAACCAAGTTTTCACCACAGATTTTACTATATTGCAAATAAAAGCATTGCTAAAAAACACTTTTTTTGTAGTGGAGGAAGGAACACTTGAATTTTGAAAGATTTTACTAAGCTTTTGGCCGGAGGTGTGTCCTAGCATCTCATGACTCGCTTATGCAAAATAGCTCTGTGGAAAATTCATATGATCATACTTAACCTTTTATGCCACAAATAAACTCATAATATGACTTTCACTTATGAGTTCTATTTTATTGCACTTGGTATCACTCTTATCCCTTTACGACTTTCACATGTGAAATTATGCATTATAAACTTTGAGAATTTTCTTACGAATGTTATGATATGATTAGGAGTCATGCATCAATGTTTATATCTAATGACAATTTTTCCTTCATGCACATAATTGCAAAAATCATAACATGAGATTTTGGTTCCTAACAATATCACCTGTCAGGCAAGATATGAACTGATTTGATTTATTTTTGCCTTGAGCAAATTTGGTTAGAACGGATGAAATGGTTTCAATTTTGGAAATGTTTTGGGGAGAAAGTACAATTGTGGTTTTGGATTAGGCTGAATTTTAAACCAAATATAATTTTGGATACTGGTACAATGTTTTGGAAATGAAATTGTATATTCCATATCGGAATAGAAATTTCTGGAATCGCTTTGTTTAGACTTGAGTACTCAAGAGGCAAAGCTATAGGACTAGCTTTCGTCAGATTAGGAGAGACTTCTGGTTGATAGGCTGTCTTCGAGAAACTATCTTTTCTAAATGGAGCGTTAGACCTAGTAGTTGAGTCGGGTCCTTGGCTAGAGGTGGAGTTATGAGAACTCTGACAGACGGACGTGTGACATTCAGGCCTGAGGCAAAACACTACAAGAAAAAAATCAAATTAGCGACAGCCAAATCCGTCGCTAATTGCATTTAGTGACGGATTAGCGACAGATTACGTCCGATCCATTACTAAAAAGGGCGTTACAATTTGCGACGGATTTGCGAGGGATTATTTTTTCAATTTAAAAAAATAAATTTATTTTTATATTTTGGATAGCCATTACAAATCCCTCGTAAATTTGCGACAGATTTGCAAGGGTTTATTTTTTCAATTTAAAAAAATAAATTTATTTTTAAATTTTAGATGGCCATCACAAATCCCTCTCAAATTTGCAACGGATTTGTGATGGCTTATTTTTTTTAAATTTAAAAGATAAATATATTTTTAATTTTTTGATGGCTATCGCAAATTCCTTGCTAATTGCTACGGATTTGTGAGTGCTTTTTTTTTTAAATTTTAAAAAATAAATATTTTTTTAATTTTGAATGGCCATCACAAATCCCTTGCTAATTGTGAGGAAATTGTGAGGGCTTATTTTTTTTAATTCTAAAAAAATATGTTTATTTTTAAATTTTTTATGACCGTCGGAAATCCCTCGCAAATTTGTGACAGATTTGCAAGGTCTTATTTTTTCAATTTAAAAAAAATAAATTTATTTTTAAATTTTGGATGGCCGTTGCAAATCCCTCATAAATTTGCGATAGATTTGCAAGGGCTTATTTTTTCAATTTTAAAAAAAATTAATTTATTCTTAAATTTTAGATGGCCATCACAAATCCCTCTCAAATTTGCAACGGATTTATGATGGCTTATTTTTTTTAATTTTAAAAAGTAAATATATTTTTAAATTTTGGATGGCTATCGCAAATCCCTTGCTAATTGCTACGGATTTGCGAGGACTTATTTTTTTAATTTTAAAAAAAAAATTAAAAATTTTGAATGGCCATCGCAAATCCCTTACTAATTGTGACGGAATTGCGAGGGCTTATTTTTTTAATTCTAAAAAAAAATGTGTTTATTTTTAAATTTTTGATGACCATCAGAAATCCCTCGCAAATTTGCAACAGATTTGCGAGGGCTTATTTTTTTCAATTTTAGAAAAAATTAATTTTTTCTAAATTTTGGATGGCCGTCGCAAATCCCTTACTAATTGTGACGGATTTGTGAGGGCTTATTTTTCAATTTTAAAAAATAAATTTATTTTTAAATTTCAGAAGGCTGTCGCAAATCCCTCTCTAATTCCGACGGATTTGCGACGACACTTTAATTTTTTAGTGTTAATTAAATATGAAAAAAGGCCGTCACAAATTTGTGACGGATTGGCAACGGCTTTTAATTTAATTAGTGCTAATGTATAATTAAAAAGAAAAAAAAGCCATTGCGAATCCGTTTCTAATTTGAGATGGCTAGATGTCTGTCTCTAATCTGTCGCTATTACCGACAGATTAGTGACGAAAATTAAAAGAATAAATTTATTTTAAAATTTTTTGCTTCTGTTGTTGTTCCATCACAAATTAGCAACGAACTAAAGGCCGTCGCAAAAATCTGTCACTATTTTAGTTTTTTCTTGTAGTGAAATGTGTGTGAGAGAAGGAGTATTCTTTCTGTAGGTTGATCACCTACATGTGATTTCTCGGCATTGTGGATGCCGTGGCCATATTTGTGTGGTATCGTTGATCTACAGTCTCGATACGCGATATGGTAGGTTGATGACAAGTTCAAGACGTTCGCCAAAATGAATTTTTGTATTCCAGACGTTTGATGTGAACTGATTACCCAACAAAATTCTTATCTACATTTCATAATTAATCGTACTTGTGATTTTCTCTCTAAAATTTGATAAAGGATTAAGATGAACAAATGCAAATTTTCTAATGATCACATCCATTCGATTTATTACATGTTCATGCATCATGTCATTGATTTCATAACTGTCACTTTCACACACTATGGACTTACTAAGATTATTTATAATCTCACACGACTTTTCTAACCACGATTTTCAAGGTAGTGTAAGTTTATCAAGACCAAGTATTGAAGCTCATTTTGTAATAGATTAGGTTTTGATACTCTTCTACTAATACTCTAGTGATGATATATAATGATTTCTTTTGGCTTGTAAGGTTTTATCATTGTATGTTTGTATTGGGATTTATTTAGATAGTAATTCAATTTCCGCTTTGAAGTTAATGTTCAGTTATACCTTGTTGCTTTTTTTTCTTCCTTTGTTATAAAGACCCCTTGTCTAAAAGGAGATGCGACATCTCCGGCCCCTTTGGACTACGTAAGTAGTGGGGTGTTACATTATAGGTGGCCCTGCCTAGGTTGCATGATGCAAGGCCGGCAAAGCTCAATAGTTGTCCAGCAAAATAGAACAGATTCAAAGAAGAGCTACTGAGACTAGGCGGTGCTGCCTAGGCTGACCTAGGTGGTGGCACCTAGGCCCTACACTGAGAAAAATTTAACCTAAATGGCCCTGCATGGTTTCGCAAAAAGCCCCTGTTTGGTAATTTTTCTAATTTTTCCATTGGGTAACTATAAATACCCTATTATAAGCCCTAAAAACACATCCTAGGGCAGCTAGCAACCTAGAGATCCCTTAGACAACTCAAAGAAATACCAAGGAAAGAATGATGAAGGTAAATCATTGGAGAAGATGAAGGGAATTGTTCAAGAGATTCATAGAAGAATAAGTGGTATTGTTTGTCTATGAGTGTTTTTCCCCCCTTTTCTTTGTATCCATATTGACAACATTAATTTTTATACTTTTAACTATACTTGAGAGATGAAGTCTAGTTTTATGTTGTTAGATTGATTTGCTATTTTGGTTTATTGGATTCCCATTCATAGTATTTGGTTATTTGGGCATTATTATATTGGATTAATTGTTTGAGATTGGTTAATTTGTTCAATTGATTGGTTCTCTTCTAATGATTTCGACAGATGATGTTACAAATTTAATACCAACTCAATTAGTTCAATAATTGTTTTTTTTTTTTATTAACTCAAGAGAAAGAATGAAGGATTAGAACTTGGTAATCATTAGGTATTCAATGTTGCCTAGAGAAAGGGAGATTGGGGCTCCTGGGTGCCTTTGTAATTGGGTTGTACATAATGCTTCCTTTAGTTCAATGGTTAGGTAGAGATATCGACTAATTGGGCTTAGGAATAGGGATTTCAAAACTCGAAAGTGAAATTGACAATAAAGACTCATACCGTACTTGAAGTGGCATTTTTTATAGGCATAACTGTACATTCTTTACTTGACTTGATTTAGTGGATTTCTTTCTTTACATGGCATTTCTCTTTATTATCACTTCTTGATAATCCTTGTGACTTTTTTTTTTTTTTTAATGTGGATTCAATGTATTCTCTATTGTAGTAGTTTAGCGTAGTAATTTAATTATTTTATCCTTTTTACTTGGTTATCCAAACAATAATATTAGAGCAAAGTAATGGTAATTATTAAATTTCGTAGAATCGATATTTGCTATTCTATATACTATACAATGGGTATACTTGCATACTGTGTAGTTTTTAATATTTGACATTTTAATTAAAAGTTGATTGTTTGTGACCTTTATAGATACTTCTTCTAACACTTAAACACACCACACAACACCGCCAAAGACAGCGTCCTCTTTGCAATCGAATCGCTAATCGGTCGATAAAATCATTCGCAAACTTCACTGTTTCTTGTAGTGTCGGGCGAGTTCCTGCAACATTGTTTGTTTGTGGAATGATGATCATTCACCAAAGCTATAACAATCAGAAACCCCAGCACAAGCCTGCTCCAGCTCATCATCTTTTATCAAAACGGTTCACAACAAAGTCACAGTTACTGTGAATCTGTGAAAAGCTAAAAACTGTTGAAGCAACGGAATCTAATTCAAGTTCCTGGAGTATTTCGCCCGGTCGTGGAGGGCTAAGAAGTTTGTTGATCTTGGGTTTTGGATTTTGGAAGTTGAATCTATTTAAACCTCTTCCTCTTTTGTTGGTTAAGGAAAGCTAGGAATATTACCGTGCCTACATCCACAATTCTAGCTGTGAGCAAACAAAACTATCCGTAATTCTTTCCAAAAAAGGAAAATTAGGTGCAACTACAATATGGATGAAGAATATCAAATTAATTTTATTGGCCTAAGTTAAATATAAGTGAAAAAAAACAATAAGAGGATATTCTCCTTGAACAACTCAACTACATTTTTAAGAGTTCAAAAAAGGAGAATTAGGAGTAACTACAGTATGGATGAAGAATGTCAAATTAATTTTATTGGCTTAAGTTAAATATCAGTGAAAAAAACACACAGTATCTTCTCCTTGCACAGCTTAACTACATTTTTATAAGTATGTACTAATTATTATCAGAAACTGAATATTTCTAAATTACTACATATTCATGGTTAGAAGCTTCAGAATGCTCATTTGCAGGAAGTGCCTGATGTTTTTTTTTTTTTTCTTCCTTTTACAAGTACCGTCTATTATATTTTCCCCTTAATACTACTTATTTACAAAAAAGGCGAACAAAGAAAATAACTGAGAAAAAAAAGGAAAAAGCAAACAGGCAAAATATGCGCCATGATTATAATTACGTGTACATGATCTCACCAAAATATTATTTTTTCCTAAAAAAATTATCAATCTTTCTTTTTACGAGTAGATTTTTACCGTACTACAAGAAAATTCTGAATTTGCCACGGAAAATTTTTCGTGGCAATCAGCGATAAATTTTGCTAAGAAATAGCAAAATACAAGTAACTTGCGAGGGAGAAAATCCCATAGCAAATAATGGCTATTTGCCACAGAATTACAGTAGAAATAGTAGCAACTAGCAATGAAAACATATTCCATCGCAAAACGGTAGCAAAAAAGACATAAAAATTATGCTAAACATTAGCCACCGATTTGCGATGGAACAATTTCCGTGACAAAATTATGCCAAATATTAACCACGAAATCACAAAATTAGACTTATTCCATGGCAGATTGCCACGGACTTTTTTTTCCCTTTTTTTGTTCTAATTTATTAATTATATTGGTTTGTATTAATTTTTGTTCCATACCTTTTAAATAATAATGATGAAATGTTTTATAAGTATCTTAATTTATTTATTTTCTATTGCATTCATTCTAAAAATAGAATTGAAAATAAGATGTATTATTTTTTAGTATCGAAATATATATTTGTATTAAAATAAAAAGTTTTAAAGAAACGATATAATTTTATTTTATTTCGACTATAAAAGCCATTGAAAATTGTTGTGAAGAATTATATTATCATTGAGAGTATATAAAAAGTATGTTATGCAAAGTAATTATAAAAATAAAGGGTTAAATTTTTGTTATATATTCCGTGGCAAATCCATATCTGATTGCCACGGATTTGCCACGAAATTACAAAATTAGATTTATTCAGTGGCAGATTGCCATGGATTTACCATGGAAATTTTTTCATTTTTTTATTCTAATTTATTAATTATATTGATTTGTATTATTTTTTGTTCCATACCTTTTAAATAACAACGGTGACTTGTTTTGTAAGTATTTTGATTGATTTATTTTTTAATGCGTTCATTCTTGAAATGAAATTGAAAATAAGGTGTATTATTTTTTAGTATCGAAATATATATTTGTATTAAAATAAAAAATTTTAAAGAAACGATATAATTTTATTTTATTTCGACTATAAAAGCTATTGAAAATTGTTGTGAAAAATTATATTATCATTGAGAGTATACAAAAAGGTATGTTACGCAAAGTCATGATAAAAAGAAAGGGTTAAATTTTTGTTACGTATTCCATGGCAAATCCGTGGTTGATTGCCACAGAATCACAAAATTAGACTTATTCCTTGGCAATTCCATGGGAATTTTTTCTGTTTTTTTTATTCTAATTTATTAATTATATTGGTTTGTATTATTGTTTGTTCCATACCTTTTAAATAATAACGATGAAATGTTTTGTAAGTATCTTGATTTATTTTTTTTCTAATGCTTTCATTCTTGAAATAGAATTAAAAATAAGATGTATTATTTTTTAGTATCAAAATATATGTTTGTATTAAAATAAAAAATTTTAAGGAAACAATATAACTTTATTTTATTTCGACTATAAAAGTGATTGAAAATATTGTGAAGAACTATATAATCATTGAGAGTATGCAAAAAAGTATGTTACGCAAAGTAGTAAAAAACAGAAAGGGTTAAATTTTTGTTCTGTGTTCCGTGGCCATGGAATCACAAAATTGCCACTTATTCCGTGGCAATTTGCCACGTAATTTTTTCTTTTTTTTTAAATTTATTAATTATATTAGTTTATATTAATTTTTGTTCCATACCTTTTAAATAACAACGACGAAATGTTTTGTAAGTATCTTGATTTATTTATTTTCTAATAATTCATTCTTGAAATGGAATTAAAAATAAGATGTATTATTTTTTAATATAGAAATATATGTTTGTATTAAAATAAAAGGTTTTAAAGAAACAATATAATTTATTTTATTTCAACTATAAAAGCCATTGAAAATTGTTGTAAAGAATTATATTATCATTGAGAGCATACAAAAAAAAGTATGTTACGCAAAGTACTAATAAAAAGAAAGGGTTAAATTTTTATTACGTGTTCCATGGTAAATCCGTAGCTAATTGTCACGGATTTGCCACAGATTCACAAAATTAGACTTATTTCATGGCAATTCTATGGTTGATTGGCACAGAATTGCCACGAAATTGGTCAGCCGAGTTGATTTCGAGGCAAATCCGCAACAATCTACCACAGATTTGCCGCGGAAGAATAAATTTCTCAATTATTGTGTAGCTAATTCGTGGCAGTCTATGATGGATCTGCCATGGATTTGTCACATAATGAACTAAAAATGACGTTGTTTTGATATTCTTTGAGCAGAAATCTGTCTTGCCCATTCCATATTTAGGCAAAAATCATCTTCCCATGGATAATTTTCAGGTTCCCTCTCATATCACACTCCACTGCCCACCGTAGTCAACTCCTATTTCACACTCCAAGCCGTGTTCTTGCTCCTTCAAATTGGCCAACGAAGTTGCAACTTCTCTGAAGTAAAAACGAGCCATGCTCCCGAGGACTTCTCTAGTAGCATCAATTTGTGTACTTTCCCTTTGAATTCCCAACTTCGCTGGCACCATTGCCTTCATCTCTAATTAATCTCCCAAAGAGCCTAAAACTTAAAGCTACAAGCTACAATTGTTGGTAGGACGGCTCGAATTCCTACTCTAATCCCTATTTGCCATTCCCATTTTGCATAAAGCTACAAGCATCGCCATCTTCTGCTTCAACACTTGACTATTCACCGTCCTTGCGAAGTAGCTGCTACAACTATAAGCCTTCAGAAGTCACAATCTTTATCTTCTTTTCCGTGGCAATTTGTGGTAAACTGAAGCACTTTTTTGTTTTTCTCTTTCTTTCTTTCTTTTGGCTTCGGTTCATATGTTCTTTATTTGTGGAATTTGAATCTCATGGTAGTAAGAGAATGTTTTTCTTTTTTATCTTTGTCAATTAGAGCCCATGTTGTACTGGATTCAATTACAGTGCTCATTCTTGGGATGTTAGTTGCTGAGAATTTTTGCCAGTGTATTGATTTGGTCTTCAAAACAGTTCATTTTTGCTTTGCTTAATTCATTTGGATGGTATTCTAGGAGGGCATTTGTTTGATTATGTATTCAAATAACTATTTTACTTGTTCCCTGATGGTGAAATAGAAGTCTACAATAAATGTAGTTTTTATATGTGCCACAAACAATGTAGGATTATGCAAAGGTGTTAGGTGGTTGATACCAGGGAGCAAGCATGGTTATTTAGTGATGGTTTTTGTTAAACTTGGTGGCCCAGAGGTCTCTATCTTTATCCCTCTATATTTGCATATGTGTATATACCTCAGTGTGCATATTTAACTTTTTTTTGTGTTTTCTTGAAGTGGATAGTTTAGAAATGAACAATGAGGTATCATTTGATTGATGTTTGGTTTGTGTTAAATTTCACTTGATTTCTTCCCCCCCCCCCCTCTTTCTAAGCATTTTCATTGCACTTTCCATTTTTGTGAGATTATATCATCTTTTGTTGTGAAATTGTCATCACTAACGAAAGCCCGTTGTTATGAGTCTCAAATATCCTATTTTTATTTAGCACTTGGGCCAACAGAAATTATTTAGTGCCAATTCTGGAAGGCTAATTTGCCACGAATTTGCCATGGACAACTTATTTTCATATTGTTTCCGTGGCAAATTCGTGTCAGATTGCGACGGATTTGTCATGGTTCTTTCGCAATATTTCTCTCTGAAATGTGCTACCAACTTGAACAATCCATGGCAAATTGCCAAGGAAAAAGAGTTCACTCGCAAAAAATACTTAGCGATGAAGGTATTTGTCACGAACCAATTTCGTCGCAGATCTGTGACAAATTCTAATTTAGCTACGAATTTCCTTGGCAAATTGACAGATTTATTGTAATGCCAAATAGCTATTAGTCCTTAGAAAATATTTTGGAAAAGTAATAACGTTTTTCTCTATCATATTTTCTTCATGTGATTGGTGATTCTAAACTTCAACATCATAGCTCTGTCTTGTAATAAGTTCAACAGTACAGCATTAAATAACAACAAGTTCTTATCTTATTAACTATGGAGGGAGGAAACACGAACCAATGGTTCTTTTATTTATTTTGACTTTTATAAGGTTGAGTTACAAGAAATATGAATTGAGCAAATTGTATTTTTACCCAACCATGCACTATTGATAGCAAACATAACATAATTCTGTTATATACATGAAATTAGGGCCTAAGCCGATAAGGTGGAATGCTTTGTTCAAATTTGAAGAAATTTTCAGGATCCACCACTGTCTTCACTTTTACTAATCTATTATAATTATCCTTAAAATATTTAGGGCCCCAAACCGTTGCCTCTTCAACACTGTTTGTGCCCAAGTCAAGATCCCGATAATTCGCATATGCACTCCTTGGGTTGTTAGCTACATATTTACCAATAATTTTGTGAAGTTCTCTAATCCACTTCATACCCTCTTGGGCCGCCGTTATGCTTTCGTTGTTCCATACTGCCACTTCGACAACCAAAAATAAATATCCTGCCCTATATGGGAATGGAATCTTTGACTCTGGTATTTCATCCATTATACCTCCAAAAGGGGTCCAGTCCATTGATGCTTCCTCTGGATTTCTTTGGGAATACAACTCAAAAATCTCTAAGAGTCCAGTTATAGGAATAGGCTCCTGGACCAAGTCTGACTTGCCTTTGAAGTAAGGATTGATGTTGATCATGGGATTGATTCTGCTTAGCAGCAACTCAGGTGTTGATTCTATTGGCAAGCCAAATTGGATGGCAAAATTCTCCAACCAACTTATTTCAACGCAGTCTTCTCTCGACACACCAAGCTCGGGGAAGTATTCTTCCATCAAGGAAAGTAGGGTATCAACTTCACCCACGAAAAATGAATAAAATGTGGCTTGGACAATACTTTTAACTGCTTGATCGGAATTGACAGTGGAGAACCTGACCAAAATGGTAAGGTCTTTTGGCATATTGGGGGCAACATACTGCCACTTGTGGACGAGTTCTATGTTTTCCTGTTCAAGAGTCCTTGTTACAACAAATACTGTAATATTAGGGCGGATATTAAGTAATTTGATTTTGTATGAAAGAATAACTCCAAAACTTGCTCCCGTTCCTCCTCTAATGGCCCAAAAGAAATCCTCACCCATGGATTTGCGATCAAGAATTCTTCCATTTACATCAATCACTCGAGCATCGATGACATTGTCGGCAGCAAGACCATATTTCCTAGAAAAAATACCATAACCTCCTCCACTTACGTGTCCTCCAAATGCCACGGTAGGGCAAGAGCCTGCGGGAAAGTAGAAAGAGCCATTGATTTGGTGAATAGTGTAGTAGAATTCCCCGAGGGTTGCACCAGCTCCAACCCATGCAGTTCTACTTTGGACATCAACGGAGACTGATCGAAAATTGAACAAATCAAGTATGAAAAATGGGACTTTTGAGACATAGGAGAAACCCTCGAAGTCATGGCCTCCGCTGCGTATCCTCATTTGCAAGCCATGCTTCTTTGAACAATGTATTGCTGTTTGTATCTGTGATTCATCATATGGAGTGATAATCACAACGGGCTTAGAAATGAACCGCAGGTTTTGGATCTTGAAATTCAAGACATGCGGATAGGAAGGATTATTAGGAGTGTAAACGATTTGTGAAAATGCTGAAGAGTTATCAGAATTTTGGATAAGGCATTCAACAAACTCGTTTTCTGAAGCTGCCCAAGAAATGGGAAAGATAAGAACACAAGTTAACTGAAGAATCAAAGTTTTCTTCATCTTCAACTATCGGCTTTTGATAGATTTGTTGGTGTACTCGAAAAATACAATGCCGGTGTGATATTTATCTATCTCTTCTTCCATGAGATTCATAGACATTTACAGTTCAATGACATTTGCTAATGGCTACTCTGTCACCAGTTAAATGATTATAACATTCTTAATGGCATTTTCATACTGTAATCTTTTTGTTGGAAGTTGAATGGCATTTTCATTTTCTTGGCACAATCAACGATCAGATGACTGCAATGTTCTTAATGGAAGTCTAATGGACACCGAAAAAATGAATTACTTTGTGGATGGATCCAACTATTTGCCACACTTTGGAAGGCATAGGTATTGTGGTCATTGGAAAATTTTACTACAATTTTTAGAGTCGCTGGAAAAAGTGTTCCAGTATTCCTTATGAATTTATTCCAAAACTGTTGCAAAGTGTAGCATTTGTAAAGGGATATTTTGCCATTTTTTCCCCCCCTTTTTCACAACATTAAAAGTATGCGCCAAAAAATTAAATATAAAATATAAAAGAAATTATATTAAGTCGTGGGCCAACAAATTGAAGATTAAAAAGAATTATGTTTCAAAAATAACTGGGAGTGTCGGCTGGGGTTGAAGCATCCAGTCGTAAACGGATATTTTTGGTACGATTTTTTGCATGATTTTAAAACTATGGGAGGAAAAGAAAATAAAAACTAAAAATAAAAAAAGAAAATAAAAACTAAAATTCGGACCAGTGAGTCCAGGTAAAAACATAAAAAAAAATAAACTAAAAATAAAAAGCAAATGAATTATGTATAAAAAACCGGAAGGGCCTGAGCATAAAACAAAATTTTAAAGTGAAACGGACATTTTGGTACAAGTTTTTGCATGATTTTAAAACTGTGAGAAAAAAAATAAAATCAGCAATTTCAAAAATAAAAAGAACAACATAACAACACAACACAAAGGAATTATAAGTAAGAACGCTAGGAAGATCGTACCACTCGAACTTTTGAGTGTGTGTGTGTGTATATATATATATATATATATATATATATATATATTAAAATTTTGAATAATAAAATAAAAATAAGAAGTAAAAGAATTCTATATAAAAACAGGAAGATCGGAGTATAAAAGAAGAATTTTAAAACTAAAAATAATAAATAATAAATGAAGAGTAAAAATGTCATACACCGAACCCGAGGATGATATGGTAATATCCCAAAATGGAATATCGAATCTGGAATCAGAAATAGACAATTCAAACTAAAATAACAAAAATGCCATTAACCAAAACACAATGAAAAACAGAATCTAACAACTTGTACCGTTCCAACAAAACGCTAAAACCTCAATTATCATCAGCATAAGTCTAACATGAATAGCGTATTACATAAGCTCTTCAAAAAAATTACTCTAGGTCCTCCTCAAACTACTCGTCTAACTCTTGCTCTTCCAATTGAGATCCTGAGATAATAGATAAAGGGTGAGCTCACTAGCTCAATAAGGAAAATGTGACTTAACTGGGATTCAGCACATTACATAAGTAATCATAGTTTTGCAAAAAGCACCTGCGCGTTACAAAAATAACTTTGAGGTTATTCCTTTAGCAAGATGTACTCCAAAGAACCAGGATAAAAAACGAGACATCACGAGTAAGGCTAGCACAAAGAAATGAAGCTTCCCTTAATTCCCCACAATTTCACAAATTCTAACGTTGATCTGATTCAATTTGCACAAGAAAGATATTAGGGATCAACTGGCGTTGGTCAGAATGGGAAAAATGGGGTCAGTTCAACACTGGGCATCAAAAGATTCAGAAACAGAGAAAAACTGGTGCCGGCCAAGATATAAAACGGCATTGGGTCCACACTAGACATTAACTAGTCGAATAACAGAGGAAGACCAGCACCAATTCTAATGGGTGGAATGGCGCCAGTTCGCTTTAGAAACAGCAAAACAACAACAAAAAAGGGGGTAAAAATAGAACAAACCATAGGCTCGATAATGGGTTTAACAACGACTTTGAACACTCATCAAAAACACCAAATACTAGTATAACCAACCCTCTTTTCTTTGAAAACACAACTTACATTACACACACACACACACACACACACACACACAATTCTAGATTTCTGAATTAAGTTTGGGAGAAAGGCTTGGGCTAACTGATATCAGTCCCCTAACTATTATATCCCATTAGGAGAAGGGCCAGTACACATAATAGGTTGGTTAGGTATTGTATCCCCCAAGCCTTAGGCCAGTACACAGAACATAATGGTATCATCCTTTCTAATTCCAAGCCCCAAACATTAAATAAAAGAAAATCAAAAATCAAAAATCAAAAATCAAAAATAAAAAATAAAAAATCAGAACAGTGCCAGAACAGAAAATTACATATCCTATAAACCATACTTATCATCATGATAACTTAATCACAGTATGAACTATTTACCATACTTAATCTAACATTATACTAACATAGTTTTCCCAGAATTTCAAAACAGAAGAGAATTTATTAAAAACACCAGTTAAGAACAAAAAACACAGAGAAGTTAGAATCCCTTACCAGAAATACTGAATCACAGACTACTCTTATCACCTCCAATTTCTTTTCCCCTACAATCCCAGTTATCAATACCCTATTAAAATTGTTAGACTCATAATTTCCCCAAATTAGAATTTCAAAATTTGGAACCCTAGATATCAATTAAATCTTGACAGAAGCATAAAGGAAATATGAATTACATAAATCTGTAGTCTCAAGCACTTCCCCTCCCTTGTCTTCTCTTCCTGAATAGTCTCTGAATGGTGAACAATATGAATGTCGGAAACCACTTACTGACAAAACGTAAATTAGTCTTAAGTAATAATTGCTAATAAGTCCCCTAATTACTCCTTCTATTAATTAAGCCCCTAACATATGGGCTCAAGCCCATACTAGATATCATTAAGAGAAAGCCCCGAGGCCCCTAATGGACCGTGGGCTCACATTCTACCCCACTTACAAAAGTTTCGTCCTTAAAACTTACATACCTGAATTCTCAAATAAGGAAGGGTACTTCCGTCGAGCATCTTCTTCCAACTCCCAAATTGCTTTTCGCTCAGTGTGATTGGACCATTGAACCTTCACGTAAGGTATAAACCTCCGTCTCAGAACTTATATCTTTCGGTCGACTATCCTCATTGGCACCTCCTCATAAGTTAAGTCCTCATGAACCCACAGTGGAGATGCTTCCAACACATGATTCAAATTAGCTACATACTTCCTTAGCTGGGATACATGGCTAACTAGTATGCTAGATCCCCATTCCTCTCAAGAATTTTATAAGGACCCACATATCTCGAGCTTAACTTCCCACTCTTACCAAACCTCTTAACTCCTTTGGTTGGGGAAACTTTTAGATATATTTTGTCCCTACATTTAAATTCCAAAGGTCTTCACTTATTATCAACCCAACTCTTCTAACGGGCTTAAGATGCCTTCAACTTATCACAAACAACTTGTATCTTCTCTGACGCTATTTGTACTAACTCTAGCCCAGTTATCTTTCTTTCACCTACATCGTTCCAACACACCAGAGATCTATACCCATACAGTGCTTCATATGGGGCCATGCTAATACTAGATTGGTAGCTATTATTGTAGGAGAACTCTACTAAAGTCAGACTATCTAACCAATTCCTTTGGAAGTCCAATACACAAGCTCGTAGCATGTCCTCTAACGTCTGAATTGTTCTCTCAGATTGGCCATCAGTCTGAGGGTGAAAAGCAGTGCTCAAAGTGATAGTAGTTCCCATAGTTTCATTGAAGCTCTTCCAGAAATAAGACACAAAACGAGTATCTCTATCCGATACAATACTTATTGGCACCTCATGTAAGCTAACAATAGCGTCCATATACAGCTGAACTAATTCTTCCATCGAAGCAGTCAACTTCATAGGCAAGAAATGGGCTGACTTAGTCAATCAGTCCACTATAACCTATACAGTGTCCTTCCCAATCCTGGATTTTGATAAACCCGTGACAAAATCTATGGTGATATGCTCCCACTTCCAAATAGGAATCTCCAGAGGCTTCAGCAATCCTGTAGGTCTCTGGTGTTCTACTTTAACCTGTTGACATACCAAACACTTAGATACAAAGTCTGCTATGTCCCGTTTCATTCCACTCCTCTAAAAATTCTTCTTAAGATCCTGGTACATCTTAGTCACTCCTGCATGAATCGAGAGCTTCGTATGATTAGCTTTCTTAAGCACTTCTATCCTTAATGCCTCATCATTAAGAATGCATAGTCTGCCTTGGAATTGCAAACTGCCATCCTCATGAACCTGAAACTGTAGCTGTACTCTACTTAGAGCTTCTGTCCTCTTCTTTTCCAGTCCTCTGTCTCTGGGTTGTGCTTTCTTAATCCGTTCCACTAAAGAAGATTGGGCTACCAAAGCCGTCAAATAACCCAATGTGGGTTGCACAACTTCCAACTCCAACTTCTCAAATTTTAAAATCAATTGTTCTTGCTCAGTGATACAAGCTACCAAGGTTCTTACTCATTTCCTACTGAGAGCATCAACTACATAGTTTGCTTTTCCTGGATAATAGCTTATTTTAAAATCATAATCTTTAATTAATTTTGGCCATTGCCTCTGCATTATATTCAGCTCCTTCTGGGTAGATAAATACTTTAAGTTTTGATGATCAGTAAAGACCTCACACGTTTTACCATACAGGTAATGTCCCAGATATTCAATGTGAATACCATTGTAGCTAACTCTAGATCGTGAGTTGGGTAGTTCTGCTCATATGGTTTCAATGACGTGATGAATAAGCTATCACTTTCCCGTTTTGCATCAACATGCAACCCAATCAATTCTTTAAGGCATTATTGTAGATGGTAAAACCCCCACCTCAAAAGGGAAGGCAAAAACTGGTGCAGAAGTCAACAACCTCTTCAACTCCTGGAAGCTCCTTTCACACGCATCTAGATCCTCAAATAGTAAAAGGGGGTACTTCTAACTTGCTTCATCTTCTAATTTCTATTGTATCACCCGCGAAATGCTTAGACCATTGCGCTATCACATCTGGTAGCAGTTGCACTGTAGAACTAGATTCTCCTTATCCACATTCTCCATTAGTATAAGCTAATGGGTTAAATCTTCCCGAACTCACAATGGTGACAACTCCAAATCTCCCTTGAAACAAACACATATTTCTACAATTGCGATGCATGGAACACATGGAAAATTCTAGACAATAAGGCTAGCCAATATACCAATTCACTAATCCTCTTCAATAATTCTGATGATCCCACTAATCTCGAGTTTAATATCCCTTAGTAGAAGAAGCCTTAACTCTTTCAAATTGACTAGTTTACATATACAACATAATAAAATAAATTCCTCAAGAAAATCTATATTGTATTTGATGAGATCATCCTCTTTACTTATACAAGCTACTTCTGCCTAATTGTCTTCCCCTTTCCATGCCCTTCTAGAAATCATATGATTAATCACTAGCACTATTTACATGAAATATATTTCCATACCATTCTTCACTAAACTGTACTATAATCTCCCAATTAAAATTCTAATATACAACACAATAATTTCCTACTTTATAAAATAACTGCAAGCCCGAGGTTAATGCATGGGAATAATCGACTCACCTCTATGTATTATATTTTTATATATTCCTAAGTGACCATAAAACACATCTATAATATCATTTTTTTTCTTATCCTACCACTTCTCATGGCATCCCGAAAGTTTACTCCTAGACTTTACTCCATTCCCCTTGTGCATAAATTGTTTGAATGATAAATTACACATGATTCTGCTTAATGACCTTATTATCCCGAACGATTCATATTTACTCATTTCTCTACTACCATACCCTAGAAAAGATGAATACAAGACATCAAATTTTTTTTCTTGGGGAAACCCGAATTCAAAGTATACCCAAATTAAGTCTATAGTCCCCCTTACCCTATAAGCTTCTCAAACTCTCAACTTCCTTGAATAGGTTAATCCAAACTATACAAATCTTCAAATATCATCAGGTTGAGAGAATCTAAAAATCAAGTCATATTGGTTCTATCATCTTCACACTTAACAGTAGTATTAATTGTTAGAATTCGTGGACTCCTAAACGCGGAAAACATCCACGAATCCCTCCCGAGAACCCAAGTAAATGATTAAGAAGATCTAAAGTTTAAGAATTACCTCTGGTTGCTGTAATCGAAATCCTTCGATTCTGGTTGGGCTGTTGTACGTTCAACCCGAACAATCACCAGACGCTGCAGTATGCGAACGTCCTCTATCGGATACACACCGCGAACTCACTCGATACTCGGGGAGTGCTAGCGCCTAGGGTTTGAGAGGTTTTTTTTTCTTTCTGGTAGAGAATGGCACGAATGTTCTCAACCGAAAAATTGGACTATTGAAAAGATGGCTAGGGTTTTCTTAAAAACCCCCGAACCTCTTAGAGTCCAACCCTAATAATATCTTATCATATTCTAATTTAAATTCAAATTAAATTAAAATTGATATGATAAGATTCTGCCATTATCTCGGTAATTTAACTAATTAATTTACCGAGTCAGATTCTTATAATCTGGACATCATCTAGATACATCGAATGTGGACATATTTCCAGATTCATTGTATCTGGTATATTTTCTAAGTACGATTAACTTAGACATATTTCCAGATTCATCGAACCTGGTCACCAGAAAAATAACCTAACAAGTTCGCTTATTGTGTGACCCTATAGGTTCATTTAACACTGGCAGTGTGCCTAAATCATATTTAAATGGCCCACAAGTTATAAGCGGTTTCTAGCAAAACATTATAACTATCTAGGTTAAATGAAGATCGGTGATCTCTTTGAACCAAACCATAATTTTATATTTAGTCCTTTTGTCACACGATATCCAGATTAAGCATAAGGCACGGAGCATGTCATCCTTATTAAGCTTAATCAATTATTTCTTGATTCAATAGTAGACTGTTCAAACAAATGATATCAATATCTTAGATTGATATATTTGAGCACGGCCATGCATTTTTAACAGTCTAACTTATTAAGGGGCCCATGGATATCTCTCCCATAACTGAGAGGAACACATTCCTTCACAATCAATCATATTCCTCTCCTTAATTTATTTTATATCCAACAGTAGTCTAATTTATTATCTGGTTAAAGACAACTTTAGACAATGTCAAAATATAGAATTTATCAAGTAGGAAACTATGATGAATTTAGGTCGAAGGACTTTCAATATTATTATGGCTAGAAAGTACTTATGACATATTCCATGAAGTACTCTCACAGTGGGTCATGTCCAATACAATGTTCTCTAACATTTATTTATGTCTTGACTCGATATCACAAATATCCATGGCCAGTAAAACATAGTCATCAAGTCACAAACATACTAATCTTAATTTATTATTATTCCAATAATAATAATCGATCAGGGACAGTTTTATAATAGTCATTGTATTCATTGTAGGGTTTTACTATCAAGTCACGTACTTGATGACCAACAAAACAAAACTCACTATTCATGGAAAGGAAAGCCTCATATTGTTATATAAAACATAATAACAATAGCATAAGTACAAATTGACTCTAGGGCATATCCCCAACACTAATAATCCATATAAATAACTCAAATCCTAATGGTATATCATGCTATTCAAACATTGCCACATATGAAACTAATGACAAAAGGCACAAAATATTGAAGAACAACATCCACGGAATAAAAAAACAATCCAACAATTACAATGGATATCCTAACCATGTTTCCACGTTACTCAGATAGTCTTATAATAATCTAAAATCTGAAACCTCTAGATGTTTTTGACCTAGACATCAACACTTAATGTCTACCTTGACAATCATAACCTTTTGCTTTGATACCATTAAATGTCATGCTCCGAACCTGAGGATGACATGACAATATCCTAAAACGAAATATTGAACCCGGAACTAGAAATAGACAATTCAAACTTAAATAAACCAAATGTCATTAACCAAAACACAATGGAAAATAGAATCCAATAAACTTGTATTGTTCCAACAAAATGCTAAAACCTCAATCGTCATTAGCATAAATCTAACATGAATAGCGTATTACATAAACTCTTCAGAAAAATCACTCAAGGTCCTCCTCAAACCACTCGTCTAACTCTTCCTCTTCTAATTGAGGACCTGAAATAATAGATAAAGGGTGAGCTCACTAGCTCAGTAAAGAAAACATAACTGGGATTAAGTATGTTACATAAGTAATCATAGTTTTGCATAAAGCTTTTGCGCGTTACAAAAATAGCTTAGAGGTTATTCATTCAACAAGATAGATGTACTCCAAAGAACTGGGATAAAAAATGAGACATCATGAGTAAGGCAAGCACAAAGAAACGAAGCTTGCCTTAACTCCCCACAATTTCACAAATCCTAATGATGCGTGTTTTTTAGTGTAGAAAATATTACCAACAAAGTCCACAATCAATCAAACTTTAATTAAAATACTAACCATTAAAACCACATATATGGGCAAGTATACCCATCATATAGTATAGGGAATAAAAAGTATCGAATCCACAAGAACTTAGGTGCCCACCTTATTTTACCCAAATCTTTATTATTTAGCTACTAAAGTAAGGGGAGAATAAAAAAGAAATATATATATATACAACTCAAGGAAGAAAGAATATGTAATTAGATAAATATTCTTGAAAACATGACCATGAACTACTTAATAATAATCACAATCAATTATTATCTTGACATCATGAAGGAATAAATTAGAACCACTTCGTTTGCAATCCATGATTCGCTATCTTCTAAGTAACTTAATGGATATATTCTATTTCACCAGTCTTATTCAAAAGATGTATTAAAATAAATCCTTATATAAATCCCTATATTCTAAGAGACTTAAAGAATGAAATTAGCCAATGTTATCCAAATTCTAACAATCACCAATCAATCGTTCATTACCAAGTTCTTAACAATTAACCCTATTTTCAAGCAAATTAAGAGATAACAAATCTAAAATTAATTAGCTGAAGTCATTATCAACCTCCTTTCCAAGCAAGTTAACAAGAATAATCTACCAATCAACTCTTTAATAAAACCAAGTAATCAAATCCTAAGACAAATAATTAATTGATAAAAAAAGACAAAATTAACTCATGAAAACATGAATCCCAAAATAATGTTCAATTACAATAAAAACATAGATTCTTGATAGGGCCTAAATTAGTTATATATTTCCTTGTTATTTGAGGCCATTTTGTGATACATTTTGTGCAACAACTTGTCGTATTCCTTCATATTTGAGATTTTACTATTGGAAAGGAATTTTGTGCATTATTTCAAATTTTAGGTGTAAAATAAGGCAAAATTGTCGTTAAACAGACTAGAGGCGACGCCGGCCAGGACAAGACAGGCAGCGCCGGCCACGTGTTGCTAGTACACCTTTCGGGGCGATAAAAAATGAGCGAAATAAGGGCTGAATAGAACATAGCCGGTGCCGGTTGGGAGCCCAAAGGCAGTGCTGGCTGCGACCTAGCAGAACTTGGCATGAAAATCGAGAAAAATCAGTGAACGGACAAAGAGATAAAATGCAACTAGGCAGGACAGGCGGCATCGGCTGTGCACTGGTATAGAGGCGGTGCCTCAATTTTCGTGCACGTTTTTGACAATTTTTAGAGTTTTGGTATTTTTCTACTTCTATTCGGCCAGAAACCCTAGAGGGATGAATTTAGGCACTCCTAAAGTCTATAAATAGAGGGAAAACATAAGTTAAAGGTATGAATTCAAGGAGCACAATACAAAATCATTCAAGTTCAAGTAGGAATTCATCAAATCAAGGAGGATTGTACAAGAGAGTCTACGAAAGAAGAAGAAGAAGGCTTATCTATGAGTGCTTTCTTTTAACTTTGTTTTTTTTTTCTTGAACAATGATGTATTAATATTTTTATTATAATTTAACATTGTTTTCGGTATTCATGATTTTTAGAGTTACTTTGATTTGTTGATTAATTAATTGCTATTCTTGGTATTTAATTACTTATGCTGATTACAAGATTAATTTGTTGTTTCTGTCTATTAACTTACTTGGAAAAGTGGTTGATTGCTAAGAACTGTGTTATTAAAGGTTAATTCATGTCTGCCAAGATATGGATTCATTGGTTAATTTCATGTTTTAAATTTGTCACGATATGTGGTTTAATCAAGGATTGTGTTTAATGCATTTTTTGGGTGAATTAGTTGAGACATGATATGTGATGCTAATTTATCTAGAAGATAGTGATTTCATGGATTGGAAAAGAAGTGAATCTATCTTAATCCTTCATGATGCCAAGAGAATGATTAGTTATGATAATGATTGGGTACTTTATGGTCGTGTTTGTCAAAATAATAGTTTGAGTTATATAATTCTCCATCCTTGACATGTATATATTCTTTTATTTTATTTTATTCTTCTTTTTATTCTTTTTCACTTTATTGAATCGGTTAAATAATGAAAGAAAAGTGATTAATGCATACTTGTTCCTTGAGGATCGATACTCGTTTTAAACCCTATGCTATGCTTAATGAAGAGTACGCTTGCTCATATGTGTAATTTGGGATTAACATTTTAATTTAAACTTGATTGGGAATGTGCTTATTTTTATATAATTTTTTATAACCAAATTCGTACACAACAAGTTTTTAGCGCCATTGCCGGGGAACAATATCATGAAAGCTTGGATTTTGTTGATTTAACTATGTAAATATGTAAATATATAAATTTGTACAATTGTTCTTTTTACAAAAAGGTGCCATCTTTTGTATCTTATGTATCTTTGTAATCTAATTTACTAACTTTGACTGATGTTTAATTGACTAATTTGTTCTTTTAATTCTGTTTGAATTGTGAATTCTGTTATCTAATTTTCTTCTTGTCTTTTTTAGGTGTTAGCCTTGGTACATGAACCGACGATCTGAAGGCGATATAGTAGATTTTGATCTTGAAATCGAAAGGACATTGTCAAAAATCTACCGGACAGTCAATAGGAATTTACTCGCAGACATGGGCGATGCTCAAAACAACAATACTGGAAACAATAGGAGGGTCATAAATGACTTTGTGAAACCTAAAATCTCGGGCACGGGCTCGAGTATCACTAGACCTAGGGTGGATGTGGATAATTTTGAAATAAAGCCCAATATCATTCAGATGGTCCAAAATATGGTCCAATTTGATGGGCTGCCTGAAGAAGATCCCAAAGTCCACCTAGCTAGTTTCCTTAAAATTTGTGATACCTTTAAGATGAATGGTGTTTTTGAAGATGCTATAAAACTAAGACTTTCTCATTTTTCTTTGAGATATAGAGCCAAATCCTGGTTAAAGTATTTACCCACAGGTTCCATCACCACTTGGAATGCCCTAGCTGAAAAATTCCTTACCAAATATTTTCCTCCAGCTAGGACATCCAAACTCAGAAATAAAATTTTTGCCTTCTAACAATTAGATTCTGATCCTTTGTATGAAAGTTGGGAGAGGTTCAAGGAGATGTTGAGAAAGTGTCCACACCATGGATTTGAGCTAGGAATGCAGATGCTCATCTTTCTTAATGGCCTTACGTTTGTAACACGACAAGTGGTGGACTCTTTTACAAGGGGTTCTATCAATCATAAGACCCCGGAACAGGTATTCGATCTCATTGAAAATTTGGCTTCTAATAACTATTCTTGGGAAAATGCAATGTCTAGAGCTCATGTGCAAGGAGTGCACAAAGTGGATGTTGTGGCAGCTTTGGAAGCTAAGGTGGAAGCTTTAACTCAAAAGATGGAACAAATGGTGATACTTCAAGACCAAGTGCTAAATGTAAGTTGTGATTTTTATGAAGAAGGGTACCCAAATTATGAGTGCCAAAATATGGGTTCACTCCAAGAAACCACGGAATAAGCAGTGTTTGTAGGTAATGGCCATCCAGGTTGTATGAAAATTATGGTGGATTGATTGGAGGAGGTTAAATTAGTTATTGTGTTGGTGAAAGGTATACTTTAAGGAGTTTGGGAATTGTGGTATGAGATGGTTGAGAGTTGAGTGTTGTGTTGTGCATTGTGTTTGAAAAAGGGGAGTTTATATTCTTCTGAAATTTTTAAGCTTCCTAGTACTTATACTCCTATCTTCACTACTATCTCCTTCCTAATATGTCTAGAGCACATGACCAATCATCTAAAAGGGCTATAGCTTCTTCTTCCTTAGCCACTTCGTCTATAGACCCCATGTTCCTCAAGCCAGTAGATTTCATTGATCCATCCTGTAAGGAATGGTACGATAGGAGGTCCCCAAATAAGATTATTGTAGAGTGTACCTTTGCACCTACCCTAAACCGTGCCCTTAAACTAGGAATGATGTTTAGGAGACTAGGGTAGAGACCTATAGTACAGCTTAAGGGGGATTATTGTCTAGTGCTCATAAAAGAATTCTATGCTAACATAGTTGCAAAGGACGATAACCATCTTCCACACATTGAGACACGAGTGAAGGGAACCCCCATTTTCATCACAAGAAACCATTTAGTCACTCTTCTCCATGTGTATGATGATGATTCTTGGCTAGGGATAGATACCAATCATCAAAAGATTCTTTCTGACCCTAATTGGGATGTTATTGGAACTAGAGCTACGCTAGGGTTGTGCAAGAAAAATGCTTTCAAAGCCAACAGCTTCAACTCTAACAATGATCTTGATGTCAACTTTCGGGCTCTAGTATACATGTTTGCTTTTAATGTCGTACCTTAAGCCGGTAGATTCAATGAGACATACACTATTGATATGTACATCTTGCATAGGATGATGACCATTCAGCCTATCCCTCTTGCCCTATTGATCATACAATCTATTAGGGATATGGTTCATCGTCTCTTGACCAAAGCCTTCTTCTTTCCTCTAATAATCATGAAAATTCTGAGAGATTTTGATATTAGTACTAAGAAGGAATTGACTGAGACTACCACTGAGCATGATCTGGTCACGGAGCAAACGTTGATGAGATGTGTGTACAAATATAGTCAGGAGATGAAGAAATGGCTAAATCCCTATGAGGCAAAGTATCCCGGACAAGTTCAACCACCACCTATAAAGGGGCAGCACCCATCACCATCGCAAGCACGAGTCAGTAGTTCACAGTCACAACCAAGGACTGACTTTGAGACCGCAGTGATGGGACAGTTAGCTCAGCCGATGGAGATGTTACTACACATATGAGACTCTATTGACGAAATTGCCCGAAGGCAGACTATTCAGGAGCAGCAATCGGCTCAGTGGATGCAACGTTTTCTGGGACTGCATGGCGGTGATGGCATTCAGCATATGATGATGATGGGGAGGACTGGTATGATTTTTCTGCACTTGTTCCTACTTGTCACTTTCTTTTTCCTTTATATTTTCATGACTTTTCTAGTTATTTCTTGTACTTTTCTTTTTCATACTATTTTCTTTACTTTTTGCTTATTTTTCTTTTCTAGTTTTTATGCTTTAATGTGTTTCTTTTGTGTATTTTCCTTTCTAGGTACTTCAACAATGCTCCTTTCTGCAGGAATTCAACTCTTTTGTAGGATAATGCACAATGCAATTGAAGTGTTTTCTTTATTCTCTTTTCCTCTTTATTTTTGGTCATGTGGCAATATTTCCTTCCTCTATTTGTTTGGCCATTGAGGACAATGTCCAGTTTAAGTGTGGGAGAGTGGTTAGAATTGGAATTCTTCTATGCTTCATTCTTCTGAAATTCTTTGAACATTTTCAGCAAATTTTTCAATTTTTTTTTGGTTGATTTTTTGAGCTTTCAAGATGTATTTTTAATGCATGTCTTTGTGCTAGATCATAGAGCATATGTTCTATATCATTTGTGGCTTATGCATGACTTTTTCCACACACTTGTACTAAGTAGTTCTTGATCAAATGCTTTACATTGTTCTTAAACCTGTTTTTCTGCTAAAATTCATTAAGCATTCTAGAATTTACTTGAATACCTCTCGAGGCAAAATAAGCAAGACATTCATGATTTAACTTAGGGATAACAGTAATAGGCCTTCATTGGATAGTTTTAGCTTTTCAAGCCTACCTATTTTATATTATCCCTAGTGCCTATTTTGAGCCTAAATTGTTAATTTCTTTCTTAAACCTGCTATCATACTTTGTCCATTACTTCTTTCTGAGAGTTTGATTTACCTTCCAAATTTTAATTACTATTGATGGATAAAAGTACAAGTAGAAGAATTATGAGGGAAAATGCTTGTGTAAATGTCATGATTTGTTACTTTCAGTCATGCATCATGTGTTGAATTGGAGTTGTGAAAGGAGAAAGGAGAAAGAAAAAGAAAGATTGAGAAAAATAAAAAGCTGCTAGAAAATGTTGAAAGAAAAAACTAAGAAACAAATAAAAGCAATATTTGAAAAGAAGAGAAAAAGAAAAGAAAAGCTGAAAGAAAAAGAAAAGAGGAGCACAGGAAGAATGTTGGTTGAGTTGGAATAACAATTGCTGAAATTTTGATGATCTTGTGCAATATGATTGATACGTTGAGAACTATTGATGAAAAGAATGCAAGATTTTCTTGAACTGTAATATGATTGATATACAAGGTTATGGGTTTTTGATTGGTTTTGTAATAGGAGAGCAATAAAAGTTTGGAATCGATTGGTACATTTTGTTTATCCTTTTGTTGCAAACTTTCATCTTCTTTGATATTTGATTTTCCTATATCCTTCATTTAACAGCTACATTACAAACCCTTTAGCCTTACATTACAAGCTTAAAAGTCCTACTTGACCTAAGTAGAATAATGATATGTCTCGGATTAGTGGAGAGAGTGGATGAAAAGTAAGCTTATGGAATACATATATATTTTTTAACTAAATTATTTCCACTGGTTTGAGAATAATGTTAAGTGTTGGGATAGTTCTACTAGTCATTCTTCACTTACACAAATCTTGCATTTGTTATGAAAGGTTTAGTAGTATATGTTTTGTTATTTTGAATAAAGAAAGCATTAGAAATATTATTTTGAAATTGATTGAATGATTTTGTGAAAACTTATGTTTTTCTACTTGTATTTGATACTTTGCTTGAGGACAAGTAAAGAGCTAGGTGTGGGGGAATGTGATAGGGCCTAAATTAGTCATATATTTTAGAGTTATTTGAGGCCATTTTGTGATACATTTTGTGCAATAATTGGTCATATTCCTTCATATTTGAGATTTTACCCTTGAAAATGTATTTTATTTATTATTTCAGATTTTAGGAGTAAAATAAGGCAAAATTGTCGCTAAAAAGACTAGAGGCAGCGCCGGCCACGACAGGATAGGCGGTGCCGGCCACATGCTGTTGGCACGCACTTTGAGGTGATGAAAAATCAGTGAAACATGGGTTGAACAGAACACAGCCGACGCCGGTTAGGAGCCCAGAGGCGGTGCCGGCTGCGACTTGGAAGAACTTGGCACGAAAATCAAGAAAATCGGTGAACGAATAGAGAGACAGAATGTAACCGGTGCCGGCCTTAGGCAGGACAAGCGGCACCAGCTGTGCACTGGTACAGAGACGGTGCCTTAATTTTTGTGTGCATTTTTGGAAATTTTCAGAGTTTTGGTATTTCCCTACTTCTATTCAGCCAGAAACCCTAGAGGGACGAATTTAGGCACTCCTAAAGTCTATAAATAGAGGAAAAACACAAGTTAAAGGTATGAATTCAAGGAGCAAAACACAAAATCACTCAAGTTCAGGGAGGAATTCATCAAATCAAGGAGGATAGTGCAAGAAAGTTTACGAAAGAAGAAGAAGGAGGTTGTCTATGAGTGCTTTCTTTTAACTTTGTTTTTTTTTTCTTGAACAATGATGTATTAATTGTTTTATTGTAATTTGACATTGTTTTCGGTATTTATAATTTTTAGAGTTACTTTGATCTGTAGATTAATTGATTGCTATTCTTGGTATTTAATTACTTATACTGATTACGAGATTAATTTGTTGTTTCTGTCTATTAACTTGCTTGGAAAAGGGGTTAATTGCTAAGAACTAGGTAATTAAAGGTTAATTGATGTCTATCAGGATATGGATTCATTGGTTAATTTCATGTTTTAAATTTGCCAGGATATAGGGTTTAATTAAGGATTGTGTTTAATATATCTTTTGGGTGAATTAGTTGAGACATGATATGTGATGCTAATTTGTCTATAAGATAGTGATTTCATGGATTGGAAAAGAAGTAAATCTATCTTAATCCTTCATGATGCCAAGAGAATGATTAGTTATGATAATGATTAGGTACTTTAAGGTCGTGTTTGTCAAAATAATAGTTTGAGTTATATAATTCTCCATCCTTGACATGTATATATTCTTTTATTTTATTTTATTTTATTTTCATTTTTATTCTTTTTCACTTTATTAAGTCGGTTAAACAATGAAAAAAAAAGTGATTAATGCATACTTGTTCCTTGAGGATCAATACTCGTTTTAAACCCCATGCTATGCTTAATGATGAGTACGCTTACTCATATGTGTAATTTGGGGTTAATGTTATAATTTAAATTTGATTGGGAATGTGCTTATTTTTATATGATTTTTATATCCAAATTCGTACACATCAATTCTATCATTATTTAAGAAAAAGAAAGTAAAGGTAAATGAAAGCACTCATAGGCAAGCCTCATTCTTCTCCCTTGAAAACTCTCTTGAACAACGCTTCTTGATTTGATGAATTCCTCCTTTAATTAGTGATTTTTTTTATTAAATCCTTGAATTCATTCATTTCACTTGTATTTTTCTTATCTTTTATATGGTCCCTTGATACCAAAATTTGTGGATTGAGAAGTCTTGACCTAGTAAAATTCGAAAAATATCAAAATCTTTTTGAAGATACCAAATTCGTGCATAAAATCCACCCCTTACAGATCGAACCTGGCTCTGGGTCACTTCGACCCTCCTGGCATTAGGTGCAATCTGGTTGGCTCCTGGTCGTTTCTCTATTTTTCTCTTTTTCTCCATAATAGACTAGGCACCTGGTGCATTAGCTAGACCTGGCACCAGGTCAAGGCTGTAATTTTTCACTTTTTACTCAAAATCTCTTAAATCTTGCACAAAATCCATTCAAAACACTTTTCACAAGAAAAATATCAAATAAGAAGGAATATGCCTAATTATTACATCAAGTGTATCGCAAATTAACCTCAAATAACTAGAAAAATAGTGATGAATTTAGTCCCTATCATATTCCCCCACGCTTGAACCTTTGTTTGTCCTCAAGCAAAATACTCCTCAAGTCAAGAAGAAAATAATCAAGAAAACATAAGCTTTTTATTCTTCCAAAATTTTGATCATAACAAGGTTTCTCTTCCAACTCTAGATAGAACCTTTTGCCATTCATCCAACCCTTTGAAAACAATTGCAACTTGAAGTATTTGATAAGATATAACAAAACTCTTGAAGTTAAATTAAGCAAATTTATATGTACCTTAGTCTAAGAAAATTATTTAACCCTTCAAGTAAAAATATAGACAACATGAATCATATAAGTCAAACTATTTACCAACTTAGGCATTATAAATCCAAAAATTGCACAACTTAAGTCATGATGTAAGGAAAATACTCCAATTTTTTTCTGTCATTTTTTTAATGACTTAGAGAATTGATAGCTTCAAGTGAATTGATTTCTCTTCATACACCGTATTGGCCCCTTTTTAGTTATCACTCATCATTTTTCAATATTTTTCTTTATTTTGCTTTTAGGAATTAATAGCCTCAAGAAAGTGAATTTCTTTTCACTATCCGTATTTGCCCTAATAATCAAGCTAAAACATTTTTGTCACCAACAACAATCAACTCATTTTTCTCAATCTTCAACCTACAATAAATGTTACTTTTGTTTTTCTTTCACTTTCACAATCTTTCCACTAAAAAATGTTTTTCCTTACATTCCTTGTCACAACTTAAGGCTAAACAAAGTTTAAACCCATAATAAAATAGTTAGCCAACAACTTTTCCCATATTCATCATATCTTCCACATTTAAATTAGATGAGTCAAATAATACTTAAACACTAATGTATAAATAGGATTAATCCAAATTCTTAAGTCTTTACATATCCTATCTAATAAACCAATTTTATTGATAAAAATTCACCAAATGAATGACAAATATATATCTCAAGTTGAAAAGAAAATCACAACTCTATTATAGACAAATAAACTTAATTTAGCTCCAAAAATTTCAAAGTTTCAAAGTTTAAAATTTTCAAGGAAATTGCAACAAAATTGTTTTTCAAAAATAATTTTTTTTTTCAAAGTAGCTCAATACCAAGAAAACACTAAGATGATTGATAAAACTTTGGACAAAATATCACGAAACCACTCAACCACACTTAAACTGGACAATGTGCTCATTAGCTAGAAGTTGATACAAGAAAACATCTCCAAAAGGTCCAAAATGATAAAGGAGGTAGAGAGTTAAGCAATACTCCCCAAGTGTAATAATGCTCCAATAAATGTTAAAGCTTGGAGAAGAATAGAAGAGCTTGTTTAAGAAATCTTTATTCATACCTGCAAAATTAAACACTCATAAAAAAAAATAATAACCAAAATAAAGCACACCAAAAATAAAACAAAACAAATTAAAGAAAAATACTAAAAATCCTAAGAAAGGAAATAAAGACACGACTCACTCCCTTCACTTAAATTGAAAAATATTTTCCTTGTTTAAGGGAATAACAAAAAACATAACCACTAAAAATGGAACCAGATAAAACAAAATAATGATCGAAAGACCTAAACAAACCCAAATTCAAAATAAACCCAAAACGTGTAAAAAAAAAAAAAAACACTCGTTCCACTCATCATGCTTCCTCATCAAATCCTTTGTCAAAGAAGTTAAAGCCTAACGTAGAAAATAGGCAAGATGAATGTAGAAAGAAGAGAGGATTTTGAAAAATAGAGGGTTCATAGAAAATATTAGTAGTAATGAATATAAATGCATGACCTGTGAAACCACAACTAAAACCAACCCTAGAGTAAGGGGGTCGGGATGCATATCATATTTTCTTGCATGCATAAATATATTTTTGAATGATTTTATGTGCTTTAGAATTATAATTTATAGTCAAGAAATCTTAGTTGTGCTTATTGAGTAGGAAGGGCAAAATGGTAATTTTGCTTGAAGTGAAAAAGGGAGATAGCTTGAGGATTAAATAGGAAAAATATTTGGGAGAGAAAATAAGAACAAGAGTTTTTGTGGTTCAATGGTTAGAGTTTTGGAATTAATCTACAAGGTCTTGAGTTCAAATCCCATCATTTAAGATTTAGCATGAATAATTTTATTTTGTTTAAGGATTGGACTTTTCGGCCTTTGTATCCTATAAGTAGAACTAGGAGTGTTGTCCTAGGGGAGACATGAAGGGAATTTTCTAGTCCTATTCTTGTGCCTTAAAAGAATTCTTAAAAGATTCATGTCCTTCTACTCTCTAGCTTACCTTAATTCTTTATCAATTAAGTTGTTCAATTTATCCAAAGCCATTTTTAGTTCCAAAAAATTCAGCAGGGTTTATTAACCTTAGAATCTTGAAAATGACTCTTAGAGGATAGAGTTTTGGTTGAAAATGGGGAACGAGTTATGGAAGGTGCTCAAGAGAATTAATCTTCATGATTGAACCTTCAAACTCCACCCCATAAGTGTTCATCTTCTTTATGGGAGCAATCTAGAAATTTTCCAGCTTCTTGGTCAGTCCAGCTTTAGAAAACTTCAGCCATTTTTTTTCATTCAAATGCTACCAGAAAAATAGCCAATTTGCTCAGTTTGAAGACTGAAATCCTTGGCCAAAAATCGAACTGCTCAAAGCTGTGCAAACCAGGAAAAATTTTTGGGCAATTTCACAACATGGCAGACAGAAAACCAAAGCTGTTTCTTCAGCTTTCAAACCAATGATTCACCACTGCCTTTCCTCCATAAAGAAGGCTGGAAACCAGCCTTAAAGGACCCTCTAATACCTCTTCAAACTCACTGCAAGTCGGCTAGAATATTGCAAAAAAAACCACACAAAAATTCCAGCAAACCATTTGAATGAACAGCCAGAAAATTCCAGCCTTGTTCCCTCTTCAAACCTTGTCCGAAAATCCCTTAAACTTTTTTGTGAAACTAACCTTAGTCAGCCATGAACTGAACTTCTTCACCTCCTCCATTGATCTGCACGAATGAGCATCATAGCTATTCCTTAAATCCCTCCTTCAATTACTCCAATCAAGCCTCCAATTAGAATTTAAAATTTCAGCAAATTACTCCATGAAAACTTCCATGGATTAAGCTTCAAACAACCAGAAGTTTCCCCACAATTGCACTCAACATTTTGGCCACCCTATAACCATTTCAAACCTCATTCATCTCAGCAAAACCATAGCAACCAGTCGGCCATTGAAGCTCCAAAAGAACATCCATCAATCAAACCATTCTACTATATCTTCTACCTTAATTCATTCCATAAATTACTGTTTTTGAATTTCAAACAACCAGCTTTCCCACTTTCCCCTAATCACAAGAATTCCTTTAACCATTCGGCCAACATCATTCTGCAAATTTCGTCTAGCTTTCTCTCTATTCTCTCAATTTCTCCAAGAACACTAAGAACACACACCACCATTCTCCAAGCCTAAGACCACTCTAAATACCCCCAATCCCTTCCAAAAAAAACTCCAGATCATATCTACTCACCCTCTAGAGTCCATTTCTGGATTTTATAACATCAAACATTGAAAACAAAATTCTGCTATTGGATAAAAAACCAGAATTTTTCTTCTCTCTCTCTCTCCCTCGACCAAAATGGTTGTTTCAACCATGGCCGTTCTTCTTCTTCTTTTTTGGACATATTAAACCTCCTACGCTTGTGGATCTCCTTGGATCTTCATCAAGATTGTCACCAACCAAGTATTTCTCTTTAACCCTCTCTTTAATTCTAAAATTATGTATCTTAGATGTTGTTAGAAAAGGATAGAATATGATTGGGGATTTCATATGTGGTTGTATGAAGGAGTTGAGATTGAAGCATGAGAATGTTTTGGCATGCTTAAGTCTTATGATAATTCTTGTGGATCGATGCATGTTCAACATGTCTTGAATAAGGGTGGATGTTTAAGCATGCCAGATATTATGTCACCTTTGGTGAATAGGGTTTTATGTTCTTGTATTCCTGTTGAAGCCATGAATATGATTATGTTTAGTGGAGTTTGGATCATGTAATAGTAGATATGGATTTAACCCTTATTCATGAATTGAATGGTTTGTTGATTGATGTTGGAGTTTATGATCGTGATTCTTGTTAGCTATAGGAAAATTATGATCACAACCTTGTTGATCCTAAGTTATTTAAATTAGCCAATGTTATTATGTTAATCAAAATTAAGACTATATTTTTCCCCAATAATTTTGAAAACCTTAAGAAGCCTTGGAGTTGGAATATTAAGTAAAATAGTGAAATTTTAGCCAAATAAATGATATCTTCTGTTAAAAAATAATATATATAAATAAATAAATAAATATATATATATATATATATATTAAATAAGGCCTTTTATATAAATAATAATAATAGGTAAAATATTGATCTAGTAGGTCATATATTCATAAAGACTATTGAAATCTATTTATTATCTTTTGATCAAGATTTATTAAAATTTACTTATTATTAATTTCATTTATTAATTATTTTATAACAATTAATTATTAATTAAGAGATTAGTAATAATTTATTATTTATTTTAATAATATCATCTAGGACTTATGATCCTTCATCAAATAAACCCTAGTTTATTAATAACAAAGATTTATATTTGAACCTATAACCTCTTAGTAATTATTTTACAACCCCTAGTTATTTTATTATCAAGCTAAACTTATTTGTTTTTATAAAACCTTTATAATCTAGCCTTTAAGCTTAGGCCATTAGGGTCATGATCGTAATAAGTTGAACTAGGATTATTTATGGATGCGAATTTGGCTTGAGTTTAATTATGGCTTATGTTTACCCCAGGCGAGGTTAGGTCTGCTTTGGAAGACCTTTGATTTAGCTCGAGTAAAGGATCAGGAAAACTCCTGCATAAAACTTATTTGATGTCAAAAGGTTACTATGGCAAGCCAAACGCGAAGTGTATGGACATTCATTTTGTAAAGGCAATTAAGGACTGTTTCCTTTCTTGTTTCAATCAAACAAATCATTTGAAAATCAACAAGCAGTTTTGTTCAAACACTAATCTCTTTCTAAAACTCAACTTTGACATAAATTTTAGAAACCCTTAATTGCTATTTCCAAACAAAGCAATGTTTTATCAGTTTTCTCCCAAGTGGGACAATCAACATTGAGTACTCAATAAGGGTAAGCAAGTAGTACTAGTTTTGAAGAGCAAGAATGAGTCTTCTGGCAAGAGACCACCTCCAGAAGATAAACTCAACTTAGAGAAACGACAGTACTACTTAGTCATGCTGGTTCGAGCTAGCAAGATTTTGTCATGGGGACTGTGTGTTGCCGGAGTAGTCAACCGGTTTGTTTAGGTGTAGGGAAGGAGGAGTATCTTTCCCGGTAGGCCGTACACCTACCTTTTGTCAGTCTGCACAAAGTGTGGCATTCTGACCGTTATATGGATATAGGGCCCAACGTGTGGTAACCCATGGTCGCCCATTTGAATAGTTAAATTTATTGTGCACTTGTATTGTTTAAAAAGAGGAAAACACCACTCTTTCTTTTAACCTTATTTATTGCTTGCCAGCATTTTCTCTTATGAAATTTTACAACTCGCATACTTAAACTATTTTCATGAACACTCAAAGCACATACGAACTTATTGAGATTTTTATCTCATCACTTTTTATGCTATGTTTTCAGGTCGATCTTGCTGTGGAGATGAGAGCTAGAATGTTGCCTTCTTGAAGACTCTATGTTATTTATTTTATATATTGCTTTGAGAGATGATAGTGAACAATTTATTTTTTTGGATTTATTCTTGACTTTTTGGGTTGTAATAAGTTTTAATTCTAAAGGAATATTTTATTTCCATTTGGGTGTCCTAGTTATAAAGGCCTCTTGTCCTTTGGAGGGGGCGACATCCCCGGCCTTGTTGGGCTTAGGTAGTGGGTGTTACAGTGGTATCAAAGCCTAGGTTCAGGTAAATATTAATGGTATATGTTCTGTCTTATTAAGTTCAAATCTTTTATCTGACCTGTCTTGTTTATGCTGTACGATGGTTAGAATGCTCAGAATTGCAAGGAAAGGGCAGCAATGGCATCCTCCTATCCCTATCTACTCAGAAGACCTACCAGTGCCTCAACCTACACCTCAGCCTGCACCGCAGCCAATTATTCCCTTGGAAGATAGCAGTGACGATGAGGTCTCAATCAATGAGCCATCCCTAATACCTGTGATAGATTTGGTTTCGGACAGTGAAGATGAGGAGATTGATATGGCATATGTGCCCCACCCTCTTAGTCCCATAGTTAGCTTGTCAGCTGATTGTGATGATCCGGGGGAGATAGATTATAAATCTCCACCTAGACCTTCCTTCATATCTCACCCAACTAGGTTGAGACCGGGAAGAGTTCTAGGCGACCCGAGAAAGAGCTAATGGAGGGGTTTGCAAGTGGGGCTGGGATAGACTTCACTAAGAATTCCAGGGGATGGTTATATGAGGCCGACTTTGAAGATTCTGATGAGGACTAGAGGGACTAAGGGCTGTTATGATCTGGATGTTTATTTACTGCTTTTTGTAAATTTCTATGTTATGAAATTTCATTTCTATTTGCTGTTTTAATTTCAAATTTATGCAAATAAGAGTACTTGAGTACTCTAAGATTTGAGAGAAATTTACATGCAATTCTTTAGACAAAACTTGCATATGATTTTCTTTTACTTAAACTTGAATGTGAATGCATGCTCATCTGAAATGATTTAATCATTGAATGCATAAACTCATCATTTGGGTATGGTTTAGAATGGCACCCAAGCGCCATATAGCCACATCAGACAAAAGAGTCCTAGAGGCAGAACCGGTGGCACCAGAGGTTGAAACGACCCAAATGCAGTCACCCAACCAGGGAATTGAGAGTGAGCCAGATTTGGAAATGGGGTCTGAAGAACTTGTTGGAGTGACAATGGGGCAAGCATTCAGCAAGATGGCCGAGATTCTACAGACCTTGACAGAACGGAGGAACCCTAAGGGAGAGGATGAAGAATTGGAGTGGTTTTTGAAATTTCAACCGCCCATCTTCTTGGGAGAAGCTGAGCAGGATCAGAAGACTGAGCAATAGATAGAGTAGATGGAAGACATATTCGCTATGCTCCAGTACACTGAAGAACGAATGGTGAAGTTTGCTACATTCCGTTTGAGGGGCCCAGCTCGGGCATGGTGGCAGCGGGTTCAAGACGACTGAGAGATGATTGATCAGGACTGGACGTGGACCAGTTTTATTGAAGTATTCAGAGTTGAGTATATCCCTCAGCGGATAGTGGAGAAGTGGGAAGACGAGTTTCAGAATTTGAAGCAGGGGGTATGACGGTAGCTCAGTACGCAGCACGGTTCACCCAACTATCAAAGTACTGCAAGAGGCTAGTGGACACTTAGTAGAATAGGACCAGACAATTTGTCAAGGGGCTCAGGTAGGAATTGAGAAGGGCGTTGGCACCTTCGCCACCAATGACCTACTCAGGGTTCGTAGACACAGCTATCCGGACAGAAAACGAAGACCGCAGTAAAATGGCATCGAGATCTTTCCAGCCGCTAAGGCAACCGCAAGAACCTTTCCAGAGGCAGTAACCCCACAAGCGCCCCACCAACCAACAGTGGCAGAATCGGGGAAAACAAGCGCGGATAACACCAGCTGGCCCTATGCAGAATCTTCCGTTATGCCAGCAATATGGAAAAAGAGACCACACAGAGAAGAACTGTTGGTCCAAAGGAGGTGAGCGGAATTGTTACCACTGCGGGGACCCGAACCACCTACGGAACGCCTGTCCTAAGCTTCATCGAGTCGGGCAAGGGAATCCAGCTCAGAATCCGGGGGCCAATAGGGCCAATGCCACAGGAGCATCCGGGAGTGGAGCACCGAAACCTCAAGTGAAAATAAAGGTATTCGCTCTCAACTGAGAGGAAGTTGGAGCTGATACGGCGGTGGTGGAAGTTACGTTTACCATCCAAGGACGTTCCGTTAATGTATTGATAGACCCTAGATCTACCTATTCCTATTTAAACAATATCTGTGCATATCATTTGGGTTGGGATGGAGTAGAACTACCTTTTACTTTGTTGGTAAGTACACCTTTGGGGAAGATGGTGCAAGCAGATCGATATGTACGAAATTGTAAAATTGAAGTGGGGAGAGAAAGCTTGGAGGGAGATTTGATAGTGCTGGATATTGATTATTATGATTGGATATTAGGAATGGATTGGCTAGCAAAGCATGGAGTTAGGGTAGACTATAGGAATAAATCGGTTTAGTTCATTAGACCAAGGTGTGATGTGTTGGAATTTAATGGTAAGAGAGTATAGGAATTGAAGTATTTGATAGCCGGGGCTAAAACTCGGAAATTGTTGAAGCAAGGATGTCAAGGATATTTGGCTTATGTGATAAACAAGCTTAAGGACCAGTGCACTCTGGAGGATACCGAGGTAGTAAAGGATTTTCTTGATGTATTCCTTGTGGAACTCACTTCTCTACCTCCCAGCCGAGAAGTTGAAGTTACCATTGATCTAGTAGCAGGAGCGGAACCGGTATCCCGGACTCCATATCGGATGGCATCGACGGAGCTGAAAGAACTAAAGGAGCAGCTAGAAGAGTTAGTGAAGCAAGGTTACATCAGACCTAGCACGTCGCCCTGGGAAGCACCTTTGCTATTTCTGAAGAAGAAGGATGGGACTCTGAGACTATGTATCGACTATCGGGGTTTGAACAACCTGATGATCAAGAATAAATACCCATTACCACTGATTGATGAGCTGTTCGACCAGTTGCAAGGATCCAGTTGTTACTCCAAACTAGACCTGAGGCAAGGGTATTATCAAGTGAGGATAAACGAGGAGAATATCCCCAAGACGGCCTTCAACATAAGATATGGTTATTATGCATTCGTGGTAATGCCATTCGGGGTAACTAATGCACCAGCAGTATTCATAGATTTGATGCATCGAGTGTTCCGATTCTATTTGGATAAGTTCGTGGTAGTCTTTATTGACGATATCCTCATTTATTCCAAAAGTTCGAAGGAGCATGCAGAATATCTGAAGCTGGTATTGCAGAAGCTAAGAGAGAACAAGCTTTTCATCAAGTTTAGCAAGTGTGAGTTTTGGCTGGACAGTGTAGCATTTGTTGGCCATGTGGTGACCAAGGATGGAATCAAGATAGACCCAGCAAAGGTTGAAGCAGTATCAGACTGGAAGCAACCGGAGAATATCACTGAGATTTGAAGCTTCTTGGGATTGGCTGGCTATTATTGGAGGTTCATCAAAGGATTTTCAACACTCACATCGCCTATGACTCGACTGCTGAGGAAAGATGTACCATTTGTTTGGAGTGAAAAATGTGAGAAGAGCTTCCAAGAGCTGAAGCAAAGATTGATGACAGCACCAGTGTTGAGTCTGCCAGAGGGAGTTAAGCTTTACGTGCTGTATGCCGATGCTTCGAAAAAAGGTTTGGGAGCAGTTTTGATACAAGACAGAAAGGTGATCGCCTCATGAAGTCAATTACCCCACGTATGATCTAGAGTTGGCTGCCATTATGTTCGCTTTAAAGAAATGGTGACACTATCTATACAGAGTGGAATATGAAGTGTTCACTGATCACAAGAGCCTGAAGTACATCTTCACCCAGAAGGACTTGAATATGAGGCAGCGAAGATGGATGGAATTTCTGGAAGAGTACCGTTGTCCAATCAACTATCATCTCAGGAAGGCCAACGTTGTTGCTGATGCCCTAAGTAGGAAAGTCAGTATGGCCAGGCTAAGGGTGCAGGAGATTCAAGTGGTTCAGGATGTGTTGGATAGAAGAGCGGAAGTGTAAGGGGAGAAGCTTGTTGTTAGCAACCTAAAGTTGGTACTAGATTTAAGGCAGGAAATTATTGAAGCTCAGCAAAATAATGTAGAATTTCAACTTTTTAAGGATAAGGAGCTCAAATGGCAAGGCAGTGAATTTCGGTAGGATGAAGCGGGAGTTTTGTATTTCAGAGATTGGTTATGTGTACCTGAAGAGCATCAATTAAAGGACAAAATTTTGGAAGAGGCGCATAAGAGCAAGTACGCCATTCATCCGGGAGAGGTCAAAATGTATCAAGATTTGAAAAGGGCCTATTGGTGGCCCAGAATGAAGCAGGACGTAGTTAAGTATGTCTCGACATGTCTTACCTATCAGAAGGTTAAAGCAGAGCATAAAAAGTCAGCTGGACTGTTGCAACCTACCAGTACCTGAATGGAAGTGGGAAGAAATGACTATGGACTTCGTTATCGGACTTCCTATGTTAAGGACCTAAAAGGATGTCATATAGGTAGTGGTGGATCGACTGACCAAATCAACACATTTCATACTAGTGAATGTAAGAGATCCTATGGAGAAGTTAGCGCAGACCTATGTGCGAGAAATAGTCCGACTGCATGGAGTGCCTTCCAGTATTGTGTCTGACTGAGATCCAAGGTTTACATCTCGATTTTGGGGCAAGTTTCAAGAATCAATGGGGTCGAGTTTGAAGTTCAGTACAACAGCGCATCTGCAAACCAATGGGCAGTCAGAAAGGGTTATACAGATACTAGAGGATATGCTGAGAGTGTGTGTTCTGGATTTCAGGGATAAATGGATCGAATGTGTGTCGTTTGCAGAGTTGTCGTACAATAATAGTTATCAAGCTTCGATTGGAATGGCTCTGTATGAGGCACTATATGGGCGCAAGTGTTAGGTACTGTTATACTGGAGTTGGTCAGAAGATGGACATATAAGCTAAACCGGAGAAGTTTGTGTTCAGGAAATGTTGGACAAAGTTAAGTTAATTAGGGAAAGGTTGAGGGCAGCCCAAAGCCGACAAAAGAGCTATGCAGACAATAGGTGGAGAGAGTTAGAATTCCAAGTGGGAGACAGGGTATTCAAAAGATTAACACCGAATAGAGGAATCTTGAAGTATCCAAAAGGTGGGAAGCTAAATCTGAGGTATTTAGGACCGTTCCCGATAAAGGAAAGAATTGGGCTGGTGGCATACCGATTAGATTTGCCAGATGGATTGATAGGAATTCACGGCGTGTTTCATGTATTGCAGTTGAAGAAGTACAATGCCGATCCCGGTCATGTTTTGAATGAGGAGCCGTTGGTGTAACAACCGAACCTGAGCTATGTGGAGAAACCCGTGCGAATATTGGATCGAAGTATCAAGACTCTCTGGAACAAGCAGATACTGATGGTAAAGGTGCAGTAGGAGCATCATGGCATGCGAGATGCCACATGGGAAACAGAAGAGTGGGTAAAGTGGAAGTATCCCGATTTGAGATAGAGATATGCCCAAATTTCGGGATAAAATTCTCCTAAGGAAGGGAGGATGTGAAACCCCAACTAAAACAAACCCTAGGGTAAGGGTTCGGGATGCATATCATATTTTCTTACATGCATAAATATATTTTTGAATGATTTTATGTGCTTTAGAATTATAATTTATAGTCTAGAAATCTTAGTTGTGCTTACTGAGTAGGAAGGGTAAAATGGTAATTTTTCTTGAAGTGAAAATAAGGAGATAGCTTGAGGATTAAATAGGAAAAATATTTGGGAGAGAAAATAAGAACAAGAGTTGTTGTGGTTTAATGGTTAGAGCTTTGAAATTAATCTCTAAGGTCTTGAGTTCAAATCCCATAATTTAAGATTTAGCATGAATAATTTTATTTTGTTTAAGGATTGGACTTTTCGGCCTTTGTATCCCATAAGTAGAAGTAGGAGTGTTGTCATAGGGGAGACATGGAGGGAATGTTCTAGTCCTATTCTTGTGCCTTAAAAGAATTCTTAAAGGATTCATATCCTTCTACTCTCTAGCTTACCTTAATTCTTTATAAATTAAGTTGTTCAATTTATCCAAAGCCATTTTTAGTTCCAGAAAATTCAGCAAGGTTTATTAACCATAGAATCTCGAAAATGACTCTTAGAGGATAGAGTATTGACTGAAAATGGGGAAGGAGTTAAGGAAGGTTCCAAAGAGAATTAATCTCCATAGTTGAACCTTCAAACTCCACTCCATAAGTGTTCATCTTCTTCATAGGAGCGACCTAGAAATTTTCCAGATTCTTGGTTAGTCCAGCTTTCGAAAACTTCAGTCATTTTTCTCTCAAATGCTGCCAGAAAATAGCCAATTTACTCAGCATGAAGATTGAAATCCTTGGCCAAAAATCAGACTGCTCAAAGCTGTGCAAACCAGGAAAAATTTCTAGGCAATTTCGCAGCATGGCAGACCAAAAACCAAAGCTGTTTCTTCAGCCTTCAAACCAATGATTCACCACTGCCTTTCCTCCATAAAGAAGGCTAGAAAATAGCCTTAAAGGACCTTCCAATACCTCTTCAAACTCACTGCAAGTCGGCTAGAACATTGCAAAAAAAAAAAAAAAAAAAAACTGCACAAAAATTCCAGCAAACCATTTGAATGAACAACTAAAAAATTCCAGCCTTATACCCCCTTCAAACCTTGTCCAAAAATCCCTTCAACTTTCTGTGAAACTAACCTTAGTCAGCCATGAACTGAACTTCTTCACCTCTTCCATTGATCTGCACGAATGAGCACCATAGCTATTCCTTAAATCCCTCATTCAATTACTCCAACAAGCCTCCCATTAGAATTCAAAATTTTAGCAAATTGCTCCATGAAAACTTCCATGGATTAAGCTTCAAACAACCAGAAGTTTCCCCACCATTGCACTCAACATTTTGGTCACCCTATAACCATTTCAAACCCCATTCATCTCAGCAAAACCTCAGCAACCAGTTGGCCATTGAAGCTCCAAAAGAACCTCTATCAATCAAACCACTCTACCATATCTTCTACCGTAAATTCACTCAATAAATTACTTCTTTTGAATTTCAAACAACCAGCTTTCCCTCTTTCCCCTAATCTGCAAATCCAATCACAAGAATTCCTCTAACCATTCGGCCAACATCCTTCTGCAAATTTCGTCCAGCTTTCTCTCCATTCTCTCCATTTCTCCAAAAACACCAAGAACACACACCACCATTCTCCAAGCCTAAGACCACTCTAAATACCTCCAATCCCTTCCAAAAAAAACTCCAGATCATATCTACTCACCCTCTAGAGTCCATTTTTGGATTTTATAACATCAAATATTGAAAACAAAATTCTGCTATTGGATAAAAAACCAGAATTTTTCTTGAAGATTCAAGAACTCTCTCAAGGTAACCAAGAATGATTTTGATTATCCTCTTTCCTTTAATATTTAAACATAATAGACTAATATTATCTCTCTCTCTCTCTCTCTGCCGAAATGGTTGTTTCAACCATGGCCATTCTTCTTCTTCTTTTTTGGACAGATCAAACCTCCTACGCATGTGGATCTCCTTGGATCTTCGTCAAGATTGTCACCAACCAAGTATTTCTCTTTAACCCTCTCTTTAATTCTAAAATCATGTCTCTTAGATGTTGTTAGAAAAGGATAGAATATGATTGGGGATTTAATATGTGGTTGTATGAAGGAGTTGAGATTGGAGCATGAGAATGTTTTGCCATGCCTAAGTCTTATGATAATTCTTGTGGATCGATGCATGTTCAACATGTCTTGACTAAGGGTGGATGTTTAAGCATGCCAGATATTATGTCATCTTTGGTGAATAGGGTTTTATGTTCTTGTATTCTTGTTGAAGCCATGAATATGATTATGTTTAGTGGAGTTTGGATCATGTAATAGTAGATATGGATTTAACCCTTATTCATGAATTGAATGGTTTGTTGATTGATGTTGGAGTTTATGATCGTGATTCTTGTTAGCCATAGGAAAATTATGATCACAACCTTGTTGATCCTAAGTTATTTAAATTAGCCAATGTTATTATGTTAATCAAAATTAAGACTATATTTTCCCCCAATAATTTTGAAAACCTTAAGAAGCCTTGGAGTTGGAATATTAAGTAAAATAGTGAAATTTTAGCCAAATAAATGATATCTTCTGTTAAAAATAATATATATATAAATAAATAAATAAATATATATATAATAATAATATTATTAAATAAGGCCTTTTATATAAATAATAATAATAGGTAAAATATTGATCTAGTAGGTCATATATTCATAAAGACTATTGAAATCTATTTATTATCTTTTAATCAAGATTTATTAAAATTTACTTATTATTAATTTCATTTATTAATTATTAATTAAGAGATTAGTAATAATTTATTATTTATTTTAATAATATCATCTAGGACTTATGATCCTTCATCAAATAAATCCTAGTTTATTAATAACAAAGATTTATATTTGAACCTATAACCTCTTACTAATTATTTTACAACCCCTAGTTATTTTATTATCAGGCTAAACTTATTTTTTTTTATAAAACCTTTATCATCTAGCCTTTAAGTTTAGGTCATTAGTGTCATGATCGTAATAAGTTGAACTAGGATTATTTATGGATGCGAATTTAGCTTGAGTTTAATTATGGCTTGTGTTTACCCTAGGCGGGGTTAGGTCTGCTTTGGAAGACCTTTGATTTAGGTCGAGTAAAAGATCAGGTAAGCTCTTGCATAAAACTTATTTGATGTCAAAAGGTTACTATGGCAAGCTAAACGCGAAGTGTATGGACATTTATTTTGTAAAGGCAATTAATGCCGGTTTCCTTTCTTGTTTTAGTCAAACAAATCATTTGAAAATCAACAAACAATTTTGCTCAAACACTAAACTCTTTCTAAAACTCAACTTTGACACAAATTTTAGAAACCCTTAATTGCTATTTCCAAACAAAGTAATGTTTTATCAGTTTTCTCCCAAGTGGGACAATCAATGTTTAGTACTCAATAAGGGTAGGCTAGTAGTACTAGTTTTGAAGAGCAAGAGTGAGTCTTCTGGTAGGAGGCCACCTCCAGAAGATAAACTCAACTTAAAGAAACGACAGTACTACTTAGTCATGCCAGTCCGAGTTAGCAAGTTTCTATCAGTGGATTGTGTGTTACCGAAGTGGACAACCGATTTGTTTGGGTGTAGAAAATGAGGAGTATCTTACCCAGTAGGCCATACACCTACCTTTTGTCAATCTGCACAAAGTGTGGTATTCTGACCATTATATGGACATGGGGCCCAACGTGTGGTAACCCAAGGTCGCCCATTTGAGTGGTTAAATTTATTGTGCACTTGTATTGTTTGAAGAGAGGAAAACGCCACTCTTTATTTTAACTTTATTTATTGCTTGCTAACATTTTCTCTTATGAAATTTTACAACTCGCATACATGAACTGTTTTCCTGAACACTCAAAACACACACGGACCTACTGAGATTTTTATCTCATCACCTTTTATGCCATGTTTTCAGGTCGATCCTGCTGTGGAGATGAGTAGCTAGAATGTTGCCTTCTTGAAGACTCTATGTTATTTATTTTACATGTTGCTTTGAGAGATGATAGTGAACAATTTATTTTTTTGGATTTATTCCTAACTTTTTGGGTTGTAATAAGTTTTAATTCTAAAGGAATGTTTTATTTCCATTTGGGTGACCTAGTTATAAAGACCCCTTATCCTTTGGACGGGGCGACATCCCCAGCCCTATTGGGCCTAGGTTGTGGGGTGTTACATAACCCTCCTTCCGTAGCACCTTTTTAGATATACAAATTAAGTTCCCAACACAAAGATGTAAATTATGTCTAAAAAGTATATAAACATTAGAATCACCACTTATTCCTTCAAAAGATTTGTCACAATTAAAATTCCCCTTTAGACCTAGGAATGTAGATTTTATAGATGGAATCAAGAAATTCTTGCTTTTCAAATTATGGTATATGAAAACTAAGTTACCTCCATTTGAATGGGAAGAAGGGTAGAAATTAGCACCATTCTCCAAAGATATGATGTAGCATTGAAAGATCCAACTCCTTGAGGTATGGTAAATTCAACATATCATTAATAGTATCATTAGGCTCCGTGAGTGGAGAGGTACCTATAAAACCATGTGACAAAGAAAAATTAAAAATATGAGAGCATAAAATAGAATAAAAATTTTTTCCCATCGCATTGTGAAATTGTTCCTCATATCCTCTGTCCTCTCATTGGGGGTCCTCTTGTTCAAGTGTAGCCTTTATGGCATCCTCAATCAACTTGGCTAGTTGTGCTATTTGGTTACTCAATCATTGGGAAACTTCATCTTGCCACTTTTATGGATGAATTTGTATTGGCAACAAAAGAATTTATTGATGCTTCTAACGACATTGCACTAAAAGTATCAATGCGCACTTGCAACCTTCCCAATATATCGTCATTGTAGCTCTTTTGACATTGTACCCATGAATAATTGTTTATGATAATGTTTTGAACCTTGCACTTAAAGAAAAACAAAAATCAAATTGAAAATAAAAATAAAAAGAAACAAAAATAACATAAAAACAAAGAAAAGAAAAATATACAAATTAGAAATATTCACAAACTACCTAAATACAAAAGTTAGTGATATTTACAAATACAACAAAGGCTAAATCAAAAAGATTCAAGTATTTCTAATAGTGCCTATCCCTGGCAACGACACCAAAAATTTAATGCGTGCTTTTAAGTGTAGAAAATATTACCAACAAAATCCACAATCAATCAAGCTTTATTAAAATTCTAACCACTAAAACTATACATACGAGCAAGTATACCCATCATATAGTATAGGGAATTGAAAGTATCGAATTCACAAAAACTTAGGCGCCCACCTTACTTTACCCAAATTTTTATTATTTTGCCAATAAAGTAAGAAGAGATTAAAAAGGAAAAATAAAGATAAAAAATATATACAACTCAAGAATGAAAAAATATGTAATTAGACAAATATTCTTGAAAACATGACCATGAACTACTTAACAATTATCACAATCCATTATTATCTTGGTATCATGAAGGAATAAATTAGAACCACTTCATTTGCAATCTAAGATTCCCTATCTTCTAAGTAACTTAATGGATATATTCTATCTCACCAGTTTTATTCAAAAGATGCATTAAAATCAATTCTCATATAAATCCATATATTTTAGGAGACTTAAAGCATAAAATTAGCCAATATATCCATATTCTAGCAATCATCAACTAATCTTTGATTGCCAAGTACTTGACAATTAATCTTTTTTTCAAGCAAGTTAAGAGATAAAAAATCTGAAATTAATTAGTTGAAGTCATTATCAACCCCCTTTTCAAGCAAATTAATAGGAATAATCAACCAATCAACTCCTTAATAAAAACAAGTAATCAAATCCCAAGACAAATAATTAATTGATAAAAAAAGACTAAATTAACTCAAGAAATCATAAATCCCAAAATAATGTTGAAGTACAAATAAAACATTGATTCTATCATTGTTCAAGAAAAAGAAAATAAAGGTAAAAGAAGCACTTATAGACAAGCCTCATTCTTCTCCCTTGAAGATTCTTTTGAACAACGTTCTTTGATTTGATGAATTCCTTCTTCAATGAGTGATTTTCTGATTTGATCCTTGAATTCATTCCTTTCTCTCTTGTCTTTATAAGCTCCATTGATACCAAAATTCATGGCTTGAGAAGTCTTGGCCCATTAGAGTTCGAAAAATACCAAAATTCTTTGCAAGATATCAAATTCATGCACAAAATCCGCCCCTTATAGATTGGACTTGCTGATGGCCCATTCTGACCCACCTAGTGCTAGGTGCATTTTGGTTGGCTCCTAGACATTCCTCTATTTTTCTCTATTTCTCCATAATAGACTTGGTGCCTTGTGCATTAGCCAAACCTGGTGCCAGGTTCAGGCTGGAATTTTTCACCTTTTGCTTAAAATCTCTTAAATTCTACACAAATTCATTCAAAACACTTTCCATAAGCAAAATATCAAATAGGAAGAAATATGCCTAGTTATTACATCAAAAGTATCTCAGATTAACCTTAAATAACTAGAAAAATAATGATGAATTTAGCCCCTATCACCTAATGTTGATCTAATTTAATTTGTACAAGAAACTAGATATTAGGGATCAACCAGTGCTGGTTAGAATGGGAAAAATGGATTCAGTTCAACACTAGGCATTAAAGGATTCAACAACAGAGAAAAGCCGGCGCCAGCCGAGATATATGAAACGGCGCTGAGTACACACTGGACATCAACAAGTTGAATAAAATAGGAAGACCGGCGTTGGTTTTAATGGGTGGAACAATGCCTATTCACTTTGAAAACAGCAAAATAACAGCCAAAAATAGGGTAAAAATAGAACATACCATAGGCTCGATAATACATTTAACAACAGCTTCGAACACTCATTAGAATCACCAAATACTTGTACAACCAACCCCATTTTCTTTGAAACACACACACACACACACACACACACACACAAAATCCAGATTTCTGAATTATGTTTTGGAGAAAGGCTTTAGCTAGCTGATATCAATCCTCTAATTATTGTATCCCGTTAGGAGAAGGGCTAATACACAGAATAGGTTGGCTAGGTATTGTATCCCCCAAGCCCTGGGCCAGTACACAGAGCAAAATGGGTTCATTCCTACCAATTCCAAGCCCCAAACATCAAACAGAACAGAATCAGAAATCAGAATAATGCCAGAACAGAAATTTACATATCCCATAAACTATACTTATCTTCATAATAATTCAATCACAGTATGAACTATTTTCCATGCTCAATCCAAGTTTATACTAACATAATTTTTCTAGAATTTCAGAACATAAGAGAATTTATTAAAAACACCAATTAAGAACAAAAACGCAGATAAGTCAGAATCCCTTACCAGAAACACTGAATCGCAGACTACTCTTATCACCTCCAATTTCTTTTTCCCCTACAATCCCAGTTATCAATACCCTATTAGAATCATCAGACTCACAATTTCTCCAAATTAGAATCTCAAAATCAAGAACCCTAGATACTAGTTAAACCTTGACAGAAGTATAAGGGAACACATGAATTACCTAAATTTGTAGTCCCAAGCACTTTCCCTTCCCTTGTCTCCTCTACCTAGCCCTTCTTCTCTTCTTGAACAATCTCGAAATGGTGAACTACGTGAATGTCAGAAATCACGTACTAACAAAATGTAAAATCAGTTTTAAGTAATAATTGCTAATAAGTCCCCTAATTACTCCGTCTATTAATTAAGCCCCTAACATATGGGCTTAAGCCCAAACCAGATATTATTAAGAGATAGCCCCGAGGCCCCCAATGGACCGTTGGCTTATAGAAATGATAGATAAATTTTTTTTAAAATGATATATATATATATATATATATATATATATGTGTGTGTGTAGTCATGCCACATGTATATGAATCTCTCTCTCTCTCACTATATGTATATGCATAGCCACGCCACATGTATATTTACATGTATATGAATCTCTCTCTCTATAATATATATATATATATATATATATATATATGTGTGTGTGTGTGTGTCAATGACAGCCAAAACAGTTAATACACTTTGCTCATTTTGGATCATTTTCCCAGAAATTAATAGGATTCATTTTATTTTATTTCAAAAAATGGCTACGCCTAACGGTAAAAATGGGATTAGTTAAGTTGAGCTAAGGTTAGTGCAGGTTCTGCTTTAAATTTAGTTCAATTCATAATTCTTTTTATATTCAATGTAAACCTACTTTATTGCCTTAGACTTAAGTTTCATGTAACTCACGAATGTTCAACTCAACTCATTTATGATAAAATAAAGAAATAAACTTATATGTGCTTTTGTACTCACTAAAACTAAAATTAAAATAATCAATGATGATACAAAAGAAAAAAAACTTAGACTAATTAACTGATTTGAAATTAGTTTTTTTTTTATTAAGGATTACTTAAAAATAGTTTAATATCAGCAATTCTGAAACATTCAATACCGTGCTGCACTTATTCAAAAAAATATAATATTCTTAAATATAATTCAAAGTAAAGGTACCGATCGAGTCAATGAAAATCCAACTAATAAAAAGTATTGCTTATGATAAGAAATGCTGTTTTGATGACATTTTTATATTAGCAATGCAATCTTTGTGGCTTTTTCCTCCACCTAAAAACACTAACATGAAGTTATAAAAATGAAATATAATGCATAATAAGTAAGGTTTGTCAACAATAAGAGACAGAGCAGAAATATATATCCAAGCACAACATGTGTGTGTAATACATACACATATAGACACATGCATATATATAAACTAATTAAACAAATTCCAAATATTAAAATTCATTTTGTAACTCTTTTATAAAATAAAATAAAGACTATTATTTTTTTACGTTTTTAGTATAGTGTGGTCAATAAAACCTTATTTTCCTCACATTTTTTATTAGTTTTTTTTTTAAAAAAACTTCTGTCTTTGAATATTAAGCTGTTTTTAAAAAGTTATTATTTTCTACTGTAGCTACAAATATTATTAATAGTAATTTTTTTACTTACTGATTCAGGGGTTAAAAGGACATTTTCATCTCGTAGTGGGCAATTTCAAAATCTCAGTTCTCTGTCAACTTTTAAGTGATTATAATCCTCTTAATGGAAGTTTAGTGGCATGTGCAGAGTCTGACTATTCCGTCAGCAATTAAATGATAAATATCTTCTAAATGGGATGGTGCGGCACGAAACTCCTTATGTATTCTAACTTTTTGACCAAAGAAAGCATGTAATAAGATGTAATTACATACATATATATCTGCGTATGAAAAATTTCTACAACATATGTCTACATTAATAATATTACGTGTAAAGGAAAAACAACCTTTTAAAATTTTGATAAACCATGATATTGTTTTTTTTTTTTTTGGGGGGGTGGGTGGGTGGGTAAAGGAACATTTTTATCAACTATAAAAGAATCTTTTTATCATTTTCAAGGTTTTTTTTTTTTTTTTTTAATGCAGAAGAGTGGACTTTTTACATGAATTTTCTTTATAACCTGGCTTTAGAACATGCGTTGTTAAGGGGGGGAATCTAATTCAACGCCTGGGGCCTTGTATCAAGCCAGGAACTTTAGACAACTGTCTTAATGGCCTTAAGCCTCCTATATCTCGGATTCTCTTCTAGCCTCGTTTCCTCCTCATTCTCGTTCCCCAAATCCAATTTTTGGCTTTTTTTTTTTTCCCTTTCATTTGGGAATAAAGATATTACAGATGCATTGTGACTCCGCTTTGTTTTAATGGCCTGCACCAACATGCTCAATAAAAAGCTGGATTATGCCAATATTGTAAATAGATTTTGGATGTTAATTATTTTCATTTATACTGGTTGATGTCCGTGCGTTGTAGGAGAGTATAACTTGTGTTAAGTTATTGTTCTGTTTTTTTTTTTTTTAATATGAAATGCGAGTGTTTTGTTAAGTGGAATAAAAGCAGAAGAATAAAAAGGATGGGGACAACAACCTGACCTCCATGCTAAATGAAAAGATGATCTGATTGTAGGTACTTGCATCTTATCTAGAACAAAAACAGCCCTTTTATATGCCTGGGCAACATTGATGAATCAGAAAAATAAAAATCTTTCCCTTGGTCAAGTGCATAGCTAGCTAATTGGTCTGCAACCATGTTCCCTTCCCTATAGCCATGCTTGTAGTCAATAACACTGAATTTAGCTCCCATAAAAAAAAAAAAGTTATTATTTTGATAGAATGTATTTGCCGGAAAATGGATATTATAAACTCCATTTAATTAAAAGTTCAAAATGATGCCCGTGAAAAAACAAAGCTTACAAAATAGAGAGTGCAAAAATTTTGGATTAATTACCAAAATCCCCATGTACTATTAGTAGTTTGACAATTAAGTACTTACACCTTTAATTTTGACAATTAACCACCAAATCGACAAACTTAACATTTTTGTTTGTGTGTCGTCAGCAAAAAAGATCTATGGCATTCAATAGATTTTCTCAGCCTTCAATAACAATAACCTTCCTCAATTAAATTCAAGAAAATCCAAACCCTCACACAGAGATTCACACACACGTATATCTTTTTGATATTGTATTGTCGATCCAGCGATAAAATGGTCGGCCACGATCAGAGATACTATGGTCAGTGATGACGAGACGGATATCAATAGGAAGATCAAGGTTGAAGGTGAAGCAGTATCCGAAGAGGTGGAGGCTGTTTTGTTGGATAGGAATTTTGTATATGAGGTGTTGAAGCATGTGGATGTGCCCATGTTTGCGGCGTCGTCGTGCCGCGTGCATTAGCAAGAGGTGGAAGAAGGCTGCTCAGGATAAGAGGCTTTGAGAACTGATTTGCACTGGGCACTATACAAAAAATACGCTTCAGTTGCGTGCAGTTGTCCTAAATCTCGGCGGCTTTCGCCGGCTCTATTCGCTTTGTCTTTAGCGCTACTCAAGCCGTCTTCATCATCGTCATCGGCTTTGTAGCCAGTTGCTTCTACGTGCCCTTTTCTTCCTGTGGCATCGCCAGTTCCAACGAAGTGAAGGCATGTTGGGGAAAGGATGAGGTCAATCTCTCCCTTTCACTACTGAGAAAATGCATTTCAATAACTGAAGCAAATGAAATTCAGCCAATCGTTTTTCTGATATGCAAATTAATTCTACTTTGGTTGTTGATTGTTTTCCACTTTTAATCTTAATTCCATTTGCCCTCTTTTATGGGTTTGTAAATTTGATCTGACTTGTATGATTATTTTCCTCTCCACACTTGTTGTAAATTAAGTTCTGCTACGAACCCATGTTCTGCTCCATTTTCCTTCATGTTTTAGCAATAATTTTAAAACTGGCCTATGGAGCCCACAAACGAAAATGTTAAATTTGCCGATGTTAATGTTAATAATAGGTTAATTGTCAAAATTAAAGGTGTAAGTATTTAATTGTCAAAACTACTAAAAATATAGGGGGATTTTGGTAATTAACCCGAATATTTTTGAGGTTTAGTTTCAAGATCACACCTTGGATTCCCTGTTAATGATGTCTTGATATTTTCAAATATTAAACAAATCAATAAATTTTCTTTCTGGCAGATGACTGGCCGAAAGAAACCCAGGATATACATTGATTCTCGGTCATTTCTTTGCAATGATTTTCCTGCTGCGTAGTGTTTCTGTTTTCATTTATAGTTAGAGCATACCAATACCTTACCTAAAGTGTTTTGTGGGATTTGGGTCATCTGTTCACTTGGCATGTGGATTCTCTACTTTTATAAATAAAAAACCTTATCTTGCTGAACTAGTAGAGTATCTCTTTTGAAGTTGGTTCCTGAAACATACTTTTGTTTGTGTTGATGTCTTAATATCACTACAAATGATATTGGCTCCTACGTCAATGAATCGGTGGGGGTTAATTCTTGATGCTTGCTTTGTTATTTTACATCCGGCTGCGGAGCTTTTTTTAATGAAAGCCATGGTGTTCTTATGTTTGTTAATGCATGTATGGCGTTAATTTATTTGTTTTCTTTCATTGTTTGGTATTTGTTATTTCTTTTGTTTTGATGGTAGACGGAGTCTTGACCTCAATTTAAAATTTTAGCCCCTCTTCTATTTCTATTGTATATTTTGCTTATTGTATTTAAAACAAAGCGAGGAGCACAAACTATACAGTAATTTGGGTACTTTTAGAAATGATCGCCTTAAACCCATCTTCCTCTGAGTTTTATGGATGGTTTACAATATTTATTCGAGGTTTATTGGGCTTTAAGCCTATCTCATAAAGCGTTTTATTTTTGAAAATGAGTAAATCTATATTTTTAAATTTTAAAATATAAATATAATATGCCCTAAACAACATAAAGAAACATTTGATTCCAATGCTTCCGACATACATCTCCAGTTCTGTGGTCAAGAATGTAGAAATCAAAGAACTGAATACATTGAACAATACTAAAAGAGAAGAAGCAGTTTTGCAGAAACAATATTCATCTCTCGATTCATTAGATTTCTAAAATTACAACGAGATATATATATACATCATACGGATCTCAAACTAATTATATTATATTGAAAAGGAAGATAGAATTACAGAATTACATTAGTGGATTTACAGCTAGCAATGTGCGAACTCCTATGCTAACTAATTGATGTTAACTAACTATAGAAGCTATGTCAGCCTGAATCATAAGATGAGCAAGATGAAACTAATGCTGAAGTGGCATCTGAAGTTGATACTGAAGTGGCATATGAGGTTATTGTGTCATTTATTTCAACAGCCCCCCGCAAGCTGGAAGCAGACATAATGCCAAGGTATGAGAGAAGAAGAGTGAAAGATGCAGGTGGTAAGGCCTTAGTAAAAATGTCAGCTCATTACTGAGGTGAAGAAATATGAAGAGGTTTAATGCAGCCAGCTTGGTATTGATCTTGAACAAAATGGCAATCGATTTCAATATGTTTTGTTCATTCATGAAAACTAGGATTTTCAACAAGATAGATGGCATTTCTGTTATCACAAAAGAGAGGGACTGGTAAAGGACATGCAAACTTTAACTCATGAAAGAAGTGAAGAATCCACTGCGATTCACATGTGGCTTGAGCTATGGCACAATATTCAGCTTCAGCTAAACTTCTAGCAATGACAAACTGCTTCTTGGACTTCCAAAAAACAAGGGCTTGCCCAAGATACAACAAATAGCTAGTCACAGATTGCCTAGAATCAAGACATCTAGCCCAATCTGAATCAATATAAACCTGAAGCTGCAAGGAATTGTCAGCAGGAAAATGAAGACCAATATTAAGAGATCCTTTAAGATATTGCAGTATCCTATAAACTCATTGCATCTAAAGTATAGTTGGAGCAGCCAAATATTGACTCAAATGTTGCACAGCAAAAGACAGATCAGGCCTACTATGAGTCAAGTATAACAAATGACCAATAAGGCTTCTATAAAGAGATGCATCTCTAAACAAATCAAAATCACCAATGGCAAACTTCTATTTACTGTCCAAAGGTGTAGAAACAGATTTACAACCAGCATATCCATAGGTTTTAACCAAATCAAAAGCATATTTTGTTTGAGAAAGAGTTATGCCTGTAGAATTTCTAGTACCCTCAAAACCTAAGAAATAATGTAAATTCCCCAAGTCCTTAATTTGAAATTATTGATGTAACTATTTTTTGATATCGTTGATTGCTGGCAGCTGATTACTTAAAATAAGGATATCATCAACATAGATCAAAAGGGCAATGAACAAATCACCATGAAGTTTAAAGAACAAACTGTAATCACTTTTGGACTGATGAAAGCTAAGAGATAAAAGGAAGACAGTAAGTTTAGCATTCCACTGCCTGCTGACTTGTTTATGTCCATAAAGCCACTTATCAAGCTTACAAACTAAAGAGGAATCTGGGGAAGTAAAACTTGGAGGTAAATCCATGTAGACATCCTCAGCTAAATCACCATGTAAGAAGTTATTGTTGATGTGAAGCTGGTGAATATGCCAATTGAACAAAGTTGCAAGAGATAGCATAAGTCTCTTTACTATTGGGGAAAATGTATCCGAATAATCAATACCTTCCTGCTGGTTATACCTTTTGGCCACGAGTCTGGCCTTATACCTATCAATAGTACCATTTGCCTTTTATTTCACTCGATACACCTATTTACAACCAATAGGTTTCTTGCCTGAAGGTAAATAGATTAAGTGCCAAGTTTTATTGGCTTCTAATGCTATAATCTCTGCTTGCATAGCTGCACACCAGTCCTTAGATTGCATAGCTTCAAAGTAATGTTAGGCTCAAAATGGATAGAAGCATTGCATAAAAAAGCAGAAGACAAAATAAAAGTAGATAAGCCATGTGGTGTAGTAATATTGTTCACTTGTAAACAAACATAGTATGATAAGTAAGTAGGAGTGATTGTAGATCTATTTGACTTTCTGGTATGGGGAATAGAAGAAGGAAGATTAGAAGGATCAGTATTAGAAGGAAGACTGTTAGAAGAAAGAGGAGTGGGATTTGAAATAGTATCATTTGAAGTTATTGTGTCATTAGCAGAAAGTGTATGGTCACTAGCAGGTGAATAATGAGATGTGGAATAGGGTAAAGGTAAAACAGGCTTTTGTTTGTCTGGAAGGAATAATGAATCAGCATTCAAGAAAGGAAAGTGAGATTCTTGAAAAGAAACATTTTGAGACACGAAAATTTCTCTGCAAAAGAAGTTGAGTAAAATATAGCCTTTTGTAGTATGTGAATGTCCAAGAAAGGCACAAGGTTTACTTCTCGGTTCAACCTTATTTCTATGAGGTAGTATGATGTAAGCGTAAGCAAGACTGCCAAAAACCTTGAGAGAACTGTAATCTGGAAGTTTATTGTATAGTTTTTCAAAGGGTGTGTGCTGATTCAAAATAGGGGTAGGAGTGATATTAATTAAATGCACATCATGCTAAGCACAACATCCCCAATATCCTAATGGAACCTAAGAGTGAAATCTAAGAGCTCTTGCAACATTCAAAATATGTTGATGTTTTCTTTCAACAACATCATTTTGTTCAGGAGTATAAGGACAAGATGTTTGGTGAATAATTCCCTTGGACTGGTAAAAAATTGTAAGTGAAAACTCAAGGTCATTATCGGATCTTAAGGTCTTAATTCTTTATGGAACTGAGTTTCAACATAAACAGCAAAATTTTGAACCAAAATAATAACCTCTGATTTCTGTTTTATCAAAAAAACCCAAGTAAACCTACTAAAGTCATCAACAATGGTCAAGAAATATTTGTGTCCATGCACTGTGTTAACACTAAAAGGACCCCAAATGTCCATGTGAATAAGACCAAAACTAGAATTTGCAATCCCATGATGTAAAGGAAAAGACAGCTTGTGCTGTATAGCTAAAGGACATATAGGACAAAATACATCATTTGAAGGCAAAGAAACACAAACATCTTATTTTTGGATCTCAGCTAACTGTTTAGAAGAAAGATACCCAAATCTAAAATGCCATAACAAAGACTTATTGTAGAGGTCACTAGTGGAAACAACACAAGCTGTATTGATGACAGAAGCTAGTTGAGGAAGATCAAAGTAGTACAATCCATTGAACATTTTAGCTGATCCAATCATCTGTCCAAGATGAGGATCCCGAAGCAAACAAAAATCACTTTGAAAAGTGATTAAACATTTTTACTGTCGAACAAGTTTACTGATAGGAATCAGATTAAAAGTGAACATAGGAATATATAACACACTGGATAAGATGATCGAATAGCCCAATTTAACCTTCCCTATATGAGAAACTTTGATCATGTCTCTAGTTGGAAGTTTGACAGAAACATTTTAGATAGGATAACAGTCAATGAAAAAGCCTAAATATGAACAAATATGATTTGTGGAACCTAAATCTAAAATCCAGGTAAAAGAAGGTATTCCTATGTTTTGTGCTCGATTTGAAGAATATGAGAAAACTACTGAAAGGTTTCTTGTTTGATTAATGAAAGGAATATAGTCAGTGATAGCATTTTGCTTGAAATTAGAAGACAAGTGTTGGGATTGAATGAGATGTAATAGTTGCTGATGTTGTTCTTGCATAACATACTTTGAGGTTTATGAATCTGTGGGAATAGTTAAACAACTTGCACCATAATTCAAAACAGCAGAGCATCTGGAATATCACTACTATCAGAAATTGCGTTGATTTGAGGTATAAATCCCATTCCTTTTTGGTTTTTGTTCTTTTTTTTTGTATCCAATAGGAAACCATGTTTCCTATAGCATCTATCAACAGTGTGTCCTTGTAAACCACAAAAAACACATTGTGTCTTCTGTTCTAACCATTTCCTGTTTTATAATTTTGATTTCCAGCATTCTGATTTCCAAAATGATGATGTCCAACACTATTAAAATTTCTGCTAACAACATTAGTACCAATCTGATTCATTATTGGCTTGGAACTAAAATTATTTCTCCCAACAGCATTACTGTTTGCAATCATCATTTGATCATTCTTTGTTTTATTTCCAACATACATAGTAAATCACTAACACCATTTCTAGTAGCAAAAACTTATGGATTAACAGAGACTATGCTATCTGGATGTGTGGCATTATAATTGAGTGATCGTTCATATGTATATGCTATAGAAAAAGCTTGATTCACAGTAGGAAAAGGTTGAGTTAATAATACCTGCGATTTGACCCTATTGAACTCATCTCTCAATCCTTTTGTGAATCTAATAACAAAATCAGAATCGTTTGCAACTTTAACTTCAGACAATGCTGGACATTTGCATCTTGGATCACAAGAACAGATTGGGAGAGGCCTCAAATTTAAAAATTCTTCCCATAAAGTCTTCAAGCTAGTGTAATACTCATTAACTGTGGATGTTCCTTGCTTAAGGTTATAGATATCCTCTTGCAGATCTGAGATTCAAAACGAATCTCCTTGGGAAAACCTTTCACAGAGATCAATCCACAATTCATAAGTAGTGTCAATCCATATAACACTCTAAGCTCTAGAGGCTATGATAGAATTTAAAATCCAAAATAGCACCATATTGTTGCATTACTCCTAAGTTGCGTAATTTCTGCTAGTTTAATTAGGTGTTTTGATAGTTCCATTAACAAAACTCAGTTTTCTTTTGGAGATCAACGCCATTCTCATAGCATTGCACCGTTGATGATAATTCTTTTCACAAAGATCAATGAAGGATTTTCACTGGGATGCAAATAATATGGGCTAGAAACATCTTGGTGTTAGTGTTATGCCCTAGAGGCAATCACTTATGCGTTGTATATGACACATTTTATTTTAATAAAAGGCGTTATTTATCTTACAGTTTCTTTTGTTTACTTTTGTGTAATATAACTGTTAGATAAAGTCCCTAGTACAACACTGTGTTAAGGAAATCATGATAGAGATCATGATATGAGATTCCTACTATACTGTATAGTGTTAGTACTTAAATAATCCCTAGTCGTAGTATTAATGAGACAAGACATCATTAATGCGTTAAGACTAGCAAGTGTTAGACTTCCTGATTTGATCAGGTAGTGTTTCTCATATCCGTGAGTATTAAGATACTCAAAGTTAACACGTGGATGCTTGTTAATGGAACAAGTTCATTAGATGATCTAACTATGAGATAATCATATGGATAACTATTTAGTGCCATTGATATAATCTCAATATAGCAAACGTGCAAGTATCCTTAGACTTGAGATCTCCAAGGTACTTTGTTTGCTGAGCATTGTGCTTTGATTCCATTCTCTGGAGCCAGATCAAGGGCCACCTATAGGATAGATATTAGGTACATTGTGAGATAAACGAAAGAAGTTAAGTGGGTCAATAAAAGATTCACTACTCCTAATAGTAGGGGCGAATATCTCACGACCACTTGTAGGAATTACTACTCGAGAAGTCCTTGGCTAAGGCATCTATGTATTGGAAATAGTTCCAACTGATACACATCTAGAGTAGTAGGTTCCTGGTATAAGTACTATTATATTCGGGCTAGAATTAATATATATTCTAGAGGGAGTTGACACTAATTTTGTACTTCAAACCGAATGAGATATTGTATAGTGAAAGGAGTTGACTGCACAATAGTTTGTTATTGAAGGGTTCATGTCAAGTCACTTGACTTCCTGGACTCTTGGGTGGTCATGATGTGTTGCTAGATACCACTCATGATTTGCAGAATATGGGTTTATTAATTGATGAATTAATAAACCAATCCTGATTAGAATTAATATGATTAATTCTAATTAATTATGGATTATTAATCTCAAAGATGTTTGAATTAATTCATGTTTGCTACCAATTGACTAGAAAACCTAATAGGTCACACACAATAGAGGATTATATACTCAAGATGTTATTTGATAACATAGTGGGGTTAATTGCGAGAAAGAGAAGTTGTTGCGGCCAAATTATAATTAGTTACAATTTATGGTCCAAATTGTAATTGTGAGAACTTGATTGTTCCAATTACAATTAGGGAATTCTAACTGTTTTAGAATTCTCAGATGGAGTATTTTCAGCAGGATTTTTTTGTGATATTTAGGATATATGCACTATTCCTACTGGATAGGGATTAACGAAAATCAACTCCAAAAACCCTAGGGCAACACACGACTTCTTTCTCTTTTCCCCCTCTCTCTCGTTTTTCTTGCAACAAGAAACCCTAGCCGCCTCTTGTTATTTATGCTAGCACAAAAATATCTTGGTGCATGAGAGTGATCCTCGTGTGGACTACTATTGAGGTGATTGCGTACTGTGATCACAGAGGCACGACTATCAACTTGTTTGTCATCCATTGGCGTCAAGGGGATTGTTGGATCGTGCCACAATGGTGAGACAAGAAGAAGAAAATTTTAATTTTTCAGACATACAAAGAAAGGTTAAATCATTACATTTTGTTCTCTTTTATGTCTTGTTTTCCACACGTATGCGGATCCTGAGATGGTATCTTGTTATTAGTTTTCTGCTACACCAGATATGATATGCATGAGATACCTAACAGTTGATGGCCGGAAAAATCTTGACTGCTGGAAATATCTTCATTGGCCATTTAACCCAAAACAGATTGAACCGAGAAATTGAGTTTAAGACAGTAAAAATTGAGAATGAGGAGTTGCAGAAAACAGATGAACTAATTCATTTGTGCGTAGAACAAAAATTCTCTAATACCATGTAGAAATCAAAGAACTGAATACAAAGAATAATACTAAAAGAGATGAAGCAGTTTTGCAGAAAGAATATTCATCTCTCGATTCATTATATTTCTGAAATTACAATGACACACACACATCATATGGATCTCAAACTAATTATATTAAATTGAAAAGGAAGATAGAATTATAGAATTACATTAGCGGATTTATAGTTGGCAATGTGCTAACTCCTATGCTAACTAACTGATGTTAACTATGTAAGCTATGTCAGCCCGGATCATAAAATGAGTTGGATGAAACCAATGATGAAGTGGCATATGAGGTTATTATGCCATTCATTTCAACAAAAAAGATTGTCCTAATTCATATCTTCAGTGCAACTTCCTGTTGGAATTTGTGGACTCATAAACATGGAAAACAATCACGAATCCCTTCCAAGGGCCCAAGTCAAATGATTAAGACGATTTAGGGGTTATAGAATTACCTCTATTCACTGTAATCAAGATATCTGTCTCTGATTTCCAGGCATACGTGCAACTCGAATGATCACAGAATGCCGTAATGTGCAAATGCTGTTTATAGATTTGGGTATAAAAATCATATAAAAAATAAGCACATTCCTATTCAAGTTTAAATTAAAACTTTAACCCCAAATTACACATATGAGCAAGCGTATTCATCATTAAGCATAGCATATGGTTCAAACGAGTGTCGATCCTCTAGGAACAAATATACATTAATCACTTTTCTTTTATTGTTTAACTGACTTAATAAAGTGAAAAGAATAAAAATAAAATAAAATAAAATAAAAGAATATATACATGTCAAGGATGGAGAATTATACAACTCAAACTATTATTTTGACAAACATGATCTTAAAATACCCAATCATTATTATAACAAATTATTCTCTTGACATCATAAAGAATTAATATAGATTAACTTATTTTTCAATCCATGAAATCACTATCTTCTAGACAAATTAACATCACATATTCTGTCTAAACTAATTCACCAAAAAGATGCATTAAACACAATCTTTGATTAAATTTCCATATTCCGGCAAACTTAAAATATGAAATTAACCAATGAATCCATATTCTGGTAGACATCAATCAACCTTTAATTACCTAATTCTTAGCAATTAACCCTTTTTTCAAGCAAGTTAATAGACAAAAAATATGAAATTAATGAATTGAAATCACCATCAACCACTTTTTCAAGCATGTTAATAAAAAGAAACAATAAACTAATCTCGTAATCAGCAGAAGTAATTAAATACCAAGAATAACAATCAACTAATCAAAAGATTAAAGTAACTCTAAAAATCATGAATACCAAAACAATGTCAAATTACAATAAAATAATTAATATATCATTGTTCAAGAAAAAGAAAAAAAGTAAAAGAAAGCACTCATAGACAAATGTAACACCCCACTACCTAGGCCTGACAGGGCCGGGGATGTCGCCCCGTCCAAAGGATAAGGGGTCTTTATAACTAGGTCACACAATCAAAATAATAGGATAAAAATAATACTTTAAACTTAAATTTTATTACAATCCAAGAATGAATCCAAGAATTCCAAAATCAAATCCATAATAAAAATTATCCACTCTCAACTCCCCAAAGCATTACACAAATAAAATATCAGAAAAATATTCCAAGGCAGACAATATCTAGCTACTCATCCCCACAGCAGGATCAACCTCAAGTCAGGGTAAAAAGGGTGATGAGACAAAAATATCAGTAAGTCCGTGTGTACTTTGAGTGTCCAATGAAAACAGTTCCTGAGTATAAATCTTTATAAGAGAAATACTGGCAAGCAATAAACATTAGTCAAAATCAAGAGTGGTGTTTTGGATTTTTCAATCATACAAAATCAATAAAATTAACCACTCGAAAGAAAGGGTTATGGGTTACCACATATTGGGCCCCATAACCGGTCAGAATGCCGACACTTTGTATAGACTGACAAAAGGTAGGTGATCGGCCTACCAGGCAAGATACTCCTCATTCTCTATACTCAAACAACAACGGGTTGTCCATTCCGGCAACACATGGTCACTTGACTGAAAAAAAAAACTACTAGCTCGGACCGGCATGACCTACTGGATTGACATCCTATTCGGGGAGGACTTACCTCTCAGAGGTGGCCACCTATTGAGAGACTCACCCTAACCCTTTAAAGACTAGTCCTAGCAGTCCACCCTTATTGAGTACTCAACGTACCAAATCCCACTTGGAAAAATGAACAAAATATAATTCCACATGAAAATGGCAATTAAGGATTTTCAAAGTCTTTGTCAAAATCAGTTTTGGAAAGAATTTTGAGTTTGAGTAAATCTGCTGATTGATTTTCAAATAATTTGTTTGACTGAAATAAGAAAGGAGTCAATCCTCAATTGCCTTTACAGAAATGAGTGTCCTGATCCATACACTCTACATTTGGCTTGCCATAATAAACATTTTACATTAATCAGGTTTTATGCAGGAGCTTACCTGATCCTTAGCTTGAGATAAAATAAAGGTCTTTAACAGCTGACCTAACCCCGCCTGGGGTAAATACAAGCCATAATTAATCTCAGCTAAAATCCACTTTCACAAATAAAGCTAGCTCAACTCATTACTACCATGATCATAGTGTCCCAAGCTTTAAGGCCAAATAATAAATAAAAAGGGTTTATAAGCTAAATCTAATTTGATATTTAAAATAATTATTGTTTCAAAAAATAGGTACTAATAAGTTGAAGGTTTAAATCTTACTAAGAATAATTTAGAGTTTATTTGATGAAGAGTCATTGGTGGTATTAGGTAAAGTAATGATTTATTAATAATTAATTGTTTGAAAATAATTGATTACTAAAATTAGTTGAAAATAAATTTTAATGGGTCCTGATTGAAAGATACTAAATAAATTTTAATAGGTTTTGATTAAAAGAAAATAATTGAAAGATAATAAATTTTAATGATATTTATGAATATAAGACTTACAAAATTAATATTTTACTTATTATGATTATTTATATAAAAGGCTTTATTTGATATTATTATTATATATAATATCTATATATTTTATTTCTTGAAATAAAAGCTATCATTTATTTGACTAAAATATCCTAATTATATATAATAATCCAAGTCAACCTTGCTAGCAAAAATTATAATATTAAATATTTTATTGATGAAATAAAATTAGCTTAGGGATAACTAGATCATGATCATATTTCTATTGCGAACCACAATCATGAACATTTACTCCACTTCAATTCATCAACTCTTCCAAATCATGAATAAAATCATAGATCTAAATTTACCAAGGCATGACCCAACCTCTACTAGCATAAACATAATCATGGCTTTAACAATCATACATGAATATAAATCCTATTCACCATAGGTGACATAATCTCTAACATACTTGATCACAAATACTACTTATGACATGGAGACATCTATTAAACCCTAAAAACACCATACAATCAACCAAGATAACCAACTCATGCAAAAATCCCATCTCCATCATATACACACATTTATTCATGCTTCAATCTCAACTTATCACAACAATACATGCTCAAATCCTATCCATAATCCATCTCATACCAATATCATCCTAGAGACATGAATCTAGAATTAAAAAGGAGGGTTGAAAAGGCTTACTTGATTGATGGATACCTTGAAGGAGTTTCGAATGAATCTCAACTCCTAGATGGCTAGATCTGTCCAAGAGAGATGAAGAAAGCATGGCCATTGGTGAAGAATTCATTCGGCCAAGAGAGAGAGAGAGAGAGAGAGAGAGAGAAAAGAGAAGAAAAGCATCCATTAGCATGCTTATACACATATATATTCATTAGAGATTGGAGATTAGAGGAGATGAAGTTGATTGCACAAACTTACCTTGAAGGTGTTCTTGAGCCTTCACAAAAATAATGATTTTTTATCCAAAGGAAAGAGTTGGATTTTGGAGTTTGATATTAAAAATGGTATGGATGGATTCACGACAGTGAGTAGATGAAATCTGAAGTTTTTTTGAAGGAGATTGAAGTGGTTTGGAGAGGTATTAGGCGAGAGAAGTGAGTAGGTGTTCTTGGTGTTCTATGTGTGCTTGAAGGTTGAAGAGAATGGAGGGATTTTGGATTTGAGGTTGCCGAAATTTTGTATGTTTGCAGTGGCCGAATTGTTTGTGTAGTTTAGGAACATGATTTTTCTAGTTTGAAAGGAAAAGGAAAGGCTGGTTGTTGAAATCCTAAAAGAATAATTTTGGGAATCAAATTTGGAAACAAAATATGGTAAGAATATCCTTGATCAAGGGAGAGCTTTTTTTTGGAAGCTGCTATGGCCGACTGATGTTCAGTGATTTTGTTGGATGAAAGTTGGTTGAAGAAGGTTAATGGTGGCCAAAAATAGGGAGTATAATGGTGAAGGAAAGGTCTGGTTGTTTAAGGGACATTTTATGGAAGTTTACTAAATTAGGTTTGCTAGAATTTTGGTCTCCAATCAAGGAATGATTGGAGTAATTTGTTGGAGATATTTTACGGCAGCCCTGACTGGTTTTCAAGCAGTAGGCTGGGGAAGAAAATAGAGTTCAGTTCAAGGCTGTTCAAGAGAAGTTTGGTCAGAAAGATGAGGAATTTTTTGGACATGGTTGAAGATGAAGCAAGGCTGGAAAAATTCTGCACAGGATTTCGCAAGTGCTGGAATTTTCTGGGCAGCTTTTGCTACCATTTTTCCAGTCAGTTTGCAGAGGGTTTGAAGGGGAATTTAGAGGACTTTCAAGGCTGGTTTCCAACCTTCTTCATGGAGGAAAAACGTGGCTAAGGAGTTGTGAGAAAACTGGAAGAAAACAGCTTGGTTTAAGCTCCTATATGCTGCGATTTTGCCCAGAAAATTTTCTGGTTTTGCACAGCATTTGTGCAGTCCGAATTTGGCCAGAAAATTTCAGATTTCAAGTTGGTCAAGAGGGCTATTTTCTAGAAGCATTTTGGAGGGAATGATGGCTGAAAATTTCGACACCTTGAAGGCATAAGAAGCTAGAAAAATTTCAGATTACTACATGAAGGAAAATGAGCATAGCTAGAGTGAAGTTTTGAAGGTTCACTAGGGAGATAAATTCTCTTGGAACCTTCCCTATCTTTTCCACATTTTCGGTCCATAAGATGTCTTTCACTTAGACATTTTGAACCTTCAAAGCCACAGCACTTTACTGAAATTTCTGGAATGAAATTGTCTTGAATAAATTGAATAACTTAAGAAATTGAGAAGTAAGGAAAACTAAGGATCAAGAAGGGTATGAATTCCTTTAGGAATTTTTGTAGGGTACAAGAGTAGGATTAGGGTGCTCCTATCATGTCTCCCCTAGGACATCACCTTTACCCCTTCTCTAGAGCACTCAAGGACGAAAATCTAACCTTCCCTAACAAAAATAAAATTTAATCATGCTAAAGCTCTAATGATGGAATTTGAACTCAAGGCCTCAAGAATTAATTCCAAAGCTCTAACCACTAAACCACATCAACTCTTGTTCTTATTTTCTCTCTAAAATATTTTTTTCTATTTAACTCTCAAGCTATCTCCCTATTTTCACCTCAAGCAAAATTTACCATTTTGCCCTTCTTACTCAATAAACACAATTAAGCCCTCGAGACTATCAAATACAAATTCAAAGCATATAAAATCATATAAAAATATATTTAAACATGCAATAAAATATGATATGCATCCCAACCCCCTTACTCTAAGGTTGGTTTCGACTGGGGTTTCACAAAAAGTCTCCTTCTTCTTTATTTGTAGACTCTCTTGCACAATCCTCCTTGAATTGAAGAATTCCTCCTTTGATTTGAGTGATTTTTTGTTATGATCCACAAATTCTCTCCTTTCTCTTGTGTTTTCCTTTATTCATAGCTTTTCAAGTACCTAAATTCGTTGGTGTAGGGTTCTTGGTCGACTAGAAGTAGGAAAATACTAAAACTTTGCAAATTATCAAAAACTGCGTGCGAAAATCAAGGCACCGGCTTAACATTAGGGCATAGCCGGCGCCACCTACAGCCTCACAGCCGACATCAGTTGTGATCTGTTTCTTTGTCTGTTTGCCGATTTTTCTTGATTTTCGCTCCAATCTTTCCAGAGTACAGCCGGCGCCAGTTCCAGCCTCCTAGCTGGCACTGGTTTAGTTCTGTTCTACTCCATTTCACTAATTTTTCGTTGCTTTGAAGTGCGTGTCAGCAGCACGTGATCGGCGCCGCCTATGTTCTGTTTTGAGACGTTTTTGTCTTATTTTACCCCTAAAATCTGAAATAATATACAAAATACCTTTCCAAGGTAAAATCTCAAATATGAAGGAATATGACTAGTTATTGAACAAAATGTATCACAAAATAACCTCAAATAATTACTTAAAATATGACTAATTTAGGCCCTATCATACTCCCCCACACTTAGCTCTTTGCTTGTCCTCAAGCAAAGTATCAAGGACAAATAGGAAAAACACAAGTTTTGATAAAATCATTCCACCTATTTTAAAATAGTATTTCAATGCTTTCTTTATTCAGGACAATAAAACATATGCTACTATATCATTCATAACAAATGCAAGACTTGTATAAGTGAAACTTGACTAGTAGAACCATCTCAACACTTTAACATCATTCTCAAATCATTAGAATGAATTTAGTTCAAGAAAAATATGCATTCAATAAGCTTACTTTTCATACACTCTCTCCACTAATCTGAGATATATCATGATTCTACTTAGGTTAAGTAGGACTTTCAAGCTTGTAATGTAAGGCTAAAGGCTTGTAATGTAGCTTGTCAAACGAAGAATATAGGAAAATCAAATATCAAAGAAGATGAGAGTTTGCAAGAAAAGGATAACCACAATGTACCAAGAAATTCTAAACTCTTCTTACTCTCCAATCCCAAAATTAGTCAAAACCCATAATCTTGTGTAGCAATTATAGTATAGTTCAAGAAAATCTTGCATTTTCATCAACCATTCTCAATTCATCAATAATTTTTTCACAAGATCATTCAACAAGTTCAGCAATGGTGCCAAGCACTTGATGTGAACTCAAGTTTTTCAGAAATACCTACAGCTCAACCACTATTCTTCTTGTGATCTTTATTTTTTTTCTCTCTCTTTCAATTTTTTTTCTTTCTTTTCCTCTTCTGTTTTCAAATGCTGTTGTTATTTGTTTCTCAATTATTTTCTTTCAATATTTTCTCGCAGCTTTTTGTTCACTCTTTCTTTTTCTTCCTCTTCTCTCCTCTTTTTTTCTTTTCTCAATGCCATCTCAACACATGATGCATGACTGGAAATAATAAGTCATGACCTTTACACAAGAACTTTCCCTTAACATTCTCCTATATGTACTTTTATCCATTCAGAGCAATCAAAGATTTGGAAGATAAATCAAACTCTCAGAAAGAAGTAATGGACAAAGTATAATAATGGGTTTTAAGAAAGAAACTAACAATTTAGGCTCAAAATAGGCACTAAGGATAATATAAAATAGGTAGGCTTGAAAAGATCAAACTATCAAAAGAAGGCCTATTACCGTCATTTCTAAGTTAAATCATGAATGCCTTTCTTATTTGTCTTGAGAGATATTCAAGTAAGTTCTAGAATGCCCAATGAATTTTAGTGAAAATACAGGTTTAAGAACAATGTAAAGCATTTGATCAAGAATTACTTAGTCCAAGTGCGTGCAAAAAGTCATGCATAAGCCATAATTGATATAGAACATATGCTCTATGATCTATCACAAAGACATGCATTAAAAATACATCTTGAAATCTCAAAAGCAATCAGAAAAAATTTGAAAAAAAATTTTTGCTCTCAAAGGTTCAAAGGAGACTGAGAAGAATAATGAAGCATAGAAGCATAGAAGAAATCATATTCTAAACACTCCCCCACACTTAAACTGGACATTGTCCTCAATGGCCAAACAAATAGAACAAGGCAATATTGCCATGGGACCAATATAAAAGGGAAAAGTGAAGAAAGAAATTACTTCCTTTCATTGTGCATTTTTCTATACAAGAGATGAGTTCTAATAGACAGAAGTATTGTCGAGGTACCTAAAAAAGAAAAATACAAAAGAAACACACCAAAGCATAAAAACTAGAAAAGAAAAATAAACAAAAAGTAAAGAAAATAGTACAAGAAAAAAAAATACACGAGATCCCTCAAAAAGGTCATGAAAATATAAAGAGAAAAAGAAAACCAAAAGATAGTGACAAGGAGGGATAAGTATAGAACCAGCATCTCAATCCTCCCCATCATCATCAGGTGAAGAAGTGCCCTCACCACTATGTTATTCCGGAAAATGCTGCCTCCACTCAGCCCATTGTTGCTCCATAGTTGTTTGCCTCCAGACAATGTCATCGATGGAGTCCCACATGTGGAGTAGTATCTCTGTCTGCTGGGCTAACTATCCTAGCACTACGGTCTCAAAGTCAGTCCTAGATTGGCACTGGGAACTACCTGCTCGTGCCCGTGGTGGTGGTGGGTGCTCCTCCTCCACAGGGGGTGGCCTAACCTGACCGGGATTCCTGACCTTATGGGGTGTTAGCCACTTTTTCAGCTCCTGGTTATACTTGTACCCACAACTCATCAGTGTTTGCTCCATAACCATATCGTGCTCAGTGGTAGTCTCTATCAACTCTCCCTCAGTGCTAATACTAAAGTCTCTTAGAATTTTTATGATGACTAGAGGGCAGATGAAGGCTTTGGTAGAGAGACGGTGATGAAACACATCCCTAATGGATTGGATGATCAATGAAGCAAGAGGGATAGGCTGAGTGGTCATCATCCGATGCAAAATGTATGTATCAACAAGGCTTGTCTTATTGAAACCACTGACATGGGGTATAATATTGAACCCAAACATGTAGACTAGAGCCCTAAAGTTGGCAACAAGATCATTGTTCGAATAGAAACTGTTGGCTTGGAAAGCATTATGCTTGTACAACCCTAAGGTAGCTCTAGTCCCATTGGCATCCCAATTTAGGTTAGAAAGGAACTTTTGATTATTAGAATCTATCCCTTGCCAAGTATCATCATCATAGACCTGCAGGAGAGTAGCTAATTGATTTTGGGTGATGATGATGGGGGTTCCCTTTACCCTTGTCTCTGTGTATGGAAGGTGTTTATTACCTTTATCAACCATGTTGGCATAGAATTCCTTAAGGAGTACTGGGCAATAATTCCCTTTTAGCTATACTATAGGTCCCCACCCTAGCCTCCTAAACATAATTTCAAGTTTGAGGGCACGGTCTAGGGTCGATGTAAATGTACGCTCCACAATAATTTTATTTGAAGCTCGCCTATTATACCACTCCTCATATGATGGGTCTAGGAACTCAGCTGGCCTAAGGAACAAGGGGTCTATAGAGGAAGGGGTGGATGAAGAAGAAGCTCGAGCTCTTTTTGAGGGTTGACCTCATGCTCTAGACATGTTGACGAGTAAGTAGTGGTGGGGTAGGAGGCTAAAGCACAGAAGCTCAAAGATCGTAGAAGAGTTCTATCTCCCTTATTTTAAACACAATACACAACTCCCACTCAACACTTAACCAGCTCACAACAATAATCCCCAAACTCCTTTACAGTATATGACACACCCAACAACAACCAATTCAATCTCCTTTAGTCAATTCAACACAACCTACAAGAATACATATAAAGCTTACTGTAAAGCATAAATGTGTTGAACAACCCCCAATGCATTTGAATGTACAAACATGATCATGTGAATGAAGGCATCATCATGGCATTATAGTGATCAAGTGTAAAATAATTCAAGGCCAATGTGCATCAACTACTTGTTAGTGTTGTGCCCAGAGGCAATCACTTGTACATTGTATATGACATATTTTATTTTAATAAGAGGCATTATTTATCTTACAGTTTCTTTTGTTTACTTTTAAGTAATTTAATTGTTTGATGAAATCCCTAGTACAACACTGTGTTAAGGAAATCATGATAGAGATCATGATATGAGATTCTTACTACACTGTATAGTGTTAGTACATAAATAATCCTTATTATAGTATTAATGAGATAGGACATCATTAATGTCTTAAGACTAGTATGTGTTAGACTTCCTGATTTGATCAGGCGGTGGTTCTCATATCCATGAGTATTGAAATACTCAAAGTTAACACATGGATGCTTGTTAATGGAATAAGTTCATTGGATGACCTAGCTTTGAGATAATTACATGGATAGCTATTTAGTGCCAGTGATATAATCTCAATATAGCAAACGTGCAAGTATCCTTAGACTTGAGATCTCCAAGAGACTTTGTTTGCAGAGCTTTGTACTTTGATTCCAATCTCAGGAGCTTGATTGAGGGCCGCCTATGGGATGGATATTGGGTACATTATGAGGTAAACGAAAGTAATTGCGAGGGTTAAAAAAGGATTCACCACTCTTAATAGTAGGGGCGAATATCTCACGGCAACTTGTAGGAATTACTACTCAAGAAGTCCTTGGCCAAGGTGATTTTGTATTGGAAACAGTTCCAATTGATACATATCTAGAGTAGTGGGTTTCTGGTACAAGTAATATTGTATTTGGGCCAGAATTAATTCTGGAGGGAGTTAGCACTAATTCCGTACTCCAAACTGAATGAGATATTGTATGGTGAAAGGAGTTAATTGCACTGAAGTTTGTTATTGAAGGGTTCATGTCAAGCCACTTGACTTCCTGGACTCTTGGGTGGTCATGATGTGTTGCTAGATACCGCTTATAATATGGGAATATGGGTTTATACCAATCCTGATTAGAATTAATAGGATTAATTCTAATTAATTATGGATTATTAATCTCAAAGACGTTTGAATTAATTCATGTTCGCTACCAATGGACTAGGAAACCTAATAGGTCACACATAATAGAGGATTTTATACTCAAGATGTTATTTGATAACATAGAGGGGTTAATTACGAGTAAGAGAAGTTGTTGTGGACAAATTATAATTAGTTATAATTTGTGGTCCAAGTTGTAATTGTGAAAACTTGATGTTTCCAATTACAATTAGGAAATTCTAATTGTTTTAGAATTTTAGAATTTTAGTGGATTTTGGAACATATATTGGATATGCTCGAAACCCTAATGCAAGTGTGATTCACACGAAAATAGGAGCCACAAAACACACGATCTTCTCTCTCTCTCTTTCTCGTTTTGTTAAAAATGTGGAGAAGCCCTTGCCGCCATCTTTTTTTGTTAGCACATGAAATTTTGGTGCTTGAGGATTCCTCTGTGTGGATTACTTTTAGAGATAATCACACATTGTGATTATAGTGGTTAGACATTCCACTCTCGTGAAGTTAGATCTGGAGGATTGTTGGATCGCGCTTCGACTTGAAGAAGCAATTTTGTTCTTCGGACGATCAAATAAAGGTAAAAAGCTACTACCTTTATTATCTTTATGTCTTGTTTTCCACACATAGGCGGGTCATGGGATGATATCTCATTTATTTTCCATTGTGCCGTATAGGATACGAGCCTGAGATACTCAACAGTGGTATCAGAGCCATGTTATGTGTGTGGTCTACGGACACTGTTTTGGCATTAAAAACTATTTTCATGTATTCGTGTTTATCTTTGTTCATTGTGAAAATCATTTTCACTCGAGTCAAAAATCATTTCGAGCTTTGTGGGTTGGGTCCGTAGCATAATATGATTGTGTAAAAGTTATAGCATATTTTGAAAGGTGCTTTCTTTATGTGCTAAAAATTTTCTGTAGAAAAAATGTTTTCTTAAACATGGTAGTTGCCCTCCGTTTCATCTTGTGAATTTGATATTCTATTTTGTTTTGTCTAAATTAACAAATTGGTTGTTATTTTGAGCTTTAAAACAGAAAATTCTGTTTAGAATTGTTCTCACTAAAATTTTGCAGAAGATTAGGGCACCAGAAATTGTTTCTGGAAAATTTTTCTGAAAATCACCGCCATTTCCCAACTACAGCCAGCACCGGCTCTGGCCTCCAAATCGATGCTGGTTCTGTTTTGTTCGTGATGTCCAAAAATCATTTGTGGAAGAGAAAAATTTTTGAAAACCAGAACAGAGCCAAAGCCAGCTCTGGCTTCCAAACCGGCGCCGGTTATGCTCTCTTTTGCATGATCCAACTGTTTAAAAAAAAATTGCAATAGAATTTTGAAAAGGGAAGAATCTCATTTGATGAGAGGAGGCAAAATAAAAAATTTTCCACGAGGGCACTGCCCCCTTGACCCCCACCTGCTAATTGGCCAGTGGGACCGCCGTTATCGTTGCGAGATGGGACCCAAAAGCATTTTCTCAAAATTAGTTTTGAGACAAACAAATTTATTTTTTAAAATAGTGATTTTGAAAATTTAAAATTAATGTATTTTTCTAAAATATTGATTTTAGATTTTGTTTTATTTTTCCAAAATAGTGATTTTGGAATAAAAAAAAGTATATGTTTATTTTAGTTAATGCATTTTTCAGTTTTGGTTTTTCATGAAATAGGGCCTACGTGTCTTACCTGCTCTAGAATTCTTGTATAATTATCTTCTCATCTAACTCCCCTCGAATGTAACTCGAGTTTTTCTCTCTTTAGGAAATTATGTAATTAGTTTACATAGGTTAGATAGGAGTAGAAATTTTTTTTTTTTTAATTTTGGAGTTGGTAACCAAAACAAGGCAAGAAGGTAAGACGTTCTACTTAAATCGTGCATGAACACATAGGGTTAACTATGTTAATTTCTTTTGTAGCTCAAAGAAATTAATTTAGGAAAAGTCCATAACTAGACCACGTAATCGCTTTATTACCATGATTATCAATTATGTGATTTATTAATTTTTATGCATGTCATTCAATGAAATCACTAAAAGGAACAAATCCCTTAATTAATATTAAACTTAATTCCATCCATTAATATAGTAAGAACGAGAGTCCTTTTTCGAGACCAGGTTGTTGGGCAAACCCAAGCCTACTTGACATCGGGCATGTTCAAGCTATGGAATGAAATTCCTGATTAATGGGTTGGGTTTAACTAAATTATTTATCCCAGTTGAACAAACTCAAGCATAAAGAAATTTAGAAGAAAAGTTGGGGTAGCCCAAAAGGCTTTAAGATTAAAAGCTATTAATCACCTAATGATCCGGTAGTTACATACGATGTAATTGGTATTGGATACCTACCAATGAACTCAAGGGTGGCTTGTTGGGCAAACCCATGGTTATTCTTGAGGAATTTGGATACTAGTCCACTAGGAAAGCTTCCAACGGGTTTTCCTGAATCAATAGTGAGGGCTATTGGTTTGAGTAAAATAGTGGAGTAAAAATGCATTTAATTAAAGTCCTAATTATTTGTATAGCATGTGCATATACAAGTAGCTAATGTTCTCTATCTTTATATCTAGGTCACTTGTATCATGTCAACAAATCTAAACTTACGTAACATCTTGGAAACCAACAAGTTAACCAAATCAAACTATCTCGACTGGTATAGAAATTTGAGAATCGTTCTCAAATTGGAAAAGTTTCTCTACGTGCTAGATGCTCCTATTCTACCACCACCAGCTTAAGATGCTCATGTTGATAAGCATGCTGTCCACAAGAGGCACAAGGAGGTTAGTGATATAGCATCATGTATTATATTGGCATCCATGACTCTCGAGTTGCAAAAACAGCATGAGCATATGGATGCTCAATCGATTATACTACATCTTCGAGAGCTGTTTGATGCCCAAGCCAGAACTGAGAGATATGAGATCTCGAAGTAACTATTTCATTGCAAAATGGCAAAGGGTTCTTCTGTGGCCACTCATGGGCTGAAGATGTTGGGCTTGATAGAGAAGCTTGGATCTCTCGGGTTTGCAATGGATCATGACTTAAGTGTTGACTTAATTCTACAATATTTGCCTAATAGTTTCTCACAATTTGTGATTAACTATCAGATGAACAAGATTGAGTCCACCATTCTTGAGTTGATCAATCTTCTCAAAATTGCGGAGTCCTCAATGAAAAAGGATTCCAACGCAGTTTTAATGGTAGAATCTTCCTCTTCTAAGAAGAAAGTTCAAAAGAAGAAGAAGAAGGCTCCCATGAAACCCAAAGGTGGTGTGAACAAAAAGAACGTAGCTACCAAGGGCCCATGCCATTATTATGGGAAGACGGGCCACTGGAAGCTCAACTACAAAGCCTACTTGGAGACCATTAAGGACAAGAAGCTGAAGGAAGCTTACAAGCACTTCTACTTCTTTTCCTAGTATGTTTATGATTGAGATAAATACTGCCTTTAGAAATGAGATATGGGTATTAGATACCGGATATGGATCTCATTTGTGCAATAACTTACAGGGACTAAAGAGCAGTAGAAGGCTAAAGAAAGGCGATGTGGATCTACGTACTACAAATGGGGTAAAGGTTGCTGCACTTGATGTGGGGATATACGAGCTGAACTTGCCTTCGAGATTAATTCTAGAACTGTAAAACTGTTATTTTGTACTAGTTTTAATGAAAAGCATTATCTCAGTTGCCTGTTAGACTTATATGGATTTCATTTAATATTTAAGAATAAATGTTATTCTTTTTCATTGAATAATATTCACTATGGTTTAGCAACTTTGGTTAATGGTTTATATGTTCTAGACTTGGATAATCTAGTTCTCAATATAAACAATAAGAAACCTAAAATAGATAACTCTAGCACCTCTTACGTATGGCATTGTCATTTGGGCCATGTAAATGAAAATTGTGTTTCTAAGTTACACAAGCTTGGTGACTTAGGGTCATTTAATTATGAATCATATGGCATATGTGAGTCTTGTTTACTAGGTAAAATGACTAAAACTCATTTTTTTAGGAAAAGGAGAACGGGCCAAGGAGTTATTAGAAATCATATATTCTGATGTATGTGGCCCAATGTCAATACAGGCAAGAGGAGGTTATAACTATTTCATAACCTTTATCAATGATTTCTCACGATATAGGTATTTGTATTTAATGAAATACAAATTTGAGGCCTTTGAAAGGTTCAAAGACTTCAAGAATGAAATAGAGAGATAATACTTGAGCCAAGAGTTTCTGAGTTATCTTAGAGATAATGGGATATTATCTCAATGAACTCCACCACATACACCTCAACATAACGGTGTATCTGAGAGAAGGAATCGAACCCTTCTAGACATAGTACGGACCATGATAGCTTCTGCAGACCTACCAAAATCATTTTGGGGGCATGCACTAGAAACTTCTGTTTATATACTAAACAGTGTTTCAATAAAATCAGTTGATACTACCCTATTTGAGATGTTCTTTGTTAAGAAACCAAAGTTATCTCACTTGCGAGTATTGGGTGGTCCTGCCTTTGTCAAAAGGCCACAGTCAGACAAACTTGAGAGTAAGTCTGACAAGTGTTTGTTTGTGGGATATCCGAAAGAATCTTTTGGATATTAATTCTACCTACCCTATGAAAAAAAATTATTTGTTTCAAAGCATGCCATCTTCTTAGAGAAGAAGCACATGCTCAAAGGGAATAGTGGGAGTAAAATTGAACTTAGTGAAGTTCAAGAAGATCATACAAACAAGGATCAACCGTCTGATTCCACATCTATTGAGAGAATAGATGAACCTTCTAATACATAAGAACCTCGTAGATCTAGTAGGATAAGTGTAGCACCTGAGAGATATGGATTTCTCATTAGTGACCAAAATGACGTATTGCTCATAGATAAAAATAAGCCTACTACCTACAAGGATGTTTTTAACAGGTCAGAATCTGGCAAATGGCTTGAGGCCATGAAGTCAGAGATGGATTCCATGTACAATAGCCAGGTATGGACTTTGGCTGATCCACCTAAAAGAATTAAACCTATTAGGTGCAAGTGGGTTTTCAAGAAGAAAACGGACATGGATGGTAACTTAGTTACCTATAAAGCACGATTAGTGGCGAAGGGTTATCGTCAACAACATAGTATTGACTATGATGAAACCTTCTCGCCAGTAGCTATGTTGAAATCCATCAGGATACTCCTTACCATTGCTGCTCATTATGATTATGAGATTTAGCAAATAGATGTGAAAATAGTTTTTCTAAATGGAAATCTGACTGAGGAAGTGTATATGACACAATCCGAGGGTTTCACATGCAGTGATAGCACAAAGGTGTGCAAGCTGCAAAGGTCCATTTATGGACTAAAGCAAGCTTCTAGGAGTTAGAACATCTGTTTTGATGAAACAATCAAAGAGTTTGGTTTTATTCAAAACATGGATGAGCCTTGTGTATATAAGAAGGTTAGTGGGAGTGCAATTATTTTCTTATTACTTTATATAGATGACATATTGCTAATAAGAAACGATATACCTGTCTTGCAAACGGTTAAAATTTGGTTGTCCAAACAATTCTCCATGAAAGAACTTGGAGAAGCTACCTATATTCTTGGAATAAGGATCTATAGAGATAGATCCAAAAGGTTGCTTGGTCTTTCACAGTCTATATACATAGATAAAGTGCTAAAGAGGTTTAGTATGGATTAATCCAAAAAGGGATTCTTACCCATGTCACACGGTGTAAGCCTTTCAAAGTCGATGTCTCCCAAGACACAAGTTGAAAGGGATCACATAAGTAAGATTCTATATGCCTCGGCAGTTGGATCTATCATGTACGCTATGATATGTACAAGGCCCGATGTATCTTGGGCTCTCAGTTTCATGAGCAGATACCAATCTAACCCTGGTGAGGGTCATTAGGTGGCTGTAAAGAACATTCTTAAGTACTTACGAAGGACTAAAGATATGTGCTTAGTATATGGAGAAGGTGATTTGAAAATAAGGTATAATGATGCCAGTTTTTAATTTGACAAAGATGATTTCAAATCACAATCCGGCTACGTGGTTAAGTTGTGCAGAGGGGCAATAAGTTGGAAAGGTTCTAACCAAGAGACTATTGCATGTACTCCGACGCTATCATTTGATCCGGGAGATCATAGATAGGAATGATGTAAAGATGGAGAGAGTTCCCACGAACGAGAACATAGCTGACCCGCTTACAAAAACACTATCCCAAAAGAGACGTGATTGTCATGTTGAGTCATTCAGTATTAGATGCATGAATGATTGGCACTAGTGCAAGTGGGAGTTTGTTAGTGTTGTGCCCTAGAGGCAATTACTTGTATATTGTAAATGACGCATTTTATTTTAATAAGAGGCATTTTTTATCTTACAGTTTCTTTTGTTTACTTTTAAGTAATTTAACTAATTGATAAAGTCCCTAGTACAACACTGTGTTAAGAAAATTATGATAGAGATCATGATTATAGATTCCTACTACACTGTATAGTGTTTGTACTTAAATAGTCCCTAGTCGTAGTATTAATGGGACAGGACATCATTAATGCATTAAGACTAGCATGCGTTAGACTTCCTGATTAGATAAGGTGGTGGTTCTTATATCCGTGAGTATTGAGATACTCAAAGTTAACAAATGGATGCTTGTTAATGGAACAAGTTCACTGGATGACCTAGCTTTTAGATAATCACATGGATAATTACTTAGTGCCAGTGATATAATCTCAATATAGCAAACATGCAAGTATCCTTAGACTTGAGATCTCCAAGGTACTTTGTTTGAAGAGCTTTGTACTTTGATTCCAATCTCCGGAGCTCGATCGAGGGCTGCCTATGGGATGGATATTAGGTACATTGTGAGGCAAACAAAAGTAGTTGAGAGGGTTAAAAAAGGATTCACCACTCTTAATAGTAGGGGCGAATATCTCACGGCCACTTGTAGGAATTACTACTCAAGAAGTCCTTGGCCAAGGTGATTTTGTATTGGAAACAGTTCCAATTGATACATATCTAGAGTAGTGGGTTTCTGGTACAAGTAATATTGTATTTGGGCCAGAATTAATTCTGGAGGGAGTTAGCACTAATTCCGTACTCCAAACTGAATGAGATATTGTATGGTGAAAGGAGTTAATTGCACTGAAGTTTGTTATTGAAGGGTTCATGTCAAGCCACTTGACTTCCTGGACTCTTGGGTGGTCATGATGTGTTGCTAGATACCGCTTATGATCTGGGAATATGGGTTTATTAATTGATGAATTAATAAACCAATCCTGATTAGAATTAATAGGATTAATTCTAATTAATTATGGATTATTAATCTCAAAGACGTTTGAATTAATTCATGTTCGCTACCAATGGACTGGGAAATCTAATAGGTCACACACAATAGAGGATTTTATACTCAAGATGTTATTTGATAACATAGAGGGGTTAATTGTGAGAAAGAGAAGTTGTTGTGGACAAATTATAATTAGTTATAATTTGTGGTCCAAGTTGTAATTGTGGGAACTTGTTGTTTCCAATTACAATTAGGAAATTCTAATTGTTTTAGAATTTTATATTTTTAGTGGATTTTGGAACATATATTGGATATGCTCGAAACCCTAATCCAAGTGTGATTCACACGAAAATAGGAGCCACAAAACACATGATCTTCTCTCTCTCTCTCTCTCTCTCTCTCTCTCTCTCTCTCTCTCTCTCTCTCTCTCTCTCATTTTGTTGAAAACGTGGAGAAGTCCTAGCCGCTATCTTTTTTTGTTAGCACAGGAAATTTTGGTGCTTGAGTATTCCTCTGTGTGGATTACTGTTAGAGATAATCACACACTGTGGTTATAGTGGTTAAACGTTCCACTCTCGTGAAGTTGGATCTAAAGGATTGCTGGATCGCGCCTCGACTTGAAGAAGAAATTTTGTTCTTCAGATGATCAAACAAAGGTAAAAAGCCGCTACCTTTATTATCTTTATGTCTTGTTTTTCACACATAGGTGGGTCCTAGGATGGTATCTCGTTTATTTTCCGCTGCGCCGTATAGGATACGAGCCTGAGATACCCAACACTACTCAATCATCATAATAGCCACAATCCTACCCTTAAGCAAATGCATAAATTTCCCAATGATCATGTGAATGAATCAAGTACTCAAGAATCATTAACTCATAATATATCTAAAGTCATGAAGCTCAAGAATTAAGTCACAATGCAAGAGAACATTATATATCCCAATTTTCGGCAAAAAATATACCTAAAATTAGAAAAATTCATCTACAATATTTTAACTATGGGAATTGAATAACAATCATACCTTTGTGCTCTCTTATGCATGGGTAAGTAGAAGATTCAATCTTTTTTAGAAATCCGAGCTTTTTGCATGCGGATTGAAGATTGGGTTTTTGTGGAAAATAGAAGGTTTAGAGAATTTTGAACCGTACAATCTACAAAAGAAGGAGAGATTGTTGTTCTAAAAGTGTTTGGGATCTGAAAAATCAAATTTTGAGAGGTTTGGAAGGTGAAGCCGGTGCCGGTTAGAGAGAATTTGAGAGGGACTTGGAGAGTTTGAAAGAAAAAGTGGCCAAAATGGCCTATTTGAAGTGGCCTGCCCGACAGGAGACGGCGCCGGTTCTGGTCCTAGCCAGCGCCGGTTACATTCTGTTTGGGTGCCGATTTTTTTTTATTTTAATATAGCTAAAAACTTTTGTAATTGAATACATGACCACAATACATTTACAACAAGAATTCCTAAATTAAATATTAAAATTAAAAATTATAAATAAAGAAACAAATAATAAAATAAAATAGTCCGTCTAAAATATCGTGTTAGCAAAAGTCCAAACCTGAAAATAAGAAGAGTTAGTATTGACTCAAAATTATAGACGTAAAAATCATCAAATTCAAAATACAAATATTACACATATTCCACATTAACATTAGGTTAGTAAAATCAAATAACTAAATATATAATATATAAAAACAAACAAAGACAAGTTAGTTATTATGAACATGTATATACCTATTTACATATTTACAACATATAGTGAAATTAAAATACAATTATACAAACAACAAAATATGGCACCTTTTTGCAAAAAGAACAATTGTACAAATTTACATATTTACGTATTTACCTATTTACATATTTACATGGTTAAATCGACAAAATCCAAGCTTTAATGATATTGTTCCTCGGCAACGGTACCAAAAACTTGATGTTAAATCAAGTTTTTCAAAAATACCTCTTTGATGAAATAGAAAAATATCCTAATCCTCGGCAACGGCGCCAAAAACTTGTTGTGTATAGATTTGGGTATAAAAATCATATAAAATAAGAATATTCCCAATCAAATTTAAATTAAAATGTTAACCCCAAATTACACATATGAGAAAACGTACTCATCATTAAGCATAGCATAGGGTTCAAACGAGTATCGATCCTCTAGGAACAAGTATGCATTAATCACTTTTCTTTCATTGTTTAACCGATTCAATAAAGTGAAAAAGAATAAAAAGGAAAATAAAATACAATAAAAGAATATATACATGTCAAGGATGGAGAATTATATAACTCAAACTATTATTTTGACAAACATGTTCTTAAAGTACCCAATCATTATCATAACTAATTATTCTCTTGGCATCTTAAAGGATTAAGATAGATTCACTTCTTTTTCAATCCATGAAATCACTATCTTCTAAACAAATTAGCATAACATATTATGTCTCAACTAATTCACCTAAAAGATGCATTAAACACAATCCTTGATTAAATTTTCATATTTTGACAAACTTAAAACATGAAATTAACCAATGAATCTATATTTTAGCAGATATCAATCAACCTTTAATTACCTAGTTCTTAGAACTAACCCCTTTTTCAAGCATGTTAATAGACAACAAATATGAAATTAATGAATTGAAACCACCATCAACCCCTTTTTCAAGCGAGTTAATAGAAAGAAATAATAAACTAATCTTGTAATCAGCACAAGTAATTAAATACCAAGAATAACAATCAACTAATCAAAAGATTAAAGTAACTCTAAAAATCATAAATATCAAAATAATGTCAAATTACAATAAAAAAATTAATACATCATTGTTCAAGAAAATGAAAACAAGGGAAAAGAAAGCACTCATATACAAGCCTCATTCTTCTTCCTTTGTAGACTCTCTTACACAATCCTCTTTGAATTAAAGAATTTCTCATTTGATTTGAGTGATTTTCTATTATGATCGATGAATTATCTCATTTCTCTTATGTTTTTCCTTTATTTATAGGCTTTCCAAGTACCTAAATTTGTTGGTGTAGGGTTCTTGGCCGACTAGAAGTAGGAAAATACTAAAACTTTGCAAATTATCAAAAGTTGTGTGTGAAAATCGAGGCATCACCTTAACATCAGGGTACAGCCAGAGCCGCCTACAGCCTCATAGCCAGCGCCGGTTGTGATATGTTTCTTTGTCCATTTGCCGATTTTTCTTGATTTTCGTTCCAATCATTCCAGAGTGCAGTCGGCGCTGGTTCTAGCCTCCTAGTCGGCACTGGTTTGATTCTATTCTACTCCATTGCACTGATTTTTCATTGCCTCGAAGTAGGTGTCGGCAGCACGTGGCCGGGGCCGGTTCCTCTGTCCTGGTCGCCGTCGCCTATGTTCTGTTTTACGACGTTTTTGTCTTATTTTACCCCTAAAATCTGAAATAATGCACAAAATACCTTTCCAAGGGTAAAATCTCAAATATGAAGGAATATGACCAGATATTGAACAAAATGTATCACAAAATAGCCTCAAATAACTAGTAAAAATATGACTAATTTAGGTTTTATTAGTAAACGCTCTTTATTGGATACACACAGCAAATCAACTCGTACCCGGGAGTTCTAGCACCTAGGGTTTTGAGAGGTTTAATCTTTTTTGGTAATGAAGGCATGAATATTTTAGGAGAGGTTTTCACAGGAAGACGGCTAGGGTTTTCTTTTAAAAGCACTCGAACTTTTTAGAGTCCAACTCCCATAATATCTATCATAAGTTATTTTAAATTCAAATTAAATTAAAACTAATATGATAAGATTCTACCATTATCTCGGTAATTTAATTAATTAATTTATTGAGTCAGATTCTTATAATCTAGATATCCTCCAAATACATCGAATGTAGACATATTTTCAGATTCATTGTATCTGGTCATTTTTCTAGGTTCAATTAACCTAGACATATTTTCAGATACATCGAACATGGTTGCCAGAAACATAACCTAATGTATTTGCTTAATGTGTGACCCTATAGGTTCATTTAACACTGGCAGTATGCCCAAATCACATTTAAAAGGCCCACAAGTTATAAGTGATTTCTAGCAAACATTATAACTATCCAGGTTAAATGAAGATCATTGATCTCTTTGAACCAAACCACAACTTTATATTTAGTCCTTTTGTCACACGATATCCAGATAAAGCATAAGGCACGAAGCATGTCATCCTTATTAAGCTTAATCAACTATTTCTTGATCTCGTAGTAGATTGTTCAAATAAATGATATCAATATCTCAAATTGATACATTTGAGCACGGCCATGCATTTTAATAGACTAACTTATCAAGGGGCCCATAGACATCTCTCCCAAAATTGAGAAGGATAAATTCCCTCACTATCAATCGTATTCCCCTCTCTAGTTTATTTTATATCCAACCGTGGTCTAATTTACTATCCGATGAAAGACAACTTTAGACAACGTTAAAATATAGAATTTATCAAGTAGGAAACTATGATGAATTAAGGTCGAAGGACTTTTAATGTCATTATGGCTAGAAAGTACTTAGGATATGTTTCATAAAGTAATCTCACAGTGAGTCATGTCCAATACAATGTTCTCTAACCTTTATTTATGTTTTAACTTGATATCATATATATCCATAGCTAGTAAAACATAGCCATTAAGTCACCAACATACTAATCTTATTATTGTTCCACTAATAATAATCAATCAGAGACAATTTAAGAATAGTTATTGTATTTGTCACGTACTTGATGATCACAAAACTAAATGCAACATTCATGGAAAGAAATGCCTTATATTATTACATAATACATAATAACAATAGTATAAGTACAAATTATTGTAGTTCATATCCCTAACACTTGCATCCAACAGACAAAGTGCATTAATTAGGCCATAGTCATTAGTATCAAACCATTTACATTCAGCAACCATAGATGATATTAATTGGCTGCACCATTTCAAACAGCAATTTGCATCAAATCAGGTGGATAATTTTGCACTAAGTGCACTCCAATAAATATTATCTTGCAAGATGCCATACTTGGATTTCTTCTCCTTAGAGATCCTCAATCTCAAATCTTGGCACTCTTCCCGGGACAAACATCCCTTTTCCAAAATAGCAACTTTTAATCTGCACCACGTTTCCTTCACATGGCATCGATTTTTGCCAAGTTCTTTTGCTAAAACCTTCCACTATGGCTTATACAGCTCATAGAACTTTTGTACCATTTCTAACTTTTCATCAGTCCAATTGCAACTCTTAGACATTTGAAAAACAAACAAATCTGAGCACAATAATAAATAGAATTATAAGGCAGATATATATGGCAGTCTATATTTCTTTCCACCAGTTTCTTTCTTGAGGGTGAGAGCGGCAATTCAAAACTATCTGTAGACCTTCATTTCCTAAGCAATTGTCTTGAATATACTTATTAACAACCTGTTTTAGAATCTTATATTCAACTTTTGAGAACCTTTTACCTTGTAATAATGTTCTTTCCTATCCTACTACCCACAATATCAGATGGAGGGAAAACCTCTATATTACCTGGAAATCTTACCTTTTTGGGGCTTTTTGTTGCTTTAGGATCTTGAGAACCATTTTCAACTAATTTTGCCTTTTTACTCTTAAGTTCACTACTTCCACTCTTCATGTGGTTGTCATCCTTCTTATTCATAGTAGAGTTAGGTTTTCATTGGTTATTTTCCTTTGCCAGAATACCTACCCTTAAAATAGCTAAACTATCCATTTCCTCTCCATTCTCTCTCTTCCTTTTCTTTTCTTTTTTCTTTTGTTTTTGTCTTCTCTTTAATCTTCCTCGTACATTCCTCATTAAATTCTTCTAAATGTTCCCCATTTTGATTTTCCCTCTCCTGTTTTCTAATTTCAGTTATCCCAGTTCTATCTTACTGTAAAAAAGCTTCACCACGCTCATCTTTGCTTTTTCCTCTCTTCCTCTTTGATGTATAGTTTATGTTCATATCCTTGTGCATAGGAAATAGTCTGAACAATCCACACAAATTAATCAAGTTTAAATATAAAGTACCAAAATCACTCACACATAACATATATTTGGATAAGTATACCTATCGTGTAGTATAGAGTTTTAATAGTAAGTATCGTTTTTCTTGAGTAAGATGGCAAATTCTCCTACTATGCCCTTGTTTTATTGTTTAGTAAATTATCCTTTTGGGATGGTCACAAATAAGAAGGGGGACAAACCTACCCAACTATACATAAGAATTCTCATTAGAACACCAAATATCCTTAAGGAAAGAAGGATAAGTGATGTAATTCAAAAGGCATTCCACATTATCAAGCCAAATACCAATAAACTAAAATAGACCTATTGAGACTCCATATTAGTACCAATTAGGCAATCTAAGTTAAGACCCACACTCTGTAACACCCCACTACCTAGGCCCAACAGGGCTGGGGATGTCGCCCAGTCCAAAGGACAATGGGTCTTTATAACTAGGACACACAATCAACATAATGGAATAAAAATAATAATTTAAACTTAAATCTTATTACATCCCAAGAATTCAAAAACAAATCTAGAATAAAATTATTCACTCTCAGCTCCCGAAGCATTACACAAAAATAAATAATAACATTTCTTCCAAGGCAAGCAATAACTAGCTAATTATCCCTATAACAGGATTGACCTGAGATCATGGTAAAACGGGTGATGAGACAAAAATCTCAATAAGTCCATGTGTGCTTTGAGTGTCCAGTAAAAACAGTTCGTGAATGCAAAGTATAAAATCTTCATAAGAGAAATACTGGTAGGCAATAAACAATAGTCAAAATCAAGAGTGGTGTTTTGGCTTTTCCAACCATACAGATACAATAAAATCAACCACTCAAAAGTGGTCATGGGTTACCACATGTTAGGCCCCATAACCAGTCAAAATACCACACTTTGTGCAGACTGACAAAAGGTAGGTGATCAGCCTACCAGGCAAGATACTCCTACTTCTCTATACCCAAACAACAACCGGTTGTCCATTCCGGCAACATACAGTCACTTGACTGAAAAACTGCTAGCTCGGACCGGCACGACCTACTGGACTGTCATCTTATCCGGGAAGGAATTACCCCTCAGAGGTGGCCACCTACTGAGAGACTAACCCTGACCCTTCAAAGACTAGTCCTAGCAGTCCACCCTTATTGAGTACTCAATGTAACTTACCCCACTTGGGGAAAAAGGAACAAAACATAGTTCCACTTGAAAATGGCAATTAAGGATTTCCAAAGTCTTTGTTAAAATCAGTTTTAGAGAGAGTTTTGAGTTTGAGTAAATCTGCTTATTGATTTTGAAATAATTTTTTTGACAAAAATAAGACAGGAGAAAATCCTTAATTGCCTTTACAGAAATGAGTGTCCATGCACTCTACATTTGGCTTGCCATAATAAACATTTTGCATCAAACAGGTTTTATGCAGGAGCATACTTGATCCTTAGCGTGAGATAAAATAAAGGCCTTCAACAGCTAACCTAACCCTGCCTGGGGTAAATATAAACGATAATCAAACTCAAGCCAAAATTCACTTTCACAAATAAAACTAGCTCAACTCACTATAACCATGATCCTAGTGTCCCAAGCTTTAAGGCCAGATAATAAATAAAAATGATTTATATGCTAAGTCTAGTTTTATATTAAAGTGATTAGGGTGGGAAATAGGTACTATTAAGTTGAAGGGTTTAATCTTGCTAAGAACAAATTAAAGTTTATTTGAAGAAGAGTCCTAGGTGGTATTAGGTAAAATAATGATTTATTAATAATTAATTGTTTGAAAATAATTGATAACTAAAATTAGTTGAAAATAAAATTTTAAAAGGTCTTGATTAGAAGATAATAAATAAATTTTAATAGGTTTTGATTAAAAGATAATAAATTTTAATGGTATTTATGAATATAAGACTTACAAAATTAATATTTTACTTATTATGATTATTTATATAAAAGGCTTTATTTGATATTATTATTATATATAATATCTATATATTTTATTTCTTGAAATAAAAGCTATCATTTATTTGACTAAAATATCCTTATTATAAATAATAATCCAAGTCTACCTTTCTAGGGTTTTCGAATTTACTAGCAAAAAATTATAATATTAAATATTTTATTGATGAAATAAAATTAGCTTAGGGACAACTAGATCATGATCATATTTCTATTGCTAACCACAATCATGAACCTATACTCCACTTCAATTCATCAAATCATCCAAATCATGAATAAAGGCATAGATCAAAATTTACCAAGACATGATCCAACCTCTACAAGCATAAACATAATCATGGCTTTAACAATCATACAAGAATATAAATCGTATTCACCATAGGTGACATAATCTCTAACATGCTGGATCACACAACCCATTCACGACATGGAGATATGCATTAAACCCTAAAAACACCATACAATCAACCAAGACAATCAACTCATGCATCAATCCCATCTCCATCATATACACACATTTATTCATGCTTCAATCTCAACTCATCACAACAATACATGCTCAACCCTCAAACATAATCCATCTCCTTTCAATATCACCCTAGAGACATGAATCTAGAATTTAAAAAGAGAGTTGAAGGGGCTTACTTGATTGATGAGAACCTTGGAGGACTTTCGAATGGATCTCAACTCTTAGGAAACTAGATTCGTCCAAGAGAGACGAAGAAAGCAGGGCCATTGTTGAAGAAATCATTCGGCCAAGAGAGAGGGGTATTCGGCCGAGAGAGAGAGAAGAGAAAGAGAAGAGAAGAAGAGAGAGAGAAGAGAAGAAGAGAGTCCATTAGCATGCTTATACACATATATATTCATTAGAGATTGAGGATTAGTAGAGATGAAGTTGATTGAACAAGCTTACCTTGAAGGTGTTCTTGAGCCTTCACAAAAATACTAGTTTTTGATCCAAGAGAGAGAGCTGAATTTTGGAGTTTGATATTAAAAGTGGTATGGATGGATTCATGGTAGTGAGTAGATGAAATTTGGAATTTTTTTGAAGAAGATTGAAGTGGTTTGGAGTGGTATTAGGCGTATGGAACTAGTAGGTGTTCTATGTATGCTTGAAGGTTGAAGAGAATGGAGAGATTTTGATTGAGGCTGCCGAAATTCTATGGGATTGTAGTGGCCGAATTGTTTGAGTGGTTTTGGTAGATGTTTTTTCCTGTTTGAAAGGAAAAGGAAAGGTTAGTTGTTGAAATCCTAAAAAAATATTTTTGGGAATCAAATTTGGAAACAAAATATGGCAAGAAGATTTTTTATCAATGGAGAGCTTTTTGGAAGCTGTAATGGCCGACTGTTGCTCAGTGTTTTTGCTGGATGAAAGTTGGTTGAAGAAGCTTACTGGTGGCTGAAAAGAGGGGGTACAATGGTGAAGGAAGGTCTAGTTGTTTAAGGGATATTTTATAGAAGTTTACTAAATTAGGATTGCTGGAATTTTGGTCTTCAATTAAGGCTTGATTGGAGTAATTGTTGGCGATATTTTAGGGGCAGCCATGACTTGTTTTTTCGGGCAGCAGGTTGGGGAAGGAAAAGGAGTTCAGTTCATGGTTGTTCAAGAGAAGTTTGTGCAGAAAAATGGTGAAGTTTCGGCCAGGGTTGAAGAAGGAAACAAAGCTGAAAAAAATATTTCCTGTACAGGTTTTGCTATTGCTGGAATTTTTCTAGGCAGTTTTTGCTGCCATTTTTTAGTCAATTTGTAGAGGATTTGAAGGGGAATTCAGAGGTCTTTCAAGGCTGGTTTCCAGCCTTCTTTATGGAGGAAAAACATGGCTAAGGTGCTGGGAGAAAACTGGAAGAAAACTGCTTGGTTTAAGCTCACCTATGCTGCGATTTTGCCCAGAAAATTTTCTGGTTTTGCACAGCATTTGTACAGTCCGAATTTGGCCAGAAAATTTCAGATTTCAAGCTGGTCAAGTGGGCCATTTTCTGGTGGCATTTGGAAGGGAATGATGGCTGAAAATTTTGACACTTTGAATGTACAAGAAGCTGGAAAAATTCTAGATTACTTCATGAAGGAAAATGAACATTGCTAGAGTGGAGTTTTGAAAGTTTACTATGGAGATTAATTCTCTTGGGAACCTTCCCCAACTCCTACACAATTTTGGTCCATAAGATGTCTTACACTTAGACATTTTGAACCTTCAAAGCCACAGAACTTTGCTGGAATATTTTTTTTTCTAGAATGAAATAGGCTTGAATAAATTGAACAACTTAAGAAATTGAGAAGTAAGGAAAACTAAGGATCAAGAGGGGTATGAATTCCCTTAGAAATTTTTGTAGGGTACAAGAGTTGGATTAGGGTACTCCTATCATGTCTCCCCTAGGGCATCACCTTTAACCTTCTCTAGAGCACTCAAGGTCGAAAATACAACCTTCCCAAACAAAAGTAAAATTTAATCATGCTAAAACTCCAATGATGGAATTTGAACCCAAGACCTCAAGAATTAATTCCAAAGCTCTAACCACTAAACTACAACAACTCTTGTTCTTAATTTCTCTCTAAAATATTTTTCCTATTTAATTCTCAAGTTATCTCCCTATTTTCACCTCAAGCAAAAATTACCATTTTGCCCTTCTTACTCAATAAACATAATTAAGCCCTCGAGACTATAAAACACCAATCCAAAGCACATAAAATCATATAAAAATATATTTAAACGTGTAATAAAATATGATATGCATCCGAACCCCCTTACTCTAAGGTTGGCTTCGACTAGGGTTTTACACGCTCTTTTGAGTTATGAATCTCCTACCCTTCAACATCATTAGTGGGTATCTCTACCTTACTAACGTAGTTCAAAGGGCAATAAGATTAATTATCAATTCCTTATTTAAAGGAAATTGTGTCCCTATCTCTAAGACCTTTCAATCACCTAGTTCTACGTCATCAATCCCTCTATTGAGTTAAACAGAGCTAAACCCATATGGTAAATCAATTAATCGAGCCTCTCAACTTTAACCCTATCTTTTAAAATCATTAAAGTTAAGAAAAACTTAATAGTCAACAACCCACACAAATCAAGTAATTTAATACCAAAATAAATTCAATAAATGATAATAGAGGTCAAGATCTAACAAATATAAAGTTCTAACCTTTTAATTACAAAAATGAATCATGAATGTTCAACAAAAATAAGAAAAAAAACATAAGAGAGAAGAAAATAAACTCTTAGACAAGTGATGAATTATTTTTCTTAAATCTCCCCCTTGAAGATGCCTTCTCCACTACAAAAATAGCTTGGATCCCTTCTTTGGATTCCTCTTGGGAGCTCTAGGGTTTGGAGGCTGCTCCTTTCCCTCTTAGTTTGTTCCTTGACAAGACAACAATATGATCTATTTATAGTAGCATTTGAAAGCCCTTGAAATCTGTTATGTACTTACTTGACCCGATACGAACCAATGCCCGTTGTAAAGGTGGACCGGAGCCGGTTGTGCACTTTTTCTTGTTGTTCTAGGAATCCCTCTTTGAATCGGTGCCCGTCTATTCTACCATCTGACATATGTTATCTTTTTGTTGTAGCTCCAGAACTCTCTAGAAATAACTGGCACCTCTTCAATTGGTGAACTAACACCTATATAGCTTCATAACCAGTGCCTGTTTTGTCCAAAATGTTTGCCTTAACTCTTTGTTCCAAACCAGTGCCTGCTTACTTTTGCACTCGGCCCCAGTTTGATTATTTTTGCTGTGTTTCCATCTTATTTATTTCATTCATCTTTTATTTATCCATTCTGCATAGAACAAGGCAAAAATAAGGGGATGAGTAGTCATCTGATCATAAATTTAGCATAATTTACTGCAAAATAACTAATAAATATATACATAATAAGCACTTATCATTCTCCCACACTTAAACTTTTGCTTGTCCTGAAGTAAATTTTTAGAATAATAGGCACGTCAAGAAAAAGGCAATCTTTATCCGTACTAGATTCTTAGCAGCAACAACTTTTATGAGAAAGATATTCTTTTTCTTTTGAGATGCAAATTCAATTCAATGTCACTTGACCAGGCTAAACCCGTGTAAATGCATGTATTTGAATAGATAAATCAAGGCCCTCGAAGTTGGATTAAACAAGTCTATGATTAATCAACATGCTCCACCGAATTTTCTAAGTTAAGAACATAACTTAAGGTGTGAAACCTCACCTAAAGCCAACCGTAGAGTAAGGGGGGGTCGGGATGCATATCATATTATTTTTTATGAATATATATATATATATATATATATATATATATATTTGAATGATTTTATGTGCTTTAGAATTATGATTTATAGGTTAAAAGGCTTAGTTATGCTTATTGAGTAGGAAGGGTAAAATGATAATTTTGCTTGAGGTCAAAATAAGAAGATAGCTTGAGGATTAAATAAGAAGAACATTTGGGTGAGAAAATAAGAACAAGAGTTGTTGTGGTTTAGTGGATAGAGCTTTGGAATTAATCTCTAAGGTCATGAGTTCAAATCCTATCATTTAAGTTTTTATGATGATTATCTTAGTTAAGTTTGAATTTTTGTTTTCTTGCTTTTCATAAAAATAGGAATAGTGTCCTAGGGGAGACAGGACGAGAATATCCTAATCCTATCATCATGTCCTAAAAAGAATTCTAGAGGAATTCTTATCATTTTATTACCTCTAGCTTGTCCTAACATCTTCACCAATTAAATTTGTTAAAAATTTATCCAAATTCATGTTTTTAATTCTAGAAAATTTAGCAAGGATTCTTGGTCTTTGAATTTCGAAAATGAATCTTGGAGGTTGGAGATTTGACAGAAAATAGGAGAGGAGTTAGGAAAGGTTCCCAAAAGAAATTAATCTCCATGGTTGAACTTTTAAACTCCACTCCATAGTGTTTGTATTCTTCATGAAAGAAATTTGGAAATTTTCCAGATTCTTGAGCAGCCTAACTTTCAAAAATCTCAGCCATCTTTCTTACTCATTTGCTGCAAGAAAAATGGCCAATTTATTCAGCCTGAAGACTGAAATTCCTACGCAAAAATTGGACTGCACAAAAACTGCACAAACCAGAAAAAAATCTGGGCAGTTTCGCTGCATAGCAGCCTAGAAATGGAGCTGTTTTCTTCTGTCATCCACTCAGCAAAATGCCTCTGTTTTTCCACCATAAAGAAGGCTGGAAACCAGCCTTAAAGGACCCTCAAACAACTCTCAAAAACCTCTGCAAATAGGGTTGGAATATTGCAGAAAACTGCACAAAAAATTTGCAGCAAACCTTCGAAACATGAGAACCATGAAACCAAAAAATATCCAGCTTTGGTCCCTTCAAGCCTTGGCCGAAGTCCACCTTCAAACCTCCGTAAAATAACCTGTGTTCAGCCACGAAGTAAACACCATTAACTCCTTCACTTACTTTGCACATTTGGACTCCATAACTACACCTCAAATATCTCCTACAATCACTCCATTCAAACTTCCATTTGAATTTCAAAATTTCCAGCATTTGCCCCATGAACACACCCTTGGACTAGGCTTCATAACCAAAAATTCCTCTGCTATTGATCTCAGAATTTTGGCCAGCCTTAAAGCTCCATCAATCTTCATTCATTTCAGCAAAACACAACAGTCCAGCCGGCTCCATTACAGCTCCAAGAAACCTCCATCAATCAAACACCATTAACATATCTTCTACCTCAAACCACTCAAAACCCTCCATTTGAATTTCAAAAAATTGCATTTTCTCTTCCTCTCTAAGCTAAAAACCAAAATCCCTGAACTCCTTCAATCATTCGGCTAGCACTTTCCAGAAATTCGTCCAGCATTTTTCCCTTAAATTCTCTCCATTTTTACCAAGAACACACACTACCTTTCTTTAAGCCAAAGACCACTCTAAACACCTCAAGTCCCTCTCAAAAACTCTAGAATACTCCTACATACTCCCAAGAGTTCATTTCTAGAATTTATAACATCAAATCTCGAAAACAAAAATTGGCATTCGGTTCAAAACCAATTTTTTCCCCTTGAAGTCTTAAGAATATCATCAAGGTAACCAAGAACAACTCTTTTGTTCATCATCTTCCCTTCAACCATTAACATATCATGCTAATTCTCTCTCTCTCTCACTCTCCCCCTCTCTCTCTCTTGGCCGAAATGGTTGTTACAACCATGGCTACTTTTCTCCTACTCTCTTGAACAATTCAAGACTCTCAAATCCATGGACCTTCTTAATTCTTCATCGAAATATTCATCAACCAAATATTTCTCCCTAACCTTTCTTTTTAATTTTGAATTCATGTCTCTTAGATGTTGATAGGGAGGATAGAATATGAATGGGGGTTTGAGTATATGCATATGTATGAAGGGGTTGAGATTAGAACATGAGAATGGATGATCATGATTAAGCTATAAGGAATTCCTTGACAATCGATGTATGTTCATCATGTCTTTAGAAATTATGAATGTTTTACCATGCTAGATGTTATGACACCTTTGGTGAATAGGATTATTATGTTCTTATTTTCATTGAAGCCATGAGTATGATTATGTTTAGTAGAGATTTGGCCAATGTTCATGAATAGAATAGTTTATTGATTGATGTTGGAGAATATGTTCATGAATCTTGTTAGCAATAGGAAAATTATGATCATGTTCTTGTCGATCCTAGGTTAATTTAATTAGCAAATTTTATTACCATTATTAAAATTATTACTATATTTTTCTCTAAAGATTTCGAAATTCCTCGGAAGTTTTGGAAATGGAATATTAAATGAAATATTGATATTTTACTAGTCGAATAAATAATATCTTTCATTTAAAAAATATATGTATATGTATAATAGTAAATAAGATCTTTTTATATAAATAATAATAATAAATAAAATATTAATGACCTTGTAGAGCATGGTTCAAACTTTTACCTATATTCATAAATATTATTTATATTAAAATTTGTTTGTTATTTATTAAACAAAAATTTAATATATTTCATTTAATGTTAATTTTATTTATTACTAATTATTTATTATCTATTAAAAATTAATTGTAATTTATTTTTTATTTATAATAAAACCATTTTAAAATTCCTATATACTAATATTTAACAATTAAACTCTAGTTTATTTATTAGCAATAGTACTCAAGATTTATTATTTGAACCTATAACTTATTAATAATTATTTTGCAACCCATAGTTATTTTAACTTATCAAGTGATGCTTATTTTATAAAATCCTTTATCATCTAGCCTTAAGGCTTAGAACATTAGGGTCATAATTGTAATAAGTTGAACTAGAATTATTTATGTAAGCATATATAGCTTGAGTATAACCATATGTCATGTGTTTGCCCCAGGCAAGGTTAGATCAGCCTTGGAAGATTTTTGAAATTGAGCAAGTAAATGATCAAGTAAGCTCCTGCAAGGAATTTTGTGAAGACCAAAATTATTGTGGGAAGCCACATGTGATATGTATGGACATTCACTTTGTAAAGGCAATTAAGGACTATTTTTCTTTTTATTCAAGTCATGCAAATTATTTGAAAATTAAACATGCAGTTTTACACAAAATGCTAAACTTTTTCTAAAACCCAACTTTGACAAGAATTTTAGAAACCTTTAATTGCTATTTCAAAGAAAATCATTATGCGATCAATTTTCTCCCAAGTGGACAATCAACGTTGAGTACTCAATAACGGTAGACTATTAGGACTAGTCTTTGAAGGATTATGGTAAATCTCTTAGTAGGTGCCCATCTCTGAGGGGTGAGTCCTTCTTGGATAGGATGCCAATCCAGTAGGTCATGACTGTCCGAGCTAGCAAGTTTCAATCATATGGACTGTGTGTTTCCGGAGTGGACAACTGGTAAGTTTGGGTGTAGAGAAGGAAGAGTATCTCACCCGGTAGGCTGTACACTTACCTTTTGTCAATCTGCACAAAGTGTGGCATTTTGACCGTTATATGGTCTTGGGGCCCAACGTGTGGTAACCAATGGTTACCCATTTGAGTTGTTATATTTATTGTGTACATGTATGGTTTGAAAAGAAAAACACCACTCTTTATTTTCAACATTTATTTAATGTTTGCCAGCACTTTCTCTTATGAAATTTTTACAACTTGCATACATAAACAATTTTGCCCGAAACACTCAAAGCACACACGCGTTTACTGAGATTTTTATCTCATCCCCTTTTATGCCATGTTTTTAGGTCGATCCTGCTGTGTAGTTGAACTAGATTTGTTGCCTATGCTTTGAAGACTTTATGTTATTTTTCTTATGTGTTGTTTTAAGAGATGGTAGTAATCAATTTATTTTGGATTTGTTCATGTATTTTTGGGTTGTAATAAGTTCAATTTTAAAGTATTGCTTTTATTTTCTTTTGTGTGACCTAGTTATAAAGATCTCTTTTCCTACGGACGGGGCGACATCCCTGGCCCTGTTGGGCCTAGGTAGTGGGGTGTTACAAGTGGTATCAGAGCTTCGGTTTAGGAAAATATTGATAGTATATATTTTGTTTTATTAAGTTCGAATATTTTAACTAGCCTATCTTATTTATGCTGTAGGATGGTTTGAATGCTTAGAACTGCAAGAAAAGGGTAGCAATGACATCCTCCCATCTCTATCTACCCAGAAGACCTACCAGTACCTCAGCCTGCACCTCAGCCTGCACCGCAGCCAATTATGCCGTTGGATGGTAGCAGTGACGATGAGGTCCAGATCATTGAGCCATCCCTAATACCTATGATAGACTTGGTTATTGACAATTAAGATGAGGAGATTGATATGGAATATGCTCCCCTCCCTCCTAGTCCCATAGTTAACTTGACCACTGATAGTGATGATCCGGGGAAGATAGATTATGAATCTCCACCTGGGCCCTCCTTCATACCCCTACCCAACCGGGTTGAGACCGAGGAGAGTTCTAGGTGACCTGGGAAAGAGCCAATAGATGGGTTTGCAAATGGGGCTGGGATAGACTTCACTAGGAATTCTGGGGGATGGTTATATGAAGCCTACTTTGAAAACTCTGATGAGGACTGGAGAGGCTAAGAGCTGCTATGATTAGAATGTTTTATTTACTGCTTTCCATAAACTCCTATGTTAAGGGTTTCATTCCTGCTTACTGCTTTAATTCCAAATTTATTTAAATAAGAGTACTTGGAGTACTCTAAGGTTTAAAAATTTTTTATGCAATTCTCTATACAAAAACTTGCATATGATTTTCTTTTACTTAAACCTGAATGTAAATGCATGCTCAAATGAAATGTTTTAAACTTGAATGCATAAACTCATTATCTGGGCATGGTTTAGAATAGCACCCAAGCGCCTGTAGCCACATCAAGAAGAAGAGTTTCAGAAGCAGAGCCTGTGACACTAGAGTTTGAGATGACTCAAATGCCGTCATCTAACCGGGGGGACGAGAACGAGACAGATTTGGAAATGGGGTCAGAAGAACCTGTTGGAGTGACAATGGGGCAAGCTTTTAGCAAGATGACCGAGATTCTTCAAAGTTTAACTGAACGGAGGAATCTAAAGGGAGAGGACGAAGCTTTAGAGCGATTCTTGATGTTCCAACCACCCATTTTCTTGGGAGAAGCCGAGTAGGATCAGAAAGCTGAACAGTGGATAGAGTAGATGGAAGACATCTTCGCTACGCTTCAGTACACTGAGAAGCGAATGGTGAAGTTTGCTACATTCCGATTGAAGGGCCCAGCTCGGGCATGGTGGCAATGGTTCTGGACGACTGGGAACTAATTGACCAAGACTGGACATGGGCCAATTTCGTGGAAGCATTTAGAGCCTAATATATCCCTCAGTGGATAGTTGAGAATCGGGAAGATGAGTTTCAGAATCTCAAGCAGGGAGGTATGACGATAGCTCAATATGTATCACGGCTCACCAAATGTCAAAGTACTGCAAGAGGCTGGTGGACACTGAGCATAACAGGATAAGACAGTTTGTCAAGGGGCTAAGGCAAGAGTTAAGAAGGGCATTAGCACCTTCTCCACCAACAACCTACTCAAGGGCCGTGGACGTAGCCACCCGGACTGAGAATGAAGACCGCAATAGATTGGCACCAAGACCTTTCTGCCTCCAAGACAATCACTGAGACCTTTTCAGAGGCAGCAATCCAACAAGCGCCCCACTAACCAGTAGTGGCAGAAATGGGGAAAGCAAGCTCGGACAGCACCGGTTGGTTTTACGCCAAATCCTCCGTTATGCAGGTAATGTGGAAAAAAGGGCCACACAGAGAGAAATTGTTGGTCCAGAGGAGGTGAGCAGAAATGCTACCATTGCAGAGACCTGAACCATCTACAGAACGCTTGCCCTAAACTTTTTTGAGTCGGACAAAGAAACCCGGCTCAGATCTCGGGGGCCAATCGAGCCAATGCCATGGGAGCATCCAAGAGTGGAGCGCAGAAGCCTCAGGTGAAAACAAAAGTTTTCGCTCTCAACCGGGAGGAGGTTGGAGCTGATACGGCAGTGGTAGAAGGTACGTTTACTATCCAAGGTCGTTCCGTTAATGCATTGATAGATGGTGCAAGCAGATCAGTATGTTTGAAATTGTAAAATTGAAGTGGAAAGAGAAAGCTTGGAGGGAGAATTGATAGTCTAGGCTATTGATGATTATGTTTTGATATTGAGAATGGAATGGCTAGCGAAGCATGAGGCTAGAGTAGATTATAAGAATAAATCAATTCAGTTCATTAGACTAGGATGTGATGTGTTGGAGTTTAATGGCAAGAGAGTAAAGGAATTGAAGTTTTGATAGCTGGGGCTAAAGCCTAAAAATTATTGAAGCAAGGATGTTAAGGATATTTGGCTTATGTGATAAATAAGCCGAATGACCAATGCACTATGGAGGATACCGAGATAGTAAAGGATTTTCCCAGCGTGTTCCTTGTGGAACTCACTTCTCTACCTCCTAACCGAGAAGTTGAATTCACTGTTGATCTAGTTCCAGGAGCGGAACCGGTGTCTCGAACTCCGTATCGGATGGCACCGGCAGAGCTGAAAGAATTGAAGGAGTAGCTAGTAGAGTTGGTGAGACAAGGCTATATCAGACTTAGCACGTCACTCTAGGGAGTACTGTGCTATTTGTGAAAAATAAGGATGGGACTCTGAGGCTGTGTATTGACTACCGGGACTGACTATCAAGAATAAATATCCCTTACCATTGATTGACGAGTTGTTTGACCAGTTGCAAGGATTCAGTTGTTACTCCAAACTAGATTTGAGGCAAGGATACTATCAAATGAGGATAAAAGAAGAGGATATTCCCAAGACGGCCTTCAACAGAAGATATGGTCATTATGAGTTCGTGGTGATACCATTCGGGGTAACTAATGCACCATCGGTATTTATGGATTTGATGCATCGAGTGTTTCAACTCTACTTAGACAAGTTTGTGGTGGTTTTCATCGACGACATACTCATTTACTCCAAGAGCCCGGAGGATCATGCAGAACATTTGAAGCTAGTGTTGGAGAAGCTAAGGGAGCACAAGCTTTTCACCAAATTTAGCAAGTGTGAATTTTGGCTAGATAGTGTGGCATTTCTTGGCCACGTGGTAACCAAGGATGGGATCAAGGTGGACCCAGCAAAGGTTGAAGCAGTTTCGGACTGGAAGTAACCGGAGAACATCACCGAGATTCAAAGCTTCTTGGGATTGACTGGTTATTATAGGAAGTTTATTAAGGGATTTTCAACGCTTGCATCACCTATGACCCGACTGCTGAGAACGGACATACCCTTTGTTTGGAGTGAAAAATGTGAAAAGAGTTTCCAAGAGCTGAAACAAAGATTAATGACAGCACTAGTGTTGAGTTTGCCAGAGGAAGATAAGCCTTATGCGCTATGTACCGATGCTTTGAAAGAAGGTTTGGGAGCAGTTTTGATGTAAGATCGAAAAGTGATCGCCTCTGCTTCTCGAAAGTTGAAGCCTCATGAAGTTAATTATCCCACACATGATCTAGAGCTAGCTGCCATCGTGTTCGGTTTAAAGAAATGGCAGCACTACCTGTACGAAGCAGAATATGAAGTGTTCACTGATCACAAGAGCCTGAAGTACATTTTCACCCAGAAGGACTTGAATCTGAGACAACGAAGATGGATGGAATTTTTGGAGGAGTATTGTTGTCCTATCAACTATCATCCTGGGAAAGCCAACGTTGTTGCTGATACCCTGAGCGAAAAAGTCAAAATGGCTAGGCTAAAAGTGCATGAGGTTCAAGTGGTTCAAGATGTGTTGGATAGAAGAACGGAAGTGCAAGGGGAGAGAATTGTTGTTAGCAACCTGAAGTTAATGCCAAATCTAAGGCGGGACATTATTGAGGCCCAGCAAAGTAATGCAGAATTTCAACTTTTCAAGGATAAAGAGCTCAAACGGCACGATAGTGAATTCTGGCAAGATGAAATGGGAGTTTTAAATTTCAGAGATCGGTTGTGTGTACCCGAAGAGCACCAATTGAAGGATAGAATTTTGGAAGAGGCGCATAAGAGTAAGTACACCATTCATCCAGGAGAGGTCAAAATGTATCAGGATCTGAAAAGGGCTTATTAGTGGCCCAGAATGAAACAAAACGTGGAAAAGTATGTCTCGACGTGTCTCACCTGTCAGAAAGTCAAAGTGGAGCACAAGAAGTCAGCGAGATTGTTGCAACCGTTACTAGTGCCTGAATAGAAATGGAAAAGGGTGACCATGGACTTCGTTACCGGACTCCCTATGGTAAGGACCTAAAAGGACACCATATGGGTAGTGGTGGATTGACTGACCAAATCCGCGCTTTTCATACCGATGAACGTAAGGGATTCAATGGAGAAGTTGGCTCAGACCTATGTGCAAGAAATAGTCCGACTCCTTGGAGTACCTTGAAGTATTATGTTTGACTGAGATCCGAGATTTACATCCTAATTTTTGGGCAAGTTTCAAGAATCAATGGTTTCGAGTCTGAAGTTCAGTATAACGGCGCATCCGCAAACCGATGGACAGTCAGAAAGGGTTATTAATATATTAGAGGATATGCTGAGAGCCTGCGCATTGGATTTCGGGGATAAGTGGATCGAATGTGTGTTGTATGCAGAGTTATCCTATAATAACATTTATCAAGCTTCGATTGGAATTGCTCTGTATGAAGCACTGTATGGACGCAAGTGTCAGGTACTCTGCACTGGAGTTGGTCAGAGGAAGGCCATATAAGCAAAACGGGAGAAGTCTGTGTTCAGAAAATGTTGGACAAGGTCAAGTTTATCAGGGAAATGTTGAAAGCAGCCCGGAGCCGACAAAAGAGCTATGCAGACAATAGGTGGAGAGAGTTAGAATTCCAGGTGGAAGACAATGTATTCCTAAGACTAACACTGAATAGAGGAATTTTGAAGAATCCGAAAGGTGGGAAGCTGAATCCGAAGTATTTGGGACCGTTTCCGATAAAGAAGAGAATTGGGCCTGTGGCGTATCGATTGGATTTGCCAGATGGGTTGACGGGAATTTACGACATATTTCATGTGTCTCAGCTGAAGAAGTACAATGCCGATCCCGGACATGTTTTGAATAATGAGCCGTTAGTGTTGCAACCCGACTTGAGCTATGTGGAGAAACCTATGAAAATATTGGACTGAAGTATCAAGACTCTCCGGAACAAGCAGATCCAGATGGTAAAGGAGTAGTGGGAGCATCATGGCATGCCAGATGCCATATGGGAAACAGAAGAGTGGGTAAAGCAGATGTATCCTGATCTGAGATAGAGGTATGTCTGAATTTCGCGGCGACATTCTCCTAATGAGGGGAGAATGTGAAACCCCACCTAAAGTCAACCCTAGAGTAAGGGGGGTCAAGATGCATATCATATTATTTTGCATGAATATATAAATTTTCAAATGATTTTATGTGCTTTAGAATTATGATTTATAGGTTAAAAGGCTTAGTTATGCTTATTGAGTAGGAAGGATAAACTGGTAATTTTGCTTGAGGTCAAAATAAGAAGATTGCTTGAGGATTAAATAAGAATAATATTTGGGTGAGAAAATAAGAACAAGAGTTGTTGTGGTTTAGTGGTTAGAGCTGCGAAATTAATCTCTAAGGTCATGGGTTCAAATCGGATTATTATGTTCTTATTTTCATTGAAGCCATAAGTATGATTATGCTTAGTAGAGATTTGGCCATGTGATAGTAGGTATGGATTTAAGCCTATGTTCATGAATAGAATAGTTTGTTGATTGATGTTGGAGAATATGTTCATGAATCTTGTTAGCAATAGGAAAATTATGATCATGTTCTTGTCGATCCTAGGTTAATTTAATTAGCAAATTTTATTACCATTATTAAAATTATTACTATATTTTTCTCTAAAGATTTCGAAATTCCTAGGAAGTTTTGGAAATGGAACATTAAATGAAATATTGATATTTTACTAGTCGAATAAATAATATCTTTCATTTAAAAAATATATGTATATGTATAATAGTAAATAAGATCTTTTTATATAAATAATAATAATAAATAAAGTATTAATGACCTTGTAGAACATGGTTCAAACTTTTACCTATATTCATAAATATTATTTATATTAAAATTTGTATGTTATTTATTAAATGAAAATTTAATATAATTCATTTATTATTAATTTTATTTATTACTAATTATTTATTATCTATTGAAAATTAATTAAAAAAATTAATTGTAATTTATTATTTATTTATAATAAAACTATTTTTAAATTACCATATACTAATATTTAACAATTAAACCCTAGTTTATTTATTAGCAATAGTACTCAAGATCTATTATTTCAACATATAACTTATTAATAATTATATTGCAACCCCTAGTTATTTTAACTTATTAAGTGAGACTTATTTTATAAAATCCTTTATCATCTAGCCTTAAAACTTAGGACATTAGGGTCATGATTGTAATAAGTTGAACTAGGATTATTTATGTAAGCAAATATAGCTTGAGTATAACCTTATGTCTTGTGTTTGCCCTAGGTGGGGTTAGGTTAGCCTTGGAAGATTTTTGAAATTGAGCAAGCAAAGGATCAGGTAAGCTCCTGCATGGAATTTTGTGAATACCAAAATTATTGTGGGAAGCCAAATGCGATATGTATGGACATTCATTTTGTAAAGGCAATTAAGGACTGTTTTTTCTTTTTTTTTTCAGTCATGCAAATTATTTGAAAATTAAAAAAGTAGTTTTACACAAAATTCTAAACTCTTTCTAAAACCCAACTTCAACAAAAATTTTAGAAACCCTTAGTTGCTATTTCAAAGAAAATCATTGTGTGATCAATTTTCTCCTAAGTGGGACAATCAACGTTGAGTACTCAATAAGGGTAGACTACTAGAACTAGTCTTTGAAGGGCTAGGGTAAGTCTCTCAGTAGGTGGCCACATATGAGGGGTGAGTCCTTCTTGCATAGGATGCCAGTCCGGTAGGTCATGACGGTCCGAGCTAGCAAGTTTCAGTCATGTGGATGTATGTTTCCGGACTGGACAACTGGTATGTTTGGGTGTAGTGAAGGAGGAGTATCTCACCCGGTAGGCTGTACACTTACCTTTTGTCAGTCTGTACAAAGTGTGGCATTCTGATCGTTGTATGGTCATGGGCCCCACCGTGTGGTAACCCATGGTTACCCATTTGAGTGGTTGTATTTATTGTGCACATGTATGGTTTGAAAAGCAAAACACCACTCTTTATTTTTAACATTTATTTAATGCTTGCCAACACTTTCTCTTATGAAATTTTTACAACTTGCATAAATGAACTATTTGCCCGAAACACTCAAAGCACACACGGGCTTATTGAGATTTTTATCTCATCTCTTTTTATGCCATGTTTTTTTTAGGTCAATCCTACTGTGAAGATGAATAGTTAGATTTGTTGCCTATGCTTTGAAGATTTTATGTTATTTTTCTAATGTGTTGTTTTGAGAGATGGTAGTAATCAATTTATTTTAGATTTTTTCATGTATTTTTCGATTGTAATAAGTTCAAATTTAAAGTATTTCTTTTATTTTCTTTTGTATGACCTAGTTAAAAAGACTCCTTGTCCTATGGATGGGGTGACATCCCCGGCCCTATTGGGCCTAAGTAGTGGGTTGTTACATAAGGGATTCATATAAGTAAGGAATAGTTGGTAAATTTAAGTTCAATGACTTACCAAAGCTACTGCAATCTAATTAGTAAACAGTAGATTGGTCCAATTACTCATTTTTGAAGGGTAATATAAATGGCTAAGAAAGATATAAGTAATGAATTTTCAACTTTTATATTAACCTTATTAAACCCTCATGTTCTTTCCAAAGTAAGGTAATGTGTATGCCTAGTACAGATATAAGTAATGATTCTTCAATTTATTCATTATTTTACTCTATTCTCTCTTTTTTTTTTTACCCCAATCCATACTTATTTAAACTTAGAATTAGGACTAGCTAGCAGATCATGGAATATAAATGAACCAAAAATTCTGAACTTCTACTTCATCACAAGTTTGTCATCTATTCGCAAGGACCAAAAGTGTCATAATGTTTACTAAAACCTAAACAATGTTAAGCCAAATTCCCAAGACTCAGTCTATCACATCAAATATTTACATTTACCTAAGAATATCCTAGTGCAAATTGTTAGTATATCAGGCTCGTATCCTATACGGCGCAACGGAAAATAAACGAGATACCATCCCAGGACCCGCCTATGTTTGAAAAACAAGACATAAAGATAATAAAGGGAATAACTTTTACCTTTGGGTGATTGTCCGAAGAACAAAATTGATCTTCTTCAAGTCAAGGCGCGATCCAGCAATCCTCTTATGCAAACTCCACGAGAGTTGGACGTGTAACCACTATAATTACAGCGTGTGATTATCTCTAACAATAATCTATACAGAGGAATACTCAAGCACCAAAATTTCCTGTGCTAGCAGAAAAAGATGGCGGCTAGGGCTGTTTTCATTTTTAGCAAAACGAGAGAGAGGGAGAGAAGAAGAACAAGACGTTTATTTTTCTTCACAGCTAGGGTTGGCGGCCATATCATCATATAACACAAAAAACCCTACCAAAAATTGAGAATTCTAATCCTATTAGAATTCTCAAATTGTAATTGGAAACATCAAGTTCCCACAATTATAATTTGGACCATAAATTATAACTAATTATAATTTGTCCACAACAACTTCTCTTTCTCACAATTAATCCAACTATGTCATCAAATAACATCTTGAGTATATAATCCTCTCTTGTGTGTGACCTATTAGGTTTCTCGGTCAATTGGTAGCGAACATGAATTAATCCAAACGTCTTTGAGATTAATAATCCATAATTAATTAGAATTAATCCTATTAATTCTAATCAGGATTGGTTTATTAATTTATCAATTAATAGACCCATATTCGCATATCATGAGCGGTATCTAGCAACATATCATGACCACCCAAGAGTCTAGAAAGTCAAGTGGCTTGACATGAACCCTTCAATAATAAACTTCAGTGCAATTAACTCCTTTCACCATACAATAACCCATTTGGTTTGGAGTACGGAATTAGTGCTAACTCCCTCCAGAATTAATTCTTGCCCGAATACAATAGTACTTATACCAGGAACCCACTACTCTAGATGTGTATCAATTGGAACTGTTTCCAATACACTATCACCTTAGCCAAAGACTTTTCAAGGAGTAATTCCTACAAGTGACCGTGAGATATTCGCCCCTACTATTAGGAGTAGTGAATCCTTTATTGACCCTCTCAATTACTTTCATTTACCTCACAATGTACCGAATATCCATTCCATAGGTAGCCCTCGATCGATCTCCAGAGATTGGAATCAAAGTACAAAGCTCAGCAAACAAAGTAATTTGGAGATTTCAAGTCTAAGGATACTTGCACGTTTGCTATATTTAGATTATATCACTGGCACCAAATAGTTATCCATGTGATTATCTTAAAGGTAGGTCATCCAATAAATTTGTTCCATTAACAAGCATCCATGTGTTAACTTTAAGTATCTCAATACTCACGGTTATGAGAACCACCATCTGGTCAAATCAGGAAGTCTAACACATGCTAGTCTTAACGCATTAATGATGTTTTGTCTCATTAATACTATGACTAGGGACTATTTAAGTACTAACACTATACAATATAGTAGGAATCTCATATCATGATCTCAATCATGATTTCCTTAACACAGTGTTGTACTAGGGACTTTATCGAACAGTTATATAACTTAAAAGTAAACAAAAGAAACTATAAGATAAATAATGCCTTTTATTAAAATAAAATGTGTTATATACAATATACAAGTGATTGCCTCTAGGGCAGAAAACTAACACAAATAACCTCATGCCAAATTTTCATACCAAGGGAAAAAGAATAGCAATATCATAAAATTTAAAGCATGCAAAAAATTGAAAATTTTTTGCTCATTTTGCTCATTTTTATTCAAACTTAGCAAAGAGAAATAGCCAAAAGAGTGCCAAGAAATTCATTTAATACTTTTGCAAGAAATAAAGTCTAATCTTCTCCCCCACACTCAAATTGGACAATGTTCTTATTAGCCACAATTTATACAATAACCATATCCAACAAAGAGTAAAAAAAGATAAGAGGAAAAAGGAAAAGTAATACTTCCCAAGTGTGTGAGGTGTAGTTCCACAATGTTGTTTGAGGAGAAAGGGTATGGCATAGTTCCACATATTCCAAAAAGTTCCTTCCACAATTACAAAAAGATATCAACATAAAGGAAAGGATATCAAAACAAAGCAAAAACATAAGGCTATAAAGAGTAAAATATGTTATTCATGAGCAAAATAAGAGAAAAGTAAAAGGAAAAAAATGGCTAAGTAGACAATGTTTCCACATCATTGAGGGTGCAACCCGTTCTTTGCAACTCTATAGTGTTCACTTCATAGTATAGCTTCAATCTATTACCATTGATTGCGAGTGTCCATTTTTCTGGATGAGATATTTCAACAGCTTTGTCTGGGTACACTTTAGTAACCAAGAATGTCTCAGACTATTGCTATACCAACTTCCTAGGGAATAACCTTAATCTTGAATTAAATAGAAGAATCATGTGAAGGATCGTAGGAAAAATAAAAATGTAGCGAAAGTTTGCAAATTTAAATTTTTCCTGAGCTAAAGTCTAGGAATATAAACTTCTGGGACGCTTAGGTTAAATAACTTGCACTAGATTCGGGTTCGACGGAGCTTCTTGTATTTGAATGTTTACTTGTTCCATAAGAATTGTAGCTAAGCATCGGCTCCTTCGCATCTAATATGTACCACATTTGCTAGCTCTTAGCCTTCTAAAGTACTCTCAAACCTCCTATGGACTACGACCGGTGAAAGTAGAATATAGGATGAATTAATTGGAAAATATTGAAAGAGATATCAAAAGAAAAAGACAAAACCAGTGGAAGAGTAAGAAAAATGGCAGCTACTCCAAGGAAAGCCAACAGCTATATCTATATGTTTCCTCATAGCTTGCGTTAAAACAAATGACGTATGCACCAACATACCGAAACTAATAGCTTTCCTTTTCCATTTCTAACACCACCACCTTATAGATTTTCTTTCTTTTTTTTTCCTTTTCCTATTCGAATATGGTACCAACTAAGGATTCTAAAATCATTAAGCAATCACAATAACCCTGGAGGTTAAGGTTTTATTCAATTAGTTCAATACTAATTAAATTGCTCTTATGTTAATTAATTGATACACTTGAGCCCAATATAAAATTACCCAGGATAATTAATTAATAAACTAATTTAATTTAATTAGCCCAATGAATTATTCGAGTCCAAATAAATAATTATTGAACTTTTAGAATAATTCTTTCAATATTATTTGCATCCAACAAGCCCCATATAGAAAATTAAATTGCTAAGTTTACTTGAGCTACTCTGGGGACTAAAGGACATATTATTCTTAACTATTTAAATGATCAAAATACCCTTACTCACAAATAGCCATATTTTATTATTTTTAAATATTCTATTTATTACCATATCAAAATATTAACCACAAGAATAATTTTGTAAGTGTGATGTGATATGAGCTTGAGGGAAGAAGTCTTTCTAGATCTAAAAGTGGCTTTTGTTTGGACTTGAACAAAGTAGAAAGATTTCAGGACAAGTATAACAAACAAGAAAAAGATATAAAGAGATCAAGAAAAGTAACAAAGAAATACATTTTTCTACAAACAAAGAACCTTAAAAGAACTAACTTATAGAACTCCAAATTTAGTAGGAAAGGTGTACCGCAACAACACTTTAGAACCCTTGACTTTGCAAGAAATCAATAACTAAAAGGATAGGGAATTGTGGGCATTCAAACAAGAAACAACAAGAATCCTAAATGACATACAAGAAGAACCTTTGTTGATTTTCTAGTTGAATTATCCTTAGAGTTTATAGACACTTACTCAAGGATGGACTAAGCCCTTAGGTTGGTCTTGGATTGAGGATGAACAAGGAATCCCTCCATGCTTCAAGCCTTCAAGATGAATCTTCATTCATGTTAAAATATGTAATAATGTTGTTCTTGTTCTTACAATACAAAGCATTATATAATGGTATTCTGTTCCTGAACTAAAATACTTTTAAATATTACAAAATGACCCCAAAAATAGCTGAAAAATGTCAGGGGTTTGGATCTAGAGCAGGGCCAATGCCGGGTAGGTCTCCTAGGGATAGCGCCGGGTCGATTATGGAGAAACAGTACCCATTCAAAAAAAGTCAAAATCAAAACGAGGCTTTTTTTAGTACACAACCGGCGCCAGGTTAGGCTAGTAGGGCCGATGTCGGGTTCTTTCTGTTGGAACAGTACATTCATCAAAATTTAATGAATTCTGGAAGATCACAGTAGGCGCCTGGTAGGGCTATTCTGGCTAGTGTCGGGTCCATTCTACTGGGTGACGTTTCTGCGCGAACTGCTTCCAATTGACGTTCTTAGTACACTAGCAGTATAGTCCGTTCTCGATCCTCTTCTGGCATTGTCCATATACTATCTTACTTGAAATGAGCTTGTAGATATGCTTGAAGATTATATTGGAATTTTTTGAAGTAGGTTTTTGTCAATGTACCGGGCAAGCTCGACTTTGTTTTAGTTTTATCCTCTCCCTCTTCTTGAGCTCGATTCCTGTGGCCAAATTAATTCCTATCATTTTTCCTTTTTTGGAATGGATTCATCCTTAAATCATAACCTACATTATAAGGAAAAAGATCAGCTACATTAAAAAGAGAGCTTACATTATACATACCCGGTAGATCAATCCTGTAGGCGTTGTCTCCATATCGCTCAAGATCTTGAAATGGTCCATCTCCTCGCGGTTCGAGCTTTAATTTGCATTGAGTGGGAAATCTCTCCTTGTGCAGTCACCCAAATACAGTCTCTTGGCTCGAATATCACCTGCTTTCTTCCTTAGCTGCTCTTGCTTGCAACAACCTCATTCCGTTTTTCGATTAGAAATTTAACTTTCTCGTGCATGGACTTAACCATTTCAGCTTTCCTTTTGCCATCAAGACTCAATCGCTCATCTATAGGCAAGAAAGATAAATCTAAAGAGGTTAATAGATTAAACCCATAAACAATTTGAAAAGGAGAATATATGGTAGTAGAATGTATAGTTCTATTATAGGCAAACTCTATATGTGGAAGACATTCTTCCGAGTTCTTCAAGTTCCTCTTGATGATTGTCCATAGTAGTTGCGTGGCGGTCCGGTTGACAACCTCTGTTTGTCCATCCGTTTGTGGGTAATAAACTGTTGAAAACAACAAGTTAGTTCCAAATTTTGTCCACAATATTCTCGAAAAATGACTTAAAAATTTAGTATCGCTATCCGATACTATGCTCCATGGTGACCCGTGCAATCTTACAACTTCTTTCAAGAATAAACCTGCAATGTGAGTAGCATCATTAGTTTTTGCACAAGGTATAAAATGAGCCATTTTAGAAAATCGATCAATAACTACAAAGATGGAATCCTTTCCTCCTTGGTCCGTGGCAATCCCAATATGAAATCCATTGAAATATGTAACTAAGATGTATTAGGGATTGATAAAGGAGTATATAAACCCTAGGGTAGTGTTTTAGATTTGACTCTTCTATATATTATGCATGAATTACAATGTCTCTCTATATCTCCCCTCATTTTTTGCTAATAAAAATGTTCTTGCAAAATACTTGATATTTTTGAATTCCCAAAATGTCCCATTAAACCTCCTTCATGAGCTTTCTTCACTAACAATTCTCTTAATGATCCTTTTAGTATGCAAAGTCTAACCTTTTTAAATAAAAACCCATCATGCCTATAAAATTTTTAGAAAGAACAATTTTCACAAGCATGATAAATCTATCCTAATTCATCATCCTTCGCATATAAATCCTTAATAAGCTCAAAAAGCAAGTAATTTTGCATCGAAGTAATTTAAAAGCACATACCTGCTAGATAACGCATTGGCTACTACATTATCCTTGTAATACCTTTACTAAAGGTAACAGCGGAAGCATATAAAAAATCAGGTGTCGCCCCGTCCAATCACCTAGACAAGGGGTCTTTATAATGAAAAAAAACCAATAAAGTATGTAAGGTCCAGATCCATACAAAAACCTATACTGAGGGTCACGTGCACATATATAACAAAGAATCTCATACATAAAAATTTTCATTCAACATTAGTAATAAGGTACATTATCCAAAAGAGAAATGTCTGGACCTATTCTGCTGTCACTGTGGTATCATCCTTTATCTGTAGGTCTGCTCAACTTTAGATCCTACAAAATGGGTAAGATAAAAGACACATGTGAGTGAAAAATTAGCTTGTGAGTCCCGTGTGTGCTAGTGCTTTATTAAAGAGACAGAGTACATAAAATTTTTGTAGAATAGGATATCATTTGTTCACTGAAAATGATTCCAAAACTCTTTAATGAAGAGTTTATTCAGAACTCAATCATTTTTCAAAAACTGTATTTCAATTTCAAATCATTGCCCCAATTTTTTTCAAATCATAGGCACTTCTCCAACAGAAGGTCAGTCTGCATCCACATGCAAGTCCCGCAGTCCTTGCCTTTGGTGTCATGTATCATTGTACTGAGACCGCAACCTCTAGTATTCAACCATGCATCAGCGAAAAAAGTACACCGTTGCTTATTTCTACTCAGGTATACCACAACATATCTAGTGTACCGCAACACACAATCTTTTACTTGCCACCAAAAGCCAGGGGTCCCAATCTTGACGTTAATCACCGTCGAGGCGGTAAAGAGTCAAACGCACCAAGTGTCCCCACCCGGCATCCAGTGAATGACTTAAAATAAGAAGTGCCTGCAGATGCGGTAATTGCCAGGTTCTAAATAGCTAGGTAGGACGACTTATCTTAATATCCTGTCACCCCGTTCAAAGTAAAACAATCCCTAAAACTAGGCCAGCTTACTAGGGTCATCTTACTCTAACGTAGGCTAGTACAAAGATCAAAGTCCTTGTTCAGCACTCAACATTAACAAAACCAACTCTCTCTGACTGATTAGGCCAGAAAGTTATTTTATCCTACAGGATTTTCAAATCAAAACATTTTTGGGACAGAACAACACTTTTCAGAATTTGATCCTATTGACTTGCAAGTCAGATCATCATTCACATAGGCTCTGCAGAGCCAATCAATTCATTTTATGGTACACCATTCCAATAAAACAATTTTAGGGATCAAAAAGTCATTCTCCAAAAGTTAATCTCATCACGAAAGATCATTTTCAAAGTTGTTGAAACAAGATAAGGAGTTTTGTTCACACATCAAAACATGTTTGCAAGAGTATCCGAGTTATTTTTCCGGTACTCGATCACAAAAGTCATTTCCAAGGGTATTCATGTTATTTTACCAATACCCAATTTCAAAAGACTTTCCAAGGGTATTTGGGTCCTTTTACCCTTGCCTAATTTGAAAAGTATTCGCAAAAGTTTCAATAAGGGTATTTCGGTCATTTACCATATACCTGATTGCAAAAGTTTTCATAAACATTCTAATAATGACATTTAGATCATTTTCCAAATATCCGATTCTAAAAGGAACTCATTCAAGAATTGCCAGAATTTTAATCCCAAGAGAGGATTAAATTCAAAGTTTCCAAACAAGTTTTCATAAAATGTTTCAATAAGGGCATTTCAGTCAATTTATGAATATCCGATTCCAAAAATCACCATTTTTCGAAAATCCAAAGTATTTAATCCAAAATGACTAAATTCACAAAATTCATGTTTTAATCATCCTTTAATGTTTCCAAGACAATTATGAAGTTCATTCAAGCAAAAAATGACATAAAACAAATCTTGCTTAGGTAAACCTTAAGCATATTCAGGGATTTCCAAAACGGTATAAAAAATAGCATTTCATGAAAAAGTGAAGCACACTAGCTTTCAAAAGAATATAGAAATCAAAGGGACTCACCTCGTATCCTATCTAAACTCTTTCCGTTTACGGCCATTCAACCATCGTTTCCACAGTTTTCAATGTTCCGTTGGCCATTTACTACAAACCTATACCAAACATCGTTTTCGGGTCAAATCATGTTCGGCCAAAAAATAGCCGACATCCCTGACGATTAACCGACGTTCAACCGACATTTAGCCGATGGGGCCGATGATTTGTCGACAGTTAAGGAAAACATTCAACTTCCGTTTACGTCATTTTTTCGTCGTTTGATCAATTCTTTAGTTTTCCTTTTCCCACATCCTTTATCCCTTCATATATAAGGGATTCACTTCATATTTCCCATTTACTTCATCCAAAATCACATAATTAATCATCCTTAAGTTCATCCATTTTTGGACTCATTTTTCTAGACTTTCATTGCTTGACACATGATTTTGTTTTGTACATAACTTTTAATCCACAACTCCAATTTGGCTCTATGATATATCAAAATGACCATAAGATTTTGTATATGCCTTTTTCTAGAATTCTGGTTTCCAAAGCATGGTGTTGGGCAAAAAGAGCCCCAGTAGTTATACCTCACTTTTATTATTCATTCTTTCCATGTCCTCCTTTAATCTCTAACACCTTAGAACCATTAATTCATTCAATTCTCCTTCAAATCAACTTTAATTTTGAATTTCCAGATTTCTAGTAGCTTACAAAAGTCACACTTATTCAACACAAATTCATCTATTCTAATCAAAAGCTAGTTTGAATCATTTTTCCAACTAAGTAAATTCCATTTTTACTCTACCTTGATGATCACCTCTTCAACTGAAAATAAGCCTTCAAGCTATCATAATTATTTAGTTCTTCCTCATGCAAAACATCATTCAAAGGCCCTTAGGTAGCCAACATATATACAAGCATATATAGTATTCATACACAAAAGTTCACAAACCCTAGCTTTGAACAGAAATCAATACATGAAAGTTATGTTTTTATGTTAAATTTCACATCATCATAATCATCATTCACCCAACAACAACTTTAATTCAAAAAAGGTAGGGTTTTATCTTGTATTTGAGGCTATTTGGTGTGATTTTGCTCCAAGAATACCCAGAACACACACATTTCTTTCTTTCTCTCTCCTTTTTCTTTTTCTCTTAGTTTTTCTCAACCTTTTCTTTCTTATTTTCTCTTGCGTTTCTTTCTCCAAGGCTAGATGAAAATATGGCTGTAAAGCAACCTCTTCACCGCCATTCTTCATCAGAAATTTGGCTAAGAAATATTAATTTAATTAAACATATGGTGGTTACAACATAGGTGTGTTCCAATAGAAATTTTACACACCAACCACTTTGTTTTCTCCACAAAAATTCCCTAATTTCTCCTTGCATGGCTAATAAAATTCTTGGCCAATTTCCATCCATTCATTCATATTCTCTTGGTCTATATATTAGCCAATTATATTGCTTAAGACCTTAATCAAGTGGGCCCATGAGTGATGTGTTCCAATCTATAAAATTATACATCATTCTTCATTTATTTTGCAAAGCTTATTTAAGAAGTCTTTCATGCATCCTCTTATTATTTGACACTTGTCCTTGGCCACCAATCACAAGAAGCCACACGTCCATTTTCAACCGCATTTTCCTATTTTTTTTTCAGAAATGACCAAAATCGGGTCCGTAATGGGAAAAATATTTTATTTCACTAATCAACTCCAAAAATTCCACTGAATTCAGTAGTAACACTTAAATTCGTCAATGCCTTCTCTACTTGGTCAAATTTGCAGTCAAAGTTGCGAGCGCGGTCAAAATGACGAAAATGTCTCCGATACCCCAGGTAGCATAATTCACACCAAAATGTGCTTTTCGTTGCATTAATCAATTTCTCCTTTTAGAGTTCCCTATAATTCTAATTTTATTAATAATAATAGACTTCCGAAAATTTAGGGTACAGGTAAAACAAATCCAAAAATTACATCCAGGTCCTAACAAGATATTATTATACCAAAATATTTGTCTCACTATACCGATCATCTTTTGTTCTGGCCATTGATATAAATTCTCATTCTATTACAAATAGTAGCCAATTGAAAGTAAAAGGTGGGATGTTACAATCCTTACCTTTCTTATATTTGATCACATATGGAAAGGTACCAATGAACTCTATCCATTTGGCATGCCTTTTGTTCAACTTTTGTTGGCCTTTAAGATGCTTTAATGTTTCATAATCAGTGTGAATGATAAATTCCCTAGGTATCAAATAATGTTGCCAATGGTGCAAGGTCCTCACTAATGCATACAATTCCTTGTCATAAGTGAAATAATTCAAGGATGCTCCCGCTAGCTTCTCACCAAAAAATGCAGTAGGTTTTTTATCATAAGTCAACACAACACCTATTCCTATTCCACTAACATCACATTCCACTTCGCAAGCTTTCTCAAAATTAGGCAAGAACAATAATGGGGCTTCACTCAATTTTGATTTCAAAGCAACAAAAGCTTTTTCTTGTTCTTCTCCCCATCGAAGCCCTGCATTCTTCTTAATAACTTCAGTCAATGGGACAGCTATTGTGCTGAAATTTCTAATGAAACGCCTGTAAAAACTAGCAACCCATGAAAAGTCTTTACCTCAATCATAGAAGTAGGTGTTGGCCAATCTTGAATTACCTTTTGAACTCACAACATACTAAGAAAAGTTATCTTTTCCAAACAAAATGAACATTTGTCAAAGTTCACATATAACATTTCTCTTCTAAGAGCAATAAGCACACATTTAAGGTGATGCAAATGGTCTTTGTAAGTTCTGCTGTAAATCAAAAAATCATCAAAATACACCACAACAAATTTTCTAATATATTCTTGCAACACATAATGCATCAACCTCATGAAAGTACTAGGTGTATTTGAAAACCCAAATGGCATCACAAGCCACTCATATAAATCCTATTTAGTTTTAAATAATTTTTTCCATTCATCACCTTCCGTAATCCTAATCTGATGACATCCAGATTTCAAATTAATTTTTGAAAATACACATGATCCATGCAATTCATCCAATAAGTCATCGAGCTTAGGGATAGGGTAACGATATTTTACCGTTTTGTTCTTAATGACCTTGCAATCAACACACATTATCCATGATCTGTCTTTCTTAGGCACCAACAACACTGAAACCACACTTGGACTCAAACTCTCTCGAATATGGCCTTTCTTGAGCAACTCCTCAACTTGCTTTTGTAACTTCTTATCTTCTTCAGGGTTGCATCTATAAACTGGTTTGTTTGGAATGACAGCTTCCAAAATGAAATCAATCTGATGCTCTATTCCTTGGATGGGTGGCAATCCTTCATGTATTTCCTTTGGAAATACATCTTGGAATTCATCAACAAGACCTACAATTTCACAAGGTAAAGAAAGAATTGTTTCATTAGTAGTTACATAAATGCCTTTACAAATTAAGAGATACACTTTTTCCTTAGCTTTAATAGCTTCTATCATCTCTCTCTCTTTTGCAAAGAAATTTACTCGTTTCTTATCTCTTCTCTCTTATTTTTCCCTTTCTCTTTTCTTGTTCTTCTTTCTCAGTGTTCTCTCTCTCCATTTTTTTTCTCATTTTCTTCTCCTTTTTCTCTTATGATCTTATGATCTTTGCTCACTTCACTCGGAGACATAGGCAATAGAAATGAATTTCTTTCCCTCCTTATATAGTGTGTAGGTGTTTTTCTTCCTGTCATGTATTACATAATATTATCATGGTCTCCCTAAAAGTAGGTGGCCTACCTGCATAGGAACAACATCGCACAAGATCTTATGTTTATATTTTCCTATGTTAATTGCAATCAAAGCTTGCTTATTAACCATCAATTCCTCACTTTCATTTAGCCATTGCAACTTAGAGGGTTGCGGACGCTTCCTTGTTTCCAAGCCTATTTCTTTCACCCTACTAGCATTTATAACGTTGGTGCAACTCCAGCTATCAATGATAACACTACAAGGTACTTGGTTGATCAAGCATCTTGTATAAAAGATATTCTACCTTTGTTAATAATGCTCATCCTCCTTCACTTGCGTACTCAATGATCTCCTCGCTACACTAAGTAAAGCACACACTTGCCCAACTTCTTCACTCGAATTTTTTTCTTCCTTTTGAATTTGCTCTAATTTCTCATATTCTTCTTCCTCAGATGAAATCTCACTATAGGCATTTATGTACGTCACTCTCTTGCTTGGGCATTCGTGTACCATGTGTCCATAGCTCAAACAACAAAATCACTTGATATCCTAGCTCCTCGGCTTTTCAATAGCCTTTCCTTTATCTATATTCCCTTCTTACTTTAGTTTATTAAACTCCCTAGGTGGCGGCCTTGGATCTTCTTTCCTTTTTAGGTATCAACTTTGGGAATTCCTTAAGAGATGAAGTTAGTTGGCCTATACTCCTCTCAAATGGCCTTTTTTCAATTGTTTTTCTACTTTCATAGCCATGTGCACCGTTTCTTCCAAGGTTTTATATGAATGCAACTTGACTATATTGGCTATCTTCCGGTTCAATCCACTTAGAAATCTCACTTCAGTGGCATGTGGATCTTCATTAATAACCATCCTCATCATTAGCACTTCAAGTTCTTTGTAAAAATCTTTAACATTTCTATTCCCCTGTCTTAGCACTTGAAGCCTTTGATATAGCTCATTGTAGTAGTGGTGCGGTACAAACCTCGCCCTCATAAGATTTTTCATCAATTCCCATGTACCAACAACATTTTCTCCTATTCTTCTTCTATTAGCGAAAACCTGTTCTGACCATACCAATGCATAGTTTGAAAATCCCAATACTGCAAATTTTACCTTATTTCTCTCACTATAATCTTGGCAATCAAATAGAATTTCTATTTTCCATTCCCATTCAAAATATGCTTTGGGATCACTTTTCCTTGAGAATTGTGGTAGTTTTATTTTGATATTATTCTCCATAGTCTTCCTCCGAGTACCCCTCATCCTACTCAAATTCTCTCTCAATATTTCTTTCAACTCCCCTCAGGATTCTCACCAAATCTCCCTCGGCCTCTTCCTCTTCCTCCTCTCAACCCATTTCTCCCTCATCTCATAGGGACCTATTGACATCTACCAACTGAATATTCATCCCATTCTTCTCCAGGTTTATAATCACGGAGGCGTGTTGTAGGCTTCCGGTTGCTCTTGTCCCCTCCTTTGACCAGTGGTAGATGTTTGGTCTTGTTGAGCTCGGAGTTCGGTCATTTCCCTCCAAATGGCCTCCATACTCATTTACAATAAAACGAGGGTTTCACAAAGATCTCCCAGATCCTCTTGTGGTCTACTTGCTCCACCAAGATTTAGCCTAGTTAGTTCCTCTCCTTGAGTTATCATTGGAGTTTAGATTGATATTCCTACAAAAAGTGTTAAGTGAACAAAAATAGAAATTGGTTTCCTCACTCACCCCCTAAGTGTTTAAACTCCACTCTCGTGTTTACGCTTCTAGGTTTTTTCAAATTAGAATCTTTCTCTCTTGCCTTTTTTGTTTACTCAGAATTTCACTTGTTCAACCAAATTCCTCCCTAATTTAAAGGGTTTAGTCCACTACAAGGGTCCTAGGATAACTCAATTTAGTGAACACTTAGATGGTCAAGAACAAGTAGAGTACAAGATGTTCACAATATACAGCAAGAATAAAGAACACATACAATGGCGCACGACAACAAAGTTGACACCAATTCCAAGGAATGAGTACAAAGAAACTTAAATTAAGTAGGACAATACAACAAGAAGGAATGTAGGATTATATTATAGGAATAATACTCATGATTAAGTCACATTATTTCTTTGTGACATTCCATCAAACACATTGTGTTCATAATGTATGGTCATTGAGACTTTTTATCAAACACCTTATGTGCAAGACTTTCCAATGGAACTTTATAAGAAAATTCCTTTCCAAGCAAGCCCATTATAATCACAACAACAAAAATCAATATATTCCCAAGGATCTTTCTTCAACAAGTTATTCTCATTCCTTTTTTTTTTTTAATCCAAGAAACTAAAGATCAAACAACACTCTAGATTTGATAGATCTAAGCTAAGATAGAGATCTAAACTTATCCTTGCTCTAATTCCAAATTTGATATGAGCATGAAGGAGGAAGTCTTTCTAGATCTAAAAGTGGCTTTTGTTTGGACTTGAACAAAGTAGAAAGATTTCAAGATAAGCATAACAAACAAGAAAAAGACATAAAGAGATCAAGAAAAGTAACAAAGAAACACCTTTTTTCACAAACAAAGAACCCTAAAAGAACTAGCTTTTAGAATCGCAAATTTAGTAGGAAAGGTTTACCATAACAACACCTTAGAACTCTTGACTTTGCAAGAAATCAAGAACTAAAAGGATAGGGAATCATGAGAATTCAAACAAGAAACAACAAGAATCCTAAATGACATACAAGAAGAACCCTTATTGATTTCTTAGTTGAATTATCCTTAGAGTTTATAGGTATTTACTCAAGGGTGTGTTAGTGTTTTGCCCTAGAGGCAATCACTTGTATGTTGTATATGATACATTTTATTTTAATAAAATGCATTGTTTATGTTACAATTTCTTTTGTTTATTTTTGTGTAATATAACTGTTAGATAAAGTCCGTAGTACAACACTGTATTAAGAAAATCATGATAGAGATTATGATATGAGATTCCTACTATGTTGTATAGTGTTAGTACTTAAATAGTCCCTAGTCGTAGTATTAATGAGATAGGACATCATTAATGCATTAAGTCTAGCATGTGTTAGACTTCCTGATTTGATCAAGCGGTGTTTCTCATATCCACGAGTATTGAGATACTCAAAGTTAACACGTGCATACTTGTTAATAGAACAAGTACATTGGATGACCTAACTATAAGATAATCATATGGATAACTATTTAGTGCCAGTGATACAATTTCAATATAGCAAACGTGCAAGTATCCTTAGACTTAAGATCTCCAAGCTACTTTATTTGTTGAGCATTGTGCTTTGATTCCAATCTCTGGAGCCAGATCAAGGTCCACCTATGGAATGGATATTGGGTACATTGTAGGTAAACGAAAGTAGTTGAGAGGGTTAATAAAGGATTCACCACTCCTAACAGCAGGGGCGAATAACTCATGGCTACTTATAGGAATTACTACTCGAGAAGTCCTTAGCTAAAGGGACTGTGCATTGGAAACAGTTTCAATTGATACACATCTAGAGTAGTGGGTTCCTGGTACAAGTACTATTATATTCGGACCAGAATTAATATATTCTGGCGGGAGTTGGTACTAATTTCGTATTCCAAATCGAATGAGATATTGTATGGTGAAACGAGTTAATTGCACTGTAGTCTGTTATTGAAGGGTTTATGTTAAGCCACTTGACTTCCTAGACTCTTAGGTGGTCATGATGTGTTGCAAGATACCGCTCATGATCTGGGAATATAGATTTATTAATTGATGAATTAATAAACCAATCTTGATTAGAATTAATATGATTAATTCTAATTAATTATGGATTATTAATCTCAAAGGCTTTGGGATTAATTCATGTTCGCTACCAATTGACTGCGAAACCTAATAGGTCACACACAGTAGCGGATTATATACTCAAAATGTTATTTGATAACATAGTGGGGTTAATTGTGAGAAAGAAAAGTAGTTGTGGCCAATTTATAATTAGTTATAATTTATGGATCAAATTATAATTGTGAGAATTTGATGTTTCCAATTACAATTAGAGAATTCTAATTGTTTTAGAATCTTTAGATGGAGGGTTTTCAGCAGGTTTTTCGTGATATATATAAGATATGTACACGGTACCTATGGAAGGAGCCATTCATGAAAACAACATCTTCCAAAACCCTTCTCTTCTTTCTTTCTTTCGTTGTTCTTTGGAAACCCTAGCCGCCACTTTGTTTTCTGCTAACACATAAAATCTTGGTGCTTGAGTGTGATCCTCCGTATGGATTTCTATTAGAGATAATCACACATTGTGAATATAGTGGCTTGACATTTGACTCTCGTGGTGTTTGATCAAGAGGATTGCTAGATTGAGCCTCAGACGAGAAAGGAAAATTTTAACAACAGGGACTCACGGGAAAGGTGATCTTCTTCTCTTTATGTCTTGTTTTCCATACGTATGCGGATCCTGGGATGATATATTATTCTTATTTTTCCATTGCACCATATATGATATGCTTGAGATATTCTAACAGGGTGGACTAAGCCCTTAAGTTGGTCTTAGATTAAGGTTGAATAAGGAATCCCTCCATGCTTCAAGCCTTCAAGAAGAATATTCATTCATGTTAAAATGTGTAATAATGTTGTTCTTGTTCTTACAATACAAATTATTATATAATAGTGTTCTGTTTCTGAACTAAAACACTTTTAAATATTATAAAAATGACCCCAAAAATAGCTTTAAAATGTCAGGGGTTCGGATCCATAGCAGGGTTAGCACTGGGTAGGTCTTCTATGGATGGCACCGGGTCCATTCTAGAAGAACAGGACCTGTTCAGAAAAAGTCAGAATCAAAATGAGGCTTTTTCCAGTACATAGCTAGCACCGGGTTTGTTCTGTTGGAATAGTACGTCCGTCAAAATTTGAAGAATTTTGGCAGATCACAACCGGCGCTTGGTAGGGCTACTCTGGCCGACACCGGATCCATTCTGCTGGGCGACATTTTTGCACGAACTGCTTCCGTTTGACGTCCTTTGTACACTAGCAGCATGTAGATATGAGCTTGTAATGAGCTTGTAGATATGCTTGAAGATTGTGTTGGAATTGTTTGAAAAGGGCTGTCGTCAACGGATCGGGCAAGCTTGGCTTTGTTTCGATTTTGTCCTCTCCCCCTTCTTGACCTTGATCCCCGTGGCCAGATTGATTCCTATCTTGATGTCTTCAACTTATAGGTGTAATGATGAAAGTATCCTTATACGTAACACCCATCATTGAGATAGGAAATTTGTATCAACACATTTCTCAATGTCATATAGTATCCTTTAATATCTAATTCATAACTTTTCAGTATGTAACCACTTTTCTTAGGGAGCAATCCAAAAAGTATACATATTTGGTCACGTTTCCCAAGGTCTTAGATTATTTAGATTATCCTAAACAATCATAAGGAAGTGATATCTTCACTAAATGAAGCATAGAAATTTTATTATATAAGTTTGTCTTAATTTACTAGTACAATACACCCAACCTATAAGATTATTAACCATGTGCTAAGACCCCACCTATCATATGTCAAAGTGTACAACTCTAGCTTTACTGGACTACTAACTTATATTTATGTCTAAAGGTACTTGTCATAGTAACAGCAATAAACGAGTTGTTATTTATAATAGTACTTTTTATAAAGATTATTATCGCGCGGTCTACTTCTACGTATTCTAATTACGCTTACACTATTGGCACGAGAGGACTACTCACTAGTCAAAGGTAAACTATTCTCCATTTAAAAACTATAGTGTAGTGACCTTGACGAACTGCCCAACTTCATCAATTGATCAAGAACATTTTTATTTGTATGTTAGTAACCCATGATCTACACCCTATTATGAAAGCATGACCCAATCACATCGATCACTTACTAACATACTTAAACCTTAATGTGCAAATATATGTAAATTAACAACTATTAATTAAATGAAATATTTTATTAATTTCGAAGTACAGAAATACATAGTTCATTTTGGGCATACAATCTATTAATCTCTCACTTGGATTAAATGGATTATGATAGTCTATATGTGCCCACCCCTATGACGTCTAGATGTTTTCTGAGTAGCTTTTCTGTAAAAAACTTGGTAAAAGTATATACTAAATTTTTTAAAGAGGAAATATGATCAACCACTATTACTTGTTCGTGGATGAACTCTCAGATTAGGTGATATTTTCTCTCAATGTGCTTGCCCATCCTATGGTTTCTTTGGTTCCTTGTATTGTGACACAATTCCAGAATTGTCACATTATATAATAATATGCATGTCTATTTGCGGTACAACTCTAAGTTCTATAACAAACATCTAGAGCCAAACCGCTTCTTTAGAAGCTTCTAAAGCTGTCACATACTCAGCTTCCATGGTAAAATCAGCATTGCATGATTGCTTAACACTCCTTTATGAAATATCCCTTCTAGACAAAGTGAAAATATATCCACTAGTAGATTTTCTTTCATCTTTATTTGCTTGAAAATCTGAGTTAGTGTAACCAATAGGAACTAATTCATCAGCTCTGTAGATAAGCATATTTTCTATAGTTCATTTCAAGTACTTGAGTATATGCTTTACAATTTGCCAATGTTCTTCCCTTGGGTTTGACTGATATCTGCTAACCATGCCTATACCAAATCAGATATCTGGCCTAGTACAATCCATACTACCAAAGGACACTGTTTGGAGAATCCTATTTGGCCTTACTACCAAATCCTATACCAAATCAGATATCTGGCCTCACTACCAAAGTATAAGGAATCCTACTCATTCTTTCTTTTTTTTCTTATGTTATAGGACACTGTTTGGAAAATAGGGTTAATCCATGCCTATAGAGTATGATTGCCACTTTACATTGATCTATGTTAAACTTGGCCAATATCTTGTCAATATAAGCAATTGAGATAAGTCTAATATTCTTTGCTTCTTATTTCTAAGAAGCTTTATACCAAGAATATAGCTAGCTTTTCTAATATCCTTTATACCAAATTGACTTGATAGCTAAACCTTTATAGATGATAATATCCCTACATTATTTCCAATTTGTAGAATGCCATCTATATAGAGTCCTATAAAGGACACATTATTTCCGTTTGACTTCCTAGACATACATGGTTTATTCACTTTTTGTATGAAACCATAAGACTTTACAGTCTCATCAAAACATATGTTCCATGCAAATGATGCTTGCTTAAGTCAATAAATGGACTTCTTTAGCTTGCATACTATATGTTCTTAGCCCTTCATAATGAAACTTTCATGCTGGGTCATATAGATATTTTCACTAAGATAGCCATTTAAAAAGGCTATCTTGACATTCATTTGTCATATCTCATAGCCATAATGACATGCGATAGCCAAGAGAATGCAAATAGACTTAAGTATGGCAATAGATAAAAAGTTCTCCTCATAATCGATCCCTTCTTTTTTACTATAATCTTTTGCAACAAACCTTGCTTTATAGGTTTTGACTTTAGTATCTATCTATATCACTTTTCTTTTTTTATACCAATTTACACCATATGGGTTTAATCTCTTCAATTGTAGTGATAGGATCCCAAACTTGATTGAGATAAACAGACTCAGCCTCAGCATCCATTTCTATTTGCCATTTGTCTGCATCAATATCAGTAATGGCCTCATCGTATTTAGTGGGATCTTGTTCCTGATGGTCGGAGACTACCTCAAAAGCCTCTCTTACCCATCTTTCTGGAACCCTAAATATGCTTCCACTACGATGTGGGTCAATTTGTATAGGAATATTTGGTTGTTTCTTTTCTGGTTCGTCAACTAGTATTTTAGAAGTTGAAGTGTCACTCAACTTCTCTTCTAATTCTACATTACTTGAAACCATAATGGAGACAATTTGTTCATCCTCTAAGTATTTAGTATTAGTGCTTTTAGTTCTTGGGAATGATAAAAGTATCCACCCCTTATTCCTTTTAGATACCCTACAAATTAGAATAATTCTGATATTGGGTCTAGCTTACTTCCCTTAGTCAATACATAAGTTGGATAAACTAATATTATGTAGTTATATTGTATTACATATGTTGGGTGATTTTTGGATAGATCATGTTATAATTTAATGCAATATGATGTTTATTTGGGTAATTTACTCTCTTTTGCGATTATTTGATCTTTCTAGGGACTTAACCAAAAAACACATAAGTTGCGGGGTTGAAGAAGAAAATTTCGAAAGATCTCAGTAGGAGAGTTCAATTAGGGGCCAGATTCATCAATTATGGGCCAGATTGAACTCTCTAACGGATTCCAGCGAAGATAAAAGCTGAAAAGAGCAAATATTGGAAGGTTAAGCAATTAGAGATGGCTTTTGTTCATTTTCTTTTGACATTAGCTTTAGGTATTATTTTCCTGGGTATTTTGGTTGTAATTTGGAGAGGGTTTTCCAGTGTTAGACACATATTGGAGGCTACTCATGGACAAACTAGGAGATTGTATTAGGATACTGTGATGTTTTCTCGTACATTCTCTTTTAATTTGTTCTTGAATTTCTATTCAATTATGTATTAATTTCTTATTCTAAGGCCTTGATGTAGCGAGTATTGATTATTATATTATCTTGTGATTCCATTATTTAAAGGGTGTTACTAAATCTTTGCCTGGTTATTGTACTCAAAGCAATTGAATGCCTTATCACCATTTAGATTGGTTTATCATTAACTAGGAAAATTCAAAAGATGACTTAGTTAATTAGGACAGGTAATCAAACCACAAATTACATGTGAAATAAAAATATATTTGCATGGTTTGTGAGATCATTATGATGTCATGTTCTTGAATGCGTTCCTTTGAATTGAATTCAACATAGAAATATAGTTAGGTTATATGGAGGAATAGAATTAATATACCTTGAAAAAGGATATTGGTTAATTTTGACATTGATTAACTGATAAGGTACACTCTAGAATAACAGGTCACTTTGGAAATATAAGAGTTAATCTAGTGAAATCATGTGCCTTAGATCATTTCATTACAATCTTTATCTGGGAAGAAGTGCTAGTTTAATTATTTCAATTTAACTCTCAAAACAACAATCATTGGAATATTTGTTTTCTTTTAATTCAAGTTAAGGAGTTTTAATTTCTAATCTTTATGAGACGACCTTGTTACTATAAACAAAATCTAGTACACTTGCTAGTGCTCTGAATTGGTTATCACAATACCTTGAGATGATTTATACTAGGCTTATGTTTAGTCGACATCTCATAAGTTGTTCTAGGTACTAACTTAGAAGGCACCAAGTTTTAAATGTATGATGCTTTCTCTAGAGCCTACCCCCAAAAAGAAATAGAAAAAGCTGCATGACTTATCATGCTTCTAACTATTTCCATCAATGTTCTATTTCTTTTCTCAATTACTTTATTCTACTAGGAAGTACCAAGTATATTTAGTTTGGATATTATTCCCAGATGTAACAAGTAGTCCTTTAGTTTGCCGGGATGATACTCTCCACTATGATTCGATTTTAGCTTCTTGATTAGTTTACCTATTTAAAGCTCTACCTCAGTCTTAAACTCCTTGAATTTATCAAAGAAGTCAGATTTACGCCTTATTAAGTAAACATAATCAAAACACATGTGATCATCCATGAACATGATAATGTGTACATAACCTCCTCTAACAGGTATAGACATAAGGCCATAAACATCAGATTGAACTAACTATAGTATTTCTTTGGTCCTTTCTATCTTTTGAGTAAATGGCCTTTGGTCATTTTACCCATAATCTAGAATTCACACTAATGCCATTTTTCTAATTTTAACAAGCCCAATGGCCTATTTTAGATTAACCTTTGAATTTGAATAGGATTTATATGCCCTAATGTTAAGTTCCATAAATGTGTGTTATTTGATGTGGCATTTCTCTTCTTATTATTAGGTTCCATTTGAGTATTACTTATTTGATGACTAATAGGATTAAATAGAAAAGATTGCCATATTTGTTTCTAGAACAAATAATTTTTCTACCTCTACTGATTGAAATACCAGAATGGAAAGAAATAGAATGTCCTAGATTAATCAATCTCAAACCTGAAATTAGTTTCTGTTTAAAACTAGAAACATATAAAATATCTTTTAAAACTAAAACGCTATTACAATCAAATATAAGTTCTAAGTATCACACTGCTTTAGCCCACACTTGTGCTTCGTTGCTCACTCTAAGTCTATGTTCTCCCCTACTGAGTCGTCCTATCTTGTTGAACCCTTTCAAGGAGTTACAAATATAGTCAGTGGCTCCGAAATTAACAATCCAAGTGAATGATGATCCAACCATCAAAATAGACTCTAAGTAAAAAGTAATACCTGAAGAGGATTTGGTCAAAAAGTCTGAACAATCTTTGTTGAAGTGCCCCTTCTTGTCACACTTGAAACATTTATCCTTGGGTTTCATAGTGGGCTTGGAAGGGCCAGGCATAGATCTCTTGTGCTATGCCCCGGCATTATTCTGGGCCTTCTACTAGTTGAACTTGGGCTAGGCTCTAGTTCTAAGTAATGAAAGTCTTTATTAAAAGGCTTCATGATTTTCTTAGCAGCCTGTAGTTTTTCATCACCTTTGCCAAAGACATACTCAAACTTTTTTATGATGTAGTTTACTTTGAATTGAGAGTATGTGTAACATCCCGCCTTAAGCCATCTTAAAAATAGGAGATTTTTACTATGTTTGTGATCTTTTGAATTTTCTTGTATTTTATAAAGTTATTTTCTTTTATTTTCATGAAAGACATTATTTATAAAAATAAATATTTTATGCAAACTATATTTTACTATATATTATATTTGATAAAATGATATATTTCATATGTTATATTATCTATTACAATTAAATTATACTTTATAGGAAATATTTTGATTATTATTATTATTATTATTATTATTATTATTATTATTATTATTATTATTATTATTATTATTATGTTCTAAAAGCTTCTAAAGTCTTCTTCTAGTTTCCAAAAGCTATTTTATAAAGTAGCCATGTGGTCCACAAGGGTTTTTGGTGGTTGCCCATTTTAGTTGACAAGTTTGACCAATTTTGACCTAGTTTGACTAGGCTTTGACCATGCAAGACCAATTTTGACCATGAAACATTCATGCATCTCCCATTAGTTTCTTCTATATTCTTCTTACTTCTACTAATTTCTATAAGTTTCTAATGAATTCCAAAGTATTCTACAAGTGATGAGTCATCACCTAAAGCCTTCTAGAAATTGCGAGTCATCATTCCATGTGCATCACTTACATTTTAAAGCTTCCTACTCAAGTGTTTTACATAAGTCATGACAAAAGCATATGATGTAAGCCCATACATAAGCAAAGCTTCCACCCTAAGCTTCACAACACCAATAAATAGAGGAGGAAGGAAGAAGAACAAGATGAGAAGGAAGAAGCAAAAGAGAGAGAAAGAAAGAGAGTGGCGAAATAGAGAGAGACAAAAAGAAGAAAGAAGAAAAGAGAAAGGAAGAGAGAAAGAGAAATCTGAAAGAGAGAAGAAGAGAGAGAAAAAAAGAAAGAAAATAGATATTAAGAATTTAAACAGATGCTTTGCTTGAGGAAAATAGCTACAAAGAAAGTTGAGTTTCCATTTATTTTACGAAACCATTTTCACAAGTGATTTTCTGAAATATGTGAAAATGAGTATTTTATGAAGCATGGATATTATGTGTCCCACTGAATTCATTTTCATTGTGAAATATGTTATGGTTACATTAATAGGACTAACGTTCCTATGGTATTAATTGAATGGTACTAATTGCACTAATGTTTCTTTCGGAGGTTTTTGTGATGTGAGGTGTGAAAGATAGTAGGACTATTGATCTCCATATGAAGAAACTATTTGTTATGTGTCAAGTATGAGATCTCATGTGTTGTTGACAAGTTATCTTGCGGAAAAATACTGTGAAAGTATTTTATCTGAAAATCACGAGCAAACATAGGACTCACTGAGTGTTTTTGCACTCACAAGATTTTCTACATGTTTTTAGGCTATGTGGTCCAGGTTGGTGATTATAGTGTGCAGTGGAAGTGTGATGATAAAGAAATAGGCAATATAATATATTATATGTTTAAATTTGAAATATTGTAAGAAGAATTCGAAGTCCATGTATTTTAGGATTTTCCTATGAATAAATTCCCTATTTCAAAGTTATAGTATGATTCCACTGCAAATTAAGTTATTAATCGTGATAGAGACCCCTTGTCTGGGAGATCAGACGGGGCGTCATCCACGAAGTCAAAGCCCACTATGATATGGAATATGTGGGGTGTTACAATTAGTATTAGAATTGTAGGTTTAGTGATTTAAGAGCTATTGACTTGAGTTATAGATAGTATCAGAAAAATATGTTATCAATTTAGGAGATATAAATGGTATTTGAAATTTTAGGTGAATGATTTTGGAGTATAATTGGTATTAGAGAGTTAGACTATTTTAAGTTTGAGATCTTCAGTTTATGCTTTTTAGCGATATAAATATTTTCAAATTTTGAGGGCGAAGTTTCTTAAATGAGGGGAGATTGTAAAATCTCGCCTTGGGCCGTCTTAAAAATAGGAGCTTTTTACCACCTTTGTGATATTTTGAATTTTCTTGTATTTTATAAAACTACTTTCTTTTATTTTCATGAAAGTTATTATTTATAAAAGCAAATATTTTATGGAAACTATATTTTACTATATATTACATTTGATAAAATGAAATATTTCATATGTTATATTATCTATTTCTATTAAATTATACTTTATAGGAATTTTTCGATTATTATTATTCTTATTATTAGTAGTAGTAGTAGTATATTATGCTCCCAAAACTTCTAAAGTCTTCATCTATTTTTCAAAAGCTATTTAATAAAGTAGCCATGGGGTCCACAAGGGTTTTTGGTGGTGACCAAATTTGACCAAGTTTTGACCATGCAAAACTAATGTTGACCATCCAAGATTCATACATCTTCCATTATTTTCTTCTATATTCTTCTTACTTTGACTAATTTCTAAAAGTTTCCAATGAATTCTAAAGTATTCTACAAGTGATGAGTCATTACCTAACGCTTTCTAGAAATTGTGAGTCATCATTCCATGTGTACGAATTACATTTCAAAGCTTCCTACTCATGTGTTTTAAATAAGCCATGACAAAAGCATATGGTGTAAGCCCTTAAATAAGCAAAGCTTCCACCCTAAGCTTCATACCACCTATAAATAGTCGAGGAAGGAAGAAGAACGTACAAGATGAGAAGGAAGAAGAGAGAGAGAGAGAGAGAGAGAGAGAGAGAGAGAGGTGAAATAGAGAGAGAAAGAAGAAGAAAGGAGAGAGAAAGAAAGAAAGAAAGAAGAAAAGAGAATGGAAGTGAGAAAGAGAAATTCGAAAGGGAGAAGAAGTGAGAGAGAGAAAAAAGAGAGAAAATAGATATTAAGAATTTAAACAGATGCTTTTCCTGAGGAAAACAACTAGAAATCAAGGTGAGTTCCCATTTATTTTACGAAACCATTTTCACAAGTGGTTTTCTGAAATATGTGAAAATAAGTTTTTTATGAAGCATGGATATTATGTGTTCCACTAAATTCATTTTCATTGTGAAATATGTTATGGTTATGTTCATGGGACTAATGTTCCTATGATCTTAATGGAATGGTACCGGTTGGACTAATGTTTCTTTTGGAGGTTATTGTGATGTGAAGTAAGAAAGATAGTGGGACTATTGATCTCCATATGAAGAAACTATTTCTTATGTGTCAAGTATGAGATCTCATGTGTTGTTGACAAGTTATCTTGTTAAAATATAACGTGGAAATATTTTATACGAAAATCACAAGTACACACAAGACTCACTGAATGTTTTGCACTCACACGATTTTTGTACATGTTTTTAGGCACTATGGTTCAAGTTGGTGATTAGAGTGCGCAGCGGAATTGTGATGATGAATAAATAGGCAATATAATGTACTATATGTTTAAATTTGAAATATTGTAAGAAGAATTTAAAGTCCGCGTATTTTGGTATTTTCCTATGAAAAAATTCCATATTTTGAAGTTATAGTATGATTCCACTGCAAATTAAGTAATTAATCGCTACATAGACCCCTTGTCTAAGAGATCAGACGAGGCGACATCCCATGAAGTCAAGGACTAATATGATATGGAATATGTAGGGTGTTACAATTGGTATCAGAGTTTTAAATTTAGCGATTTGGAAGCTATTGACTTAAGTTACAGATAGCATCAGAACAATATGTTATTGATTTGGAAGATATAAATAGTATCAGAAATTTTTTGTGAATGATTTTGGAGTATAATTGGTATTAGAGAGTCAGACTATTTTAAGTTCGAGATCTTTAGTTTATGATTTTTAGAGATATAAGTATTTTCAGATTTTGAGGGTAAAATTTCTAAGGGAGAGGAGATTGTATCATCCTGCCTTGAGCCGTCTTTAAAATAAGAGATTTTTACCACTTTTGTGATCTTTTGAATTTTCATGTATTTTGTAAAGCTATTTTATTTTATTTTATTTTCATGAAAGTCATTATTTATAAAAATAATTATTTTATGCAAACTATATTTTACTATATATTATATTTGATAAAATGATATATTTCATATTTTATATTATCTATTTCTATTAAATTATACTTTATTGGAAATATTCGATTATTATTAATCTTCTTATAATTATTATTAGTATATTATGTTCTAAAAACTTCTAAAGTCTTCATCTAGTTTCCAAAGCTATTTTTTAAAGTAGTCATAGGGTCTACAAGGGTTTTTTGTGGCTGCCCACTTCAGTTGCCAATTTTGACCAACTTTAACTGAGTTTGACTAGGCAAGACCAATGTTGACTATGCAAGATTCATGCATCTTCTCTTATTTTCTTCTATATTCTTCTTACTTCCACTAACTTCTATAAGTTTCCAATGAATTCTAAAGTATTCTACAAGTGATGAGTTATCACCTAAAGCTTTCTACAAATTGTGAGTCATCATTCCATGTGTACCAATTACATTTCAAAGCTTCCTACTTAAGTGTTTTACATAAGCCATGACAAAAGCATATGATGTAAGCCCTTACATAAGCAAAGCTTCCACCCTAAGCTTCGTAACACCTATAAATATGGGAGGAAGGAAGAAGAATAAGATGAGAAGGAATAGGCAAGAGAGAGAGAGAGAGAGAGAGAGAGAGAGAGGTGAAATAGAGAGAGAAATAAAGAAGAACGAAGAAAAGAGAATGGAAGAGAAAAAGACAAACCTAAAAGGCAAAAGAAGAGAGAGAGAAAAATAAGATAGAAAATAGATATTAAGAATTTAAACAGATGCTTTGCTTGAGAAAAATAGCTAGAAAGCAAGGTGAGTTCCCATTTATTTTACGAAACCATTTTCACAAGTGATTTTCTGAAATATGGTAAAATGAGTATTTTATGAAGCATGGATATTATGTGTCCCACTGAATTCATTTTCATAGTGAAATATGTTATGGTTATGTTCATAGGACTAATGTTCCTATGGTATTAATGGAAGGGTACTAGTTGGTCTAATGTTCCATGTGAAACCCTACCTAAAGCTAACCCTAGAGTAAGGGGGTCGGGATGCATATCATATTTTCTTGCATGAATATATATATATATATATATATATATATTTGAATGATTTTATGTGCTTTAGAATTATAATTTATAGTCTAGAAGGCTTAGTTATGCTTAATGAGTAGGAAGGGTAAAATGGTAATTTTTGCTTAAGATCAAAATAGGAAGATAGCTTGGGGATTAAATAGAAAGAATATTTGGGAGAGAAAATAAGAACAAGAGTTATTTTAGTTTAGTGGTTAGAGCCTTGGAATTAATCTCTAAGGTCTTGAGTTCAAATCCCATTATTTATGCTTTTGTCATGATTATTTTAATTTAAGGTGGAATTTTCGTCCCTTGCATTCCATAAGTAAAAATAGGAGAGTTGTCCTAGGGGAGTCATGAAGGGAGTGTACTAATCCTATTCTTATGTCCTAAAAAGTATTCTTAAGGGATTCATGTCCTTTTATTTCCAAGCTTACCTTAAATTCCTTACCAATTAAATTTGTTCAATTTATTCAAATCTATATTTTGATTCCAAAAAATTTAGCAAGGTTTATTGGCCTTTAAATTTCGAAAGTAATTCTTAGAGGTTGGAGATTGGACTGAAAATAGGGAAGGAGTTAAGGAAGGTACCCCAAGAGAAATTAATCTCCATGGTTGAGCCTTCAAACTCTACTCCATAGTGTTCATCTTTTCCATGGAAGAAATCTGAAATTTTTCCAGATTCTTGGGCAGCCTAGCTGTCAAAAACCTTAGCCATCTTCCTTACTCAATTGCTGCCACAAAAATGGCCAACTCACTCAGCTTAAAGACTGAACTTCTTTGCCAAAAACTGGACTGCACAAAGCTGTGCAAACCAGAAAAAAATTCTAGATAGCTTCGATGCATAGCAGTAAAACAAGCTGTTTCTTCTACCCTTCAAACCGGTAAATTACCTCTGCTTTTCCTCCATATAGAAGGCTGGAAAAAAACCTTATAGGTCCCTCAAATACCTCTCCAAACCCTTTGCAAACTGGCTGGAACCTTGCAGAAAAACTGCACAGCAAATTCCAGCAAACAATTCGAATCTCAACCAGAAAATTCCAGCCTTGCTCCCTCTTCAAGCCATGTCCGAAAATCACCTCAAACTTCTGTGAGTTTACCTTTGTTCAGCCATGAACTGAACTCTATTACCCCCTCCACTGACCTTACATGATTAGACTCCATATCCACTCCTCAAAATTCTCTTATAATCACTCTAATCAAACTTCCATTTGAAGTTAAAAAATTCTAGCAATTGCTCCATGAAAACACCCTTGGATTAAGCTTCCAAAAACCAGAAATTCTCCCACCATTGAACTCAGAATTTTGGCCAGTCTTATAGCTCCTTCAACCCTCATTCATTTCAGCAAACCAGCCTGCTCCATTGTAGCTCCAAGGAACCTCTATCAATCAAACATCATTACCATATCTTTTACCTTAAAACACTCCACAAATTTCTCCATTTGAATTCCAACAACCAGATTTCTCTCTTCCCTCTAATCTGAAAATCAAAATCCTAGAACCTTCTCAATCATTTGGCCAACCCCTTCAGTAATTTCGTCCAGTACTTCTCTCCAATTCTCTTCATTTTCACCAAGAACACCAAGAATACACACTACCTTTCTTCAAGCCTAAGACCACTCTAAACACCACCAATCCCTCCCAAAAATTTCAGAACACACCTACATACTCCCTAGAGTCCATTTCTGGATTTTATAACATCAAATCTCGAAAACCAAAATTTGTAATCGGATAAAAAACCAGAATTTTCCTTGAAGTCTCAAGAACATCATCAAGGTAACCAAGAACAACTTTTGCTCATCTTCTTTCCTTCAATCTTTAACATGTCATACTAATATTCTCTCTCTCTCTCTCTCTCTCTCTCTCTCTCTCTCTCTCTCTCTCTCTCTCTCTCTCTCTCTCTCTCTCTCGCCCGAAATGGTTGCTACAACCATGGCCATTTTCCTTCTCCTCTCTTGGACGGTTTAAGCCTCTCAAGCATGTGGATCTCCTTAAATCTTCATCGAGATAGTCATCAACCAAGTATTTCTCTTTAATCTTCTCTTCAATTCTAAAGTTATGTCTCTTAGATGTTGATAGAAAGGGATAGAGTATGATTGGGGATTGAGTATATGCTTATGTATGAAGGAATTGAGATTGGAGCATGAGAATATTTGGCCATGGTTAAGCTTTATGAAATTCCTTGTGGATCGATGCATGTTCTTCATGTCTTAAATGAGTATGAATGTTTAAGCATGCTAGATATTATGTTACCTTTGGTGAATAGGATATTATGTTCTTATTTTCATTGAAGCCATGAGTATGATTATGCTTAGAAGAGATTTGGCCATGCGATAGTAGGTATGGATTTAAGCCTTTATTCATGAGTAGGATAGTTTGTTGATTAATGTTGGGGTATATGTTCATGATTCTTGTTGGCAATAGGAAAATTATGATCATAACCTTGTTGATCCTAAGTTATTTTAATTAGTCAATTTATTACGATAATTAAAATTAATACTATATTTTCCTCCAAAGATTTCGAAAACCTTAGGAAGTTTTGGAATTGGAATATTAAATGAAATAGTGATATTTTAGCCAAATAAATGATATCTTTTGTAATATATAAATATTTATATATGATAATAACAATAAATAAAACCTTTTATATAAATAATAATAATAATAATAATAGGTAAAATATTAATCTTGTAGGCCATATATTCATAAATATCATATTTATTTGCTAATCAAGATTTAATAAAATTTATTTATTATTGATTTTACTTATTTTTTATCTATTAATTTTTAATTAAGAGATTAGTAGTAATTTAATATTCACTTTAAAATTATTATTTAAGAATGACCATTTATTAATATCACCAAGAACTTAGGATTCTTCACCAATGAAACCCTGGTTTATTTATTAACAACAACACTTAAGATTTATTATTTGAGCCTATAACTTCTTAGTAATCATTTTACAACCCCTAGTTATTTTAAAGCTAGTATTATTTTATAAAAGCCTTTATCCTCTAGCCTTAAAGCTTAGGACATTAGGGCCATAATTGTAATAAGTTGAACTAGGATTATTTGTAGAATCGAATATAGCTTGAGTATAACCATATGACTTGTGTTTACCCCAGGCGGGGTTAGGTCAGCTTTAGAAGATTCTTGATTTTGATCAAGCAACGGATCAGGTAAGCTCCTGTATAAACTTATTTGATGACAAAAAGGTTACTATGGCAAGCCAAACGTGAAGTGTATGGATACTCATTTTGTAAAGGCAATTAAGGACTGTTTCCTTTCTTGTTCAGTCAAACAAATCATTTGAAAACCAAATAAGCAGTTTTGCACAAACACTATACTCTTTCTAAAACCTAACTTTGACACGAATTTTAGAAACCCTTAATTGTTATTTCCAAATAAAGTAATGTTTTATCAATTTTCTCCCAAGTGGGACAATCAATGTTGAGTACTTAATAAGGGTAGACTACTAGGACTAGTCTTTGAAGGGTTAAGGTAAGTCTTTCTGTAGGTGGCCACCTCTGAGAGGTGGGTCCTTCATAGATAGGATGCCAGTCCAGTAGGTCATGCCGGTCCAAGCTAACAAGTTTCAGTCATGTGGACTATGTGTTTCCAGAGTGGACAACCGATAAGTTTGGGTGTTGAGAAGGAGGAGTATCTCACTTGGTAGGCCGATCACCTACCTTTTTGTCAGTTTGCACAAAGTGTGGCATTCTGACCGTTATATGGTTATGGGCCCAATGTGTGGTAATCCATGGCCACCCATTTGAGTGGTTGTATTTATTTGTGCATATGTATTGTATTTTAACCTTATTTAATGCTTGCCAGTACTTTCTTTTATACAATTTTTACAACTTGCATACATGAACTGTTTTACCTAAAACACTCAAAGCACACACGGGCTTACTGAGATTTTTATCTCATCACCTTTTATGCCATGTTTTCAGGTCAATCCTGCTGTGGAGATGAGTAGCTTGATTTGTTGCCTGCTTTGAAGACTTTTTGTTATTTATTTTATGTGTTAATTTGAGAGGTGATAGTAATCATTTTATTTAGGACTTGTTCATGAATTTTTGGATTGTAATAAGTTTAATTTTAAAGTATTATTTTTATTTTCGTTTGTATGACCTAGTTATAAAGACCCCTTGTCCTTTGGATAGGACGACATCCCCGGCCCTATTGGGCTTAGGTAGAGGGGTGTTACATCCATGTGAAGAAACTATTTGTTATATGTCAAGTATGAGATCTCATGTGTTGTTGACTAGTTGTCTTGCTGAAAAATAACGTGAAAGTATTTTATCTAAAAATCACGAGCACACGGGACTTACTGAGTGTTTTTGCACTCACATGATTTTCTACATGTTTTTAGGCTTTGTGGTTCAAGTTGGTGATCAGAGTGTGCAGCGGAAGCGTAGTGATGAAGAAATAGGAAATATAACATACTATATGTTTAAATTTGAAATATTGTAAGAAGAATTTGAAGTCCATGTATTTTGGGATTTTGTTATGAATAAATTCCCTATTTTGAAGTTATAGTATGATTCTGTTGCAAATTATGTTATTAATCGTTATAAAGATCCCTTGTCTGGGAGATCAGATGGGGCGACATCCCACAAAGTCATGGCCCACTATGCTATGGAATATGTGGGGTGTTACAAGTCATGAATAAATTCTTATGTTGAAGTTAAAGTGTGATTCTCCTACTCATTAAGTTATTAATTCGTTATAAAGACCCCTTGTCTAGGAGATCAGATGGAGCGACATCTCATGAAGTCAAGACCCACTATGACATGGATATGTGGAGCGTTACGGTATGAATCTAGAATAGTCTCAAGAACCATGTCAATTTGGCTCTCAGGATCTAATATTGCCCTTAGGACCTCGGCCTCCTCGAAATGAGCAATTCCCTTAAGTATATACTCATGAACCGATGCCTCCTCGCTATCCTAGTGTTCATTATTGTTTTCTAAGAGCTTCCTGTTTTATAGGCAGGCTATTGTCGGCAAACATAGAGCATAACAATATATTGATATCATATGTAGTAGGCATATTCTCATGATTAGATTGAAGAACGTTGAACATAGAAGCCAACATATAGCATCTAGCCATTTCATTAGCTTTCATCCATGCCTTCTTAGCCTGGCGATCTTGGTCTGTGGAATTTTCTACAATTTCATGACAGTGGTCGGTCAGAACATACTTGTACTCTTCGGCAATGAGTACTATGTTCATATTCCTTTTCTAATCCACATAGTTTGGTTCAATTAGTTTATTCTCCTTGAGAATAATGGATAAATGACTGAAACCAAATATTTCTATTGATTGAAAAAAATCTTCATCTACACAAATGTTTGTTTTGAAAAATATATAAGAAATGCATATTTAAACATCATATTATATTTATGATAAGTTTAACCTATTAAAAAAAATAAAAAATATGAAATTTTTTGCTGTTAGAAAAATTGACAAAGCTTCGTAGGAAGGTTCACAATTTTCTAAGATATGTGTATAACGATCACTAATTAAATAAACTTCCTTAATAGTTAAAAATCCAAAAATAGTTCCATTGATAAGATGGTCACTACTTTCATTGCTTACGGATAATCTAATGTTGATACCTCTAATGTCGGCTGACTAATGCTAGCATATATCCAAAGTTTTAATTATAATTCCTCCGTTAGTTCTAGATTCTCGTGAAAGTCCATCCTATAGGGGGCCATGCTCAGAATAACACGAGAATAGCCATAATCTCTAACAGGAATCCTCAATAGAAGCTATGGTACAAAAATGTAGCGGAAGTTTAAATTTAAATTTTTTTTGAACTAAAGTCTAGGAATACTTACTTCTAGGATGCTTATGTTGAATAACCAGTATCGGATTTAGGTTTGACGGAGCTACTTATATTGAAATATTCACTTGTTCTACGGGAATTCCTACTAATCGTTGGCTCCTTCGCATCTAACACGTACTACGTTTGCTAGCTCTTGGCATTCCAAAGCATTGTTGAAGCTCCTATAGAAAACTACCGATGAAAGTAGAATATAGGATGAATTAATTGAAAGAGATTTAGAGAGCTAAAAAAAGTAAAAACAAAATTGGAGGAAGACTAAGAAAAATGACAACTACTGCAAAGAAAACTGAAAGCTATATCTATATGTTTTCTCATTGCTTGCGTAAAGTAAACCACGCATGCACCAACATACCAAAACAATAGCTTTCCTTTTTCTTTTCTAACACCACCACTATATACCTTTTATTTCCCTTTTTTTTTTCTTTTCTATTTCAAGTGGCTACTAAGGATTCTAAAATCCTTAAGACATCACAACAACCCTTTGGGTCTAGGTTTCATTCAATTAGCCCAAGACTAATTAAATAGCTCGCATGTTATTTAATTGATCCTCTTGGGCCAAAGATAAAATTACTCAAGACAATAATTAACAAATCAATTTAATTTAATTGGCCCAATGATTTGTTCTAGCCCAAATAAATAATTAATGGAATCTTAAAATAATTCTTCCAATATTATTTGCATCTAATAAGCTCATATAGTAAATTAAATTGCTAAGTTTACTTAAGCTACGCTGGGGACCAAAAGACAAATTATTCTTGGCTACTAAAATCATCAAAATACCCTTACTAACAAATAGACATATTTTATTATTTGTCATCATATGAAAATATCGACCCCAAGAATAATATTGCAAGTGCGATATTTTCGACCTGCAGTGTAATGACAAAAATACCCCTCTACGTAATACCAATAGTTGAGATAGGAAAATTATACTAACACATTTCTCAATTACATCAACTATCCTTTGATATCTATAATTTATGACTTCTACTATGTACATACTTATCTTAGGAAACTACCTAAACAACATACATATTTAGTCACATTTCCTAAAGCCTTGGATTATTTAGATTATCCTGAACAATCACATGCAGGTGATACATTCACAAAGTGAAGCATAGAAATTTTAATTATATAAGCCTCTTTTAGGTAACTAGAGTCATATACCTAATAGACAAGGTTATTAGCCTTGGACTAAGACCTCACCCATCATGCATCAAAATGTACAAGTATAGCTTCCCAGACCACCAACTTATACTCAAGTCTAAGGGTAATCTTCTATGTAATAGCAGCAATAAACCAATCTTTATTTATTATAGTACTCTTTATAAAGATTATTATCATGTGATCCAATTCTATGTATTTCAAATATACTTACACTATTAGTGTGAGAGGATTACTCAATAGTCAAAGGTCAACCATTCCCCCATTTGGAAATATAATGATCTAAACCTTGATGAAGTTCCCCACTTCATCAATTGTTTAACAACATTTTTACTTGTATGCTAGTAGCTCATGATCGACACCTTACTGTGAAAGCAAGATTCAATCATGTAGATCACTTGCTAATATACTTATATCATAATCTTATCCTCAAGCAAAACACTTTATTCCAGAAAATCATCAAGAAAGCACAAGCTTTTTATCATTCCAATATTTGAATCATAACAAGGCTTATAACTTCTTTCCAAACTTTAGACGGAACCATGACATTCATTCAACCCTTTGAAAACAATTGCAACTTTAAGGATTTGATAAGACATCACAAAACTCTTGAAATTAAATTAAGCAGATCTATATCTTAGTCTAAGAAAATTATTTCACCCTTCAAGTAAAAACATAGATAACATGAATCATACAAGTCAAGCTACCTATCAACTCAAGCATTATAAATTTAAAAATTGCAAAACTCAAGTAATGATTCAAGGAAAACACTCCAATATTTCCTCCTATTTTTTTTTAATAACTTAGGGAATTAATAGGCTCAAGTGAATAGATTCCTCATTATACGTCGTATTGCGCCCTCCCCCCCCCCCCTTTAGTCATCACTCATCATTTTTTCAACATTTTTCCTCTTTTTTGCATTTGAGAATTAATAGCCTCAAGAAAGTAGATTTCTCTTCACTATCCGTATTGGCCCACATAAAAAGCAAAAACAACAATCAACTCTTTTTTCTCAATTTTCAACTCAAAATCAAATGTTTTTCCACAATTTTTTTTTCATCAAAGATATATTTTTTTCTCACATTCCTGATCACAACTCAAAGGTAAGTAAAGTTTAAACCCATAATACAAAAGTTAGCTAACAACATTTCCCACATTAATCATATTCTCCATATTCAAACTACATGAGTCAAATAATACTCAAACACTAATGCATAAATAAGATTAATCCAAATTCTCAAGTTTTAAAATATCCTATCTAACAAACCAATTTCGTAAAAATCCACCAAATGAATAACAAAATTCATATCCAAGAAAGATAATTACTATCTTGCTAAACAATGAAAAATCACAAAAAGTTTGAAAATTTTCAAAAAAATCAGAAAAATTTAGCACAATGTACACAATATATATGGAAAATATCTTCAATGCTAAACTCTTGTCCCGCACTTAAATTTGATATTGTCCTCAATGGCCAAAAATATTACAATGAAAGCAAAGCCAAAGTACCAAAATTAATAAAATGGAGAGAATAGAGAAAAGAAAATATTTCTATTCTAAATTAGTTCCCACACATGTCAATCAACCACAATGAGTCATTAGAGAAGGGTACTTAACTCAAAAGAAATAAAACAGAATTACATAAATCTAGAGAAATAAAAACAAAAACAAAATAAAGGAAAAGACATGAACGAAAACTAACAAAGATTGTTAAAATTCAAAGGAAACTAAATAAAAGGAAAGTAACAGAAAATAAATTAAAATACAAGTGAGCAAGGAGTAAATCAAGAGTCCTCCTCCTCCTCCTCCTTCTCCTCCTCCTCCTCCTCATCATCATCATCATCATCATCATCATCATCATCATCATCATCATCATCATCATCATCATCATCATCATCATCATCATCATCATCGTCAACATCGTCAGGATCACCGGTAGCTCTACTAGTGGATGCACAAGTGGATTGTTAGATCAAAGTCGCAAAATTCTGCTCGTGGGCATCTTAACGGCAATAGGGGTTAGTAATGGAGTCTCGTAGTTGGAGGAGGATGGTCATTTGGCTCTCAGTTGGGCCTCCACTCATGCCTCAAAATTAGCACTAGAATGAGAACTACTTGTACGGCTACAAGGTCGAGTAGGCTACTCATCCAGCTCATTCTCATCAGGGGGAAGTTCCACCATCCCCAGATGTTGGACCTCATAAAACTTCTTCCACCTTCTCTTTCTTTCATCATAACGATAGCCACACCGAACTAAAGTATGCTCAATCACTAAGTCTCGGTTAGTGGTTGGCTCACTAAGCTCTCCAACCTCTAAAGTCATGTAAAATACGCCTAATGACCAAGGGGAATTTTAGGGCTTTGACTGGGATGCGAAAGGAAACAACCTCCCATATGGACTAAATAATGATAGGAGTAAAGGGGATAGGCTTACTCCTCATCATCTTCTCAAGAATGTAAACATCAAGGACCTTAGACTTATTGAAACCATTAGCCTTAGGATAAATATTAAAAGAGAAAATATAGACTAGGGCATGCAATTGAGCCTCAAGATCATTATTGGAGTAGTAGCGATACTGGTCCATTTGCCCCTTTCTCCACATTAGTAAACTAGTCCTCACAGCAGTCATATTTGAAGTAAGATCAGAAAGGATCTTTTGATTATTATGGTCCACAGCTATCCATGGACCATCATCAGGTACACCCAAGACCCTTACTAGTCTAGCCATATCGAACTCAATTGGCACCCCTGACGTGTTTAGATTTGGGTATAAAAATTATATAAAAATAAGCATATTCCTAATCAAGTTTAAATTAAAATGTTAACCCCAAATTACACATATGAGCAATCATATCATCATTAAGCATAGCATAGGGTTCAAACGAGTGTTGATCCTCCAGGAACAAGTATACATTAATCATTTCTCTTTTATTATTTAACCGACTCAATAAAGTGAAAAAGAAATAAAAAGAAAAATAAAATAAAAGAGTATGTACATGTCAAGGATGGAGAATTATATAACTCAAACCAATATTTTGACAAACATGATCTTAAAATACCTAATCATCATCATAACTAATTATTCTCTTGGCATCATGAAGGATTAAGATAGATTCATTTCTTTGGTCAATCTACAAAATCATTATCTTCTAGATAAATTAGCATTACTTGGTCTCGTCTAAACTAATTTACCTAAAAGATGTATTAAACACAATCCTTGGTTAAATTTCCGTGGTCTCGGTAAACTTAAAATATGAAGCTAACTAATGAATCCTTAGTCTATGCAGATATCAATTAACCTTTAATTACTTAGTTCTTAGCAATTAACCCCTTTGGTCCAACAAGTTAATAGACAACAAATATGAAATCAATAAATTGAAACCACTATCAACCCCTTTGGTCCAGCAAGTTAATGGAAAGAAACAACCAACTAATCTCATAATCAGCACAAGTAATTAAATACCAAGAATAACAATCAATTAATTAAAAGATCAAAATAACTCTAAAAATGATGAATACCTAAATAATGTCAAATTACAATAAAATAATTAATACATCATTGCTCAAGAAAAAGAAAACAATGGAAAAGAAAGCACTCATAGACAAGTCTCCTACTTCTTCCTTTGTAGACGCTCATGTACAATCCTCCTTGATTTGAAGAATTCCTCCTTTAATTTGAGTGATTTTCTGTTCTGATATGTGAATCCTCCTTTTCCCCTTGTGTTTTCCCTCTATTTATAGGCTTTTGAAGTGCCTAAATTCGTTTCTCTAGGGTTTCTGGCCGACTAGAAGTAGGATAATACTAAAACTCTGCAAATTGCCAAAAATTGCATGCAAAAATCGAGGCCAGCCTCAGCTTCAAGGCATAGCTGGCACTGCCTCCGACCTCCTAGCCGGCATCGGTTGTGGTCTGTCTCTTGATAAGGCCTAAATTAGTCATATATTTCCTAGTTATTTGAAGCTATTTTGTGATAAATTTTGTTCAATAACTGGTCATTTTCTTTCATATTTTAAATTTACCTTAGAAAGTTATTTTGTTTATTATTTCAGATTTTAAGGGTAAAATAAGACAAAAACGTCGCAATACAGACTAGAGACGGTGCCAACCAGGACAGGGGAAGCGACACCGACCACGTGCTACTGGCATGCACTTCAAGGCAACAAAAAACCAGTGAAATAGAGTGAAATAGAACCAAACTGGCACTGGTTGGGAGGCTAGAGGCGGCGCCAGCTATATTCTGGAAGGATTGGAGTGAAAATCAAGAAAAATTGATGAATGAATAATGGAATAGAACACAACCAGTGCCGACTAGGAGGCCAGAGGCAGCATCGGCTATGCCCTGATGTTGAGATGGTGCCTCAATTTTCATGCGCAGTTTTTGATAATTTGCAGAGTTTTAGTATTTTCCTACTTCTAGTCAGCTAGAAACCCTAGAGAAACGAATTTAGGCCCTTCAAAAGCCTATAAATAGAGGGAAAACACATGGAAAAGAGGAAGGATTTGCAAATTAGAATAGAAAATCACTCAAATTAAAGGAGGAATTCTTCAATTCAAGGAGTATTGTACAAGAGGGTTTACGAAGGCAGAAGAAGGAGGCTTGTCTAATAAAATATATATTTGAATTATTTTATGTGCTTTGGATTCGTGATTTATAGTCTAGAAGGCTCAATTGTGCTTATTGAGTAGGAATGGCAAAATGGTAATTTTGCTTGAAGTGAAAATAGGGAGATAGCTTGAGGGTTAAATAGGAAAAATATTTGGGAGAGAAAACAGGAAAAAGAGTGGTTGTGGTTTAGTGGTTAGAGCTTTGGAATAAATCTTTGAGGTCTTGACTTCAAATTCCATCCTTTTAGTTTTAGCATGATTAAATTTTATTTTAGATAAGTAGGCTATTTTCAGCCCTTGCTTGCCATAGGGAGGAGTAGGAGTGTTGTCCTAGGGGAGGCATGAAAGGAATATCCTAATCCTACTCTTATGCCCTATAAAAATTCTTAAGGGATTCATACCCTTTTTGCTCTCTAGCTTACCCTAATTCTTTATCAATTAAGTTGCTCAATTTATCCAAACCATTTTATTTCTAGAAAATTCCAGCAAGCTTCCTTGATCTTGGAGTTTCAAAAATGTCTATGTGAGGATAGCATATTGACTGAAAATGGGGAAGGGGTTATGGAAGGATCCTAAGAGAATTAATCTCCATGGTTGAACCTTCAAACTCCACCCCATAAGTGATCATCTTCTTCATGTAGCAAATTTGGAAAATTTTTCCAGCTTCTTAGTCAGTCTAGTTTTTGAAATCTTTAGCCACCTTTCTCACTCAAATAATTCTAGAAAAATAGCCAATTCACTCAGCTTGAAGACTGAAAACTTTGGCCAAAATTCAAACTGCACAAAGCTGTGCAAACCAGAGAAAATTTCTGGGCAGAATTCGCAGCATAACAGTCCAAAAACCAAGTTGTTTCTTTTAGCCTTCAAACCAGTAATTCATCTCTGTCTTTCCTCTATAAAGAAGGCTGGAAACCAGCCTTACAGTACCCTCCAATACCCCTTCAAACCTGCTGCAAGTCGGCTGGAGCATGGCAGAAGAAACTGCACGAAATTCCAGCAAATCCTTCGAGTGATCAACCAGAAATTCCAACTTTGTTTCCTCTTCACCCTTGTCCGAAACTCACTCCAATTTTCTATAAAACCAACCCTAGTCAGCCATGAACTAAACTTCATCATCTCCTCCATTGGTCTACATGAATGAAGCTCCATGGCTACCCCTTAAATTACTCCATCAATCACTACAATCAAGCCCTCCATTGGAATTCAAAATTCTAGCAAATTACTCCATGAAAACCTCCATGGTTTAAGTCTCAAACAACCAGAAAATCTTCCACCCTTACACTCTAAATTTCAGCAATTCTACAACCCATTCAAACATCATTTATCTCAGCAAAATCCCAGCCAAACCAGTCGGCCATTGAAGCTCTCAAAGACCTCCATAAACCAAGCTATTCTTACCATATTTGCTACCTTAATTCACTCTCTAAATTATTCCTTTTGAATTTCAAACAACCAGCTTTCCTTCTTCTCCCTGATCTGAAAATTCAATCACCAGAATTTCCATAGCCATTCGGCCAACCCTTTCCAAGCAATTTTTGTCCAACTTCTCTCCATTCTCTCCATTTCTCCAAGAACACCAAGAACACACACCACCATTCTCTAAGCCTAAGACCACTTTAAACACCTTTAATCTTCTCCAAAAACTCCAAATCACATCTACTCATCCTCTAGGATCTATTTCTACAATTTATAACATCAAACACTGAAATCAAGGTTTTACTTTCGGATAAAAAAACATAATTTTCTTGAAGACTCAAGAACACTCTCAAGGTAAACATAAACGATTATCTCCATCTTCTTTCCTCTTCGACCTTTAATGAAATATACTATTAATCTCTCTACATCTTCATTGTGTGATCAATTTTCTCCCAAGTGGGACAATCAATGTTGTGTACTCAATAAGGGTAGGCTAGTGGTACTAGTTTTGAAGAGTAAGAGCGAGTCTTCTGGCAGGAGGCCACATCTAGAAGATGAACGTAACTTGCAAAAACGACAGTACTACTTAGTCATGCCGGTCCGAGCTAGCAAGTTTCAATCATGTGGACTGTGTGTTGCCGAAATGGACAATCGATTTTGTTTGGGTGTAGAGAATGAGGAGTATCTTACCCGGTGCACCGTACACCTGCCTTTTGTCAGTCTGCACAAAGTGTGGCATTTGATTGTTGTATGGTTATGGGGCCCAACGTGTGGTAACCCATGGCTGTCCTTTTGAGTGGTTGTGTTTATTGCGCTCTTGTATTATTTGAAAAGAAGAAAATGCCACTCTTAGTTTTTAACATTGTTTAATGCTTACCAGTACTTTTCTTTATAAAGTTCTACAACTTGCATTCATGAACTATTTTATCTGGATACTCAAAGCACACACGGACTTATTGAGATTTTTATCTCATCATCCTTTTTATTATGATTTCAAGTCGATCCTGCTGTGGGGATGAGTAGCTAGTTGCTGCCTGCTTGGAAGATATTGTGTTATTTATTTTATGTAATATTTTGAGAAATGATAGTGAATAATTTATTTTTGGATTTGTTCTTAGATTTCTGGGTTGTAATAAGTTTTTAATTTCAAAGTATTGTTTTATTTTTATTGTGTGACCTGGTTATAAAAACCCCTTGTCCTTTGGACGGGGTGACATCCCTGGCCCTGTTGGGCCTAGGTAGTGGGGTGTTACATCCAAGGCTGTGAGTTGGAGCAACCTTAACTTTCTAGCTACCTCAAGATCAGGGTTAACGAGTTTTATAGCCCAATAAGTTTTATGCTCAATCTTAACAGGTAAATGGCATGCTTTTCCATAAACTAACCGAAAAGGAGTTATGCCAATTGGGGTTTTAAAAGCTGTTCGATATGGCCAAAGAGTGTCATCCAATTTTAGACTCCAATCCTTCCTAGTATGGTTAACAATTTTTTCCAAGATTCTTTGATTTTTCTATTAACCACTTCAACCTGTCCATTTGTTTGGGGATGATAGGGGGTGGTAAACCTATGGTTCACTCCTAGATGTTTGAGAAATTTTACCATTTGAGTATTACAAAAATGAGTCCCCCTATCACTAATGACCACCTTAGGCACACCAAAATAGATGAAAAGTTTTTTCAGAAATTTTACTACAACCTTTACATCATTAGTTGGTAAAGCTTGTGCTTCTACCCATTTAGAAACATAATCCACAGCTACCAAAATGTATTTATTACCCAAGGAACTAGGAAAAGGTCCCATGAAGTCGATCCCCCCAATAATCGAATACTTCACAAGTTTGAAAAATTTGTAATGACATCTCATTAGATTTAGAAATGTTACCTGTTTGTTGACACCTATCACAACTTTGAACAAACGTATGGGCATCTTTGAACAATGTGGACCAATAGAATCCAGCCTTAAGCACCTTTTGTGTAGTGTTATTGGCTTGGTAGTGGCCTCCAGCAAGTCCTTCATGACAATATCTAAGAATATCTTCTCCTTCCTTAAAGTCCATACATCTTTGAATGATTTGGTCCACACAACACTTAAACAGATAAGGGTCTTCCCAAAAGTAATGCCTCACTCCGGAGAGGAATTTCTTCTTTTGTTGCATTGTGAGACCTTTTGGAAAAATTCCGGCAACCAAGTAATTAGCAAAGTTTACGAACTAAGGGGTGTTTGGAATCTTACCTTCTATAAGCAAGAGTTGTTCATCCGAAATGGTGTCATTGATGTCCACTTCTACCAATGATTCCAAATTGGGTTTATCTAGTCTTGACAAGTGGTCCGCAATCAAGTTTTCCGCACCATTTTTGTCCTTAATTTCCAAATCAAATTGCTGCAATAATAATATCCATCTTATAAATTTTGGTTTAGAATCATGTTTGGTTAGTAGGTATTTTAGGGCAGAATGGTCTGTATAAACTATGACTTTGGACAAAATAAGATAAGAATGAAATTTATCGAAAGTAAACACTATGGCATCAATTCTTTCTCCATTCTTGTGTAGTTTTCTTGAACTTCCATTAAAATCCTGCTTGCATAGTATAGAGAAATTAAACATGGAATAGAGAAACTCCCTAGATCATTTTCTTTGTGTGGCAAATTCTGTTTGTCCTATAATATTGCGGAACATTCTTCATTTAGTACCACTGTGGACAATTCTTCCAATCGCTTTTTGCTTACAAGCATGCTTTTGAGAACTTTGGCATATTTGGGCATGTGGATTAAAGCTTCACTGAGTGGGATGTTTTTATGCAGCTCTTTGAATATCTCAAGGTATTTGTCAAATTGGGCATCTTTTCGGGTTTTGTGTACATGGGTAGGATACGGAACCTTAGGCTAAAAAGTAGAATTTCTAATAGAATTTTTGGGAGATGGGCAGGATGTAGCCGGCGCTGATTTCAATGTTTCGGCCGGCACCAGTTTTATGCTGGGCTGCTTGTTCTCCGAGGTACCTAATAGCTAGCGCCGATTCACTTCCTCTAGCCGGCACCGGTTGTAATCTGCAATGTTTGGTAACTCCTTTCCACTCCGTCATGTGATAGCAGCTGTTTCCTTTTTACCTATTGGTGCTAGTTCTTGAGACTTTAAAACCATGTCAGTTACAAACCAGATTTGTCATTTCATATTGCGGATCATCTCCTCGAACTTCTCAAATGTGGAATCTATTTCTTGGAAGTGACATGAACAGCAAATCTTTCAATCATTGTCTCTAGCTCTACTGATTCATATGTTTTGAGTGTTGTCTTGGAAGAGTAATGGGGGTACTACCCCTCATTAAACACCCTCTAGTTTAAATTCACCATTTCCTCTACACATAGAAGATAGTTAGATCATGGTATTCATAATTCAATCAAAATTACAAGAACATGTTAGTCAATTAAAACATCAGTCAAAAGTTGGAAAGTTAGATTACAAAAATATACAAGATACAAAAGATGGCACCTTTTTGCAAAAAGAACAATTGTACAAATTTACAAATTTACATGGTTAAATCAACAAAATCCAAGCTTTCATGATATTGTTCCCCGGCAACAGCGCCAAAACCTTGATGTGTTTAGATTTGGGTATAAAAATCATATAAAAATAAGCACATTTCTAATCAAGTTTAAATTAGAACGTTAACCCCAAATTACACATATGAGCAAGCGTACTCATCATTAAGTATATCATAGGGTTCAAACGAGTGTCGATCCTTCAGGAACAAGTATACATTAATCACTTTTCTTTCATTATTTAACCGACTCAATAAAGTCAAAAAGAAATAAAAAGGAAATTATATAAAAGAAAATAAAAGAATATGTACATGTCAATGATGGAGCATTATATAACTCAAACCATTATTTTGACAAACATGATCTTTAAAGTACCTAATCATCATCATAGCTAATTATTCTCTTGTCATTATGAAGAATTAAGATAGATTCACTTCTTTGGTCAATCCATGAAATCACTATCTTCTAGATACATTTTCATTACTTGGTCTTGTCTCAACAAATTTACCTAAAAGATGCATTAAACCCAATCATTGGTTAAATTTTCCTGGTCCCAGCAAACTTAAAACATGGAGCTAACCAATGAATCCTTGGTCTCAGTAGACATCAATTAACCTTTAATTACTTAGTTCTTAGAAATTAACCCTTTTGGTCCAGCAAGTTAATAGACAACAAATATAAAATCAATAAATTGAAACCACCAGCAACCCTTTTGGTCCAGCAAGTTAATGGAAAGAAACAACCAATTAATCTCGTAATCAACACAAGTAATTAAATACCAAGAATAATAATCAATTAATCAAAAGATCAAAGTAACTATAAAAATCATGAATACCTATACAATGTCAAATTACAATAAAGCAATTAATACATCAATGTTCATGAAAAGAAAACAAAGTTAAAAGAAAGTACTCATAGATAAGCCTCATTCATATTCCTTTGTAGATGCTCCTGTACAATCCTCCCTGATTTGAAGAATTTCTCCTTTAATTTGAGTGATTTTCTGTTCTGATCTACGAATCCTCCTCTTTTCCTTTTGTTTTGCCTCTATTTATAGGCTTTTGATATGCCTAAATTCGTTCTTCTAGGGTTTCTAGCCGACTAGAAGTAGAAAAATACTAAAACTCAGCAAATTGCCAAAAATCACGTACGAAAATCAAGGCACAGCCAGCACCACGTTCGGCCTCCTAGCCGACGCTGGTTGTGGTTTATCTCTCCATTCGTTCGTCGATTTTTCTTGATTTTCGCTCCAATCCTTCCAGAGTGCAGTTGGCACCGTATCTAGCCGGCACCAGTTTGGTTCTGTTCTGCTCTGTTTCACTGGTTTTTTATCATCTCAAAATGTGTGCCAACAGCACGTGGCCGATACTAGTTCCCCTATCCTGGCTAGTGCAGCTCTGGCCTGTTTGTGACATTTTTGTCTTATTTTACCGTTAAAATCTGAAATAATGCACAAAATAACTTTTCAAGGGTAAAATCTCTAATATGAAGGAATATGACCAATTATTGAACAAAATGTTTCACAAAATAGTCTCAAATAACTAGGAAATATATTACTAATATAGTCCCTATCAACCCTAATAACCATAGTAGAAATGACTTGGAGGTTGGGTTCCTTTTAATCCTGCATGCTAGCATAAAACTCTCTTACCCTCATAGGACAGTAAGCTCTGCTAAGTTTGATGATAGGCCCCTACCACAATTGCCTAAACATAATAAAAAGCTTTAAGAAATTATCAAAGAAAGGCCAATACATTTTCTCTACAATGATTTTGTTATGTTGGTGACTTTGGTACTAGATTTTACATGTAGGATCACAAAAAAGTGTAGGCTAGGTAGGTAGGGGCTCAAAAGATGGTGTAGATGAAGATGAAGCTCTAGCCGTCTTGGCCCCGGGTTCCATTCCCTTAGGTCTCGTAGACATAATGAAGATGTGATAATGGACAAAGGTAGGATAAAAGAAGGATGATAGAACACCCTCAAGATCACTCCTCACTATATAATCAAACACAACTCTCAACCTTCTCACAAATACAACACCCACTTAACAAAACCACCACCTTATACAACAAAACACAACATAAAGATAGTCATTATCCCATCTAAACACAATATCAATGCCCATGAGCAAATAAGCAATGCCATTCATGTAATAAGGTAAAGCTCATAATCACAATGTCAAGTTAAACATGAAGAAGTATCTCTCAATCTATGAAGAACGTGTCTTGGTAGGCTCAAAAGTACATATATTAGAGACATGCTCAATTGCTACCAAAAAGATGTAAGATATGTATTATAGCAATCAAGTATTATTGTCAATCATATACCCATGCTAACTAAGACCCAAAGAAAGTAAAATTTTCATCCAATCTATCAAACCAATAAAAACGACAATTTTCAGACCATAATTCACATGAAAATATCCAACAATTAGTATGGAAAATTGAACAGTTAAAAATGCAGAAAAATCACACTACAATTATCTACAATATATGGGCAATGATCCTATGCAAAAAGATTGAAGAAATTAGGCCCCAAGTGGATGGATTGGAAAAATGGGTTTTATGGAGAAAGATTGGATTTTTCTTGTCTTTAATCCAAAACTTCAAGAACAAAGCAATGACTTTGTGTTTGGAAGGTGTTCTGGAGGGATAGAAAGTGACTCAGGGGTGTTTTGAAGGTGGACCCGATGATGGGTTGAGAGAAAAAACGAGAAAGATAAAGGTTTGTTTGAAAAAAAAAATGGCTAAGAATGATTGTAAGGTGCCTTATGGCCAAAGGGACTTGGCTCTAAGTCCAAGCACTGGGCTTGGTGCCTGGCCTGGGCTGTCTCGGCGCTTTATTTCAGTCATGTTGGCCCGACACCAAGGCCAAAATTCATGCCTAGCGCCAGGTCAGTTTTGGCCGACCAAAAATACATTTTTTAATTAATTAAAACAACCACAATGAAAACCACTAAATTATGAATAAAATTCATTCTAGAGAATTAAAAGAATAGAAAAATGAATGAAAGCACACAAAAATTAAAAAGATGTCCTAAAAGACCAAAGCAGTAAAAATCATCGTTTTCAATAGTCTTAGTCATGTGGATAAGTCTCAGTATTTCTCGGAAGAGCTCCCGCTTGACAGTCTATAAGGAGTTTAGCTAGTTGTCTAATTTGATTCTCGAGGTTACACATGGACACCTCCAAATTTCTCATGGCTGCATCCACTAATTGAAACTATGTTTCCGTGCTACTTACCATCTGGTTAACCATGTCCTCCAACGATGGCTTAGGCAGTGGTGCATCGTAAGGCAAAAAGGCTTGAGACTTTGATTTCCTCCAAAGTTAGAAGAAGTCTGCCTAGGTTGGTTTTGATTGTTCCATGAAAAATTAGGATGGTTCTTCTAACCAGGGTTGTAAGTGGCACTGTAAGAATTGTTACCTTATCTTCCATTGCCCAGAAACGCAGCTTGTTTTAACGCCCCCTGTGATGACCCCATACTTTGACACTCATGGTTCGGATGCCCTTCCCCACAAAAATCATAATTAACATTCATTATCTATGCTTTCCAACATTACCATTTGCTCTATCTTTTATGTCACTACCTCCACCTTGGCCTCCAAAGCTGCCATTGCATTCACCTTGTGCACTCCATAAACACATGCTTTTGATAGTGAACTACCCCAAGCATAGTTGTTTGTTGCTTGATTTGCAATCAAATCAAACATCTCCTCCGAGGTTATAGAATTAATAGACCTCTTGTAGATGCATCAACCAATTGCCTTGTAGCAAAGATTAAACTATTATGAAACATTTGCATACCTAGCTCGAACCCATAATGAGGATACTTTCTAAGCATCTCCTTAAACTTCTCCCAATACTCATAGAGATTTTCAGATTCTAACTGTTGGAAGGCGAAAATATTGGTCATAAAGCTTAGATGTTCTAGTTGGGGAAAAATATTTTGCTAGAAATTTTTTAGCCAAAACATTCCAAGTGGTAATAGATCTGGCTGGCAAAGACTTTAATCAAGATTTTACTATATCTCTCAAAGAAAAGGGAAAAAGCCTTAGTTTGATAGAATTCTCAGAAACCCTATTCATTTTAAATGTATCACAAATGTCTAAAAAGCTCGCAAGGTGGGCATTAGGATATTCCTCTAGTAGCCTATCAAATTGTAACGCGTTTTGAATTATTTAGATGATATTAGGCTTTCTTTTAAAGTTATTGGCTTCTATCCTAGGTTTTGTAATGCTCGAGTCTGTACCTAAGATTGCGGGTTTCACAAAATCATCCATAGTACTCTTGTTAATTCCCCCATTTCCACTATTGCTTGGTTAGTTAACCTCCATATCGTCTCTTACCCTTTGTCTAACCACCCTTCGAATCTTTGTCAAGGTCCTCTCGATCTCAAGATCAAGATCTACTATGTCGTTTTTAGATCATTAGGTCATACACTAAGGGCACGATCGACATAAAACAAAAGATGGTGAGATTATAGAATTTACTAGTTAGTCAACTATGTACATTCATGAATTAGGTAAGTCAACTTACAACATATAGTGAAATTAGGGAATTACAATTATACAAAAAACAAAATATGGCACCTACTTGTACAAGTGATGTGTTCAAATTTGGGTATAAAAATCATACAAAACTAAGCACATTTTCAATCAAGTTCAAATTAAAATGTTAAACCCAAATCACACATAGGAGCAAGCGTACTCATCATTAACTGAGCATAGGGTTAAAACAAGTGTCGATCCTCAAGGAACAAGTAGACATTAATCACCCTTTTTTCATTGTTTAACTGATTCAATAAAGTGAAAAATAAATAAAAAGAAAATTAAAAAGAAAATTAAAATAGAAATATGTATATGTTAAGGATGTAGATTTATGTAACTTTAGCCATTGTTTAGACAAACATGATCTTAAAGAACTTAACCATTATCATAACCAATCATTCTCTTAGCACCATAAAGGATTAAGGTAGACTTACTTTGATGGTCAATCCGTGAAATCACTATCTCCTAGATAAATTAGAATCACTTGGTCCGTCTCAACTAATTCATCCAAAAGACGCATTAAACACAATCCTTAATTAAATTCCTTTGGTCTCGGCGAATTTAGAACATGAAATTAATCAATGAACCCTTGGTCTTGGAAGACATCAATTAATCTTCAATTACCAGTTCTTAAACAATCAACCCCCTTTGGTCCAGCAAGTCAATTGCCAACAGAATATGAAACTAATAAATCAAAACACCCATCAACTCCCTTTGGTCCAGCAAGTCAATGGATAGAATCAACTACTAATCTCGTAATAAGTAAAAGTAATTGAATACCAAGAAAAATAACCAATTTATCAAAAGATCAAATAACTATAGAAATCATGAATATCTAAAACAATGTTGAATTACAATAAAACAATTAACATATCATTGTTCAAGAAAAAGAAAACAAAGTAAAAGAAAGAACTCATAGACAAGCCTCCTTCTTCTTCCTTTGAAAACCTTCTTGTACAACCCTCATTGAACTTTGAAGAATTCTTCTTGGACTGAGTGATTTTCTATGATGATCAATGAATTCTCCCCTTTTCTCTTGTGTTTTCCATCTATTTATAGGCTTAAGAGGTGCCTAAACTCATAGGTACAAAGTTTTTGGTCGAGTAGATGTTGGAAGTTGCTAAAACTCTTCAGATTTCAAAAAATGTGTAGAAAGATCGCAGCACCGCCTCAGGGATAGACCACAGCCAGCACTGCCTTGGTTCTATTTCTCCACTCAACTGTCGATTTTTCTCCAAATTGTGCACATACATTCCAGAGTGCAGCCGGCGCCGGTTCTAGCCTTATAGGTGGCGCTGCCTCTGCTCTACTTCGCGATGGTTTTGCTTTGTTTTACCCAAAATCCTGAAGTAATGACCAAAATACCTTTCTAAGGGTAAAATCTCAAATATGAAAGAATATGACCAGTTATTTCACAAAATGTATTACAAAAGAGCCTCAAATAACTAAGCAAAATATAACTAATTTAGCTCCTATCAACAAGGAACATATAACATATTCACATATAAAGATAAAAACATATAAACATGGTTAAATAAATAAAATCCAAAGTTTCATGAAATTGTTTCCTAGCAACGACACCAAAAAACAAAATATACAAAAAACAAAAAACACATAAACATATAAACATATATAGTGAAATTAGGGAATTACAATGATACAAAAAACAAAATATGGCACCTACTCATACAAGGAATATATATACATATCACATATAGAGATAAAAACATATAAACATGGTTAAATCAGTAAAATCCAAATTTTCATGAAATTATTTCCTAGCAACGACACCAAAAACCTGATGCATAAATTTTTTGCATATAAAAATTATTAAATTTAAATCCACCCCTTAGTGAAGTTTTAATTAAACTTTAATCCTAAATTACATATATGAGCAAGTATACTCATCGCAAGCATAGTATAGAACATTATCGAGTATCAATCATCAAAGAAATAAGTACACAGTAATCACTTTTCATTCATTGTTTAACTGACCTAATAAAGTGGTAAGATGATAGAAAAGAAAATTAAAGAAATAGGTTCAACTCAAGGATATAGGTGAAGCTTCAAAATCAAATAGAAGCCATGCACGCAGTAAACAAAACAGGAAAAAAAAATAAATGACACTGCACATTAGCAAAAGGCAAAATAATAATAATAATAATAATAATAATAATAATAATAATAATAATAATAATAATAATAATAATAATAATAATACCTCTACATGTCTTTGGTTTGCTTAGCTAAGAAGAAGATGATGGAATCATAGTGATGGCTTCTTCCCTTGTTAAAGCTTCCAGTTGAAAACTAGCAATCCACCTACTTCTCTAAGGAATGAATGCGAAACCCTTTGCATCTCAGACTATTCCACCGCCTAATATACGTTAGTGAAATAACTTAGGCGAGGAAAGGCTTTTCTTAGCTATTGATTAGTAAAATCAAGAAGTCGCAAGAAAAAAACGAACGAGAAAGAAGGAAAAAAAGAGATAAAAAGCTTCTAGTATTTTTTTTTCTTTCGTGTGTCTTCTATGTATTCAAAGAAAATCACACAACTTAACCTATCTTGATAACCAAACCCCGGTATTTTAATATTTCAAAACATTTGGAGGCTATCAACAGAAGAGATTTGGCTTATCCTAAGCTCTTCTGTTCTGTGAATTAAAAAAAAAAAAAAAACCTTTAGTTTTGGCTGTTGGGCCAATAATAATTTATTATTTTCCTTCGACCTAATGAGCTAAAATAATAACAAATAATTATTTATATCCTAGGCCTATTAAAATAACTCAATAATTAATAAGCCCAAATGAACTAAAATAATTATTTAAGCCTTTTATTAAATAGTTTAGGCCCAAGTTAATTTTCTAATTATTCAATTTGGGCTTAGACCTTGAATAATTAATTAACCAATTAAACTAAATAATAAATTTAATTTCTCTTGTTCCTTTATTTTATTCTAGTCCAAACTAAATTAGACTTCATGAATAAAATAAAATCCGTTTTATTGACACTATTTGCTTGACCTAAAAATAATTAGGACTTACGGGCCATTTCGAGGACCAAAAAGACACATACTATGTAAATAGTTGTATTTTGTATTTTAAATATTTTCTAATATCACTATAAGGAAATATTGACCCCAAGGACAATACTGCATTAGCTATGTTTTCGATCTATAGGTGAAATAACTAAAATACCCCTCCACACACCGTCGTCATTCAGAGAGGAAAGAGTGTACTAACACCTCTCTAGAAGACATCTACCATCCTTAGGCTTCTAGTCCAATGATTCATGACCTCTTGGAATATTTTCTCTTTCCAAGTGAGCTACCCTAAAGCTAATATCCAAGTCATGTTTTCCAAGGCCCTGGATAATTTGATCATTCGAACAACCACAAGTGGAGATATAGCATAGATACTATATTGTACAAATCTGTCTTGATTAACTAGTTATATATACTCAACATACAAGTATATTGGTCCTTCAAAAGAACCTCAACTATAGTATAACAAAGCATACACTTCCAACTTCATCAAACCACCAACCGAATATATAATTAATGAGCCCAAATGAACTAAAATAATTATTTAAGCCTTTTATTATCTAGTTTAGACACAGGTTAATTTTTTAATTATTCAATCTGGGCTTAAGTCCTGAATAATTAATTAACCAATTAAACTAGATAATAAATTTAATTTCTCTCGTTCCTTTATTTTATTCTAGTCCAAACTAATTATACTTCCCAAATAAAATAAAATCCTTTTTATTGAGACCATTTCCTCATTCTAAAAATAACTTGGACTTACTTGCTATTCTGAGAACTAAAAGAACATATCGTTTTGGCTACTAAAATGACAAAAACATCCTTACTATTTAAATAGCTGTATTTTACATTTTAAATATTTCCTAATATCACCATAAGAAAATATTGACGTCAACGACAGTGCTATGTTAGCAATGTCTTCGACCTATAGGTGAAATGACTAAAATAGCCCTCTACACACCACCATCATTTTGTGAGGAAAGAGTATAGTAACACCTCTCTAAAAAATATCTACCATCCATAGACTTCTAATCCAATGATGCATGACTTCTTGGAATATTTTCACTTTCCAAGAGAGCTACCCTAAAGCCAATGTCCAAGTTTTAGTCCCCAAGGCCCTAGATAATTAGATCATTCGAACAACCACAGGGGGCGATATAGTGTAGACACTATCTTGTACAAGTCTATCTTAATTAATTAGTTTCATATACCCAATATACAAGTATATTGGTCCTTCTAGAAAACCTCAACTATAGTATATCAAAGTATATACTTCCAGCTTCATCAGACCACCAACTCATACTCAAGCTATAGAGTACAAGTCTACGTTGTAGCAGTAGTTGTGTAGGTTTCTATCACATATCATTTTTAGAAACCACTACTATAGGTCATGTTCTACATATTCGAAATACGCTTATTTTTATGAAATGAGAAGACTATTCGTTGCCTAAAGCTAAGTCATTCCCTATTTAGAACTCATAACACAACAACCTTACTATGATGAGATCCCCATTCTTATCAGTCGATTAAGAACAATAGTTTATGTGTTAAGTATACTATGGTCCATACCTTACTATGAAAGACCTCATTCACATGAACCATTTAATTAAACACAATAGGTCTTTTCCAACAAAAAATATGCTTAAATATAAAGAATATTTCACAAACAATTTTTGAGAAAAAAATACTTTTATTAATACAAGTCAAAATTACATTAGAAACCTAGTCTAAGAGGCACACATCCTAACAATCTCCCACTTGCACTCTAAGACTGAGTAAGTCCATGGGGGGCCACCTCTATGGTGTCTAAGTGTCATCTAAAAACTCTCTGCCAAAGGCTTGGTGAAAGGATCTGCTAGATTATTCTCCGAGGCAATTTGTTCAACCATGACTTCCTATCTCTGAATGAAATCCCAAATCAAGTAGTACTTCCTCTTTATGTGCTTCTCTTTTTTGTAGTTCATGGATTCTTTGGATTCTGAGGCTGCACCCGTGTTGTCGTAATACATCACAGCTGGTTTGTCCATTTGTAGCACGACTCTATGTTTCAAAAGGAACTTTTGGAGCTAAACTACTTCTTTAGACGCCTCCGAAGTAGGCACATACTCAACTTCCATGGTTGAGTCAGCAATGCAAGATTGCTTGATACTCTTCCATAAAATAGCTCCTCCAAACAAGGTGAAGATATATCCACTAGTAGATTTTCTCTCATCCTTATCTGCCTGAAAGTCTGAGTCTGTGTATCATGTAAGAACCAAGTCATCAGCCCTGTAAACCAGCATATAATCTTTCATACCTTTAAAATACTTGAGAATATTCTTTACAACCTGCCAATGAACCTTCTCAGGGTTTGACTGATATTTGCTAACTACACCTACGGCAAAGCAGATATCTAGCCTAGTACACAGCATGGCGTACATGAGACTTCCCACGGCTAAAGTATAGGTAATCCTACTCATTTTATCTTTTTCTTCTTGAGACTTTGGACAGTCCTTTGAGGAAAAAGACAACCCATGACTGCAAGGGATCAACACCCCCTTGCAAGAGTCCATGCTGAACTTGGCTAGCATCTTGTCAATGTATGTAACTTGGGATAAACCTAACATTCTCTGGTTCTTGTTTCTAAGAAGCTTTATTCGGAGAATGCAACTGACTTCACCCAAGTCCTTCATACTAAATTCACTAGATAGCCAAACGTAAGTAGATGATAGTGTCCTAACATCATTTTCAATGAGTAGAATGTCATTCACATACAATACAAGAAAAATCAGGTTCATGACTTCCAGTTTCCAAAACATATACGGTTTGTAACATCCCACTATCTAGGCCCATTAAGGTCAGGGATGTCACCCCGTCCACAGGACAAAGGGTCTTTATAACTAGGTCACACAAAATAAAATAAAAAAAATACTACAAAATTTAACTTATTACAACCCATCAATACATAAACAAACTCAAAAATAATAAATGCTACTGTCTCTCAAAAGCAATACATAAGAAAAATAATAGAGAGCCTTCAAAGCATAGGCAACATTCTAGCTAATAACCTTCAGAGCAGGATTGACCTAAAACATTGTATAAAAGGTGGTGAAATAAAAATATCAGTAAGCCCGTGTGTGCTTTGAGTGTTTTAGGTAAAACAGTTCATGTATAAAAGTTGTAAAAGTTTCATAAAAGAAAGTAATGGTAAGCATTAAATAAATGTCATATATGAAGAGTGGTGTTTGGTTTTCCAAGACATACATGTGCACAATAAATACAACCACTCAAAAGAGGTAGTTATGGCATCACACTTTGTGGACCATGGCAATATAACGATCAAAGTGCCACACGTTGAGCATATTGACACATGGTAGGTGTACGGCCTACCGGGAGAGATACTCCTTCATCTCTACACCCTAAACTTATCGGTTGTCCACTCTGGAAACGGACAGTTCACTTGACTGAACTTGCTTGCTCGGAACGGTACAACCTACTGGATTGGCATCCTATCTGGGAAGGACTCACCCCTCAGAGGTGGCCACCTACTGATAGACTTACCTTAACCCTTCAAAGACTAGTCCAAATAATCTACCCTTATTTAGTACTCAACGTTGTTTGTCCCACTTGGGAGAAAAATGATCATACAATGATTTACTTGAAAATAGCAATTATGGTTTCTAAACTTCTTGCCAAAGTTTAGTTTCGTGAAAGGTTTAGTGTTTTGTGTAAAATCATTTGCTTAGTTTTAAATAACTTGCTTGATTTAAAAAAAAATGGAAAATTGTCCATAATTACTTTACAACACAAATTCTTATATACAATGAGTTGGCTTGCCATATTTGGTCTTCAAATGACTCAATGCAGGAACTTACCTGATCCTTTGCTCTTCTTGAACTTAAAAATACTCCAAGGTCAACCAAACCCTACTTGGGGTAAACATAAAGCATATGATAACCTTCGGATTATATCTGCCTTACATAAATAATTCTTAGGTCAACTAGTCACAACCACAAATAACCATGACTATAATGCCTTAGGCTTTAATACTAGTAAATAAAGTATTTTATGAAATAAATCTAGCTTGATGAGTTAAAATAACTAGGGGTTTTAAAATAAATACCAAAAAGTTATATATTCAAATAATAACTATGAGTATTATTGCTAATAAATAAACTAGTGCTAAATATTGAATAATACTAAGTCCTAAATAATATTGGTAAATGGTAATATTTAAATAGTATTATTATAAATAATAAATTACACTTAATTTTTAATTGATAATTAATGGATAATAAATGACCAATAAAATTAATAATAAATAAATTATACTTAATTTATAGTCATTAAATAATAAATAATAAATAAATTATACTTAATTTTTACCTATAAAATAATAAATAAATTTTAATATGAATAATATTTATGGATATAGGTAAATGTTTTTAGTAAGGCTAATTAAGGTCTACGAGGTCATTTAATTAATTCTAATATCTTATTATTTATTTATTATTATTTCCTTTTAATAAAAGATTTTATTTATTTAACTAATAAAAATATTAATATTTTATTTCCAAAACTCCCTAGTAATTTAAAATTTCATGGAGCAAATATAATAGTAATTTAATTTAAAGTAATAAAATTTGTTAATAATTATAATCTTATAATTAACAAAGAAAATAATCTTTTACCATGATTTCCTATAATGAGAAATGATTCATGAACACATTCACTAACATCAAATAATAAGTTAATCCATTCATGAACATACACTTGAACTAACACATATTAGCACATGGCCAATCTCCAACTAGGTATAATCATCATTCATGGCTTTATTGAAGAATAAGAACAAAAAGGCCTAATCACCATTGGTGTCATAACATCTATCATGCATCAAAACAACTATAACTCTCTTTAACCATGATGAGCATATATTGATTCAAAAGAAAAATCCATAAGACCTAATCATATATTTCAACTCTCATGTCCTAACTCCATCCTTTTCATACCTATACTCAACCCCTATTTATATTCCATCTTCCTATCAACATCTAAGAGACATGAATCTTGAAATTAAAAAGGAAGATTCAAGAAGAAATACTTGATAGATGATCACTTGATGAAGATTTCTTGATTACTAAAGGTCCACATGTTTGAGAGCCTTTAGCGGTCCGGAAAAAACAGCCATGGTTAATCACCACCATTTCGGCCAAGAGAGAGAGAGAGAGAGAGGGAAAGAGAGAGACGAAGGGCATTAGAATGGAACATTAAAAGTTGAGTAGAAGAGAAAGAACAAGAAGGTTGTTCTTGTTTTACCTGTTGATGTTCTTGGAACCTTCAACAAAAAAAAAAAAAAAACTGGTTTTAATCCGTTCGAAAATTCTAGTTTTGGTGATTTCGTGTTATAAAGACAAGAAATGAAGGCTAGGGATTAGACATGAGTGATCTGGAGTATTTGGGAATGATTGGAGATGTTTTCAATAGGTTTAGGCTTGAAGGTGTGAAGTGTGTGTTCTTGGTGTTCTTGAGAAAGTTTGAGAGAAAATGGCTGGAGAATTTTTGGAATTGTTGTTGGCCAAATGGTCTAGCATAGTTAGGAGTTTTGGTTTTACCAAGAAGTAGATAGAAGTTTTTAATTTTTTTGAAATTCAAATGGAGGAAAATGAGGAGTTATTTGAGGTAGAGGATTAGTTAATGGTGGTTGTTCATGGGAGGTCTCTTGCTCTTCAATGGTGTAAGATTGAAGAAGCTAGGTTTAATGCAAAGAATGGAGAGTTGTTCAGCTTATAACGCTGGCCAACAATGGTCTATAATGGTAGAGAAATTTTTGGTTTAATCAGTTGCTAAAGGAGTGTTTTAATGGAGTAAAAAATCTGGAATTAGTTTGATGTTCAGATGAGTTTTGGATAGAGTAATCTTAGGAGATTTTTGAGGTGTGATCATGGAGTCCAAGCACTCAAGGTTAGTATGGAGATCAATGGTGTTCAGTCCATGGCTGAAAAAGGTCCAACTTTCAGAGGTTTGAATGCTAGTTTTCTGCCTTTGCCTTGAAACGACAAGCTGGAATTTTTTCTGGTTTTCAATGCTTCAAGAGTGCCTAGAAATGAGATAGTTTTTGGTGCAGAATTTTCTGCATTCTTTGGCCCGATTTGCAGCTGATTCTTGACAGTGTTTGAAGGTCCTTTAATGGTGGTTTTCCAGCCTTCTTCCTGAAGAAAAATATAGGGAGTTCCAGCTGTTCTTATGGCTTAAAGGTCGCTTCAAAATCCTGCTTTAACGTTGTGAATTTGCTGAAGGAAAATTGTGGTTTGCAAAAGTTGTGCAGTCCCTCAAAATTTTTGGCCTTCAACCTTACATGAAATGACCATTTTTCTAGCAGCAATTGGGGTAAGAATGTTGGCTGAAATTTTGGAAAACTGTCCTTCAAAAAGTCTGAAAAATTTGCAGATTTTTCCTTTACTAAATCATGAACAAAATGAAGGTAGAATTGAAAGTATAACTATGGTGATTTATTTTCCTTGGAAACCCTTCCTAACCCTTTTCCCTATTTTCGGCCATTCCCCATCCTCAAGAGCTGATTTTTGAATTCCAATTACTAGGGATTTTTCACAGAATTGTTTGGGGATTAAAAATGGATTAGTGAATTAGGGATAGTTAAGTTTTAAAAAGGTTAGGACAAGGCTAGAGAAATTAAATGGGACAAGAATTCCTCTAGAAATCTTTTTAGGACATGATAGCATGCTCAAGACATTATCTTCATGTCTCCCTTAAGATAACATTCCTATCTCTAAGGAATGTAAGGAAATAAAAAATTCAAATATAGCTATGATAATCATTAAAACATAAGTGATGAGATTTGAACTCATAATCTTAGAGATTAATTCACAAAGCTCTAACCACTTAACTACAAAAACTCTTGTTCTTATTTTCTGACCCAAATATTCTTCTTATCTAAACCTTAAGCCATCTTCCTATTTTGACCTCAAGCAAAATTACCTTTTTACCCTTTCTACCCAACAAGCATAAATAAGTCATTTAAAAATCATAATTTTAAGGCACATAAAATCATTCAAATGGTATATTTTTTTTTGCAGAATAACATGATATGCATCCCATCCCCCTTACTCTAAGGTTGGCTTTAGGTGGGGTTTCACATCCTTCCTTCCTGAGAAGAATTTCGTCTCGAAATTTAGGCATACCTTTATTTCAGATTGAGATATTGCTGTTTTGCCCATTCTTCCATTTCCCATGTGTCATCTTGCGTGCCATGATGCTCCCACTGTACCTTCACCACAGGAATCTGCTTGTTTCGAAGTGTCTTGATATTTCGGTCGAAAATTTTCATGGGTTTCTCCACATAGCTCAAGTCGGGTTGCAATACCAACGGCTCACTATTCAAAACATGTCCAGGGTCGGCATTGTACTTCTTCAACTGTGACACATGAAACACATCGTGTATCCCCGTCAAGCCATCTGGAAAATCGAGTCGATACACCACTGGTCCAATTCTTTCCTTTATCAGAAATGGTCCCAAATACTTCGGATTTAGCTTCTCACCTTTTGGATGCTTCAAAATTCCTCTATTCGATGTCAACCTTAAGAACATGCTGTCTCTTATATGAAATTCCAACTCTCTCTGCCTGTTGTTCGCATAACTCTTTTGTCAACTTTGGACCGCTTTCAGCCTTTCTCTGATCAGCTTGACTTTATCCAACATTTCCCGAACACACACTTCTCCAGACATGCTTATGTGGCCGTCTTTCGACCAACTCTAGTATAGAGGTACATGACACTTACGTCCATATAGTGCTTCATACGAGGCCATTCCAATCGAAGACTGATAGCTATTATTGTACTCCAATTCTGCATATGGTACACATTCAATCTATTTATCCCCGAAGTCCAATACGCGGCTCTCAGCATGTCTTCTAATATCTGAATAACCCTTTTTGACTGACCATCGATTTGTGGATGAGTTGTTGTACTGAAATTTATACTAGAACCCATTGATTCTTGAAACTTGCCCCAAAATCGGGATATAATCTCGAGTCTCGGTCGGACATAATACTCGAAGGCATTCTGTGCAATCTGACTGTTTCTCGCACGTAGATCTGAGCTAACTTCTCCATTGAATCCCTTACATTTACCGGTATAAAATGCACTGACTTGGTCAATTGATCAACCACTACCCATATCGTGTCCTTTTGGGTCCTGGCCATAAGGAGTTTGGTAACGAAGTCCATGGTCACCTCTTCCCATTTCCACTCAGGTACTGGTAATGGTTGCAACAATCCTACCTACTTTTTGTGCTCTGCTTTGACTTTCTAACAGGTTAGATACGTTGAGACATACTTAACCACGTTCCTCTTCATTTCAGGCCACCAATAAGCCCTTTTCAAGTCTTGATACATTTTCACCTCTCCCAGATGAATTGCATACTTACTTTTATGTGTTTCCTCCAAAATCCTATCCTTCAACTGGTGCTCATCGGGTATACACAGACAGTCTTGAAAATATAGAACTCCTACTTCGTTTTGCCGAAAATCACTGCCTTGCTGTTTAAGCTCCTTGTCCTTGAAAAGTTGAAATTCCTCATTACTTTGCTAAGCTTCGATGATTTCCCACCTTAAATCCGACATCAACCTCATATTGCTAACAATAATCCTCTTTTCTTGCACTTACGCTCTTCTATCCAGCACGTCTTGGACAGCTTGAATCTCTTGCACTCTCAGCCTGGCCATTTTGACTTTACAGCTCAGGGCATCAGCAACGACGTTAGCCTTCCTGGGGTGGTAGTTGATAGGACAACGATACTCTTCCAAAAATTCCATCCATCTCCGTTGCCTCAAATTCAAGTCCTTCTGGGTGAAGATGTACTTTAGGCTCTTGTGATCGGTAAACACTTCATACTCAGCTCTATGCAAGTCATGCCACCATTTCTTTAAAGTAAATACAATGGTAGCCAACTCCAAATCATTTGTGGGATAATTGACTTCATGAGGCTCCAGCTTTCGAGAAGCATAGGCAATCACCATCCTATCCTGCATCAATATTACTCCCAAGTCTTTCTTTGAAGCGTTTGTATACAGAGCGTAAGGCTTATCTCCCTCTAGTAAACTTAACACGGGTGCTATCATTAACCTTCGCTTCAGCTCCTGGAAACTCTTTTCACATTTCTCATTCCAAATAAATGGTATGTCCTTTCTTAGCAGCCGGGTCATAGGTGATGCTAGAGTTGAGAATCCTTTAATAAACCTCCTATAATAGCTGGCTAATCCCAAGAAGCTTCGAATCATCTTGATGTTCTCCGGTTGCTTCTAGTTCGAAACTGCCTCAACTTTTGTTGGATCCATCTTGATTCTATCCTTGGTTACCACATGGCCAAGAAATGACACACTATCTAGCCAAAATTCACACTTGCTAAATTTGGCATAAAGCTGGTGCTCTCTTAGCTTTTTCAATACTAGCTTCAAATGTTCTGCATGATCCTCAGGATTCTTAGAGTATACGAGTATGTCATCGATGAAGACTACCATGAACTTATCTAAGTAAAATTGTAAGACTTGATGCATCAAATCCATAAATACCGCTGGTGTATTGGTTACCCCAAAAGGCATCACTACAAATTCGTAGTGACCATATCTTGTGTTGAAGGCGGCTGTCTTAGGAATATCCTCCTCATTTATCTTCACTTGATAATATCCGTACCTCAAATCCAATTTGAAATAACAATTGGACCCTTGCAACTGGTTAAACAGCTCGTCAATTAATGGTAGAGAATACTTATTCATGATGGTCAGGTCGTTCAACCCCCGATAGTCGATACATAACCTCAAGGTCCCACCCTTCTTCTTCACAAATAGCACTAGAGCTCCCTAGGGTGACGTGCTAGGTCTGATGTAGCCTTGCTTCACTAATTTCTTTAGCTTCTCCTTTAATTCCTTCAACTCCACCAGTGCCATCCGATATGGGGTTCAGGATACAAGTTCCGTTCTTGGAATTAGATCAACAGTGAATTCTACTTCTCGGTTAGGAGGTAGAGAAATGAGTTCCGCAGGGAACACGTCGGGAAAATGTCTTACCACCTAAGTATCTTCGAGGGTACACTGATCATTTGGCTTATTTATCAAATAGGCTAAATATCCTTGGCATCCCTACTTCAATAATTTTTGAGCTTTTACCCTAGCTATAAAAAACTTCAACTCTTTTACTCTCTTACCATTGAACTCCAACACATCACATCCTAGTCTAATGAACTGAACAGACTTATTCTTACAGTCTACTTTAGCCCCATGCTTAAGTAGCCAATCCATACCCAGAATCAAGTCATAGTAATCAATGGCTAAGACTATCAAGTCTCCCTCCAAACTTTCTCTCCCCACTTCAATCTTACAATTCTGCACATACTAATCCGCTTGCACCATTTTCCCCAGAGGCGTACTCACTAACAAGGTAAAAGGTAGTTCTACTCCATCCTAACCCAAATGATATGCACAATTCTTATTTAAATAGGAATGGGTCGATCCAGGGTCAATCAATGCATTAATGGAATGACCTTAGATAGTAAATGTACCTTCCACCACCGCTGTATCTACTCCAACCTCCTCTCGATTAAGAGCGAAAACTTTTGCTTTTACCTGTGGCTTCTGAGTTCTGTTTTTGGAGGCTCCTGCGGTATTAGCTCGATTGGCTCCCGTTGTCTGAGTCGGGATTCCTTCCCTGACTAGGAGAAGTTTAGGGCAGGCATTTCATAGATGATTTGGGTCTCCGTAGTGGTAGCATTTCCACTCGACTCCCCGAGACCAATAATTTTTCTCTATATGGCCCATTTTCCCACGGTATGGCATAATGGAAGATTCTTTGCAGGACCAATTGGTGCCATTCGTGCATGCTTTCCCCGGTTCTGCCATTGTTAGATGGTAGGGCGCTTATTAGGTTGCGGCTTCTGGAATGGTCTCGGCAGTTGTCTTGGTGGCAAGAAAGGTCATAGTGCCATCTGGCTACGATCCTCGTTATCAATCCAGGTTACTGTGTCCACGGCCCCTGAATAAGTCGTTGGTGGAGAAGGTGCCAATGCCCTCCTTAACTCCTACCTCAACCCCTTGACAAATTGTCATGTTATGTTCCGCTCGGTATCCACCAGCCTTTTGCAGTATTTCGATAAATAAGTAAATCATGCTGCATACTGTGCCACCGTCATGCCCCCTTGCTTCAGATTTTTGGAATTCATTTTTCTTTTTCTCCACTATCCACTGAGGGATATATTCGGCTCTGAATGCTTCCACGAAATTAGCCCACATTCAGTCCTGATCGATCATCTCCCAGTCATCTTGGACTCGTTGCCACCACGCCCGACTGGGCCCCTTAATCAAAATGTAGCAAATTTCACCATTCACTTCTCATTGTACTGGAGCGTAGTGAAGATGTCTTCCATCTGTTCCACCCATTGTTCTGCTTTCTAATCTTGCTCGGTCTCTCCTAAGAAGATAGGAGTTTGAAATTTCAGGAACCTCTCCAAGGCTTCATCTTCCCCCTTTGAATTTCTTCGCTCAGTCAGAGTTTCCAGAATCTCAGTCATTTTGTGGAACGCTTGCCCCATGGTTATGATGATAGGTTCCTCCAATCCCATTTCTAGCTCCGGTTCATTCTCATTCCCCTAATTTGGTGATGGCCTTTGAGTTGTATCGAACTTCGATGTCATGGGCTCTGCCTTAGGACTTCTGCTGGATGTGGCTGCATGACGCTTGGGTGCCATTCTAAACCATGCCCCAGATAATGAGTTGATGCACTAAAGTTTAAAACATTTCAATTGAGCATGCATTCATATTTTTCTTGAAGCAAAAGGATATTAGATGCAAGTTTTGTATAAATAATTCCATATTTTCAAAATTAGAGTACGCCCAGTACTCTTATTTGCATAAATTTTTGAAGTGAAGCAATGAACATAAATGGACTCCTAGCATAGGAGTTTATTGAAAGCTGTAAATAAAACATCCTAAGCATAGTAGAACTTAGCCCCTCTAATCCTTATCAGAGTCTTCAAAGTCCGCATCATATAACCATCCTCCTGAATTCCTAGAAAAGTCTATCCCAGCCCCATTCATGAACCCATGGTCCATTGGCTCCTTCCCGGGTCTCCTAGAACTCTCCTCGGTTTAAACCTATTGGGTGTGGGTATAAAAGAAGGTCTAGGTGGAGATTCATAGTCTATCTCCCCCGTGTCATCACTATCAATAGTCAAATCAATCACAGGACTAGGTTGGGGTGGGACATATTCCATGTTAATTTCCTTATCTTCACTAATAGTAACTAAGTCTATTACAGGTATTGGGGGTGGCATAATAATCTAAACCTCATCATCACTGCTCTCGTCCAAGGGTATGTTTGGTTGAGGTGCAGGCTAAGGCACTGATAAATCTTTCAGGTTAATAGGGATAGGTGGATGCCATTGCTACCCTTTCCTCATAGTTCTAATCATTCTAACCATCCTATAGCACAAACAGACCAGGTTAGTCAAAAGATTTAACTTAATAAAACAAAGCATATACTATCAATAATTGCCTAAACCTTGTGTCTGATACTACTTGTAACACCCCACTACCTTGGCCCATTAGGGTTGGGGATGTTGCCCATCTACAGGACAAGGGGTCTTTATAACTAGGTCACACAAAATAAAATAAAAGAAATACTGCAAAATTTAACTTATTACAACCCAACAATACATGAACAAACTCAAAAATAATAAATGACACTGTCTCTCAAAAGCAATACATAAGAAAAATAACAGAAAGTCTTCAAAGCATAGGCAACATTCTAGCTAATGACCTTCATAGTAGGATCGACTGAGAACATGGTATAAAATGTGGTGAGATAAAAATCTCAGTAAGCCCGTGTGTGCTTTGAGTGTTTTAGGTAAAACAATTCATGTATGTAAGTTGTAAAAGTTTCATAAAAGAAAGTGCTGGAAAGCATTAAATAAATGTCATAAATAAAGGGTGGGGTTTTGTTTTCCAAGATATGCATATGCATAATAAATACAACCACTCAAAAGAGGTAGTCATGGTACCACACTTTGTGCACCATGACAATTTAACGATAAGAATGCCATACATTGAGCATACTGACACATGGTAGGTGCACAGCCAATCAGGTGAGATACTCCTCTATCTCTACACCCCAAACTTACCGGTTGTCCACTCCGAAAGTGCATAGTCCATTTAACTGAACTTGCTAGCTCGGACCGGTATGACCTACTGGACTAGCATCCTATCCGGGAAGGACTCACCCCTCAGAGATGGCCACCTACTGACAGACTTACCCTAACCCTTCAAAGACTTGTCCTAATAGTTTACCCTTATTGAGTACTCAACATTGTTTGTCCCACTTGGGAGAAAAATGATTATACAATGATTTACTTGAAAATAGCAATTACAGTTTCTAAACTTCTTGCCAAAGTTGAGTTTCATGAAAGGTTTAGCATTTTGTGTAAAATCATTTTCTCAGTTTTAAATAGTTTGCTTGACTGAAAGAAAAGGAAAAATGTCCATAATTGCTTTACAACATAAATTCTCGTATACGATGAGTTGGCTTGCCATATTTGGTCTTCAAATGACTCCATGCAGGGACATACCTGCTCCTTTACTCTTCTTGAACTCAAAAATCCTCCAAGGTCAACCTAACCTCGCCTAGGGTAAACACAAAGCATAAGATAACCTTTGGACTATATCTGCCTTAGATAGATAATTCATAGTTCAACTAGTCACAACCACAACTAACCATGAATATAATGTCTTAGGCTTTAATACTAGTTGAATAAAGTATTTTATAAAATAAATCTAGCTTGATGAGTTAAAATAACTAGGGGTTTTAAAATAAATACCAAAAAGTTATAGCTTCAAATAATAACTATGAGTATTATTGCTAATAAATAAACTAGTGCTAAATATTGAATAATACTAAGTCCAAAGTAATATTAGTAAATGGTAATATTTAAATAGTATTATTATAAATAATAAATTACACTTAATTTTTAATTAATAATAAATGACCAATAAAATTAATAATAAATAAATTATACATAATTTTTAATATTAAATAATAAATAATAATAAGTAAATTATACTTAATTTTTAACTATCAAATAACAAATAAATAAATTTTAATTTGAATAATATTTATAGATATAGGTAAAAGTTTTTAGTATGGCTAATTGTGGTCTACAAGGTCATTTAATTCATTCTAATATCTTATTATTTATTTATTATTATTATTATTATTATTATTATTATTTCCTTTTAATAAAAGATTTTATTTATTTAACTAATAAAAATATTAATATTTTAATTAATATTCTATTTCCAAACCTCCCTAGTAATTTTGAATTTCATAGAGAAAATATAATAGTAATTCTATTTAAAGCAATAAAATTTGTTAATAACAATAATCATAGAATTAACAAAGAAAATAATCTTTTACCATGATTTCCTATTGTGAGAAAAGATTCATGAACACATTTGCTAACATCAAATAATAAGCTAATCCATTCATGAACATACACTTGAACTAAAACATACTAGCACATGGCCAATCTCCTATTAGGCATAATTATCATTCATGGCTTCATTGAAGATTAAGAACATAAAGGCCTAAACACCATTGGTGTCAAAAACATCTATCATGCATCAAAACAACCATAAATGTCATTAATCTTGATGAGCATATATTGATTCAAAAGAAAAATCCATAACACCTAATCATACATTTCAACTCTCATGTCCTAACTCCATCCCCTTCATACCTATACTCAACCCCCATTTATATTCCATCTTCCTATCAACATCTAAGAGACAGGAATCCAGAAATTAAAAATGAAGATTCAAGAAGAAATACTTGATAGATGATCACTTATGAAGATTTCTTGATTACTGAAGGTCCACGTGTTTGAGAGCCTTTAGCGGTCCGGAAAAAACAGCCATGGTTAATCACCACCATTTCGGCCAAGAGAGAGAGAGAGAGAGAGAGAGAGAGAGAGAGATGAAGGGCATTAGAATGGAACATTAAAAGTTGAGTAGAAGAGAAAGAACAAGAAGGTTGTTCTTGTTTTACCTGTTGATGTTCTTGGAACCTTCAACAAAAAAAAACTGGTTTTAATCCGTTCAAAAATTCTAGTTTTGGTGATTTCGTGTTATAAAGACAAGAAATGAAGGCTAGGGATTAGACATGAGTGATCTGGAGTATTTGGGAGTGATTGGAGATGTTTTGGATAGGTTTAGGCTTGAAGGTGTGAAGTGTGTGTTCTTGGTGTTCTTGAGAAAGTTTGAGAGAAAATGGCTGGAGAATTTTTGGAATTGTTGTTGGCCAAATGGTCTAGCATAGTTAGGAGTTTTGGTTTTACCAAGAAGGAGACAGAAGTTTTGAATTTTTTTGAAATTCAAATGGAGGAAAATGAGGAGTTATTTGAGGTAGAGGATTAGTTAATGGTGGTTGTTCATGGGAGGTCTCTTGCTCTTCAATGGTGTAAGATTGAACAAGCTAGGTTTAATGCAAAGAATGGAGAGTTGTTCAGCTTATAACGCTGGCCAACAATGGTCTATAACGGTAGAGAAATTTCTGGTTTAATCACTTGCTAAAAGAGTGTTTTAATGGAGTAAAAAATTGGGAATTAGTTTGAAGTTCAGATGAGTTTTGGATAGAGTAATCTTAGGAGATTTTTGAGGTGTGATCATGGAGTCCAAGCACTCAAGGTTAGTATGGAGATAAATGGTGTTTAGTCCATGGCTAAACAAGGTCAAACTTTCAGTGGTTTGAATGCTAGTTTTTGGCCTTTGCATTGAAATGACAAGCTGGAAATTTTTCTGGTTTTCAATGCTTCAAGAGTGCCTAGAATGGAGATGGTTTTTGGTGTAGAATTTTCTGCATTCTTTAGCTCAATTTGTAGCTGATTCTTGACACTGTTTGAAGGTCCTTTAATGGTGGTTTTCCAGCCTTCTTCTTGAAGAAAAATAGAGGAAGTTCCAGCTATTCTTATGACTTAAAGGTCGCTTCAAAATCCTTCTTTAATGTTGCGAATTTGCTAAAGGAAAATTCTGGTTTGCAAAAGTTGTGCAGTCCCTCAGAATTTTCGGCCTTCAACCTTACGTGAAATGACCATTTTTCTAGCAACAAATGGGGTAAGAATGTTGGGTGAAATTTTGGAAACCCGTCCTACAAAAGGTCTGGGAAATTTGCAGATTTTTCCTTTACTAAATCATGAACAAAATGAAGGTAGAATTGAAGGTATAACTATGGTGATTTATTTTTCTTGGGAACCCTTCCTAACCCTTTTCCCTATTTTCGGCCATTTCTGATGTGTCCGGACTTGGGTATAAAAATCATACAAAAACTAAGCACATTCCCAATCAAGTTTAAATTAAAACGTTAAACCCAAATCACATATATGAGCAAGCGTACTCATAATTAACTGAGCATAGGGTTCAAATGAGTATCGATCCTCAAGAAACAAGTAAACATTAATTACCTTTCTTTCATTGTTTAACTGGGTCAATAAAACAAAACCGAAATAAAATAAAATAAAATAAAACAAAAATATATACATGTCATGGATGTAGATTTTTGTAATTCAAACCATTGATTAGACAACCATGATCTTAAAGTACCCAACCTCTATCATAACTAATTATTCTCTTGGCATCATGAAGAATTAAAATACACTCACTACTTTCTCAATCCATGAATCCCTATCTTCTAGGTAACTTAGTATCACATACTCTGTCTCAACCAGTCTTATCCAAAAGATGCATTAAACACAATTCTTTGATTAAGTCCCATTCTCAGGCAAACTTAACCCATGAAATTAACCAATTGAATCCATATTCTGGCAGACATCAATTAACCTTTAATTACTCTGTTCTTGCAATTAACCCCATTTTCAGGCAAGTTAAAAGGCAACAAATATGAAACCAATCAATTTAAACCATCAACCTATTCTTAAGCAAGCTAACGACACAATCAATTAATCTCGCAATCAACCCAAGTAATTAAATATCAAGAATAGCAATCAGTTAATCAAAACTCAAATAACTCTAAATACCATGAACGTCTAAACCAATATCAAATTACAATAAAATAATTAGAACATCATTGTCAAGAAAAGAAAACAAAGTAAAAGAAAGCACTCATAGACAAGCCTCCTTCTTCTTCCTTCGAAGACCTTCTTGTACAACCCTCTTTGAATTGAAGAATTCCTCCTTGTATTAAGTGATTTTCTATGATAAATAATGAATTCTCCCCCTTTCCCTTATGTTTTTTTTATCGATTTATAGGCTTAAGAAGTACCTAAATTCATAGGTACAAAGTTCTTGGCCGAGTAGAAGTTGGAAGATACTAAAACTCCTCAAGTTTCCAAAAACACATAGAAAAATCGCAACACCGCCTCAAGGATAGAACACAGCCAGCGCTGCCTGTATTCTGCTTCTCCACTTGTTCATCGATTTTTCTCCAAAATTTGCCCATAAGTTCCAGAATTCAGCCAGCGCCGGTTCCAGCCTTACAGCCGGCACCGCCTCTGCTCTGTTTCGTGATGATTTTGCTTCATTTTATCTTAAAATCTGAAATAATGAACAAAATACCTTTTCAAGGGTAAAATCTCAAATATGAAAGAATATGACTAGTTATTGCACAAAATGTCTTATAAAAGAGCCTCAAATAACTAGGCAAAAGATGACTAATTTAGCCTCTATCAATTCCCCATCCACAAGTGCTGATTTTCGAATTCCAATTGCTAGGGATTTATCACAGATTTTTTTTTGGATTAAAAATGGATTAGTGAAGTAAGGAGAGTTTAAGTTTAAAAAAGGTTAAGACAAGGCTAGAGAAATTAAAGAGGACAAGAATTCCTCTAGAATTCTTTTTAGGATATAATCACATGCACAAGACATTATATTCATGTCTCCCTTAAGACAACATTCCTATCTTTAAGGAATGTAAGGAAATCAAAAATTCAAACATAGCTAAGATATTCATGAATAAAACTTAAGTGATGAAATTTGAACTCATTACCTTGGAGATTAATTCACAAAGCTCTAACCAGTTAACCATAAGAACTCTTGTTCTTATTTTCTAACCCAAATATTCTTCTTATCTAAACCTCAGACCATCTTCCTATTTTGACCTTAAGCAAAATTACTTTTTTACCCTTTCTACATAATAAGCATAAATAAGTCATTTAACCTATAAATAATAATTCTAAGGCACTTAAAATCATTCAAATAGTATATTTTTATGTAAAATAACATGATATGCATCCCATCCCCCTTACTCTAAGGTTGGATTTAGGTAGGGTTTCACATGATTCATCCTCGTTTTAATGAAACCGTAAGATTTACAGTCTCATTAAAACAAATGTTGCATGCTATGGATGCCTGCTTAAGTCCATAAATAGATTTCTTAAGTTTACAAACTATATGCTCTTGGCCTTCAGCAATAAAGCCTTCTAGTTGGGACTTATGGATGTTTTCACTAAGATGGCTATTTCAAAATTGTCGCCTTGACATCCATTTGCCATATCTCATAGTCATACTGACATGCGATGGCAAGGGTGATACGGATGGACTTAAGTATGGCTACCAAGGAAAAGGTTTCCTTATAATCGATTCCTTCTTTCTGAGTATACCCTTTCGCCACAAGCCTAGCTTTGAACGTTTCCATCTTCCCATCCGCTCCCCTCTTTCTTTTGTACACCCCCTTACACCCAATGGGTTTTATCCCTTTAGGTGAAGTTACAAGATCCCAAACCTGATTGAAGTACATTGATTCAATCTCAGTTTTCATTGCTTTATGCCATTGGTTTGAATCGACATCAGCAATAGCCTCCTCGTATCTAGTGGAATATTATTCCTAATGGTGGGGGACTAGGTCAAAAGCCTCTCCAATCCATCTTTCTAGAACCCTAGATATCCTCCTACTACATCGAGGCTTCGTTTGTATAGGTTCTTGAGGCTGTGCCTATGCCTTTTCTTGTTCTATAATCAGGTTAGAAGAAATTAATTTAGAAGATAACTTCTTTTCGAGTTCCATCCTTATCGAACCTTTAGTGGATGTACTTTGATAATCTTCTAAGTATCTAGTATTGGTACTCACAAGTACTTTTTGCTCCTTGGGATGATAAAAGTAACAACCTTTTGTACCTTTTAGATACCTAACAAAATAGCATAGTTTCGATCTTAGTTCTGATTTGTCTCTTTTGATCAGTACATAAGTTGGGCAACCTAATATCTTGAGATGATTTAGACTGGGCGCATCTCATAGGGTGTCCTAGGTACTAACTTGGAAGGCATTAAGTTCAGAATATCTACCGTTGTTTCTAGGGCATATCCCAAAAAAAAATACTGGAAGAGTAGCATGAGACATCATGCTTCGGACTATTTCCATTAATGTCCTATTCTTTCTCCCAGCTACTCCATTCTGCTGGGGTGTTCCTGACACAGAGAGCTAGGATAATATCCCATGATGTACCATGTAGTCATTGAATTCACCAAGGAGGTATTCTCCACCACAATCTGATCATAAGGTCTTGATTAGTTTACCTATCTGATGCCCTACTTCTGCCTTAAACTCTTTAAACTTGTCAAAAAGAGTCAGACTTGTATCTCATTAGATAAACATAACCATACTTTATACAATCATTTATGAAAGTGATGAAATACTCAAACCCCCTATTGCTGGTGTAGACAAAGGACTACACACAACAAATGTGAACAAGACTCAGTGCTTCTTTGGCTCTATCTGCCTTTTAGGTAAATGACCATTTTGTCATTTTTCCCATAAGACAATATTCACACTAAGGCCAACTTTCCAATCTCAATGAGCCTAAAGGCCCATTATGGATTAATCTCTAAATCTTGGTTGAGTTAATGTAACCCAATCTTATATGCCAAAGATATGAGTCATTGACATTGGTCTTTCTTTTCCTATTTAAAGGTTCAGATTGAACATTATTTAATTAATTATTAATAGGATTAATGAAGAATAAGTTGCTATACATGTGCCCAATACATAATACTTCTCCATTTCTACTGATAGTTATATAGAATAGAAAGAAACAGAATATTCTTGATTTATTAGTTCTACAACTGAAACCAAATTATGTCTAAAACCAGGAATAAATAAAACACCTTCAAAACAACTATTCTATTACAATCAAAAAGTGAGTTCCAGTTCTTCCACTGCAACGGTCTAAACTTGTGCTCCATTTCTCAGGCGTAGTCCATGTTCACCTTCTGAAGTCTTCTAGTCTTTCTAAAGCCCTTGTAAGGAGTTACAAATACGATTAGTGGCTCCTAAATCAACAATCTAAGTGGAAGTTGATCTATCCATTGATATAGACTCTATATAGAAAATATTACTTGTGGGGTTTTTTTCTAGCTAGAAGATCTGGACACTCCTTTTTTCAGTGTCCCTTCTTCCCACATTTGAAGATTTACCCTTGGGTTTGTGTTTAGGCTAGGACTTGGGCTGATGCACTGCATTCTCTTTCTTCTTCTTGAACTTTCTGGGCTTCGGCCCAGTTCTTGAAGAAGAAGTCATCATAGCTCCAGCTTGTGGCATCATGACTTTCTCTGCCACCTGGAGCTCTTTCATCAACTCTGTTAAACTCATGTTTAACTTGTTCATGTTGTAATTCAACTTGAATTGAGTAAAAGAGCCTGACAGATATTCGAGAACCATGTTCGCTTGGCTCTTAGGGTCAATGACAACCCCCAAGACTTCTGATTCCTCATAAGCAGCAATTATCTTGAGCATATACTCTCTAACTAATGCTCTCTCAACTATCTTGGTGGTAATTATTATTCGAAGAGCCTCCTGGCTTGCGAGTCGGCTCGTATCTTCAAATATTATGGCTAATGATGTACTTATGTCGTATGCAGTTACTATGTGCTCATGTTTAGATTGGAGCACATTTGACGTGGAGGCAAGCATATAGCATCGTGCTATCTCATTAGCTTGTTTTCATGCTTTTTCAACCTCATGCTCCTCAGCGGTGAAACCTTCCCCGATCACAGGGCAGGTCTTGTCAAGGACATACTTATACTCCTTAGCTGTGAGTATTATGTCCAAGTTCCTTTTCCAGTCCACATAGTATTGACCTCCATCAACCATTTCTGAAATTTGAAAAATAAAAACAAAAATTCTCAAAATTGTAAAAATAAAATAATTGTGTGCACTTTATCCTCATATTAAACTGATAATAGCTAACCCCATTACTATTATCTTTAACATGATTAATTTAGCTCTTAGAAAAAATGCCATAGCTTCTTGGAAGATTAAGAGTTTCCTAAGCTAAGTGTATTAACCATCATAAATTAATTTTCCTTCTAGGTAATGATCTAAAAGATAACTGTATCGAGGGGATGGCTATTTCTTCTCATTTTCTACGGACATACCTCACACTATAACCTCCAATGTGGGCTGGCCGATCATAGTACGCGTCCCGGATTATTAATTATATCATTATATTAGTTCTAGATCATTGTGGTATCTCCATCCTATACAGGTTCACTCCCTGGGTGATGCGAGGAGACCCACGATCTCTAATGCGGATCATGATGGAAGCCTGGGGCCATTGGAACCTCTCTCTCACTTAGTGTTTAAATAAAGATTTTCTTGAAAAAAATATCATTTGAAAAATTTCAATTAAGTTATTCTTTAACTTTAAATAAAATATCTAAATCCAAAAAAATAAATAAATAAATCTTTGTCAATGCTTATATCCTTTGAGAAAATTTTCTTCATGGATTAATTTTATTTAAAAGACTTAATATTTCAAAATTTTTCCATTTAAAATTTCCTAGAGATTTTGATCCCAAGGTTTTATTTGACAAAAATAATTTTTCCTTTACAAAAATGATTTAAAATGGTTTTCCAATTTAACTTACAAAATTTTTAAATCCAAAATATTTTCAATGTCAAGGACAAAAAACCTTTAAGAAAATAACCAAGGATTAATTTTGTTTAAGTTAAAATAACTATTTAATTAAACAAAAAACATTTTTTTTCCTTGTCGAATAAAATTTTCCAAAGACTTTGGTCTTTGAAAAAAATATGTGCATAGGAATTAAAATAAACAGCAAGCTAGAAAACTTTAAATGTTTTCACACTTTTCTATTTTTAATCCTAAGTACCCAAATAATAGAATTAAACACATTAATTAAATTAATTAATGATCTTGTTAAATCCTAAGAATCTTTTACTATTATTTTTCATGCAAAATATTCAAAGAATATTAACTATTGCAAAAATAATAACTTTATCTGGTATGGGATAAAAAAAAAAAAAACCCTAAAAATTATTAGGGAAATTTTTTTTTTCCTCCTTCATCCAATGCAACTGTCATACTAGATCATGGCCTATGGGTCATGAACCGCGGGCAGGTGCTTGCGACCTGTGGTCCTCCTGCATCATGACCCGAGAAGCATCCTAGGCACGATGCAATTGCATCCTACCCAGGATGCCCTCGGTACTCTTCCTCGTACGGCTAAGCCGAGGCACACCTGGGCTCGGCTGTGGCTTGAAGCCGCGACTGGCCAGGGTGCCAACCTTGGCTCCAGATAGACCGAACTGCGGCTCGGCTCTGCTGGCGGCTGGGCTTGGGTGGCTTGGTCCATCTTCCTCTTTTTTTTTTGGTTGTTTTTGTCTGCAAATTTTCCAGATTGCTGCAACTCTTTGCGATCAATTCAAGGTGATTTCTTATTACATTTTTCATCAAAAATAAATATTACAACTGCCTATACCCTTTCAAATCGAGTTTACATGATAGCTAAACAAAGTATTAAAATTTTTACAGCATTTCCTATACCTCAATTGTGAGGTTTATAGACAAAACTACCCATACAAAAACAACGAAGGATCTCATGGCATTCATTAAAATAGTCTTGCTAATTTTATTAACTAGCATTTATCAATACTAAGCCTTTCAAAGCAACATGTTCTGACACCATTTGAAGCTTCAAAATCAAATAGAAGCTGTGCACATAGAAAACAAAACCAAAAAAAATGACATTGCACAACAATGGAAGGCAAATAATAATAATAATAATAATAATAATAATAATAATAATAATAATAATAATAATAATAATAATAATAATAATAATAATAATAATAATAATAATAATAATAATAATAATAATAATAATAATAATAATAATAATAATAATAATAATAATACATTTGCATGTCTTTGGTTTGTTTGACCTAGAAGAAGATGATTGAATAACAGTGATGGCTTCTTCCCTTGTGATAGCTTCCGATTGAAAAGTAGCAATCCGCCTACTCCTTTGGGGCATGAACATGGTGCCCTTTGCTTCTCAGAATATTCCACTGCCCAATATATGTTAGTGAAACAACTTAGGCGAGGAAAGGCTCTTCTTGATCCTTTGCTATTGATTAGCAAAATCAAGAAGTCAGATGAAAAAAATGAACGAAAAAGAAGAAAAAAAATAGATAAAAAGCTTTTGGTATTTTTTTTCTTTCGTGTGTCTTCTGTGTATTCAAACAAAATCACACGACTTCACCTATCCTGATAACCAAACCCCGGTGTTTTAATATTTCAAAACATCTGGAGGCTATCAATAGAAGAGATGTAGCTTAGCCTAAACTCTTCTATTCTGTGAATTAAAAAAAAAAACCATTTAGTTCAGGCTATTGGGCCAATAATAAGTTATTATTTTTCTTGGACCCAATGAGCCCAAAATAATAACCTTTAATTATTTATTTTCTGGGCCTATTAAAATAACCCGATGAATAATTAGTGCTCGCAAAGGAACTAAAATAATTATTTAAGCCTTTTATTAACTAGTTTAGGCCCATGTTAACTTTCTAATTATTCAATCTGGGCTTAGGCCCTGAATAATTAATTAACTAATAAAACTAAATAATAAATTTCATTTCTCTCGTTCCTTTATTTTACTATAGTCCAAAATAAATTAGATTTCCTAAATAAAATAATATCTTTTTTATTGAGACTATTTCCTCGACCTAAAAATAATTAGGACTTACGGTCAAAATGACAAAAATACCCCTTACGGTCATTTTGAGAGGCAGGAGCATACTAACACCTCTCTAAAAGACATCTATCATCCTTAGGCTTTTAGTCCAATGATCTACGACTTCTTGGAATATTTCCGCTTTCCAAGGGAGCTACTGTAAAGTCAATATCCAAGCCATGTTCCCCAGAGCTGTGAATAATTAGATCATTTAGACAACCATAAGGGGTGAAATAGTGTAGACACTATCTTGTACAAGTCTATCTTGACTAACTAGCTACAAATGCCTAACATACAAGTATATTGGTCCTTCTAAAGAACCTCAATTACAGTAAATCAAAGCATACACTTCCAGCTTCATCAGACCACCAACTTATACTTAAGCTATAGAGTACAAGTTTATGATGTAGCAGTAGTAGTCTACGTGTTTATCATGTAGTACTTTTAGCAACCACTACTATAGGTTCTGTTTTACATATTTGAAATACGATTGTATTTACGAGATGAGAAGACTACTCATTGACTAAATGCAAGCCATTCCCTATTTAGAACTCACAACACAATAGCCATACTATGATGATATCCCCATTCTCATCATTCAGTTAAGAACAATAGTTTATGTGTTAAGTATCCCATGGTCCATACCTTACTGTAAAAGACCTTCATTCACATGAACCATTTACTTAAACCAATGGGCATTTTCCAATAAAAATTGTGCACAAATATAAAGAAAATTTCACAAATAATTTTTGAGAAAAATATTTTTTTTTTAATACAAGTTAAAATTACATCAGAAACCTAGTCTAAGAGGGTATACATCCTAACAGTTGGAATATACAATTTAGACAACTATCCTAGAATTCATGACAATTAATCATTTAGTAGCTCTCTTAATTAATCATCATCTTTGCATCATGAAGGAATATAAAGTAAAATTCAATCGTTTCCCAAGACATGAATCCACTTATATAGACTCCACTTCTTTCTCAATCCATAGAATCAGTATCTCTTTATTAAATTGGCAGATTTTCCAATCAAACCAACATAAGAAAAAAAATGCATTAAACTCGATTCCTCATAAATTATCCCTATGATCTACGTGATAATAAACATAAAGTTAGTCAATAACTATATACTCTAGGCGAAATCAACTAATCTATGCTTACTTTAGTTCCTTGTCTTAACTTTGTTTCCCAAGTCCATTAAGAAATAACAAATATGAAGTTAATGAAATTAAATCAAGTCCTAACATTGTTTCCCAAGTCAATTAGAAGAAAATCTAACTTTATCAACTCCTCCATAATGACAAGTAATCAAACACCAAGAATGATAGAAAATTAATCAAATATATAAATTAATACAAAACCATGAATTCCAAAATAATGTCAAATTACAATGAAAACACTAAATACATCATTATTCTAGAAAAAGAAAATAAAGGTAAAAGAAAGAACTTATAGATAAGGCCTCATCTTCTCTTTGGAACCCTTCTTGAATAATACTCATTTGAATGATGAATATCTTATTCTTTTGAGTGATTGGAAGTTTTGATCCTTAGATTCACTACTTGTTCTTGTGTTTTTCTTCTTTTTATAAACTCCCTTGATACCAAATTTTTTTTCTTGAGAAGTCTTGGCCCCATTAAAATTCAAAAAATACTAAAATCCTTTGGAAGATACCAAATTCGTGCACAGAATTCAACCATTATAGATTGGACCTGGCACCGGGTCACTTTGACCCATTTGGTGCTAGGTACATTCTAGTTTGCCCCTACTCATTGCTCTGTTTTACTCTATTCTTCCAGAGTGGACCTGGCACCTGGTGCAGTAACCATACCTGGCACCAAGTACATGATGAAATTTTCCACCTTTTGCTTGAAATCCACTCAATTTTGCGCAAATTCATCAAAAACACTTTCCATAAGAAAAATGTTAAATAGGAAAGAATATGCCTAATTATTACATCAAAAAGTATCTCAAATTAGCTTCAAATAACTAGAAAAATAGTGATAAATTTAGCCCCTATCAACTAGTGTTTTTCCACTAAAAATAATTGATGAAGAGTAATCTTAACATAGATAAAATAGTCCAGAAATTCTCGTGTGAAAACATTTTGAAACAAGTATTCAAGGATTTCGAGTGAAAACATGTTGATTCAAGTATTTAAGAGTTCAGACTGAAAATATATCGATCCAGGTATTCAAGAATTCTAGTATAAAATATTCTGATTGAAGTATTCAAGTATTCGAGTATTCAGGTATTCAAGTATGGTTAGTGCTTACACCAAATATTCAAGTCAGTGCTTACGCCAAGTAGTCAAGTTAGTGCTTATGCCAAGTATTCAAGTCAGTGTTTACGCCAAGTTCTCAAGTTCGTGCTTATGCCAAGTATTCAAGTTAATGCATATAACAAGTATTTAAGTTAGTGCATACACTAAGTATTCATGTATTCAAACATTATCAATTATGTATTAGATTCAAGAATTGTCATGTTCAAGTATTCAAGATTCATGATATTCTCCAAAATTCTAGATTGATAATATTCATCATGTTTCCAAATCCATGTAGAAAATCTCACACTTAAGTACATCAAGAAAGTAGTTTCTATATCCGTAAAACACTTTACCAAAATTGAGATTTGAAAATCGAAAAGATCACACGAGAAATTTCATGTTCAAGATTTTCAAGAAAATCGAGTGCTTGATAATGCTTTTAAAAGTCTTATAATATATCAGGAAATCATTAAGTATATTATGATGGCATATGATCGTTTCAGAAAAATACTTAGCTAAACGGAATTTAAAAGTCTTGAGACTCATCTCGTGTCCTAGCTATTGCGTAATACAGTATTCGCAATCCTTAAGCTTGTCGAGACCTTTAAAGTAGATAACCTATATCGGGTATCATTTCACACTTCTTTTAGTATGCTAGAATTCACAACCAATACATATCACTAATTACATGTTGCTAAAGAAATTACAGAATTTTCTTTTTCTTCATTTCATACAAAAACGGAATATACTTCTTGAGGTAACTCAATTACATTTCATTACTCTTTTCCACAAGCATATTTTCAAGGCCTTCACATGAACCCTTAATCTTTCATGCCTTTAATAGCTCAAATGAAATAATCTCATACCATTAGTTTCGTAAACCAAAATTCCGCATTTTCTCACCTTGGCATACCTTAGTATTAATTCTTGTCATAATTCTTAGTTTGCTAGTATGATTGATAGGGGCTAAAATCATCATTATTTTACTAATTATTTGAGGTTATTTTGAGATAATTTTTTTGTTATAACTAGGCATATTCATTTCTATTTGATATATTCCTTGTAAAAAGTATTTTTGACAAATTTGTGCATATTCGAGTTGATTTCGAGCAAAAATTTAAAATTTTCAGAACAGACACTGCACCATGCCCAGCCAAGGGACCAAGCGTCTAGTCCATCCTGGTTAAACATAAAAAATAGAGAAGAACAGAATAGACCTGGTGCCAGGAGGGTCGACTGGACCCGGCGCCAGGTCTACTCTGCCCAGAAGCGGTTGTGCTCGAATTTGATATTTTCGAAAAGATTTTGGTATTTTCTAAATTCTACTTGGACTTGACTTCTCAAGCAATGAATTTTTGGTATCATGAAGGCTTATAAATACGAGAAAAACATAAGAGAATAGTGTGATTTGAAGGATCCAAGCTAGCTACTTAATTACCACTCAAATGAGCATTGTTCAAAGGAGGTTTTCAAGAGAAGAAGCAGGGCATGTCTATGACTTTTATTTTTTATCCTTTGTTTACTTTTCTAGAACAATGATGAGCTTAATTTTTTAATTGTAATTGGATATTATTTTGGAGATTATGATTTTGAGTTAATTAGAACTTTTGATCAATTGATTTGTGTTCTTGGCATTTGATTACTTGTTTTTTTTTTTTTTTTACGGAGTTGGTTGATTGATTTTTGTTATTGACTTGCTTGAAAAAAGAGGTTGGTAATGACTTCAATTAATTAATTTCATATCTGTAATCTCTTAACTTACTTAAAAAAGGGGTTAATTAGTTAGAGCATTGGTAATCAAACGTTGGTTAATGATTGCTAGAATGTGGATTCATTGGCTAATTTCATATTTTGAATCACCTAGAATATAGGGGTTTATATGAGGATTGATTTTAATGAATCTTTTGGGTATATTGGTTGAGACAAAATATGTTCACTAATTTAACTAGAAGATAGTGATTCTATGGATTGCAAACGAAGTGGGTCTATATTAAATCCTTCATGATGCCAAGGCAACAATTGATTGTGATGATTGCTAATTGATTCAATCTTATGTTTTTAAGATAATTGTCTAGTTACATGAAATTGCATCCTTGAGTTATATTAATTTTTATCTTTATTTATTTTCCTTTTTATTCTCTTGTTATTTTATTAGCTAAACAATAAAGATTTTCGTAAATTAAGGTCGGAGCCTAAGTTCTCGTGGATTTGATACTTGCGCTTTCCTATACTATACTATGGGTATACTTTCCCGTATGTGTGGTTTTAGCAGTTGGCATTTTAATTAAAACTTGAGTAATTGTGTTATTTGTTAGTAATATTTTCTACACTAAAAAACACGCATTAATGATTGATGCCAAACTAGTTACAAAATGTCCCCAAGACATTCCTTGATGATTTTCAATTAATAAAATACTGATTTCCCTTTTCATTTCATTTAGTTATGCTTACAACACCTCAATTTTTCATTATAACTTTTTATTCACAACTCCAAATAATGTAAACTTGGTCTCAAAATTAGCCTAAGATATTTAGCTACAAGTTTCAGGTCATGGTGCTCCAGAACAACCAGACATATTGTTCAGTTTATTCAGTCTACAGGTTTGCTCAGGATTTCCTTCAAAGCAGAATTTTTGTTTGTTCATTTCTTCACACCATCAATTCTCTTTTAATCCTAACAACTATATAATACTTAATCCATCTCAAAATACATCATAATAGCCCTTAATTATGTGATTTTCAGAGATAAAGAGCTCATCAAATTGATCTTTTCTGATTTCAAAATCAATGATTATAAACAACAACAGTAATAATTCATTTTCTCCAACAATTAAACCGTTTTTTTTTCCTTCCCATTTCTTACACCTTCTTGTTCAGCCATGGACTATCAATTAAGCCACCATCAAAACACCTTTAAACACCATTTAAAACATAGCACATATCCTCTCAAAGCCATTGGCACACACAGCACACACAAACACTTCAAAACAAGGCTAAATTCCAAAGAAAAACCATGAAAATCATGGATTTTCTCAACATAATATATACCAAAATGATCCTAATGCTTCAATCTACAACTTTAATTCTTGAAGCTTGAGCTTTTACCTTGTTTGTTGAATTCCTTAGGCTTGAAAAGCTCCAAGTTTCTTCTTCTTCTTCTTCTTTGAAATTGCTTTCTCTCTCCTTTTTCCTTTTTCTCTCAATTTTTTCTAACGTTTCTTTCCTTTTCGTTTCTTTTTCATTTTCTTTTATTTCTCCATTCTTTATGGATGAAATTCAGGCTATATTTTAGCCTCTCCACCACCATTCTTATTGCAAATATGTCACATGGTCAATTGGAATTAGTGAGGTTAAAAGCTTATTAAGAAAGCTTATGAAAATCTTGCTAAATAAGCTGAGGAAAAAATACTAATAAAATTTATCTGATCCAATCAAATACAAACACTTGACCTTAACCAATCACTAAATGACACACATATTCTTAATAGCCAATCATCGAATGCCGCTTGTTTCACATCCGACCACATTTCCTAATTTCTTTAGGAAATAACTAAAATTCGGACCAATATTCATTTCAATCAAAAAAACTTTTATCTCACCAGTGGAAACTACATGTTTTACTGAGTTCAATGGTGGGAATCAAAATTCTCAATCATTTTCAATTTATGGTCAAAATCCCATTTACGGTCAAAATTAGGATAATACCATTGAAATCTCAAATTATATCAAAATATTCATCTCATCGCACTGATCAACTTTTGTTCTGAGCTTATACCTAAATTATCATTCTATACGAAGTAGTCATTAATTGAAATACAAAGGTACATTTAGAACAATCTCAATGTTCCATTTGGGTCCCTACAATTTTAAAATTTCAATAATACCCCTAAATATTTTTATTGCACCAAAACATTCATCTTATCGCACTAAATTCTTATTCTATACAAAGTAGTAGCTATTAAAATGTAAGAATAAGGGTTATTGCTGGATGAAAGCAATGTTGTGATAATTGAGGAGATCTTGCTGTATAACAATTTTTGTGGTTGATTGTTAGGATTTGGTTCATTACTATTGTAATGGTGTTGGTTATTATAAGGATTTAGTTGTTGATTGTTGGCCATAATAGATCTGGATGGGTGTTATGTGGTTGATATTATCCCCCCAGGACTAGAACTTGATGGAGTTTTGAGGATGAAAGTATTGTTGCTTGTTTTTATAGTTGTTGTTGCACTATACACACACACACACACACACACACATAAATATATATTATGTATATATATGTATATATATGTATATACATACATATATATATATATATATTTGTGGAGGTTAAAACTTGATTGTAGTAGTGGTGAGTAAATTGAGGAGTTGGTCAGTTTGTGTTGATGAATTTGTATGTTGTAGAATGTTGTTGTTCATTTACAGGATTTTGTCAAGGTTGTGAGCCTTTTGTTTAATAGTTTTTGTAGTGTTGAGGTGAACTTTTGATTGCTTGGAGATCGTCTCTTGATTTTTGAAGTTTGTAGCATTGATTAGGGATTGTTGTAGTAAAAATATTTTCAATGTCTTTCAAATAATCTTTCGAGCTTTCTATTCAATTTATTCACATTGATGATTACGAGTGTACTTATTGGTATAAAGCTTAGTAAATGGAGGATTGTTCTTAAGAGTGCTAGAAAGCTTAGTAAATGGATACCTATTGCTTGGGCATTTGTATAAGAATAGTGTACATTTTAGTTTGGTCATATATTTTGTTGAATTGTTTTAGTGTTATTGGTGTAATATATGTTTTAGTTTTGTTCTTATTAGTTGATCTTACAGTTTGATTATAAAATTAGTGCACATATATGTTCTTGTTGTTTGTACCCTTGTTCTTTTTTTGGCATTTGTGTACTATTGTATTTGTTGTTGTTTTTGCGGGAACAAAAACTAACCGGCATTGTTTACTCCATATAAATAGGCACTGATCAATTCAAAAATAACAAAGCCATTGAGCTACTAGAAATAACTGGCATCATTTCTTACCTTCAACCCGCACCGGTTATATCACGCATTTGGACAATAGGCTTCAAGATACGATGAGAGTATTGTTTACCCTTTACTCCCTATTTTGTTATTTTGTATTGTGCAAATATATTTGTATCATATATTTTGGACAGTGGGGACAATATCCCATTTAAGTATGGGGGAGAGGTTGAGTAATTTTTCCATTGCAAGTTTTTATTGATTATTTTGAGAATTTTGCTTATTTTTGGGATATATTTTTTTTTTTTTTGGCATTTGGGCTAATTTTTTTTTTTTTGAATTTTGTTTTTGCATTTTTAGGTTAACTTTCAAGACTTTTTGGTATGTGTTAATGTGCGTTAGTTTGGTGGAGGTATTATTTATCTTTTTTCTTGGGAATTCTACTTCAAACTTATTTAGGCGAGTTGATTTTTTGTACACTTATATATTGGGCATAACATGAACTAAGTTTTAAGAAGTAAGGTTAACCTTGTTTATGCCTTTGAAAGTGTTGTGAAGCTTGAATTCTTTGGAAATGGATAAAAACTTTGCCGTGGAATATAGAGTATGGATTGTTAGCTTATCTCTGGTTTTATGGCATTCCCAAATTACTTATTTAGTTCGTTAGTTATTCATTTATTATTTATTTTACTATAATATACAAAACTCTATTTGTTTGTTATATTTATCAACATAAAAGCAAGTAGGAGCACAAGGTAGGTTGCTCAATGCAACTATTGAAGTGATGAGAAAAAAGGTTATAGGAGTGCAAAAAGCATGTCATATAATGAATAACATGTGATACTTCAAAAAAGAGAAAGAAAAAAAGAAAAGGGAAAAAAACAAAAAGTAAAAATGCAGAGAGTATTCAATTCAAAATCATTATAAATGCATTCCTTTTGTTAAAAAAAAAATGATGAAAATTAAGAGGCCCCTACTTTGCTATAATAGTTGAAATGTATTATTGACATGTTGTATCAAAGTGTAATACTTGGGCAAGTATATCTATTGTGTAAGTTCTAATGGTAAGTATCGTTTCCCTTGAGTAAGTTAGAAAGTACTTCTACTTATGCTTTTATTTTATTGTTTGGTCAACCCTTTATCTAGGGAAAATGGACTAACTATCAAAGGACTTAGCTAACCCTATCATAATAGAATTCACCCAAGGTCACCAATCCCAATAAAAGAAAAGAAGAGATAAGTAATGCAAGTAAATAGAATCTCCCAAATCAAGTTAAACTTTAACCACACAAATTAGCTAAATAAAAACTTAAATTGGGCACCAATGGATAATCTCATATAAGACCCACTTTCTCCAGAGCTATGAGCTCCTACCCTTATATCAATTTAGTTGGTATCTCTATCTCACTAATCAATCCTAAGGGGCATTAAGCTCCAATATCCATCTAATTTGGAAGCAATAAGGACCCTATATCTAGGCAACCACACAACCCTTTAATAACCTAATTCTCACCCTTAAGCCCCTATCTCTAAGTAATTCAAGAGAAACACATAAATTAAATCTACCAATCAAGCTTATAAATCCTTACCTCATCTCTCGAAATTTTGAAGACAGGAAAATCCAACCAAAAGAAATACACAATACAGAACAAGTGATTGAATACGTAAATAATTTGTAAATAACTCTAATAGATGTCAAAATGTAACAAGATAAGGGTTCATCCCTTTAAATACATTATTAATCCACAAAAGTTCAATCAAAATCAACAAGGAAAAGCAATAGAAATGAAAATAAACTTATAGACAAGTTGAGTTCTTCTTCCTCTTGTAATTTCCTTTTGAAGATGCTCTCTTCTCATTCAAATGAGACTTGAATCCTCTCTTGAGCTCATCCTCGGTGTTTTACGGCTTGAGAATAGCTTCTTCCTATATTGGTCTGCCTCTTGACAAGATAGTATAATGATCTATTTATATTGGTCTTAGAAAACCATTGAAATCTGCTATGTTCTGTCTTGTCCAAATTCAAACCGATGCCTGTTGTAATGTTAGACCAGCGCCTGTTGCATAATTTTTCTTGAAGATCTTGAATCCCACTCCAAACCGGCACCTGTCCATCCTTTAATCCAGTGCCTATTGATAGTTTTGTTCCAGCTCCTTAACCCTTTGGAAATAACTGGTGCCTCTTTAGTTGTCCAACTGCAGCCTGTTGAATATTGTAAGTGCTGCTTGTGCGTCCTCTAAATCGGTGCCTATTATTTCCAGAATGTTTCTCTGAACTTTCTATTCTGAATCGGCACCTGTTTACTCCTGTATCAGGCACTGGTTTGGTTCTTTTTGCTCTGTTTTTACCCCGTTTCTTTAGTCATCTTTCATTGATGCATTTTACACAAAACAAGACAAAAATAGGGGAAATAAGTAGTTATTTGGTACTAAATTTAGTATAAATTAGGACAAAATGACTAATAAATACGAACATAATGAGCACTCATCAATCCCCCACATTTAATCCTTTGTTTGTCCTTAAGCAAATTTTCAGAAAAATAAGTACATCAACCAAAAGGCAATCATCATCCGTGTAAGATTTTTGGCAACAATGACTCTTATAAAAATGATATTCTCTTTTTTTTTAGATGAAAATACAATTGAAGGTCACTTGACTAAGTTAAACTTGTGTAAATTTATGTCTTTGAATAGATAAAACCAAGGCTCTCAAAGTTAGATTAGACAAATCTATGCTTATCCAACCTGCTTCATTTCATTTTCTAAGTCTAGAATACGACTTAAGTGATCCATGTAAGTAAGGAATAGTGGGCATATTTAAGTTCTATGGCTTCCCAATGCTACTACAATCTAAGTAGTAAACAAAAGATTGGTCCAATTGCTTCCTTTTGTTGGATAATGTAAATGTATAGTAAAAATATAAGTACTGATTTTTCAGATTTTCCATTACCCTCGTTAAACACTCATTTTCTTTTCATGGTAAGTTAATATAAATACCTAGTAAAGTTATAATTAATGATTTTTTTAGCTTTAGCATTACCTTACTCTTCTCTTTCATTTTCTTACCAGAATCCACATTTACTGAAACTCAGACTTCGAACTAGCTAGAAGATAGTAGAATATAAATAGACCAAAATTTCCTAGCTTATACTTCATCTCAAGTTTCTCTTCCATTTCCAAGAAATCAAAGTGTCATAATGTCTAATAAAACCTAAGAAAGGTTAAACTAAATTATCAAGATTTAGTCTATATCATATTAAATACACATGTTTATTTAAGAATATCCTAATCAAAACAACCTTATACCAAATTTTCATTCCAAGAGAAAAAGAATAGCAATATCATACAATTCAAAATATGCCAAAAATTAAAAAAACAAAATGGTCATTTTTTCATCAATTTTTAATCAAGAGAAACAAATTTCAACAAAAAAAAATAAAATAGCCCAAGGGGTGCCAAGTAATTCTAATAAATTCTTTTGCAAGAGATAAACTTTAGTCCTCTCTTCCACACTTAAACCGGAGAATGTCCTCGTTGGCCATAATTTAAATAATAACCGCATCTACTAAAGATTCAAAAACAGATAAGGGAAAGAGGAAAAGCGATACTTCCTAAGTGCTTCGGAGCACAATTTCCACGAGTTGCTTGAGAAGAGAAGGTATAGCATTGTTTTATATATTTCCCAAAAGTTCTTTCTACAATCACAAAAATAGATCAACATTAGTTAAATAATCAAAAGGAATTGGAGGGAAAAAGTATCATAAATAAATAAAAATTGTAATACTGAATATCCATAAAAGCTGTAAAAAAAAAATATACAAGTGAAATGTCTAAGTAACATGAAATAAAATAGCAAAAATAAAATGTCTAGATCATCTAAAAGGTGCCACAGGGACTACTCGGGCCGAGTTAATCAGTAGAGGCACCAAAGATATCTCTAGAATGCTCAAGTGATAGAGGATAGGTAGGAGCGACTGACTGCTATAGTTAGCGCAAGAACTCTGTCTGTCTATACTGATGGAAGCGAATCTCTGTATACTAATGTAGTGGCATCTCATGCAGTTGTGTAACTTTGGCTCTCAGCATGGTATGCTTCATCCTGTTCTACTCCACTGCATACCTCATCTTTGCTTAGAAGTCTCCAGAAGGTCCTGGTCTCCCTTGAGGATGTCTGGGTTGTGGTGGTGTTGGTTGCTTCTCGGGTGGCTACTCTACTACCTCCAAAGGGTCTTGCTCCGACTACTGCTATAGTGGCTCCTAATCCAACTCTGGTGGTTGTTGTGGTGCAACTGGTAGCTCCTCCACTCCATGCCTCTTCTCCCTCGGGCAAATAATCTCCTCACTCTACTATCGTATAAAAACCCACAATTAATTAAGGTTCTATCTATCACAACATCTTCTGAGGTAGTGGTGACTGGTGTCTCTCCTTGAGTAGGCCTATGAAAGTGCTAGAGTATACAAGTAATAAGGAAGGGAAAGATAAAGGCCCGCGAGATGCTACCACCTCTCGCATGTACGTGTGGACAATAGGGGCTAGCGTGATAGGCTGAGAATGTAGCATCTTATAAATGGCATATATATCTATCACTCTAGCCTCGTTGAGGCTACTAGCTCTAAGGGCAACATTGAATTCTAGAAGAGAAATAAGAAGTCTGAACTAAGGAAGCATATTGGTCAATTGGATAATTATGGTCTGCCTCAATTGAGTATACTGGAGCGAAAACTCTTTTAGAGTCTCAGTGAATCTCCAAGGGTACTTAAAGGCTACCTTCTTATTATATGTATCTATCTCTACCTAGGGGCTCTCATCCTCTATCCCAATGATCCTAATTGATAACCCTCTTGTAAGATGAATGGGAACCCCATCACTAAAGCATCAATAGACTCAAGGGTGCTATGATGCTTCTCAAACATGTTGGCAAAGAACTTTTTCACCAAAGTAGGATGCTATACACCAGTCAAACCTAAGATAGAAGCCCCTCCTATCTGTCTAAATGCCTCAACAAGTCTCATACCATTCTCAAACCTGGGGTCTACGATCATTTTCATAATAATCTTGTTGTGGAGTCTAGTCATGTACCACTCCTCGTACGATGGATCTGTAAAATGGCTAGGAGGAGTAGGAGTAGGGTAACTGGTGATGGCTAGATGGGATGAAGAAGAAGCTTCACCCCTTTTCCTCTTAAAGGGAAGCTTAGAAGATTTAGGAGGCATAGTGGAGAAAAGTGGCAAGAAGAAGAAGAAGAAGAATTTTGAAAAGGAATAAGGTTTCACTACACAATACATCAACCAAAATCAACTCCTCAGCAACTCAATCCCAATCTCCTATCCAATCCATAAAACCACCACACAACCAATTCAAATCACTGGTTCCAAACTCTAACCACAACACAAAAACTCAAAACATAGCTGAAAACAGAGAACAAAAGAAATAAAGCAGGGAAATATCTAGGTTAGCTCAACATCCCAATAGCAATTTCCTCAAAGTGATAGCCACTACCAAACAGATCACTACAAATGTAAACATATTCACAGTTTAACTAAGAAATTGAAGCAATTTAAACACAATCCCAAAGTGAATAAGTCAAACTAAGAAATCCCATCCTCCTTCAAAGTATATTAGCTGATAACCCCAAAATGTGTAATGCATTTCAGCATCAAATATAACTCAAGCTCCTTAAAGTAATAATCAACAAAACATGTGTATCAAGATAAAATATATTAAGTACTTTTAGGAGAATTCATTATACAATTTGAAAGTAAAACAATATTAAGCATTCTACAAAAAAACCCATCACTATATCAAATCCAAAATGCAATTCCCATATCACCAAAATAAATAACTCACTACACCTCAAAACTCTACCACACCGCAACCTCTTCAAGATAAAACCAAATAAGACACATTTGACCTATTGCTCCTAAAAAAATTAGTACAAGATAGTCTAAAAGCGACAATAGTAACACATCACATGAATACTCTACAGTTGGCCAAAACAAATGAATCCTAAATAATAATAATAATAATAATAATAATAATAATAATAATAATAAAAATCAGCAAGTCATTCAACACATTGGAACCCCAAATATAAGACAAAATTGAGAAAGTAATCAGAGCAATGTTACCACGATTTTATCTTCCCAATTCTTCAAACTAGTTTTATGATATCAAGTGAGAACAAAATGTTAATAAAAGTTGGGAAATGAAATGGGTGAATGTTCCTTGGTGGCTTCGAAGGGATATTGAGATTAAACCCTGAAAAATGGTAGAACTGAATAAGTTTAAAGTGAAAATGGGCACTGACCTGCACTAATGAAATCAATAGGTTTCGAAAGGAAATGAAACGAAATCGCGGGAAATGGATGGATTTGAATGGAGGGGAAGCGTGGGCTATAACTATTAGTGTTGTGCCCTAGAGGCAATCACTTGTACATCGTATATGACACATTTTATTTTAATAAAAGGAAGTATTTATCTTACAGTTTCTTTTATTTACTTTTAAGTAATACAACTGTTCGATAAAGTCCCTAGTACAACACTGTGTTAAGGAAATCATGATAGAGATCATGATATGAGATTCGTACTACACTATATAGTGTTAGTACTTAAATAATCTCTAGTCATAGTATTAATGAGACAGGACATCATTAAAGCGTTAAGACTAGCATATGTTAGACTTCCTAATTTGATCAGGTGGTGGTTCTCATATCCGTGAGTATTGAGATACTTAAAGTTAACACATGGATGCTTGTTAATGGAATAAGTTCATTGGATGACCTAGCCTTGAGATAATCACAAGGATAACTATTTAGTGCCAGTGATATAATCGCAATATAGCAAACGTGCAAGTATCCTCTTCAAGGTACTTTGTTTGTGTGAGCATTGTACTTTGATTTCAATCTCCGAAGCTCGATCGAGGGCCACCTATGGGATGGATATTAGGTACATTATGAGGTAAACGAAAGTAGTTGAGATGGTCACTAAAGGATTCACCACTCCTAATAGTAGGGGCGAATATCTCACAGCTACTTGTAGGAATTACTACTCGAGAAGTCCTTGACCAAGGCATATGTGTATTGGAAGTAGTTCCAATTAATACACATCTAGAGTAGTGGGTTCCTGGTACAAGTACTATTGTATTCGAGCCAGAACTAATTATGGAGGGAGTTGGCACTAATTCCATGCTCCAAACCGAATGAGATATTGTATGGTAAAATGAGTTAATTACACTGAAATTTGTTATTGAAGGGTTCATGTCAAGGTACTTGACTTCCTAGACTCTTCGGTGGTCATAATGTGTTGCTAGATACTGCTATGATCTGGGAATATGGGTTTATTAATTGATGAATTAATAAACCAATCCTAATTAGAATTAATAGGATCAATTAATAAAGCAATCATAATTAGAATTAATAGGATTAATTCTAATTAATTATAAATTATAAATCTCAAAGACGTTTGTATTAATTCATGTTCTCTACCAATTGCCTAGGAAACCTAATAGGTAACACACAATAGAGAATTATATACTCAAGATGTTATTTGATAACATAGTGGGGTTAATTGGGAGAAATAGAAGTTGTTGTGAACAAATTATAATTAGTTATAATTTATGGTCCAAATTGTAATTGTGAGAACTTGATTTTTCTAATTACAATTAGAGAATTCTAATAGGGTTAGAATTTTCAGTTTTAGTAGGATTTTTTTGGTTATATATATGAAATAATCGAAACCCTAGCCGAGGTTTGAAAAACGGACACTCTAGGCAACACACAACCTTCTTTTGTCTCTCTCTCTCTCTGTCGTTGCTCTTGAAGTAAACAACCCTAGCCGCCATCTTTTTCTACTAGCATAGGATATTTTGGTGGTCGAGTATTCCTTTGTGTGGATTATTGTTAGAGATAATCACACATTGTGATTATAGTGGTTAGACATTCAACTTACATGGAGGTTGATCAGGAGGATTGCTGGATCGCGCCTCGACTTGAAGAAGAAAATTTTGTTCTTCGGATGATCAAACAAAGGTAAAACGTTGTTACCTTTATTATCTTTATGTCTTGTTTTCCACACATAGGCAGGTCCTGGGATGGTATCTCGTTTTATTTTTCGCTGCACCGTATAGGATACGAGCTTGAGATACCCAACAGTGGTATCAAAGCCATGCTATGTGTGGTCTACGAATATTGTTTTGGCATGAAAAACTGTTTTCATGTATTCGTGTTTGTCTTTGTTCGCTATGAAAATTATTTTCACTCGAGTCGAAATCATTTTGAGCTTTGTGGGTTGGGTCCATAGCACAATATGATTGTGTAAAAGTTATAATATATTTCAAAATGTGCTAAAAATTTTCTGTAGAAAAATGTTTTCTTGAACATGGTTGTTGCCCTTCGTTCCATCTTGTGAATTTGATTTTCTGTTTTTTTTTTTTTTTTGGTTTAAACTAATAAATTGGTTGTTGTTTTGAGCTTCAAAATAGAAAATTTTTCTGAGAATTGTTCTCACTAATTTGTTGCAGAAGATTAGGGCACCAGAAACTGTTTCTGGAAAATTTTTCTTAAAAATCGCCGCCACTTCCTGACTTAAACCTGCGCCGGCTCTGGCCTCCAAATCGGCGCCAATTCCGTTCTGTTCAAAATGTCTAGAAATTGTTTTTGGAAGAGAATTTTTTTTTTTAAAAACCAGAACAGAGCCGGTGCCGGCTCTAGCCTTCAAATCGGCGCCATTTCTGCTCTATTTGTGACGTTCCAGCTATTTAAAAAAAAAAAAAGTCCTGGAATAGAATTTTGAAAGGGAAAATCTCATTTGATGAGAGGCGGTAAAATAAAAATTTTTCATTCCCGAAGACGAGACCTAAAAGCATTTTTTCAAAATTAGTTTCGAGACAAACAATTTTATTTTTCAAAAAAGTGATTTTGAAAATTTAAAATTAATTTCTTTTTCTAAAATATTGATTTTAGAATTTATTTTATTTTTTCAAAAATAGTGATTTTGGAATAATAAAAGTATATGTTTATTTTGTTTAAGCATAGTTAATGGCATGGTGGATGGTTATGGACTAAAACTAATTATTTCTGTTCATGCATTTTACAGTTTTGATTTTTTATGAAATAAGGCTTGCGTGTCCTGCCTTCTCTAAAATTCTTGTGTAATTCTCTTCTCATCTAACTCCCCTCGAATGTAACTCGAGGTTTTCTCTCTTTAGGAAATTATGTAATTAGTTTGCATAGGTTAGATAGGAGTAGAATTATTCTATTTTAGAAATGGCAACCAAAACAAGGCGAGAAGGTAAAACCTTCTACTTAAATCATGCATGAACACATAGGGTTAACTATATTAACTTCTTTTATGGCTCAAGGAAATTAATTGAGGGTAAAGTCCATAATCATACCACGTAATCGATTTATTACCATGATTATCAATTTATGTAATTTATTGATTTTTATGCATGTCATTCAATGAAATCACTAAAAGGAACAAATCCCTCAATTAATATTAAACCTAATTCCTTCTGTTAATATAGTAAGAACGAGAGTCCTTTTTTGAGACCAGGTTGTTGGGCAAACCTAAGCCTACTTGACATCGGGCATGTTCAAGCTATGGAGTTAAATTCCTTTGGAATTAAATTCCTGATTAATGGGTTGGGTTTAACTAAATTCTTTACCCCGATTGGGCAAACTCAAGCATAAAGAAATTTAGAGAAAAAGTTGGGGTAGCCCAAAAGGCTTTTAGATTAAAAGCTGTTAATCACCCAATGATCCAGTAGTTACATCGATGTAATTGGTATTAGATACCTACCAATGAACTTAAGGGTGGCTTGTTGGGCAAATCCAAGGTTGTTCTTGGGGAATTTGGATACCGGTCCACTAGGAAAGCTTCTAACGGGCTTTCCCGAATCAGTAATGGGGGCTATTAGTTTGAGTAAAATAGTGGAGTAAAAATGCGTTTAATTAAAGTCCTAATTATTTGCATATCATGTGCATATACAAGTAGCTAATGCTGTCTATTTTACTTCTAGGTCACTTGCATCATGTTATCAAATCATGTCATCAAACTTGAACTTACGTAGTATCTTGGAAACCAACAAGTTAACCGAATCAAACTATCTCGACTGATATAGAAATTTGAGAATCATTCTCAAATCGAAAAAGTTTCTCTACGTACTAGATGCTCCTATTCTACCACCACCAGCTTAAGATGCTCATGGTGATGAGCATGCTGTCCACAGGAGGCAGAAGAAGGATAGTGATACAGCATCATGTATTATGCTGGCATCCATGACTCCCGACGTGAAAAAATATCACGAGCATGTGAATGCTCAATCGATTATACTACATCTTCGAGGGCAGTTTGATGCCCAAGCCAGAATTGAGAGATATGAGATTTCGAAGCAACTATTTCATTGTAAAATGGCATAGGGTTCTTCTGTAGCCACTTATGGGCTGAAGATGCCGGCTGCTGGGCTTAATAGAGAAACTTGGATGTCACGGGTTTTTAATGGATCATGACTTAAGTGTTGACTGAATTCTATAATCTTTGCCTAATAGTTTCTCATAATTTGTGATTAACTATCAGATGAACAAGATTGACTCCACCATTCCTGAGTTGATTAATCTTATCAAAACTGCGAAGTCCTCCATGAAGAAGGATTCCAATGCAGTTTTAATGGTAAAATCTTTTTCTTCTAAGAAAAAAGTTCGAAAGAAGAAGAAGAAGGCTCCTATAAAGCCTAAAGGTGGTGTGAAGAAAAAGAATGCAGCTACCAAAGGTCCATGCCATCATTGTGGGAGGATGGGCCACTGGAGGCACAACTGCAAAGCCTACTTGGAGACCATTAAGGACAAGAAGCAGAATGAGAAGCTTACAAGCACTCTACTTCTTCTTCGGGTATGTTTATGATTGAGATAAATACTGCCTTTAAAAATGAGATATGGGTATTAGATACTGGATGTAAATCTCATTTGTGCAATAACTTGTAGGGACTAAAGAGCAGTAGAAGGTTAGAGAAAGGCGATGTGGACCTACGTACTGCAAATGGGGCAAAAGTTGCTGCACTTGTTGTGGGGACATACGAGCTGAACCTGCCTTCGGGATTAATTCTAGAACTGCAAAACTGTTATTTTGTACCAGTTTTAATGAAAAATACTATCTCAGGTGCGTGTTTAGACTTATATGGATTTCATTTGATATTTAAGAATAAATGTTGTTCTTTTTCATTAAATAATATTCATTATGGTTCAACAACTCTGGTTAATAGTTTGTAAAACCCAAACTAAAACCAACCCTGGAGTAAGGGGGTTGGGATGCATATAATATTTTCTTGCATGCATAAATATATTTTTGAATAATTTTATGTGCTTTAGAATTGTGATTTATAGTCTAGAAGGCTTAATTATGCTTATTGAGTAGGAAGGGTAAAGTGGTAATTTTGCTTGAAGTGAGACTAGGGAGATAGATTGAGGATTAAATAGGAAGAATATTTGGGAAAGAAAATAAGAACAAGAGTTGTTGTGATTTAGTGGTTAGAGCTTTGGAATTTATCCCTAAGGTTTTGAGTTCAAATCCCATCATTTAAGTTTTAGCATGATTAAATTTTATTTTGTTTAAGGTTGGACTTTCGGCCTTTGTAATCCATAAGTAGAACTAGGAGTGTTGTCCTAGGATAGACATGAAGGGAATGTCCTAATTCTATTCTTATGCCCAACAATAATTCTTAAGGGATTCATGTCCTTCTACTCTCTAACTTACCTTAATTCTTTATCAATTAAGTTGTTCAATTTATCCCTAGGCCATTTATATTTTCAGAAAATCCAGCAAGGTTCATCAACCTTGGAATCTCGAAAATGACTCTTAGAGGATAGAGTATTGGCTGGAAATGGGGAAGGAGTTAAGGAAGGTTCCCAAGAGAATTAATCTCCATGGTTAAACCTTCAAACTGCATTCCATTAGTGTTCATCTTCTTCATGGTAGCAATCTGGAAATTTTCTAGCTTCATTGACTAGTCCAGCTTTCAAAAACTTTAGCCATTTTTCTCACTCAAATGCTGCCAGAAAAATAGCCAATTTCCTCAACTTGAAGAATGAAACCTTTGGCCAAAAATCGGACTGCAAAGCTGTGCAAACCAGAAAAAAAAACCTGGACAGTTTTACAAGTCCAAAAACTAAGCTGTTTCTTCTAGCCTTCAAACCAGTAATTCATCTATATCTTTCCTCCATAAAGAAGGCTGAAAACCAACCTTAAAGGACCCTCCAATACCCCTTCAAACCTTTTGCAAGTTGGCTGGAACATTGCAGGAAAAACTGCACAAAAATTCCAGCAAAACCTCTCGAATGAACAACCAGAAATTCCAGCCTTGCTCCCTCTTCAACCTTGTCTGAAAATCAATTCAACTTTCTGTGAAACTAACCTAAGTCAGCCATGAACTGAACTTCTTCACCCCCTCTATTGATCTGCACGAATGAGCACCACAGCTACTCCTTAAATCACTTCATCAATTACTCCAATCAAGCTTCCAATTAGAATTCAAAATTTCAGCAAATTTCTCCATGAAAACTTCCATGGATTAGGCTCCATGAAAACCTCCTACCATGACACTCAGAATTTAAACCACCCTATAGCTCTTACAAACCTCATTCATCTCAGCAAAACTTCAACCAAACCACTCTTACCATATCTTCTACCTAAATTCACACCATGAATTACTCCTTTTAAATTTCAAACAACTAGCTTTTCCTCTTTCCCCTAATCTGAAAATCCAATCACAAGAATTCCTCTTACCATTCGGCCAACATCCTTAAGCAAATTTCGTCCAGCTTTCTCCCCATTCTCTCTATTTCTCCAAGAACACACACCACCATTCTTCAAGCCTAAGACCACTCCAAACACCTTCAATCCCTTCCAAAAACTTCAGATCACATCTACTCACCCTTTAGAGACCATTTCTATATTTTATAACATCAAACATTAAAAACAAAATTCTGCTATCGGATCAAAAACCAGAATTTTTCTTGAAGATTTAAGAACTCTCTCAAGGTAACCAAGAACGATTTTGATCATCTTCTTTCCTTTATTTTTTAAATATAATATACTAATATTCTCTCTCTCTCTCTCTCTCTCTCTCTCTCTCTCTCTCCCTCTCCCTCTCTCTCTCTCTGGTTGTTTCAACCATGGCTATTGTTCTTCTTCTTCCTTGGACAAATCAAGCCCCATTCGCGTGTGGATCTCCTTGGATCTTCGACAAGATTATCATCAACCAAGTATTTCTCTTTAACCCCCTTCTTAATTTTAAAATCATGTCTCCTAGATGTTGTTAGAAAATGATAGATGATGTTTGGGGTTTGAGTATATGCTTGTGTATGAAGGAGTTGAGATTGGAATATGAGGATGTTTTGCCATGATTCAATGCTGCAGTATTTCTTGTGGATCGATGCATGTTTTTCATGTCTTGAGTAAGTTGGATGGTTAAGCATGCTAGATATTACGTCACCTTTGGTAAATAGGGTTTATGTTCTTGAATTCTTGTTGAAGCCATGAATATGATTATACTTAGTGAGGTTTGGATCATGTGATAGTAGATATGGATTTAAGCCTTTATGCATGAATAGAATAGTTGGTTGATTAATGTTGGCTTTTATGTTCATGAATTTTGTTAGCAATAGGAAAATTATAATAATGACATTGTTGATCCTAAGATAATTTAATTAGCCAATTTATTTACCTTTAAAAAAGGTAATACTATATTTTCCTCCAATAATTTCGAAAACCCTAGGAAGTTTTGAGAGTTGGATTATTAAATGAAATAGTGAGATTTTAGCCAAATAAATGATATCTTCTATTAAAAATAATATATATGAATATTATATATAGTAATAATAATAAATGAGGCCTTTTATATAAATAATCATAATAGAAAAAATATTAATCTTTTAGGTCATATATTCATAAATACTATTAAAATTTATTTATTACCTTTTGATCAAAATTTAATAAAATTTACTATTAATTTTATTTACTAATTATTTTCTATCTACTAATTATTAATTGAGAGATTAGTAATAATTTACTATTTTTAAGACTTAGGACCCTTTATCAAACAAACCCTAGTTTATTTATTAATAACAAGGATTTATATTTAAACCTATAACTTATTAGTAATTATTTCACAATCCCTAGTTATTTATTATCAAGCTAGTTTTATTTTATAAAACCCTTTTATCATCTAACCTTTAAGCTTAGGACCTTAGGGTTATGATCATAATAAGTTGAACTAGGATTATTTACGAAATCGTGTACGGCTTGAGTTTAACCATATGGCTTGTGTTTACCCCAGACAGGGTTAGGTTAGTTTTGGAAGGTTTCTAATTTTGCAAGCAAATGATCAGGTAAGCTCCTTCATAAAACTTATTTGCTGTAAAAAGGTTACTATGGCAAGCCAAACGCAAAGCGTGTGAGCACTCAGTTTGTAAAGGCAATTAAGGACTATTTCCTTTCTTATTTTAGTCAAACAAATTATTTGAAAATAAACAAGCAGTTTTGCTCAAACACCATACTTTTTCTAAAACCAAATTTGACAAGGACTTTAGCAACCCTTAATTTCTATTTCCAAATAAAGCAATGTTTTATCAGTTTTTTCCCAAGTGGGACAATCAACGTTGAGTACTCAATAAGGGTAGGCTAGTAGTACTAGTTTTGAAGAGAAAGAGAAAGTCTTCTGGTAGGAAGCCACCTCCAGAAGATGAACTCAACTTGGAGAAGCGACAGTACTACTTAGTCATACCGGTCCGAGCTAGCAAGTTTTAGCCATGTGGATTGGGTGTTTCTGAAATGGACAACCGGTATGTTTGGGTGTAAAGAAGGAGGAGTATCTTATCCGGTAGGCTGTACACCTACCTTTTGTCAGTCTGTACAAAGTGTGGCATTCTGACCGTTGTATGATCATGTGGCCCAACGTGTGGTAACCCATGGTCGCCATTTTGAGTGGTTGATTTTATTGTGCACATGCATGGTTGGAAAAGCAAAACGCCACTCATTATTTTTAACATTGTCTAATGCTTGTTAGTACATTTTCTTATGAAGTTTTTGCAACTTACATACATGAACTGTTTTACCTGAAACATTCAAAGCACACACAGACTTACTGAGATTTTTATCTCATCACCTTTTATGCTATGTTTCAAGTCGATCCTGCTATGGGGATGAGTAACTAGAATGTTGCCTGCTTGAAGACTCTTGTTGTTTATTTTATATGTTGCTTTGAGAGATGATAGTGAGCAATTCATTTTGGATTTGTTCTTGAATTTTTGGGTTGTAATAAGTTTTAGTTTTAAAGTATTGTTTTATTTCTATTTTTGTGACCTAGTTATAAAGACCCCTTGTCCTTTGGACGGGGCGACATCCCCGGCCTTGTTGGGCCTAGGTAGTGGGGTGTTACATGGTTTATATGTTCTAGACTTGGATAATTCAGTTCTCAATATAAACAATAAGAAACTTAAAATAGATAACTCTAACACCTCTTACTTATGACATTTTCGTTCGGGCCATGTAAACGAAAATCGTGTTTCTAAGTTACACAAGCTTGGTGACTTAGGATAATTTGATTTTGAATCATATGGCACATGCGAATCTTGTTTACTAGGTAAAATGACTAAAACTCCTTTTCTAGGAAAAGGAGAACGGGCCAAGGAGTTATTAGAACTCATACATTCTGATGTATGTGGCCCAATGTCAATACAAGCAAGAAGAGGTTATAACTATTTCATAAACTATGGCAAGCAATTCTTTCTCCATTGTTGTGTAGTTTTCCTATGCATCCGTTAAAGTCTTGCTTGCATAGTATATAGGTTGGAAGTGCTTATTCCGCCTTTGTCCCAATACTGCACCAACTGCAAAATCACTTGCATCACACATTAGTTCAAAGGAAAGAGACCAATCAGGTGCAATTAGAATAGGTGAATTAATAAACTTTTCTTTAAGCAAGGTAAATGCCATGAGACATTTTTTTGTCAAAATTAAACACAACATCCTTTTCAAGTAGAGAAGTAAGAGGTTTGGAAATTTTTGAGAAATTGAAGATAAACCTCCTGTAAAAACCTGCATGACCAGGGAAGCTTCTTATTGCTTTCATAGAAGTAGGAGGGGGCAGCTTCTCAATTGCTTCAATTTTTGCTCTGTCAATCTCTATACCCTTCCTTGAAATTTTATGTCCCAACACAATACCTTCTTACACCATAAAATGGCATTTTTCCTAATTAAACATGAGGTTAGTCTCTTCACATCTTGCTAGCACCTTTTCAAGATTAGATAAACATAAATCAAATGAATCACCAAAAACTGAAAAATCATCCATAAATACCTCCATGATGTCCCCTACGAGTCCTTCAAAGATAGTTGTCATACACATTTGGAATGTCCTGGGACCATTGCAAAGACCAAATGGCATCTGACGATATGCAAAAGTACCACATGGACATATGAAAGTGGTTTTTTCTTGGTCTTCGAGAGCTATGGGGATTTGTAGGTAGCCAGAAAATCCATCTAAGAAATAATAATACTCATGTCCGACTAACCTCTCCAACATTTGGTTAATGAAAGGGAGAGGGAAATGATATTTCCTAGTGGCCTTGTTTAGCATCCTATAATCAATGCAAAACCTCCAACCCATAGCAAATCTAATAGGGACTAGCTCATTTTTATCGTTGGGACTCATCGTCATTCCTTCATTCTTTGGTACCACTTGAGTAGGACTCACCCAAACACTATCAGAAATAGGGTAAATGATGCTGGAATCTAAGAGTTTAACCACCTCACTTTTTACCATTTCACTCATATATGGGTTCAACCTACGTTGGGGTTGCACTACGGGTTTTGCACCTTCTTCTATCAAAATCATGTGAGTGCAAAAAGATAGACTAATTCCCTTTATATCAGTGATTTTCCAAGCTATAACTCCCAATTATTTCCCAAACATACTTACCAATTTGGTATTTTGTTCTGTATTAAGATCTTTGGCAATTATCACAAGCAATTTACGTTCTTTAGACAGGAACACATATTCCAAATGTTCGAGCATGTCTTTTAGATTCAATTCGGGAGGGTCTTCTATGGATGATTTCATTCTCCTTAAATTGTTTTTCTCAATTTCCAACTTATTCATCCCATCCTCATTGTGAACTTCCTCCAAATACGCCATTGATGTTTCCATCAACTCTTCCTAAATGGATTCCTGCATCAACTCAAAAATAGGTTCGTCAAGAATATCAACTCTTAAACAAGAATCATTAGAAGACAACGGGTGTTGCATGCTCTGATGGATTTGAATTACTACTTCTTCACCCCTAACCCTAAGTGTCAACCTCCCCCCATGAACATCAATTAATACTTTTGTTGTAGCTAGGAAGGGACTACCTAAGATTAAAGGGACTTTGGAATTTTCATCCATGTCAAGAATAACAAAATCCACTGGAAATATGAATTTATCAACTTTTACCAACACATCTTCTATTATGCCCCTGGGATATTTGATAGATCTATTCGCTAGTTGAATACTCATCCTAGTGGATTGTGGTTCTCCTAGGCCTATCCTTTTAAATGTTTTATATGGAAATAAATTAATGCTAGCACCTAGGCCAGCTAATGCATTACAGGCATGAAGAGCGCCAATTAAACATGGGATAGAGAAACTCCCTGGATCTTTTGCTTTATGTGGCAAATTCGGGTTGTCCTACAGTATGGTTGAGCATTCTTCATTGAGGACCACTGTGGACAACGCTTCCAATCGCTTTTTGTTGACGAGCATGCTTTCGAGGAATTTGGCATATTTGGGCATGTGAATTAAAGCTTCATTGAGGGGGATGTTTATGTGCAGTTGTTTAAATACCTCAAGGAATTTGTCGAATTGAGCATCTTTTTAGGCTTGGTGTAGACGGGTAGGATACGGTATGTTAGGCTGAAAAGTAGGCTTTTCGGGAGATGGGCAGGGGATAGCCGGTGCTGGTTCCAGTGCTTTAGCCGGCACCGGTTCAATTCTGTGTCGCTCGGTGTCGAGTTTACTGGATAGCTGACGCCGGTTCTCTTCTTCCAACTGGCGCCAGAATCTCTGGCAAATCTTTTCCACTTCGTAATGTGATAGTAGCTATTTCCTCACTTGCTATTAGGGTTAGTTCGTGAGATTTTATCACCATGTCCATCAAAAACCGAATTTGTCGTTCCATGTTGCAGATCATTGCTTCGAATTTCTCAAATGGGGAATCGATTTCCTTGAAACGCCTTGTGACATGAACAGCAAATTTTCCAATTACACTTTCGATTTCTGCTGATTCTTGTGCTGTGAGTGTCATCTTAGGACTGCAATGGAGGTACTGCCCCTCATTAGACTTCCTCAGATTCCAATTCGCCATTTCTCCTGAACATAGAAGCGAGTTAGATACAGAATTCATGATTACAACAAAAGGAAAAGCTTACAAAGTTAGTCAAGAGGACATAGTCAAAGTTAGTAAGTCAGGTTACAGGGGTATACACACATACACAAGATACAAAAGATAGCACATTTTTTGCGAAAAGAACAATTATACATATTTACGTGGTTAAATCAATAAAATCTAAGCTTTCATGATACTGTTCCCCGGCAAAGGCGCCAAAAAACTTGATGCGTATAGATTTGGGTATAAAAATCATATAAAATAAGCACATTCCCAATCAATTTTAAATTAAAATGTTAACCCCAAATTACATATATGAGCAAGCGTACTCATTATTAACATAGCATAGGATTCAAACGAGTGTCGATCCTCAAGGAACAAGTATGCATTAATCCATTTTCTTTCATTGTTTAATCGACTCAATAAAGTGAAAAAAAATAAATAAAATAAAACAAAAGAAAAGAAAATAAAAATAAAAATATATACATGTCAAGGATGGAGAATTATGTAACTCAAGCCATTATTTAGACAAACATCGTCTTAAAGAACCCAACCATTATCACAACCAATTATTCTCTTGGCATCAGGAAGGATGAAGGTAGATTCACTTCGATGGTCAATCCATGAAATCACTATCCTTTAGATAAATTAGTATCACTTGGTCTGTCTTAACTAATTCACCCAATAGATGCATTAAACACAATCCTTAATTAAATTTCTTTGGTCTGGCAAATTTAAAATATGAAATTAATTAATGAATTCTTGGTCTGGAAAATTTCAATTAATTACTTAATCCTCAGTAATTAACCTCTTTGGTCTAGTAAGTTAACAGCTAATAAATATGAAATTAATCAATTGAAACCACCATCAACCTCTTTTGTCTAGCAAGCTAATGAAAAGAAACAATCAATTAATTTTGTAATACGCCTAAGTAATTAAATAGCAAGAAAAATAATCAATTAATCAAAAGATCAAATAACTCTAAATATCATGAATATCTACATCAATGTCAAATTACAATAAAACAATTAACATATCATTGTTTAAGAAAAAGAAAACAAAGTAAAAGAAAGCACTCATAGACAAGCCTCCTTCTTCTTCATTTGAAGACCTTCTTGCACAATTCTCCTTAAATTGAAGAATTCCTCATTTGATTGAGTGATTTTCTATGATAATCAATGAATTCTCCCATTTTCCCTTGTGTTTTTCATCTTTTTATAGTCTTAGGAAGTGCCTACACTTGTTGGTGTAATGTTCTTGGCCGAGTAGAAGTTGGAAGATACTAAAACACCACAAATTACCAAAAATCAAGTAGAAAAATCACAATCCCGCCTTTTCCTCAGAGCACAGCCGGTGCCGGTTATGTTCTGGTTCTCCACTCATTCGTCGATTTTTTTTTTCCGAATTCCGCACAATGTATTCCAGAATGTAGCCGGCACTGCCTTGGCTACTGGAGCCGGTGTTGGTTCCACTCTGTTCCGCTTTGTTTTGATAATTTTTTGTTGCCTCAAAATTTGTGTCAACAGTGCATGGTTGGTGATGCGTATGGATTTGGGTATAAAAATCATATAAAAACTAAGCACATTCCCAATTAAGTTTATATTAAAACGTTAACCCAAAATTACACATATGAGCAAGCGTACTCATCATTAACATATCATTGGGTTCAAACAGGTGTCGATCCTCAAGGAACAAGTATACACTAATCACTTTTCTTTCATTGTTTAAACGACTCAACAAAGTGAAAAAATGAAATAAAATAAAACAAAAGAATATATATATATATATATGTCAATGATGGAGAATTATGTAACTCAAGCCATTGTTTTGACAAACATGATCTTAAAGTATCCAACCATTATCATATCTAATTATTCTCTTGGCATCATGAAGGATGAAGGTAGATTCACTTCAATGGTCAATCCATGAAATTACCATCCTCTAGATAAATTAGCATCACTTGGTCTGTCTCAACTAATTCACTCAAAAGACGTATTAAACACGATCCTTAATCAAATTTCCTTGGTCTGGTAAATTTAAAGCATGAAATTAATCAATGAGTCCTCGGTCTAGCAAACATTAATTAACATTTAATTACTTAATCCTCAGCAATTAACCTCTTTGGTCTAGCAAGTTAATAGCCAATAAATATGAAATTAATCAATTGCAACCACCATCAACCTCTTTGATCTAGTTAGCTAATGAAAAGAAACAATCAATTAATTTTGTAATATGCGTAAGTAATTAAATACCAAGAAGAATAATCAATTAATCAAAAGATCAAATAACTTTAAAAATCATGAATACCTAAAACAATGTCGAATGACAATAAAACAACTAATACATCATTGTTCAAGAAAAAGAAAAAAAAAGTAAAAGAAAGCACTCATAGACAAGCCTTCTTCTTCTTCCTTTCAAGACCTTCTTGCACAACCCTCCTTAAATTGAAGAAGTCCTCCTTTGATTTGAGTGATTTTCTGTGATGATCAATGAATTGCCCCTTTTTCCCTTGTGTTTTCCATCTATTTATACACTTGGGAAGTGCCTAAACTTGTTGGTGTAATGTTCTTGGCCAAGTAGAAGTTGGAAAGTACTAAAACTCCACAGATTACCAAAAATTGCGTAGAAAAATCAAAGTACCGCCTTAACTTCATGGTATAGCCGGCACCGCCTTGGCTCTCGGAGCTAGCGCCGGTTGTGTTCTGTTTCTCCAATTGTTCGCTGATTTTTTTTCTTGATTCAGTACAATGCAGTCCAGGGTACAACTGGTGCCGCCTTGGCCACTGGAGCTGGCTCTGGTTCCATTCTGTTCCGCTTTGTTTTGACAATATTTCGTCGCTTCGAAGTTCATGTAAACAATGCATGGCCGGTGTCGGTTCCTCTGTCCTAGCTAGCCATGAATTCTCCCATTTTTCCTCATGTTTTTCATCTTTTTTTAGGCTTGGGAAGTGCCTAAACTTGTTGGTGTAATGTTCTTGGCCAAGTAGAAGTTTAAATATACTAAAACTCCACAGATTACCAAAAACCGTGTAGGGAAATCACAATCTTGCCTTTTCCTTAGAGCACAGCTAGTGCTGCCTTGACTCTCGGAGCTGGCACCGGTTGTGTTCTGGTTCTCCACTTATTCGTCGATTTTTTTCCGAATTCCGCACAATGTATGCCAGAATACAGCCGACGCTACCTTGGATACTGGAGTTGGCGCTGGTTCCACTCTGTTCCGCTCTGTTTTGATAATTTTTTGTTGCCTCAAAGTATGTGTCAATAGTGCATGACCGGCGCTGGTTCCAGTGCCCTAGCTGGCATTGCCTCTCTTCTGTTTTGTAACATTTATACTTCATTTTACCCCAAAAATTTGTAATATTGAACAAAATACTTTTCCAAGAGTAAAATATAAAATATGAAGGAATATGATTAGTTATTGAACAAAACATATCACAAAAGGACCTCAAATAACTAGGAAAACTATGACTAATTTAGCCCCTATCAGATCACATAAGTAAGATTCCATATGCCTCGGCAGTTGGATCTATCATGTATGCCATGATATGTACTAAGCGCAATGTATTTTATGCTCTCAGTTTGACGAGGAAAAACTAATCTGACCCTGGTGAGGGTCTTTAGGCAGCTATAAAGAACATTCTTAAGTACTTACGAAGGACTAGGATATGTTCTTAGTATATGGAGAAGGTGATTTGAAAATAAACGGGTATTTTGATACCAGTTTTCAATCTGACAAAGATGATTTCAAATCAAAATCCAGCTACATGTTTACGTTGTGCAGAGGGGCAATAAGTTGGAAAGGTTCCATACAAGAAACTATTGCCGACACTACGACAGAAGTTGAGTACATGTCTGCTTTTGAAGCAGCTAAGGAAATAAAGATAGAGAGAGTTCTTACAGATGAAAACATAGCTGACCCGCTTACAAAAGCACTATCCCAAAAGAAATATGATTGTCATGTTGAGTCATTCGGTATTAGATACATGAATGATTGGCTCTAGGGTAAGTGGGAGTTTGTTAGTATTGTGCCCTAGAGGCAATCACTTGTACATTATATATGACACATTTTATTTTAATAAAATGCATTATTTATCTTACAATTTCTTTTGTTTACTTTTAAGTAATATAACTATGCGATAAAGTCCCTAGTATAACACTATGTTAAGGAAATAATGATAGAGATCATGATATGAAATTCCTACTACACTGTATAGTGTTAGTACTTAAATAATCTCTAGTCATAGTATTAATGAGAAAAAACATCATTAATGCGGTAAGACTAGCATGTGTTAGACTTCCTGATTTAATCAGGTGGTGGTTCTCATATTTGTGAGTATTGAGATACTCAAAGTTAACACTTGGATGCTTGTTAATGGAACAAGTTCATTGGATGACCTAGCTTTGAGATAATCACATGGATAACTATTTAGTGCCAATGATATAATCTCAATATAGCAAACGTGCAAGTATCCTTAGACTTGAGATCTCCAAGGTACTTTGTTTGCTGAGTATTGTACTTTGATTCCAATCTCCAGAGCTCGATCGAGGGCCGCCTATGGGATGGATACTGGGAACGTTGTGAGGTAAACGAAAGTAGTTGAGAGAGTCGATAAAGGATTCACCACTCCTAATAGTAGAGGAGAATATCTTATGGCCACTTGTAGGAATTACTACTCAAGAAGTCCTTGGCCAAGGCATATGTGTATTGGAAGTAGTTCTAATTGATACACATATAGAGTAGTGGGTTCCTGGTGTAAGTACTATTGTATTCGGGCCAGAATTAATTTTGGAGGGAGTTGGCACTAATTCTGTACTCCAAACCGAATGAGATATTGTATGGTGAAAGGAGTTAATTACACTGAAGTTTGTTATTGAAGGGTTCATGTCAAGCTACTTGACTTCCTGGACTCTTAGGTGGTCATGATATGTTGCTAGATACCGCTCATGATTTGGGAATATGGGTTTATTAATTGATGAGTTAATAAACCAATCCTGATTATAATTAATAGGATTAATTCTATTAATTATGGCTTATTAATCTCAAAGACGTTTGGATTAATTCATGTTCTCTACCAATTGACTGGGAAACCTAATAGGTCACACACAATAGAGGATTATATATTCAAGATGTTATTTGATAACATAGTAGGGTTAATTGGGAGAAAGAGAAGTTGTTGTGGACAAATTATTAGTAGTTATAATTTATGGTCTAAATTGTAATTGTGAGAACTTGTGTTTCCAATTACAATTAGGAAATTCTAATAGGATTAGAATACTCAGTTTTAGCAGGATTTTTCGGTTATATATATATATGATATAATCGAAACCCTAGCTGAGGTTGGAAAAACGGACACTCTAGGCAACACACAACCTTTTTCCACACACACTCTCTCATTGCTCTTAAAGCAAACAACCTTAGCCACCATATTTTTATGCTAGCACAGGAAATTTTAGTGGCTGAGTATTTCTCTCTGTGGATTTCTGTTAGAGATAATCACACACTATGATCATAGTGGTTAGAGGTTCAACTCTCGTGAAGTTGGATCAAGAGGATTGTTGGATCGTGCCTCGACTTGAAGAAGAAATTTTTGTTCTTCAGATGATCAAACAAAGGGAAAAAGCTGTTACCTTTATTATCTTTATGTCTTGTTTCCCACACATAGGCGGGTCATGGGATGGTATCTCGTTTTATTTTCCGCTGCGCCGTATAGGATACAAGCCTGAGATACCCAACAATAACTAGTGTTCATGAGGGAAAAAAAGGAGAAGAAAACCGACGACAAGGGCTAAGTGAAATGTGAGAGAAATCCGGTTGCGGCTTTCTGGTTTATCGAGAATCCGACACTAACCAACGCTTGTTGAACATAATAATAGGCACTTATTTTGAAAAAATCTGAAATCAGGCAATCAAAACGATGTTGTTTGTATGTTTACTGCTATTAACTGGTGCTTATTCAAGTAGTAATAGTTCTAGTAGCTCAATGTTACTGTTACAGAATGAAACCAGTGCCTGTTCATGGCTTAACAGGCGTTTGTTTTCTCTAGCACCTGTAGAAAACAAAATGCAAAATCTTTTTATTCTTTTCCCTATTTTCTACTTACTTTTTCTTTCTTTTTCTCATAATAGAAATAAACTAATACAAATATCAACAAGAATACATCACAATTCATGCTATATCACAGCCATATGATCATAGAAACAAGTTTGAATTCAACATCACTCATAAGCATACTAAAAGCAAGTAAAAATGTCAAATGAAAAAGTTAAAGTAAAGCATAAATAAAGTTGTCCATGAGCTCAAAAGCTACAAAATGGGGAGACGGGTCAATTCTTTCCACACTCATCACGTGGATTAGCTTCTGTTTTTCCCGGGAGAGTTCCACAGTGCCTATCACCCGACAACTTTGCAATCTTTCCAATTTACCCTTTAAGATTATGGATAGATACCTCTTAGTTGTGTTGGATTGTATGCCCTCTTAGACTAGGTTTCTGATGTAAAATCGAATATTTTAATGAAAGAATTTATTTTTCAGAAATTGTTTGTGAATTTACTTTTTGTTTGTGCACGATTTTTGTTTGGAACAGACCCACTGTGTTTAAATAAATGATCCATGTGAATGGTGGTCTTTCACAGTAAGGTATGGATCACGGGTTATTTAACACATAAACATTTGTTCTGAACCTATTGATGAGACTGGGAACCTCATCATGTTTAGGTTATTATGTTATGAATTCCAAATGGGGAATGGCTTACCTTTAGCCAGCTGGTAGTCCACTCACTTCATGACATAAGCGTATTTCGAATACGTAGAACAGGACATGTAGTAGTGGTTTCTCAAAGTACTATATGGTAGAAACCTAGACTACTACCGCTACAGCGTGGACTAGTACTCTACGACTTGAGTATGAGTTGGTGGTCTGGCGAAGCTGGAAGCATATACTTTGATTTGCTGTAGTTGAGGTTCTATCGTAGGGCCAATATACTTGCATGTTGGGTATGTGTGACTAGTTAGTTAAGACAGACTTATGCAAGATAGTTTCTGCACTATATCGCCCCTTGTGGTTGTCCGAATAGTCTAAATTATCCAGGGCCCTGGGAAACATGACTTGGATGTTTGCTTTAGGGTAGCTCCCTTGGAAAGCGGAACACTCCAGGAAGTTGTGGATCATTGGACTAGAACCCTAAGGATGGTAGATGTCATTTAGAGGGGTGTTAGTACACTTCTTCCTCTCTAAATGTACGGCGATGTGTAGAGGGGTATTTTAGTCATTTCAATTGTAGGTCGGAGACTTTGCGAATGCAGCATTGTCCTTGGGGTCAATATTTCCTTATGGTGATATTAGAAAATATTTAAAATGCAAAATAAAGCTATTTATATAGTAGGGGTATTTTGGTCATTTTAGCAGCCAAGGCGATGTGTCTTTTTGGTCCTCGGGATAGCCCGTAAGTCCTAACTACTTTTGGGTTGAGGAATTGGTCTCAGTTGAAGAAGATTTTATTTTATTCAGGAAGTCTAATTTATTATTGGACTGGAATAAAATAATTAAATAAATAAAATAGGAGTTGAGAGAAATTAATTATCTAGTTTAATTGGTTAATTAATTATTCAGGGCCTAGGTCCTGTATGAATAATTAAGAAATTAACCTGGGCTTAAACTAGGGGAAATAAATAATGTTTAATTATTTATTGGGTTATTTATATAGGCCCAAGAAATAAATAATTAAAGATTAATTATTATGGTTCATTTGGGCTCATTAATTATTTATTGGGTTACTTATGTAAGCCCGGGAAATAAATAATTAATATTTATTATTTTGGGCCTTTTGGGTCCAAGAAAAATAATAAATATTTTTCTGGCCTAATAGCTGAGACCTTAGGGTTTTTCCAAATACGGTTAAGAGGAGTTTAGGGTTAGGCCAAACTGATTCTCAGGATAACATCCGGGTGTTTGAAATCCTGGGGATATGTTTATCAGAGATTTAGAGACCTAGTTTAGGCTAACTGATAAACAACTCTTTGGAAAAGAAAAAACCCTAATTTTTCCATAGCCTCACAAGACTCACGTCACTCTCTCTCTGGCAGCTCACGTTTTTCCCTCTCCCTCCTCTGTGGTTTCTTCTTGTTCTTTGCTAATCAATAGCAAAAGAACTAAGGGGTTTTGAGACCGTTCCTCTTCACCATAGTGTTCACCAACTAGAGGTTAGGCTGAGGAATATCCCGAGAGCTGGAGAGCTAAGTGTTAATGCAAACAAGGCGAAGTAGAAGGCTAGCAGGTGTTCAACTAGAAGCTCCTTCAAGTGTGTAAAGTGAGGCGATTCCAGCCATTCAATCTGTTCCTACGCAACCTAGGAGGGTTAAGGAACGCAAAGGTATGATCTTCACGCTTCCGCATGGCCTTTAAGGCTCGCGTTTTATTTTTCTCCAATTTTTTTTTAACGTACAGAGCATGCCCCTGTTTCTCGTTTTCCCTCAATGTGGTATCCGGGCCACTGGTTTTGATCAATATAGGGAGCATGGTAGTTAATAAAATGGAGAAGATGATTATACCTATGATCCTTCGCTGTTTTGGTATGGGATAGGCTTGATGTAAGCTTCATCGTTAAAGCATAGGAGGCCACTGTAAAATTTTTTGTTTTAATGGTTTATCGTGTAAACCCAATTTTAATGGGTATAGGTGATTATGTTTTTGTTTTGGATGTTTTTGGAAGTAAAAATGTCCAAAGAAGCCAAAGAAATAAGAAAGAAATCGAAAAAGGAAGGTTCTGCAATTTCGCGCGCGGACAGTGGAAAAACGAAGAAGATGATACTGTTCATAAGCCGTGAAGCCGAGCCGAGCCTCGAGCCGAGCCACTGCCATTTTGTGCCTGGAGCCGTCTGGCTACTCGCTACGAGCCGAGCCCATTGGAGGTGATTTGAAGCTGATTTTGCAATTGCAAAATTGCAATTGCAACTTCAAATTTGCACGGGTCGTGCGCGGGCCAGACGCCAGAAAACGAGCCAAAATATGGGCGGCTGAGGTGGAGCTGGGAGCGGGTTGCGAGCGGGCGGGCGGATTGCTCCACGGGTTGAAGCAGCTGCCGATCAGGTGCGGCTGGTGCACCGAGGGGCGTGGTGGACCGCAGTACAAAAGGCGCCGATCTGGTGCATCCGGTGTAGTGGACCGCCAGCGTTTTTTTTGCATTTTTTGTTTTTTTTTTCCTTTTTCGTTTTGGGTCCCATACCAGGCGAAGTTAATATTTTTGCAATATTTATATTTTTGGAATATATTTGCATGAAAAATATTAGTAAGGGATTTTAGGATTAAACAAGATAATTAATTAATTAATTAATGTGTTTAATTCTATTATTTGGGCACTTAGGTTTAAAAAAATAGAAAAGCATGAAAACGTTTATTGTTTTCTAGCATGCTATTTTTTTTTTATGTACCTATGTGTGCTTTTTCTCAAAGACCAAAGTCTTTGGAAACTTTTTGTTTTGGTAAGAAAAAATATTTTTCTTTAAAAACTAAATGGTTATTTTAATTGGTACAAAAATTAATTCTTAAATATTTTCTCAAAGGATTTAATCCTTGACATAGAAAATATATTGGATTTAGATATTTTTGTAAATTAAAATGGAGAGCCATTTTGTTTTGTTTTGGACTAGAAAAATGATTTTGTCAAATAAGCTTGAGACCAAAGTCTCTAGAAAGTTTTAATTGGAAATTTTTTTAAATCATTAAGTTTTAACTTAAATAAAATTAGTACATGGAGGAAATCTCTCAAAGGATATAAGCCTTGACATAGAGATTTTATTAGACTTAGATATTTTATTTTTGAGTTAAGAAAAACTTAATGGAAATTTCAAAAGGATATTTTTCAGAAAAACTTTATTTTAAAAGACTAAGTGGGAGAGGGGTTCCAACGGCCCCACGGCTTCCATCACAGTCCTCATTAAAGATCGTGGGTCTCCTCGCGTCACCCTGGGAGTGAACCCGTATAGGATGTGGATACAACAAGGATCTAGATCTAATGGAAGGCTGTAATTAATAACCCGGGGCACGTACTATGATCGGCCAGCCTACGTTGGAGGTTATAGTGCGAGGTATGTCCATAGGAAATGAGAGGAAACGGCCATCCCACGATGGAGTTATCCTCTAGATCATTACCTAGAAGGGAAATTAATTTGTGGTGGTTAATACACTTAGCTTAGGAAACTGTTAATCTTCCCAAGAAGCTATGTCAGTTTTCCTAAGAGCCAAATTATTTTCAGTGCACAAATTTTATTTTGTTTTCACAAACTAAATTCTTTCTTTTATTTTTGATTTTCATAAATGGTAGGAGGTTCTTTTAGTCCATTGGCCGTTATTCTCAGGGAGAATAAGTTAACGGGTTCAAACTATGTGGACTGGAAAAGGAACCTGGACATAATACTCACAAGTCGAGGAGTATAAGTATGTCCTTTACGAAACCTGCCCTATTATTGGGGAAGGTTCCACTGCTGAAGAGCGAGAGGCTGAAAAGGCGTGAAAGAAAGCTGACGAAATGGCACGTTGATATATGTTAGCTTCCATGTCTAATGTGCTCCAGTCAAAACATGAGCACATGTTAGCTTCCATGTCTAATGTGCTCCAGTCAAAACATGAGCACATGGCTTCTGCATATGACATAAGTCAATCATTGGCAACTATGTTCGCGGACAAGAGCCGGCCCGCAAGGCAGAAAGCTCTTCGAACTATTGTGAACACTAAGATGGCTGATGGAGCATCAGTCCGAGAGCATATGCTCAAGATGATTGCTGCTTTCGAGGAGGCAGAAATCTTAGGGGCTGTCATTGACCCCGAGAGCCAAGTGGACATGGTTCTCGAATCTCTACCGGGCTCTTTCACTCAGTTCAAGTTAAACTATAATATGAACAAGTTGAACATGAGTTTAACTGAACTGATGAAGGAGCTCCAGATGGCGGAGAAGGTCATGAAGCCGCAGTCTAAGGCCATGATTGCTAAGGCCTCTTCTTCAAGAACTGGGCCTAAGCCCAGAAAGTTCAAGAGGAAGAAGGGGAATGCAGCAGCCCAGCCTAAGAACCAGCCCAAGGACAAACCAAAGGGCAAGTGCTTCAAGTGTGGCAAGAAGGGACACTGGAAAAAGGAGTGTCCAGATCTTCAGGCCAAGAAAAACCCCACAGGTAATGTTTACTATCTAGAGTCTATATCAATGGTAGGATTAACTTCCACTTGGATTGTTGATTCAGGAGCCACTGATCATATCTATAACTCCTTGCAGGGGTTTAGGAAGATAAGAAGACTCAAGAAGGGCGAACATAGGCTTCGAGTGGGAAATGGAGCACAAGTCTGGGCCCTTGCAGTAGGAGAGCTGGATCTTATTTTTTATTGTAATAAGATAGTGGTTTTAAAAGACATTTTATATGTACCGGTTTTCGTCGTAATTTGATTTCAGCTTGCAAAACTTATTAATCAAGGATATTATGTAGCTTTCCATTCTCGGTATTTCTATCAGTAGAGATGGAGAAATTTTATGTACTCGGGCACATGTATGGAAATTTGTTCTTTTTAAACCCTATTAACAAACAATCAAATAACGCTCAATCTGAACCTTTAACTAAGAAGAGAAAGACCAATATCAATGATTCATACCTTTGGCATCTAAGGTTGGGTCATATTAACTCAACCAGGATTCAGAGGCTAATCCATGATGGGCCTTTGGGCTCATTGAGATTGGAAAGTTGGCCTCAGTGTGAATCCTGCCTGATGGGAAAAATGACCAAAAGGTCATTTACACCAAAGGCGGATAGAGCCAAGGAGGTGTTGAGTCTTGTTCACACTGATGTGTGCGGTCCATTGTCTACACCAGCTAGGGGAGGTTTTGAGTACTTCATCACGTTCACGGATGATTGTACGAGGTATGGTTACATTTACTTGATGAGACGCAAGTCTGACTCTTTTGACAAGTTCAAAGAGTTTAAGGTCGAAGTGGAGCGTCTGGACAGTAAATTAATCAAAACCTTACGATCGGATCGTGGTGGAGAGTACCTCCTAGGTGAATTCAAGGACTACATGGTACATCATGGGATAGTATCCCAACTCTCTGCGCCGGGAACACCCCAGCAGAACGGAGTAGCTGAGAGAAGGAACAGGACGTTGATGGAAATGGTCCGAAGCATGATGTCTCATGCTACTCTTCCAGTGTCCTTTTGGGGATATGCCCTGGAAACAGCGACATATATTCTCGAACTTGGTGCCTTCCAAGTCGGCACCTAGGACTCCCTATGAGATGTGGATCGGGCGTAAGCCAAGTCCGAATCATCTCAGGATTTGGGGATGTCCAACTTATGTACTGATCAAGGGAGACAAGTTGGAACCAAGATCAGAATTATGCTATTTTGTTGGGTATCCAAAAGGGACAAAAGGAGGCTACTTTTATCATCCTAATGAGCAGAAGATACTAGTCAGTACCAATGCTAGATACTTGGAAGATGATCAAAGTACTTCCACTAAAGGTTCAACGAAATTGGAACTTCAGGAGAAGTTATCTATGGAATCAACTTCTTCTGACCCAATTTTGGAACAAGAAGAGGCACAACCTCAAGGGCCTGTGCAAATGGAGCCTCATCATAGTAGGAGAGTGTCTAGGGTTTCGGATAGATGGACTGGAGAATCCTTTGAGCTGGTCTCTGACTATCAGGAACAAGACCCCGCTAGATACGAGGAGGCTATTACTGATACCGATGCAAATCTGTGGCATGAAGTAATAAAAGCCGAGATTGAGTCTATGTACCTCAATCAGGTTTGGGATCTTGTAGCTTCACCTAAAGGGATAAAACCCATTGGGTGCAAGTAGGTATATAAGAGGAAGAGATGAGTGGATGGGAAGGTGGAAACCTTCAAAGCTAGGCTTGTGGCGAAAGGGTATACTCAGAAAGAAGGTATCGACTTTGAGGAAACCTTTTCCCCAGTAGCCATGCTTAAATCCATCCACATCCTCCTTGCCATCGACTGTCACTATGACTACGAGATATGGCAAATGGATGTCAAGACGGCATTCTTGAATGGCCATCTTAGCGAAGACATCTATATGTCCCAACCGGAAGGCTTCATTGCTGAAGGCCAGGAACACATACTTTGTAAGCTTAAGAAGTCCATTTATGGACTTAAGCAGGCATCGAGAGCATGGAACATTCATTTTCATGAGATCGTAAAGTCTTATGGTTTTATTCAAAACGAAGATGAACCATTCGTGTACAGGAAACTTGAAGGCATTAATGTGGTTTTTCTTGTCCTCTATGTGGATGACATTCTACTCATTGGAAATGATGTAGGGACATTGTCATCTACAAATGTTTGGCTGTCTAGTCAATTCAATATGAAGGACTTGGGAGAAGCCAGCTACATTCTCGGGATTAGGCTTCTTAGAAATAGGAAGTAGAGAATGTTAGGGTTATCCCAAGCGACATACATTGACAAGATGTTGGCCAAGTACAGCATGGACTCATGCGAGGGAGCTCTAATCCCTTGTAAACATGGGTTGTCATTTTCTTCGAAGGACTGTCCTAAGTCTCACGAAGAAAAGGACAGAATGAGTAGGATTCCCTACGCTTCGGCTGTGGGAAGTCTCATGTACGCCATGCTATGTATTAGGCCAGATATCTGCTTTGCCGTGGGCATAGTTAGCAGATATCAGTCAAACCCAAAGGAGGTGCATTGGTAAGCTGTAAAGCATATTCTCAAGTACCTCAAGGGAATGAGAGATTATATGCTGGTTTACAAGGCTAATGATTTGGTTCCTACAGGATACACAAACTCAAACTTCCAGGCGGATAAGGATGAGAGAAAATCCACTAGTGGATATGTCTTCACCTTGTCTGGAGGAGTAATTTCATGGAGGAGTATTAAGCAGTCTTGTATTGCTAACTCAACCATGGAAGCTGAGTATGTGACTGCTTCGGAGGCATCCAAGAAAGCAGTCTGGCTCCGGAAGTTTCTTTCAGAACTTGGAGTCGTACTATATATGGACAGGCCGGTTGTGATGTATTGCGACAACACTGGAGCAGTATCGCAATCTAAGGAGCCTCGGAACCACAAGAAGGGGAAACACATCGAGAGGAAGTACCACCTGATCCGGGATTTCATCCAGAGATGGGAAGTCGTGGTGGAGCATATTACCCCAGAAAACAATCTAGCAGACCTATTCACCAAGCCTTTGGCTGAGAGAGTCTTCAAGAGACACTTAGACGCCATAGGGGTGGGCACTTATGGACTTACCTAGTCTTAGAGTGCAAGTGGGAGATTGTTGGATTGTATGCCCTCTTAGACTAGGTTTTTTATGTAAAATTGAATATTTTAATGAAGAATTTATTTTCAGAAATTGTTTGTGAATTTACTTTTTGTTTGTGCACGATATTCGTTTAGAACAGACCCATTGTGTTTAAATAAGTGATCCATGTGAATGGTGATCTTTCACAGTAAGGTATGGATCACGGGTTATTTAACATATAAACATTTGTTCTTAACCTATTGATAAGACTGGGGACCTCATCATGTTTATGTTATTATGTTATGAATTCCAAATGGGGAATGGCTTACCTTTAGCCAGCGGGTAGTCCACTCACTTCATGACATAAGCGTATTTCGAATACGTAGAACAGGACCTGTAATAGTGGTTTCTCAAAGTACTATATGGTAGAAACCTAGACTACTACCGCTACAGCGTGGACTAGTACTCTACGACTTGAGTATGAGTTGGTGGTCTGGCGAAGCTGGAAGCATATACTTTGATTTGCTGTAGTTGAGGTTCTATCGTAGGGCCAATATACTTGCATGTTGGGTATGTGTGACTAGTTAGTTAAGACAGACTTATGCAAGATAGTTTCTGCACTATATCGCCCCTTGTGGTTGTCTGAATAGTCTAAATTATCCAGGGCCCTGGGAAACATGACTTGGATGTTTGCTTTAGGATAGCTCCCTTGGAAAGCGAAAACACTCCATGAAGTTGTGGATCATTGGACTTGAACCCTAAGAATGGTAGATGTCATTTAGAGGGGTGTTAGTACACTTCTTCCTCTCTAAATGTACGGCGATGTGTAGAGGGGTATTTTAGTCATTTCACTTGTAGGTCGGAGACTTTGCGAATGCAACATTGTCCTTGGGGTCAATATTTCCTTATGGTGATATTAGGAAATATTTAAAATACAAAATAAAGCTATTTATATAGTAGGGGTATTTTGGTCATTTTAGCAGCCAAGGCGATGTGTCTTTTTGGTCCTCGGGATAGCCCGTAAGTCCTAACTACTTTTGGGTTGAGGAATTGGTCTCAGTTGAAGAGGATTTTATTTTATTTTATTTTATTCAGGAAGTCTAATTTATTATTGGACTGGAATAAAATAAATAAATAAATAAAATAAGAGTTGAGAGAAATTAATTATCTAGTTTAATTGGTTAATTAATTATTCAGTGCCTAGGTCCAGTATGAATAATTAAGAAATTAACCTGGGCTTAAACTAGGGGAAATAAATAATGTTTAATTATTTATTGGGTTATTTATATAGGCCTAAGAAATAAATAATTAAAGATTAATTATTATGGTTCATTTGGGCTCATTAATTATTTATTGGGTTACTTATGTAAGCCCAGGAAATAAATAATTAATATTTATTATTTTGGGCCTTTTGGGTCCAAGAAAAATAATAAATATTTTTCTGGCCCAATAGCTTGGACCTTAGGGTTTTTCCAGATACAATTAAGAGGAGTTTAGGGTTAGGCCAAACTAATTCTCAGGATAACATCCGGGTGTTTTGAAATCCTGGGGATATGTTTATCAGAGATTGAGAGACCTAGTTTAGGCTAACTGATAAACAACTCTTTGGAAAAGAAAAAACCCTAATTTTTCCCTAGCCTCACAAGACTCACGTCACACTCTCTCTGGCAGCTCACGTTTTTCCCTCTCCCTCCTCTGTGGTTTCTTCTTGTTCTTTGCTAATCAATAGCAAAAGAACCAAGGGGTTTTGAGACCGTTCTTCTTCACCATAGTGTTCACCAACTAGAGATTAGGCTGAGGAATATCCCGAGAGCTGGAAATCTAAGCGTTAATGCAAACAAGACGAAGTAGAAGGCTAGCGGGTGTTCAACTGGATGCTCCTTCAAGTGTGCAAAGCGAGGTGATTCCAGCCATTCAATCTGTTCCTACGCAACCTAGGAGGGTTAAGGAACACAAAGGTATGATCTTCACGCTTCCGCATGGCCTTTAAGGCTCGCGTTTTATTTTTCTCCAATTTTTTTTTAACGTACAGAGCATGCCCCTGTTTCTCGTTTTCCCTCAGGTTGCGTATTAAAGCCTCAACTACTTGGAATCATAAGTCCGTGGAAGATACCAACTTCTTTTCCAAATTTTCCAATGATAGCTTTTGTGGGCGTTGAGGGGGTAGAAGGGGAGGTGCCTGATAAAGTAAAGGCACTTGAGGCCTAGGCATAGGATGCATTTGAGTACCTTGAGGAAATAATTGGCTTTTTCCTTAGTTGCCACATGAGAAATTTGGATGATTACGCCATTCTGGACTGCAAGCATTCCCATAAGGATTGTTCCCTTGTATAGAATTTGCAACAAAATCAACTTGCTCTACCAATTGTTCACTATTTAACTCCATAGATTGACACATGTGATTGGGGTGCCCATCTCCATAAAAATTGTAGCTCTTGACTAGGTTTTTTGGATTGGTGTTCATTTTCTCAATTTTTTTGGTGAGGGCTTCCAATTTTGCCTCTATTGCTACCATTACATCAATGCTATGTATTCCTTAGGTGGGTGCCTTAGGTCTCAAGATACCTCCACGAATAGCTATTCATTGTTAAGCTCTCAATCAAGTCTTTTAGCTCTTCTGGAGTTGTGGACGATATAAAACCACCTAAGGATGCCTCTAAAGTTTCTTGGTGGCAAAATTGAGACCATTGTGAAACATCAGCATCTGAAAGCCTATATCCAAACCATAGTGTGGACATTTCCACAACAATTTCTTCTAGCACTCCTAGCAATCATACAATGTCGGTCCTTCTATTTGGACAAAGGAAAAGATGTCATTCCTAAGTTTGGCAGTGCGAACTAAGGAAAAGTACTTTGCCAGAAACTTCTGTGCCAAATCGTTCCATGTAGTAAATGAGCCAGGGGGCAAAGATTTAAGCCTTGATTTAGCTCATCCTCTTAGTGAAAATAGGAAAAGTCTCAAGCTAATTGCATCTTTATACACTCTATTTAGTTTCAAAGTGTCAAGATTTCAAAAAAACTTACAATGTGAGCATTAGGGTCTTCATCTGGCAATCCATCAAATTGTAAAGTTTGCTACACCATTTGGATAAATAACTGTTTCAACTCAAAGTTATTTGCTTCAACCCTTGGCCTCATAATACTTAATTAGGTTCCTTGAAATGAAGGTCTAGCATAATCACCCATGGTTCTTCTCCTAATTGCATTTCTATTTCTTGTTTCATTTTCATCTTGTAGCTCATCTCAATGAATCCCAACATTTCCTCCAAATGCGTTCATACCTTCCAAGTTCCCCAAAAGCATAAATAATCTTCCTTCTTCTTCTAGATTTTGAGTTAAAACACCTTCCTCTTGCCTTTCTCTCCTGTTTCTTCTAAAAGTCCTCTCTATTTCTGGATTAAAATTCTCTAATGGTCTATGCACTCTCCTATTCATATAAAAAAAAAAAAAAAAGATCTCCTTCAATCAAAAAACAAAATCAACATTAATACCGTGATCAAAACAATTTTTCAAAAGGGTCTATAATGATCGATTCAAACCCAATATGAACTCAAAACAAAAGAACAGTTGTATACCATTTACTTAAAAAATTAATGGATCTATAAATGGATAAATGTTGTTCTATATTTTAGACAAAAAGCAAAATTTTCACAATAATAACAAGAAAATTCAACAATATAATTACATAAATAAATTCAATGCTAAAGTACAAATACAGACAATTATCCACAAATGAAATGTACACTACTTAAGTTCAAGTTAGTTATATTCACCATTTGTGCAATTTCAAGACCAAATCAACAAAACTCAAGTAATTGAAAATATTGCCACTCAATCCGCGATAACACTCCAAAAACTTGATGTGTTTCTTGTGTGTCTATTCTTGTGCATAGAAAATAGTCTCAATGATCCACATAAATTAATCACGTTTAAATATAAAATACTAAAATCACTCACACACAACACACATTTAGGTAAGTTTACCCATCGTATAACATAGAGTTCTAATGGTAAGTATTGTTTCCCTTAGATAAGGTAGCAAGTACTTCTACTTATGCTATGTCTCATTGTTTGGTCAATCCTTCTTCTAGGGAAAATAGACTATCCATCAAAGGAATTAGTTAACCCTATCGCAATAGAATTCACCCAACGTCACCAAGCCCAATAAAATAGAAGAAGAGATATGTATTTCAAGTAAATGGAATCCCCTAAATCAAATTGAACTTTTACTACCTAAATTAGGTAAGTAACAACTTAAATTAGACACCAATGGATAATCTCATATAAGATCCACTCTCTCTTGAGTTATGAGCCTATACCCTTGTATCAATTTGGTGGTTATCTCCATCTCACTAATTAATCCTAAGAAGCATTAAGATCCATTATCCATTTAATTTGGCAGAAATAAAGCCCCCATCTATAGGTGACCTCACAAGCCTTCAATCACCAAGCTCTTACCCTCAAACCCCATTCTCAAGGTGATTTAAGAAAAACACATAAAGCAATTTGCCATTCAAGCCTATAAATTCTAACCCCCATCTCTTGAAATTATTAGGACAAGAAAACCCGACCAATAGAAATACATAATATACAACAAGTGATTGAATACCCAAAATAATTTGTAAATAACACAAATAGATGTCAAAATGTAACAAGATAAGGGTTCAACAGTTTAAATACATTATTAATCCACAAAAGTCTAATCAAAATCTATAAGGAAATGTAAGAAAAAAGAAAACAGACTCATAGACAAGTCAATATCTTCTTCCTCATGCAATTTCATCTTGAAGATGCTCGCCTCTCCTCTAAAGGAAAGTTGAATCCTCCCTTGAGCTCCTCCTCGGTGTTTTAGGGTCTGAGAGCAGCTCTCTTGCTTGTTGGTCCACCCCTTAACAAGACAACAAAATTTTGTACTCATATTGGACTTAGAAAACCCTTGAAATCTATTGGATACTATCTTGTACCAAATCAAACAACTACCTGTTGTAAAACCAAACTAGTGCTTGTTGTGCATTTTTTCTTGAAGATCTTGAATCTCCTTCAAAACCAGCACCTATCCATCCTTCAATCTGGCACCTGTTGATAATCTTGTTCTAGCTCCTTCATTCTTTAGAAATAACCGAGGCCACTTTAGTTGTCCGACCACAACCTATTGAATAGTGCAACTGGCTCCAGTGTGTCCTCTAAACCGGCACCTATTATTTCCAGAATGTTTCTCTAAACTTTCTATTCCGAACCAATGCCGATTTGATGCTTCTTGCTTTGTTCTTGCCTTTTTCTTCATTCATTTCCTATTTATGCATTCTACACAAAACAAGGCAACAATAGGGAAAATAAGTAGTCATTTCATCATAAATTTAGCGTAACTTGATAAAAATAACTAATAAATGCGGACATAATGAGCACTCATCAACTTTTAATTTTTGCACTTTTTGTAAGCCACAAGACTTGAGTGAGCGGATAATCCTAAGTTGTATGAATCACATTGTTTATATTTTTAACTCAAATGGTAGAGTGAATAAATTGGGATTAACTTGTTTAATTCGACTTTGATGTTCTTAGTTGTGTCTAGCATAATATACAGGTACACATAGGATTAACTTGGATAAATAAATGTTTGGATGGATTCTAAGGTAGAGGAAGAAATAATCTCTTTACTATTTTGACCGTATTCTATATATGCTAATCTGTTCTTGTTAATTCACTTGGAATGCAAAATATAATTTTTCATTTTGTTTGTGAGCTATTTATTTTTGTTTTTGTGAATAACTATATTTTGTTTGAGGACAAGCAAAAGTTTAAGTGTGGGAGAGTGATGAGTGCTCATCATGTACATATTTTCTATGTAAATGGTACTCTATTTGTTGTACAATAATGCTTAAGTGACTACTTATTCGCACATTTGTGCATTATTTTTTGTAGGATTAAACAATGGAGGCTTGACGAAGAACAAGAATAAAAATGCAGAAAAATGGAAGCTTGCACAAAGAATAAATAGCATTGGCTAGAACCCCCAACCACGCTGGTTCCCTTATTAAACAGGTCGCATAATTTTATTTCAACATGCGCATGGAAGAAACATAAAGTTTACTAGAATGAATAGGCATCGGTTCAAGCCCTTAACAGGTGCCTATTTTCACACTTAGCAGGCCTTTGGTTGATGTCACGAATTAGATATGCCCTCAAATCTAGGACACGATTTGTAAGGCAAATAAGACCTACAAATACAACATTTTGGGTCAAAAAAAGGCACCCAACAATAGAGAAATACACCCACCACAAGAGAGAGAATCAAGGAAAGGATTAGAGTGTTGACCTTGAGGAAGCTTGGAGAAGATGATGAAAAGAACTCATCTGTGAGTTTCTGTTACTCCGTTTTCTTCGTTTTCACTTGATAACTTGTATTGAATGTTTTAATTGTATTTTAAAGGGATGAACCTTAATTTATTCTTATATTAAATCTAGGAAAAAATTCACTTTGTCATTTCAAGTATAGCTAAAATTTCACATTGCCATCTAAATTGCATTTGAAATTTAATTGCTATCTGAACTATGATTTTTTCCTACATTGCCATCCAAGCTCCACTAATACTTAAATTAAATTAGTTAACAAAGTCAACTAAATATAAAATAGTATAAATTTCTCATCTAACCAACCTAAAAAAAACTAAATTATCTATAAGTGTAAATTTGAAAAAAAAAATAAGAACTACAATATGATCGAACTAACTTAACTTAATTTAGTCGAACGAATTTAGTCTTTTTGTTCTTTAAGCTAGTTAGATGAGAAAGTTACTCTACTTTATATTTAATTTACCATGCTAACTAACTTAATTTAAGGGTTAGAGGTACTTGGACAGCAATGTGGGGGAAAAAAAAATCATATTTTAGATGGTAATTTGATTCAAAATAATCTTTGGATGGCAATGTGAGATTTTGACTATAGTTAGGATGGCAAAGTGATTTTTTCCTTTAAATCTACTTTTGATTTGTTGATTTCAATCTCTAAAATATAATTACTTGATTTTATTGTTGGATTCATTATTTGAGTTACTTTCTCCTAATGAATTCGAGAGATGGGGTTAAGAGTAGAATTTAATTTAATAGGTTCAATGTGGGTTTTACTTTGATTAACTTGAGAGAGATGTTGAGGGATAAGAATTTGGTAATCATTGGGTTCTTGATATTGCCTAGAGATTTGGGTATTAGCTTCTTCCAGAATTTATGGGTTTTGTGCTTAATGCTTCTTGGGTTCAATTAGGGAGGTAAAGATACCCTTTAATTGGCCAAGAATAGGAAATCCATAACTTGAGAGAGTGTGGGTTTTGCAATTGTGAACTAAATAGGTATTAGAATTGAAATTTAGCTATCTTTGGTTTGATTTGGGACTTGGCTAATTTTGGGGATTTTTAACAAGTACATCTCCTTAACTCTTTTTCTTATCTTTGATATCTTCTTATGGCCAATCTTGTGTGGGTTGTGTAAATTCTCTTTGTTCATCTATTGTAATTACTTTATTACATTAATTTGTTAGGCTAAATAATAGAAGAAGTTTAAGTAGTGGTACCTTTATTCCTTTCCCGAGGATCTTCGATACTTGCTATTGTGACATTATATTACACAATAGGTATACTTGTCCAATTGTATAGTTTGAGTGTATGTTTGATGTTTTAATTTAAAACTTATTTGATTGTGGATTGTTGTTAATATTTCCTACTCTAAAAGATGCACAACATTGAATACACTACTAGAAAAAAAGGTTTTACTAACATATTTTTAATGACACTTTTTATAAAGTGTAATAATGTAATACTTATAATCATACTAGTTTTTTAAGTGTTATTATATTGAATTAATACGGTGTAGTTTTATTAGTTTCATTTAAAGTGATAAGCTATTATGACACAATTTTGTGTCAAGAAAAAAAATTAGATTTTTCCTAGCACTTTAGGATCCTTAGGGCTGCATAACACTTTGCCAAAAAAAAATCACGCGAGTCATTAGAGGGAAGAAAAAAAAACGAGGGTTGTGTTTCAAGAAGCGCCGAGCAACAACAATGGCGGATTTTTCCTTCAAATCAGTGAGGAAAATCAGATGAAATAGAGCTTGGTTCACAGCTTCTTTAGCTCAAACTCCTTTGTGCGACTCACAGCATCTTCTTTGCACAATCGGTTCTGTCGGCTCTACTACTGTGTGAAGCGGTATCGGCATCGCGGAGTGGCATTATTTAGCTACAGTCTGTACACCGCTCTTTAGACTGGTAAGTATTCTTAGGTCGATTTGCATTTCTGTGCATTTGTTTGTTTAATTTTGCTGCGGTTGAGGTTGTTTACCTCTGAAATTCGGAGCTTAAATTTAGCCAAGTTGAATTCAGTTTTCTGTGCATATTGTTGTTGGCATATTGTTGTTGTGAAAAAATTGGTGGGTTGTTGTTGTGAATCTGTTTTTGAATAATATATTTTGCTCACTCATCCCGTTAATCAGTCAACTTTTGAAATTTCTCTCTGCTTTGTGCATAGGAGTAAGTTTTAAGTGAGTTAAGTTGTTTTTGGGTTTTCTTGTTCTAACCTTTAGAAAGTTAGGTTACTATCTCCCTCTGCAAAGAGAAAATTTGTAAATCTGGGGTTAATTTTGGGGTGAGATCCAGACTATAAGATATGGTAATGGGCATTTTTGGTCATTTGACATGATGTTGTTTGATAGTTATGTGAAGTTTGTTCTATAAAATGTCTATGTCATTACTAGTTCTAGCAAAACTGGTAGGCATGTAAGAGCAAACCTCGGCTTTTTTGAATAATTTTATTTTGTATTTTTGTACTTTTTTTCTCTGAATAATTTAGTCCTTGCATTGTTGGTTTCTGTGCATTTTGTTTATATTTGGGTTTGCACATTATTCTTATATTCCTACTGTCTGATTCTTCCGAAAGAAGAGTTCTTGAATGTGATTTGTATCGGGGCTCTTTCTAGTGTGCTTCAACAGTTCAACTTTCTCCCTCTTTGTGTATGTGTTTCTGAGATGAAGTTATTCTATTTTAGTTGATTTTGTTGTGTTTCTACATAGGTTCTTGCAGTTGTTACCATTATTCTTTGTTATTCATAATTATCAATAGTGATTTTAAGTGTTGGTTTTGGCATAAAATGAAGTGACTCATGGGTAATGGAAGCTTAGTGTAGATTTGTGGGTGCTCGTGGATTTTCTGTTTCAGCAATAGATGCTGTCTGTTTCAATATTTTATGGATTACTGCATGTTGTGTTTTTGTTGTTGTTTGGGGAGGGGGGGGGGGAGGGGAGGGGCACTGAAAGATACAAGCAATGACTATTTTGATAATTGACATTTGAGAATATATGAGGTAACTGCATAATGATGGACATGATTAGTGGCATTAATAAACCATACTAAGAACCTTAATGTTTGATTTTGATTGGCTTCTTGCGGACTCCCTTGATTTGTCAAATAAGTCAAGAATCAAGTACTAGTAAAGAACTTGGGGACTTTAATTGATGTTATCTCTAATTTCCGTGTTTGATATCTTTAATTTATGGACGTTTGTCTTTTAGTAGAGTATCAACATATTTGTCAAACACATGCTCCTAAGTACCACTGATATTAAGAGACGTGAGGATGATGTTGATGAATTCACAGGCTTTACTATTCTAGACTACCTGCTGCTGCCATTTTAGCAATAAATAGTTAACCAATATAACCTATTTTCTCAAAAGGCCTAATACTCTTCCTCCCATTTTTTTCATTCTTCTAGTATGCCTTTCATCATATTTCCTTCATTTTCTCTGAATAAGTTGCAGTGGACAGTAGCCAGCAGTAATTCCCATAGTCACACCATCAAAATCAAATCTCACTCTTTTTCATCCTGCTCAATACAGTAGGCTGCTTTTTCTATAGTAGTATATGTTTTGTCATATTCTGTATAAATTCTAGGATTGTATCATATCCACTTATCTTCAAGTAGAGCCTCTTCCTATTTCAAATTAAAAAGTTCACGCACCACTTAACATATTAGAACTTTCTTCCTATTTATTGTAATAGGCATTGCAAGCTGTTTTTTTAGGGATTTCTCCACTTGTATTCTAACGTGATGCTAACATAGGTAAATTCTCTTCCATTTGCTGCTGCCATTTGAGTTGGATAATTAGTTTCAAAAGTATGGATAAGAGTTGGATGAAACTTCCAAGGAATTGCATTGAATATGAAAATGGAGTTGAAAGGTTTTTAAACTTTGTAATGAACAATGCAAGTTTAAGTGGAATGATATTATGTCCTTATCTGAAATGTGGAAATGGAGTAATGGGGACAAAAATTGAGGCCAGGGAGCATTTGATTGTTGCGGGATTTATTGAGGGACATACACATTGGATAGCACATGGAGAACTTTTTACACCTAGTTTAAATACATCTCACTCCAAGCCTATTTCAAATAATGTAGCCTCTATGCCTGATGAAATGGAAGCAATGTTGCATGATGCTTTTGGGGTCCCACCTTGTGGAAATGTAGATGAAGAAAGTACTTTGACTACCGCAGATGCTGAAAAATTTTACAAAATTTTACAAACTCTCAACAAGATTTGTGTCCAGGTTGTAAGAAATTCTCTAAACTTACCTTCATCATTCAGTTACTTCATCTCAAGTGCGCAAGAAAGTGGTCTAACAAGCATTTTGATATGCTACTTGATTTGCTGAGAGAAGCATTGCCCAAGGGTGTTGAACTTCCTACATCTTTTTATGAAGCTGAAAAATTGATGAAGCAACTGGGTTTAGGCTATCAAAAAATAGATGCTTGTCCTAACGATTGTACATTATACTGGGGGGATAAGGAAGGATGGAAGGATGTGAAACGTGTAAAGAGTCTAGGTGGATCATTTCTGAAAATGACCCAATGGGAGAGAAGAGGAAGATTGCAGAGAAAATTTTGTGGCACTTTCCATTGAAACCTCGACTACAATGTCTATTCATGTTAGCCAAAACTTCGGCTTCCATGAGATGGAATACAAAAGGGTGCATAGATAATGGTCAGATAAGGCATCCTATTGATTCACCTGCTTGGAAAGCTTTTGACGCTATAAATACTGATTTTGCAAAAGATGCACGTAATGTGAGGTTGGGATTGGCGTCCGATGGTTTTAATCTATTTAAAAATATGAATGTTGCTCATAGTACTTGGCCTGTGATACATATGCCTTACAACTTGCCCCCATAGATGTGCATGTAGCAATCATATTTCATATTGTCATTATTGATACCTGGTGCATCTGCTCTCGATAATAATATTGATGTTTATTTACAACTTCTAATTGTTGAATTGAAAGAATTATGGGACATAGGAGTGCAAACATTTGATGCATCTTCGAAGCAAAATTTTTAACTACGCGTTGCATTGCTGTGGACAATTAGTGATTTCCCCGATTATGCAAATTTGTCAGGGTGGAGTACTAAAGGGCAGTTAGCCTATCCTATTTGTCACAAGGAAACAAAATCTCAATGGTTGAAGAATGATGCCAAACATTGCTACATGGGGCATCATAGGTTTTTGTCTTCTAATCATCGTTTTCAAAATGATGCACGGTCATTTGATGGTCAGCAAGAACTTGGAAGGTCACCTCCTAGATTGAATAGGGATACAATATTGCGGAGTTGAATGGAAAACAGATTAAATTTTCGAAAGGCTGTTAATGATAACCAGCAATTGACCCATAATTAGAAGAAACAAAGTATATTCTTCGAGTTGCTGTAGTAGAAAGACAATTTGATGCACCATAATCTTGATGTAATGCATATTGAAAAGAACATTTCTAAAACCATATGCGCAATATTATTAGAGGTGGATAAGAAAAGGGACCTTAAGTTACGTCTCGACTTAAAGGACATGGGTATTCGATCCGACCTTCATCCCGTTGAGAGGGATAATGGTAAGGTGTATTTGCCACCGGCTTCTTTTGTACTACGTAAGAAGGAGAAAGTGACATTTTGCAAGACTCTGAAAGGTGTTAAGTGCCGGACGGATACGCTGCCAACTTATCTAAGTGCGTACACCTTAATCCACCAAAGCTTTCTGGACTTAAAAGCCATGACCATCATATTTTGATGCAACAATTGCTACCAATCACTCTAACAAATGTTTTACCTAAGACTATCCGCTATCCTTTAATAAAGCCCAGTAGATACTTTAGAAAATTGTGTTGTACTGAGCTTCATCCGAATGAAATGTTTCAATTAGAGCAAGAGGTTGCAGTTATCCTCTATGAATTGGAGCAAGTCTTCCCTCCTTCATTGTTCAGTATCATCATGCATATAACTGTCCATTTAGCGTCCGAAGCTAGGATAGCTGGGCCGGTTCATTATCGATGGATGTATCCTACAGAGAGGTACATATTTCTTTCATTACATATTTAGCTTATTCTTTCTTTCAATTTCAAACATGTACAGCAATGACATTGAAACTAATGTGAGAAAATAAAATTTAAAAAGGTATTTGAGCACGTTAAGGTCCTATGTTCATAAGAGGAGTCGCCCAGAGGGTTCTATTGCTGAAGGGTACTTGGCAGAGGAATGTTTGACATTTTGCTCGTTATATCTTGCTGACTATGTGGAGACAAAGTTCAACCAACTAAGTAGGAATGGCGATCAAGAAACCAATTCCTATGCTGGGTTAGATATTTTCAAACCAACTGGACGCTTATTTGGAAAAGGAGTCCCTACAAAATTCAATAAGGACATATTGAAGATAGCACATCAATATGTGTTGTTTAATTCACAAACTGTAAAACTTTACATAGAGTATATATGAGATGAAGGGATTTATATGCTTCATTATTTTAGCTAATGAAGCCACGCCTAACTAATGCATAGTATGTATATGCTGCCAACATCATGGACTAGTGCAGCAAAGGCATCCTTGTGAAACCCCAGTTGAAACCAACCTTAGAGTAAGGGGGTTGTGATGCATATCATAATTTCTTGCATGCATAACTATATTTTTATATGGTTTTATGTGCTTTAGATATGTGATTTATAGCTTAGAAGGCTTAATCGGGTGTATTGAATAAGAAGGATAAAATGGTAACTTTTGATTGAGGTGGAAATAGGGAGATAGCTTGAGGATTAAATAGGAAAAATATTTGGGAGAGAAAACAAGAATAAGAGTTGTTGTGGTTTAGTGGTTAGTGCTTAGGAATTAATTCTTGAGGTCTTGAGTTCAAATTCCATCATTGGAGTTTTAGCATGATTAAATTTTTATTTTTGTTTAGGAAGGCTATATTTCGGCCTTGTATGCTTTAGGGAAGAGTAGGGGTGTTGGCCTAGGGAAAATATGATGGGAATGTCCTAATCCTACTCTTGTGCCCTAGAAAAATTTCTTAGTGATTCATACCCTTCTTGATCTATAGCTTTCCTTAATTCTTAATCAATTAGGTTGAGTAATTTATCTAAGCCATTTTGTTTCCAGAAATTTTCAGCAAGGTTCTATGAGGTTTAGGTTTCAAAAATGGCTATGAATGAGTTATCTTGTGACCGAAATTGGGGAAAAGTTATGGAAGGTTCCCATGAGAATTAATCTCCATGGTTCAACCTTCAAAACTCTAACCTAGTTGTGTTCTTCTTCTTCATGTAGTAAACTGGAAATTTTTCCAGCTTCTTGACCAGTCTAATTGTCAAAATATTCAGCTAATATTCCCTCTCAAATACTGCCAAAAAAATGACCATTTCACTTAGCTTGAGGACTGAAAATTTCAGCTCAAAACCGGGCTGCCAAAGGCTGTGCAAATCAGGAAAATTTCCTGGGCAGTTTCGCAGCTTGGAGAGCCCAAAAACCAAGCTGTTTTTTCCAGCTTTTCAACTAGCAATGCAGCCTTGTTTTTCCTCCACAAAGAAGGCTAGAAACCAGCCTTAAAGGACCCTACAATGGCCCTTCAAACCTTCTGCAAGCTGATTGAAATATGACAGAAAAATCTGCCCAGAAATTCCTACCAGCTTGCGAAAATCCTGAATAGAAATTCCAGCTTGTTCCCTCTTCACCCTTGTTTGAAACTTACTCTATTATTCTGTGCAAACTCACCTTGAACAGCCATGAACTGAGCTCCATCATCTCCTCCATTGTTCTACACAAAAAAAGAGCTCAATGGCTGCTCCTAAAATCTCTCCATCAATCACCCCAATCAAGCCATTCATTGAGGTCTAAAATTTCAGCAAAATTTTCCAGCAACCTACCATAGATTAACCCTCAAACAACCAAAAAATTCCTTCACCAATGTGCACCTTATTTTCGGCCACTCTAAGGCTCATTCAAACATCATTCATCTCAGCAAAAATCACAGTAATTCAGTCGACCATTGAAGCTTCCAAAAGCTCTCTATTAACTAATATCTTCTTACCATATTTGTTTCCAAAATTGATTCCCTAAAATATTCTTTTAGGATTTCAAACAACCAACTTTCCTTTTCCTCTAAAATTAGAAAATTCAACTTTTTAAACCCTTCAAATCAGTTGGCCACTCCTTCCTACACAGAATTTCGGCAAGCCCTCTCCCTATTCTCTCCATTCTTTCCACACCAAGAACACCTACTAACCCTCCCATGCCTAAAACCACTCCAAACCACTCCAATCTTCTCCAAAAACTCTACATTGCACCTACTCAAACCCTTGAATCCACTTATGCAATTTTTAACATCAAACACCAAAATCGAAGTGTCACTTTTGGATCAAAAACCAACATTTTCTTGAAGGCTCAAGAACACCTTCAAGGGAAGCATTAACAATCATATTCATCTTCTTCCATCTTTGACCTTGATGAGTATATGCTAATGAACTCTCCTTTCCTCTCTCTCTCTCTCTCAGCCGAATGGTTACTTCAACCATGGCCATGTTTCTTTCTTCCTCCATTGGACGGATCAAGTCTCCTAGTGAGAGAATTCTCTAGAAACGTCCCCAAGGTAGTCATCATTCAAGTAAGTTTCTTCCATCTTCTCTTTAAACCCCAGAATCATGTCTCTTAGATGTAGTTGGATGAGAATGGAATATATTTGGAGATTGAGTATGTGTTTATATGATGGAGTTGAGATTGAAGCATGAATGAATATGTTTATATGATGGAGTTGGGATTGATGCATGGTGATAATTAGTCTTGGTTAGATTATATGATGTTTTAGGGTTTGTTGCATGCCTTATGTCATGAGTAGTATGATTAATCAAGCATGTTAGAGATTATATCACCTTTGGTGAATAGGGTTTGTGTTCTTGTATTCTTGTTGAGGCCATGCATATGATTATGTTTAGTGAAGTTGAGATCCTATGTTGGTAAATTTAGATCTATGCCTTTATTCATGATTTGGATGATTTGATAATTGGTGTAGAGTGTATGTTCATGATTATGATCAGCAATAGAAATTATGATCATGACCTTATTGCCCCTAAGCTAATTAAGTTAGCCAATTTTATTTCATCAATAAAAATGATTTATGCTATAATTTCTCCTAATGATTTCAAAAACCCTAGGAAAATATGGTTTTGAACGATTATATAAAATAATAATATGTTAGTCAAATAAATGATAGCTTTTGTTAAAGAAATAAAATATATAGATATTATATATAATAATATCATTTAATCAAGCCTTTTATATAAATAATCATAATAGGTAAAATGTTAATTTTGTAAGTTACATATTCATACATGCTAATAAAATTATTTATTATCTTTTAATGAAAACATAATAAAATCTACTTATTACTAATTTTATTTACCAATTATTTTCTAACCACTAGTTATTATAAATAATTATTTTAAACAATACCACCTAGGACCTATAACCCTTCATCAAATAAACCCCAATTTATTTAAAGCAATATTTAAACCTTCAACTTGTTAGTAGCTATTTCACAAACCCTAGTTATTTTAATAACAAGCTAGATTTATTTTATAAACCCTTTTATTTATTATTTAGCCTTAAAGCTTAGGACATTAGGGTCATGATTGTAGTAAGTCAAGCTAGGTTTATTTATGAAAGTAAATTGTGGCTTGAGTTTAATTATGGCTTATGTTTGCCCCAGGCATGGTTAGGCTAGCTTTTGGGATCTCTAATTTATCTCAAGCAAAGGATCAGGTAAGCTCTTGCATAAAACTTGTTTGTTGTAAAAAGTTATTATGGCAAGCTAAACACGAAGTTTTTGAACACTGATTTGGTAAAGGGAACTAGGGACTGTTTCCTTTCTTGTTTTAGTCAAACCAATTATTTGAAAAATAATAAGTAGTTTTATTCAAACACTAAATTGTTTCTAAAACTAATTTTTATTAAGACTTTGGAAACCCTTGATTTCCATTTTCAAGTAAAGCTATGTTTTATCAGTTTTCTCCCAAGGGGGATGAACTACATTGAGTACTCAATAAGGGTAGGCTAGTAGTACTAGTTTTGAAGAACAAGTGTGAGTCTTCTGGTAGGAGGCCACTTCCAGAAGATGAACTCAACTTAGAGAAATGCCAGTACTACTTAGTCATGTCGATCCTAGCTAGCAGGTTTCAGTTATGTGGATTGTGTGTTGCCAGAATGGACAACCGGATTTGTTTAGGTGTATAGAAAGAGGAGAATCTTATCCGGTTGGCCGATCAAATACCTTTTGTCAGTCTGCACAATGTGTGGCATTCTGACCGTTGTATGGTTATGGGGCCTAACGTGTAGTAACCCATGACCGCCTTTTGAGTGGTTAATTTTATTGTACCTGTATGGTTAGAAAAGCCAAAACACCACTCTTGCTTTTGAATATTATTTATTGCTTGGCAGTATTTTTCGATCACCTACCTTTTGTTAGTCTGCACAAAGTGTGGCATTCTGACCGTTATATGGTTATGGGGCCCAACATGTGGTAACCCATAGCCGCCCTTCTGAATGGTTGATTTTATTGTACATGTATGGTTGGAAAAGCCAAAACGCCATTCATGCTTTTGAACATTATTTATTGCTTGCCAGTATTTTTCTTATGAAATTCTTACACTTTGCATTCACGAACTATTTTCATTGAACACTTAAAGAACCCACGGACTTACTGATATTTTTATTTCATCACCATTTTTACCATAATTTCAGGTTGATCCGGCCGTGGGGATGAGTAGCTAGTTGTTTCCTGCTTGGAGGAAATTCTGTTATTTATTTTTATGTAATGCTTTGGGAGTTGAGAGTGAATAATTTTATTTTTATTTTGGATTTGTTCTTGAATTCTTGGATGATAATAATTTTTAATTTTGAAGTATTGTTTTATTTTGATTGTGTAACCTTGTTATAAAGACCCATTGTCCTTTGGACGGGGCGACATCCCTGGCCCTGTTGGACTTAGGTAGTGGGGTATTACAATCCTCATGCAAGTTTGCATGAAATTAAGTGCATACATAGTGAAGAATTTGCGAATTGGTTTTGCAATCATGTAAGGTCAAACTCAAATAGCATGCTTAAGTTATGCTTTAATAATGCTTACGCTAACACTAACTATTACATAATTTCCTAGGTCAAGGCATTGCAATTCAATGATGATGATATAATTTCTAAGGATTTGAGGCATTTGGCCAGACAACACAATGGAGCTTATTCCAGCTCTCATGTTGCGAGTGCAGTGGTAATTGTACACATAAAACAATAGTTTTTATTTTATTGGAATATGCCTTTCTTTATAATTACATAGGATAACTTTGGGACAAATATGTTTTTTTATCAATGGATAACATTGTGGACAACTTTGAATATGTTGAATGTGTGGAGTTTGGATGGGACTGCATAGGAGATGTTGAATGTGTGGAGTTTGGATTGAAATTTGAATATGTTGAATGTGTGGAGTTTGGATGGGACTGCATAGAAGATGTTGAATGTGTGGAGTTTGGATTGAACTCTGAATTAACTCAGTTTTGATGTTCAGGTTGTTTCAGTTTTGATGTTAGCCTGCGTTGTTTTAGTTTTGAGATGTGCATAGTTATCTCGTGTGTATGTGTGGCTTGGTCTAGCAATTTAGTAGGTTTTTAAGGGAGCATTTCTTGATTATTTAGCAGATTTTTTGTTCAAAGTTACAGCATATTCATGTTTTTTTTTTTTTTTTTTGGGACTTCACAAATGTCATGAAAGCAGTGAGTTGTTTTATTTAATCTCCTTCAAAGGAAAACATGCGGCAGTGTGTGTGCACGACTTTTGTTCTGATACTTGATGTTGAGCTTGTTGTGGCTGTGTGTTTGTGTGTGGCTTAGTAAAATGCTTCAATTAACTTAGTGAGTGAGTGTGTGTGTGTGTGCGTGTGTGTGTGGTTTAGAAGGATGAAAGAATGGACCTTTGGAATCTATATTGCTGAAGACTTTCTTTTTGGTTAATTTTCATGAAAACTTGCAATTACAACAACTAGTAAAATAAGCAGTTGTTTGGTTCATTTTGGTCCATTTTCATTTCCTTCTTGATTCCCACTTCTATAAAATAACTTGGATAAAATAAGGAGTTGTTTATGCAGATAGAAAATCAAGAAGGAAAGTGGAAACTGCTACCAGTTAGTGCTTTGTTTCTTTGGTGGACTCATAGATTGAGCTGTTACAAAGTTTTTGAAAGAACATGTTGCTCAACATTATAATTTCCTTAAGCAATATTTGAAAAGGAAATTGTGAAGGAAAACTATTTAGGTTTGTTTCTTGCTGAACTTGATGGTAAATAGAGAGCAAAGATTAGTGAATGCATTATCTAGAAAGGTATGGTGCTAAAAAATGCTTGTCTGCAGAAAGAATGAAAGGTTGTGTTTTCTTCCCCTTCAGATTCACTCATCATTTTTTTCTGGTGGTTTCTTGTCCTTGTTATTGGGCAAAAGTTGTCCTTGTCCTTGTCCTTGTGGAAATATGATTTAGGCTTTATGTTCGTGTTATTTCTTAGATGCTATCTACACATTTTCTTTATTGGATGTTACGTGAACCTTCTCGGTTTCAAAGTTCTATGAAATCATTTGGCAAAACAATGGTACCATTTCAAAAACCTTCCATATTTATCAGTTTTTGTAAATTATTTCTGAGTATGATCTATTTGTGGAAAACATTTTATGATACAGACCATTTCCATTTTCAACCAATTGGCAAAAAATTTGGAACTTTTTGCTGGCAATATGTCATATGCTAACATGATGTTGAGATTTTTAAATTGTTGTCGAAGTCACTGTTTAGAGAAATTTATGTCAAAGGAAGTTAGTGTATAATGATTTGTAACAAAAGGGAAAAATAAATATGGGAAGGTTGTATCTTACATGAAGTTGGAAACTTGAGCTACATCCTTGCTTAACTGTGCCTTAAGATGTAGATTTGAGATTCTATGACTTTTCCCCAATATTATGCATTCTTTAAGTATATGTACAGAGTTTTGTTGCTTACACTAAATATTACTATAAATTGTCACAATAGAGACTAACTTTTGTGATTGCTTACCCATCTTAAAGAATGAAATGTATGAAAGAAGTACACAACTTCCTCCTGGCTCAGAAGATACACTTGGACCAAATGATATCTTCTCCCAAGTTATTGGACCAGATAGATATGGCAGGGTGTGCATGTTTGACAGCAGTGTTCACCCTTCAGATATGTGGGGTGAAATTCCGAGTCATACCACTTCTTTTCATATTATTCAGGAGCAAAGAGATGAAATTATAAGTATGAAAGCACAGTTGAGTGAACAAGCAAAAGAGATTGCCGAGATACGTGCTATGTTAATGTCTCAGAGAGATTTTTTATCTCCACCTATTTCAAAAGTTCACTCAATGGGTTCTAACAATAACACCGTCACATTGAGGGTATATATAATATTACAACATCATGGTTGTGTTACTTGTTTGTATTTATAGCAAAGTGGGCCTATATATAGTTGATGTCCTATTTTATTGTTGTACAGTATTATTCATGACTTGGTCTAATATTTCTATTGGCCATTTATATTTGTTTTGTTGTTATTTCTATGTGCTTGGAATCTTCATGGCTTTGGCATAAATGCAGCATATGATGTCTATTGTGCAATCTTTTGGCTTTTTTGAGTATTATATAGCATTTTTAGCATCTAAGTCTAGTTTCCTTTATCTTGTGAGCATGGGCTATTTGGCTTGTTTTACTAATTCACTTTTAACTGAATAGTTTTTGTTTTGTAGGTTCATAACTATGTTTCTCTTTTAAGCATGTTAGATACATCTAAAATAGTTGCAAAAGGCTTTATTCAAAGTGTGGACCCATCCCACGATGTTGGGGGTGAACTGCTAGGTGAGGAATGGTGTGAAGTAACGGTCTTAGTTCCATTTCTTCATGACGAGAAATTGTTGAGACCAATAGAGTTTATTTAGACTATTGGAGATTCCATTGGAATAGGTATCACTTGGCTACGACACTTGGAAATTCTCTAATCACTTACATTCTTAATTAATTTAATATTTTTTTATTCCAAGAAGATTTTATAATATTATTATTAAATTCATTCTATATTCATTGAACACTTAAAGAACCCACGGACTTACTGATATTTTTATTTCATCACCATTTTTACCATAATTTCAGGTTGATCCGGCCGTGGGGATGAGTAGCTAGTTGTTTCCTGCTTGGAGGAAATTCTGTTATTTATTTTTATGTAATGCTTTGGGAGTTGAGAGTGAATAATTTTATTTTTATTTTGGATTTGTTCTTGAATTCTTGGATGATAATAATTTTTAATTTTGAAGTATTGTTTTATTTTGATTGTGTAACCTTGTTATAAAGACCCATTGTCCTTTGGACGGGGCGACATCCCTGGCCCTGTTGGACTTAGGTAGTGGGGTATTACAATCCTCATGCAAGTTTGCATGAAATTAAGTGCATACATAGTGAAGAATTTGCGAATTGGTTTTGCAATCATGTAAGGTCAAACTCAAATAGCATGCTTAAGTTATGCTTTAATAATGCTTACGCTAACACTAACTATTACATAATTTCCTAGGTCAAGGCATTGCAATTCAATGATGATGATATAATTTCTAAGGATTTGAGGCATTTGGCCAGACAACACAATGGAGCTTCTTCCAGCTCTCATGTTGCGAGTGCAGTGGTAATTGTACACATAAAACAATAGTTTTTATTTTATTGGAATATGCCTTTCTTTATAATTACATAGGATAACTTTGGGACAAATATGTTTTTTTATCGATGGATAACATTGTGGACAACTTTGAATATGTTGAATGTGTGGAGTTTGGATGGGACTGCATAGGAGATGTTGAATGTGTGGAGTTTGGATTGAAATTTGAATATGTTGAATGTGTGGAGTTTGGATGGGACTGCATAGAAGATGTTGAATGTGTGGAGTTTGGATTGAACTCTGAATTAACTCAGTTTTGATGTTCAGGTTGTTTCAGTTTTGATGTTAGCCTGCGTTGTTTTAGTTTTGAGATGTGCATAGTTATCTCGTGTGTATGTGTGGCTTGGTCTAGCAATTTAGTAGGTTTTTAAGGGAGCATTTCTTGATTATTTAGCAGATTTTTTGTTCAAAGTTACAGCATATTCATGTTTTTTTTTTTTTTTTTTTGGGACTTCACAAATGTCATGAAAGCAGTGAGTTGTTTTATTTAATCTCCTTCAAAGGAAAACATGCGGCAGTGTGTGTGCACGACTTTTGTTCTGATACTTGATGTTGAGCTTGTTGTGGCTGTGTGTTTGTGTGTGGCTTAGTAAAATGCTTCAATTAACTTAGTGAGTGAGTGTGTGTGTGTGTGCGTGTGTGTGTGGTTTAGAAGGATGAAAGAATGGACCTTTGGAATCTATATTGCTGAAGACTTTCTTTTTGGTTAATTTTCATGAAAACTTGCAATTACAACAACTAGTAAAATAAGCAGTTGTTTGGTTCATTTTGGTCCATTTTCATTTCCTTCTTGATTCCCACTTCTATAAAATAACTTGGATAAAATAAGGAGTTGTTTATGCAGATAGAAAATCAAGAAGGAAAGTGGAAACTGCTACCAGTTAGTGCTTTGTTTCTTTGGTGGACTCATAGATTGAGCTGTTACAAAGTTTTTGAAAGAACATGTTGCTCAACATTATAATTTCCTTAAGCAATATTTGAAAAGGAAATTGTGAAGGAAATCTATTTAGGTTTGTTTCTTGCTGAACTTGATGGTAAATAGAGAGCAAAGATTAGTGAATGCATTATCTAGAAAGGTATGGTGCTAAAAAATGCTTGTCTGCAGAAAGAATGAAAGGTTGTGTTTTCTTCCCCTTCAGATTCACTCATCATTTTTTTCTGGTGGTTTCTTGTCCTTGTTATTGGGCAAAAGTTGTCCTTGTCCTTGTCCTTGTGGAAATATGATTTAGGCTTTATGTTCGTGTTATTTCTTAGATGCTATCTACACATTTTCTTTATTGGATGTTACGTGAACCTTTCTGGTTTCAAAGTTCTATGAAATCATTTGGCAAAACAATGGTACCATTTCAAAAACCTTCCATATTTATCAGTTTTTGTAAATTATTTCTGAGTATGATCTATTTGTGGAAAACATTTTATGATACAGACCATTTCCATTTTCAACCAATTGGCAAAAAATTTGGAACTTTTTGCTGGCAATATGTCATATGCTAACATGATGTTGAGATTTTTAAATTGTTGTCGAAGTCACTGTTTAGAGAAATTTATGTCAAAGGAAGTTAGTGTATAATGATTTGTAACAAAAGGGAAAAATAAATATGGGAAGGTTGTATCTTACATGAAGTTGGAAACTTGAGCTACATCCTTGCTTAATCGTGCCTTAAGATGTAGATTTGAGATTCTATGACTTTTCCCCAATATTATGCATTCTTTAAGTATATGTACGAGTTTTGTTGCTTACACTAAATATTACTATAAATTGTCACAATAGAGACTAACTTTTGTGATTGCTTACCCATCTTAAAGAATGAAATGTATGAAAGAAGTACACAACTTCCTCCTGGCTCAGAAGATACACTTGGACCAAATGATATCTTCTCCCAAGTTATTGGACCAGATAGATATGGCAGGGTGTGCATGTTTGATGACGAGTGTTCACCCTTCGGATATGTGGGGTGAAATTCCGAGTCATACCACTTCTTTTCATATTATTCAGGAGCAAAGAGATGAAATTATAAGTATGAAAGCACAGTTGAGTGAACAAGCAAAAGAGATTGCCGAGATACGTGCTATGTTAATGTCTCAGAGAGATTTTTTATCTCCACCTATTTCAAAAGTTCACTCAATGGGTTCTAACAATAACACCGTCACATTGAGGGTATATATAATATTACAACATCATGGTTGTGTTACTTGTTTGTATTTATAGCAAAGTGGGCCTATATATAGTTGATGTCCTATTTTATTGTTGTACAGTATTATTCATGACTTGTCTAATATTTCTATTGGCCATTTATATTTGTTTTGTTGTTATTTCTATGTGCTGGAATCTTCATGGCTTTGGCATAAATGCAGCATATGATGTCTATTGTGCAATCTTTTGGCTTTTTTGAGTATTATATAGCATTTTTAGCATCTAAGTCTAGTTTCCTTTATCTTGTGAGCATGGGCTATTTGGCTTGTTTTACTAATTCACTTTTAACTGAATAGTTTTTGTTTTGTAGGTTCATAACTATGTTTCTCTTTTAAGCATGTTAGATACATCTAAAATAGTTGCAAAAGGCTTTATTCAAAGTGTGGACCCATCCCACGATGTTGGGGGTGAACTGCTAGGTGAGGAATGGTGTGAAGTAACGGTCTTAGTTCCATTTCTTCATGACGAGAAATTGTTGAGACCAATAGAGTTTATTTAGACTATTGGAGATTCCATTGGAATAGGTATCACTTGGCTACGACACTTGGAAATTCTCTAATCACTTACATTCTTAATTAATTTAATATTTTTTTATTCCAAGAAGATTTTATAATATTATTATTAAATTCATTCTATATTATTGTAGGTGAAGATTCGCGAAGAAGATTAAATACGTATTCCAGTATCGAAGCCATTTGGTATTGGGACAAGCTAAATTAATGATACTATGGTTTTTTGAAGGCCTAATGCTTGGCTTTATGCATGTATCTAAATACTTAATACTCATGTTTAAACAACTTTTGAACGTTATGAAATTTAGAGGCTTACTCTTTAACATGGTGTGACATATTTGATTTTTTTTTAGTTTTAATGTTGTCTATTTAACAATTGTGTGCTATATAATATATATATATATAGATGTATGTATATGACAGGGATAAAAAACATACTTTGTGGATAAACTCTAAATTATTATTATAATTTTTTTGTCAAATATTTGATTTAATTATTCAGATGGTGAATCTATTGTGACGTTTTTTTTGGTCATCTGTTCCAACGTTTCATGACACTAAAAGCCCGTCATTCCAGAAGTCTATCGTGACGCTTCATTTTGTCATTTTTCAGTATTTCCTGACACATAAAAACGTCATCCCAAAGCTCTACTGTGACGGTATAGTGTGACATGTTTGCTATGTTTCATGACACCCAATTCTGTCATCCAAATAACCTTTTGTGACCAATAAAGTACCCAATTCTGTTATCCAAAATTCTGGGCAGAATTCGCAGCATAACAGTCCAAAAAACTAATCTGTTTCTTCTAGCCTTCAAACCAATAATTCATCTCTGTCTTTCCTCCATAAAGAAACCTAGAAACTAGCCTTATAGTACCCTTCAATACCCCTTCAAATCTGCTACAAATCGGCTGGAGCATGGCAGAAGAAACTGCACGAAATTCTAGCAAATCTTTCGAGTGATCAACCAGAAATTCCAACTTTATTTCCTCTTCACCCTTGTCCGAAACTCACTCCAATTGTCTGTAAAACCAACCCTAGTTAGCCATGAACTGAACTTCATCATCTCTTCCATTGGTCTGCATGAATGAAGCTCCATGGCTACCCCTTAAATTAATCCATCAATCACTACAATCAAGCCTTCCATTGGAATTTAAAATTCCAGCAAATTACCCCATGAAAACCTCCATGGTTTAAGCTTCAAACAACCAGAAAATCTTCCACCCTTACACTCTGAATTTCAGCCATTCTATAACCCATTCAAACATCATTCATCTCAGTAAAATCCCAGCCAAACCAGTCGGCCATTGAAGCTCTCAAAGGCCTCCATCAACCAAGCTATTCTTACCATATTTGCTACCTTAATTCACTCTCTAAATTATTCATTTTGAATTTCAAACAACTAACTTTCCTTCTTCTCCCTAATCTGAAAATTCAATCACCAGAATTTCCATAGCCATTCGGCCAACCCTTTCCAAGCAATTTTCGTCTTGCTTCTCTCCATTCTCTCCATTTCTCCAAGAACACCAAGAACACACACCGCCATTCTCTAAGCCTAAGACCACTTTAAACACCTTCAATCTTCTCCCAAAATTCCAAATCACATCTACTAATCCTCTAGAATCCATTTATGCAATTTATAACATCAAACATTGAAATCAAGGTTCTACTTTCGGATGAAAAAACCAAAATTTTCTTGAAGACTTAAGAACACTCTCAAGGTAAACATGAACGATTATCTCAATCTTCTTTCCTCTTCAACCTTTAATGAAATATACTAATAATCTCTCTCTTCTCTTCTCTCTCTCTCTCTCTCTCTCTCTCTCTCTCTCTCTCTCTCTCTCTCTCTGGCCGAAATGCTTACTCCAACCATGGACATTTTCTCTTCTTCCTTCTTGGTCGGATCAAGTCTTCCAAGTGTGTGGACTCTCTTGAGACTTCATCAAGGTAGTCATCATTCGAGTATGTCTCTTTAACCCTCTCCTTAATTCTAAAATCATGCCTTTTAGATGTTGGGAAAAAGATGGAATATAATTGGAGATTGAGTATGTGTTTATATGATGGAGTTGGGATTGAAGCAAGAGGATGATTTTTCTTGGTTGAGTTTTATGATGTTTAGGGTTTGTTGCATGCTCCTCATGTCGTGAGTTAGTGTGGATGATTAAGCATAATAGATATTATGTCACATTTGGTGAATAGGGTTTTATGTTCTTGTATTCTTATTGAAACCATGGATATGACTATGTTTCATGTGTTGGTAGATATGGATCTATGCTTTTATTTATGATTTGGATGGTTTGTTGATTAGTGTAGAGTTTATGTTCATGATTATGGTTAACAATAGGAAAATTATGATAATGACCTTGTTGATCCTAAACTATTTAAGTTAGCCAATTTTATTACATTAATAAAAATTAATACTATATTTTCTTCTAATGATTTCGAAACCCTAAGAAGATTTGGAATTGGGTTGATATATGAAATAATGATATTTTAGCCAAATACATGATGTCTTTTATTAAAAATAAAATATACAAATATTATATATAATAATAATATTAAATAAAGCCTTTTATATAAATAATCATAATAGGTAAAATATTAATCTTGTAAGTCATATATTCATAAAAACTAATAGAATTTATTTATTATCCTTTTAATCAAAACATATTAACATTTACATATTATTAATTTTATTTACCAATTATTTTCTAACTAATAATTATTAATAGATTATTATTTTAAATAATATCATCTAGGACCTAGGACCATTCATTAAATAAACCCTAGTTTATTTATAACAAGATTTACACCTACAACTTTTTAGTAACTATTTCACAAACCCTAGTTATTTTATTATCAAGCTAGATTTATTTTATGAAATCCTTTTTTATTATCTAGCCTTAAAGTTTGGAACACTAGGGTTATGATTGTAGTAAGTTGAACTAGGATTATTTATGGAAGTAAATTTGGCTTAGGTTTAATTATGGCTTGTGTTTACCCCGGGTGGGGTTAGGTCATCTTTGGAAGATCTTTGAGTTAGGCCAAGCAAAAGATCAGGTAAGCTCCTGCATAAAACCTATTTGATGTAAAAAGGTCACTATGACAAGCCAAATGTGAAGTGTATGAACACTCATTTTTGTAAAGGCAATTGAGGACTATTCCCTTTCTTATTTCAGTCACATAAATTATTTGAAAACCAATAAGAAGTTTTTCTCAAACACTAAACTCTTTCTAAAACCAATTTTGACACAAACTTTGAAAACCCTTGATTGCCATTTCCAAGTAAAGCAATGTTTTATCTATTTTCTCCTAATAGGGATAACCAACGTTGAGTACTCAATAAGGGTAGGCTAGTGGTACTAGTTTTGAAGATAAAGAGCGAGTCTTCAAGCAGGACGCCACCTTCAAAAAAGGAACTCAACTTGGAAAAGCGACAGTACTACTTGGCCATGCCGGTCCGAGCTAGCAAGTTTCAGTCATGTGGACTGTGTGAATGGACAATCAGTTTTGTTTGGGTGTAGAGAAGGAGAAGTATCTTACTCGGTAGGCCGTACACCTACCTTTTGTCAGTCTGCACAAAGTGTGGCATTCTGACCATTGTATGGTTATGGGGCCCAACGTGTGGTAACCCATGGCCGCCCTTTTGAGTGGTCGTGTTTATTGCGCACTTGTATGGTTTGAAAAAAAGAAAATGCCACTCTTGGTACTTAACATTGTTTAATGCTTGCCAGTACTTTTCCTTATGAAGTTCTACAACTTTTATTCATGAACTGTTTTATCTAGACTGTAACACCCCGCTACCTAGGCCCACCAGGGCCGGGGATGTCACCCCGTCCAAAGGACAAGGGGTCTTTATAACTAGGTCACACAATTAAAATAGCGAAATGAAAATAATAATTTAACATAAAATTTATTACAACCCAAGAATAAATCCACGAATAAAACCATGAATTCCCAAAAGAAATACAAATCCATAAATATAATCATCCACTCTCAACTCCCCAAAGCAATACATAAAAATAAAAGACAACATTCTCTTCCAAGGCAGATAACACAAGCTACTCATCCCCACAGTAGGATCGGCCTGAAATCATGGTGAAAAGGTGATAAGACAGAAATCTCTGTAAGTCCGTGTGTGCTTTGGGTGTTCAGTGGAAATAGTTCGTGGATGCAGAGTATAAAAAACTTTATAAGAGAAATATTGGCAAGCAATAAACATTAGTCAAAAGTAAGAATGGCGTTTTGGCTTTTCCAGCCATACATAATTTATAAGATCAACCACTCGAAAGAAAGGATTATGGGTTACCACACGTTGGGCCCCATAACCGGATGGTCAGTATGCCGACACTTTGTGAAGACTAACTAAAGGTATGTGATCGGCCTACCGGGTAAGATACTCCTCCTTCTCTATACCCAAACAACAACCGAGTGTCCATTCTGGCAAAACACAGTCACTTGACTGAAATAAAAACTGCTAGCTCGGACCGGCATGACTAAGTAGTACTGACGTTTCTCTAAGTTGAGTTCATCTTCTGGAGGAGGCCTCCTGCCAGAAGACTCACTCTTGCTCTTCAAAACTAGTACTGCCAGTCTACCCCCATTGAGTACTCAACGTAACGTATCCCACTTGGGAAAAATGAACAAAACATAGTTCCACTTGAAAATGGCAATTAAGGTTTTCCAAAGTTTGGGGCAAAACTGGTTTTAGAAAGAGTTTTAGGTTTTTGAGTAAAACCGCCCCTTGATTTGCAAATAATTTATTTGTCTGAAATGAGAATGGAAATAATCCTCAATTGCCTTTACAGAAATGAGTGACCATGCACTCTACATTTGGCTTGCCATAAAAAAAATCATTTTTCATCAAACAGGTTTTATGCAGGAGCTTACCTGATCATTGTCCACAACAAAGGTCTCCAACAGCTGACCTAACCCCGCATAGGGTAAATACAAACCACAATCAAACTCAAGCCAAGATTCACTTTCACAAATAAAACTAACTCAACTTACTACAATCATGTCCCTAGTGTCCCAAGCTTTAAGGCTCAATAATAAATAAAAGGGGTTTATAAAATAAATCTAGTTTGATATTAAAATAACTAGAGTTTGGAAAATTGGTACAATATGTTGAAGGTTTAAATCTCGCTAAAATAATTTAGAGTTTATTTGATGAAAAGTCCTAGGTGGTACTAGGTAAAATAATAATTTATTAATAATTAATTGCTAGAAAATAATTGATAGTTAAAATTAGCTGAAAATAAATTTTAATGAGTCTTGCTTGAAAAATAATAAATAAATTTTAATAGGTTTGATTAAAAGATAATAAATAAATTTTAATAATAAATATTTTACCTATTATGATTATTTTCACAAAAGGATTTTTTTGATAATATAATATCTATATATTTTATTTTTCTAGCAAAACTATTATTTATTTGACTAAAATATCACTATTTTATATAAAAGACCAAATCCACATTTTCCCATGGTTTTCAAAATTTTACTAGAAAAATCATATTATTAAATATTTTATTAATAAAATAAAATTTGGCTTAGGGACAACTAGATCATGATCATATTCATATAGCTAACCACAATCATGAACATATACAACCCTTCAATTCATCAAATCATCCAAATCATGCATACAAGCATAGATCTCAATTTATCAAAATATGATCTAACCCTTACTAGCATAAATATGATCATGGCTTCAATAATCCAACATGAATATAAATCTTATTCACCAAACGTGACATAATCTCTAGCATACTTCATCACAAATACTACCTATGACATGCATCAACCTCAAATCATCATATAATCATCCAAGATAATCCTTCCATGCATAAATCCCATCTCCTTCACAATCATACATATATTCATGCTTCAATCTCAACAATATATATATATATATATATACTTAAATCCTATCGCCATCCACCTACTATCATCATCATCCTAGAGACATGAATCTAGAGTTTAAAAAGGAAGATTGAAGGTACTTACTTGGTTGATGAATGCCTTGAAGGAATTTAGAGTAGATCTCAACTCCTAGATGTCTAACTTTGTCCATAGGAGATGGCGAAAGCATGTTCATGGGAGAAAAAGTCATCCGGCCAAGAGAGGGGAATTTTTGGCAATAAGAGAGAGAGAGAGAGAGAGAGAGAGAGAGAGAGAGAGAGAGAGAGAGAGAGAGAGAGAGAGAGAAAGAGAGACCATTAGCATGTTTATTCACATAGGCTCTCACTTGAGATCAAGATTGGAGAAGATGAAGTTGTTAGAATAAATTTACCTTGAAGGTGTTCTTGACCTTAACAGAAATTTCTGGTTTTGATCCGAAGTAGCAAGATGATTTGAGGAGTTTGATGTTAAAAATGGTACAGATGGACTCACAACAATGAATAGATGAAATCTGGAATTTTTAGAGGTAGTTTGAAGTGATTTGGAGAGGTATTAGGTGAAAGAAAGTAGTAGGTGTTCTTGGTGTAGTGTGTGTTCTTGAAGGTTGAAGAAAATCGAGAGATGGTAATGTGCAGCTGCCGAATTTTTTTGAGATATAGGGCTAGACGAATTTCTGTAGGGTTTAGGAGGTTGATTCTCTTATTTTGAAGGGAAAAGGAAAGGTTAGTTGTTACAATCCTTGAAGAATATTTTTAGGAAGTGAATTTGGAAACTAAATATTCTATGAATATCTTGATTGTTGGACAGCTTTTGGAGATCTGCCATGGACGAATTTCTGGGCAGTGTTTTGGTTGAATGATAGCTGGTTGAAGGAGGCTTAGGGTGGCCAAAATTATGGAGTATAATGGTGGAGAGAAGGTCTGGTTGTTTGGGGTATATTTTATGGAAAGTTGTTAAATCATGGTAGCTGGAATTTTGGTATCCAAATCAAGGGATGATTGCAGATTTTTTTTGGAAATCTTTTAGGCATCCACGACTGGATTTTCGTGCAGAACTTTGGGAGGACAATGGAGTTCTGTTAATGGAGGTTTAAGGGTGGTTTTTGCAGAAAAAAGGATGGAGTTTTGGTTAGGAGAGAATTAGGAAACAAAGCTGGATAAAAACCACTGCACATATTTTTGCAAGGCTGGAATTTTCTGGGTAGTTTCCGGATGCCCTTTTCCAGGCGATTTGTAGAGGCTTTGAAGGGGAATTTTTGGGGCATTCAAGGCTGTTTTCCAGCCTACTTCATGGAGGAAAAACATGGCTAGGGTGCTGTACAAAAACTGGAAGAAAACAGCTTGGTTTTGGACCTCCAAAGCTGCAATTTGCACAGGATTTTTTCCTGGTTTTGCACCATCTTTGTGCAATCCAAAAATAGCCATAAAAATCCTGATTCTCAGCTGATCAAAAGGGCCATTTTCTAGAAGCATTTGGGAGGGAATAATGGTCAAGAATTTTGACACCTTGAAGGCACACAAAGCTGGAAAAATTTCAGTTCTATGTACAAAGGGAAATGAACCTAGCTAGAGTGAATTTTTAGAAAGTTCACTAAGGAATTTAATTCACTTGAAATCTTTCCCCCTCATCCATTGTTTCGGTCCATATGATGTCTTTTACTAAGACATTTTGAACCTTCAAAGCCACAACACATTTCTGGAATTTTTCTAGAATAAAATTAGCTTGAACACAATGAACAAACTAATGAATTGAGAATTAGGAAAAACTAAGGATCAAGAGGAAATGAATTCCCCTTAGAAATTTTGTGTAGAGCAAAAGAGTAGGATTTGAAGACTCCTATCATGTCTCTCATAGGACAACATCTCTACCCTACTCCAAACACCACTAAGGCCGACAATGATACTTCCCAAGCAAAAATAAAATTTAATCATGCTATAGCTCTAATAATGGAATTTGAACCTAAGACCTCAAGAAATAATTCCAAAACTCTAACCACTAAACCGCAACAACTCTTGTTCTTATTTCCTCTCTAAAAATATTTTCCTATTCAATCCTCAAGCTATCTCCCTTTTTCTACCTTAGGCAAAAATTACCATCTTGCCCTTCTTACACAATACTCAACAACAAGACCTCAAAACAATAAAACCCGAATCCAAAACACATAAAAATCATATGAAAATATATTTAACCATGAAATAAAATATGATATGCATCCCAACTCCCTTACTCTAAGGTTGGTTTTTGGCTGGGGTTTCACATAGACACTCAAAGCACACACGGACTTATTGAAATTTTTATCTCATCACCCTTTTTATCATGATTTCAGATCGATCCTGCTGTGGGGATGAGTAGGTAGTTGTTGCCTACTTGGAAGATATTGTGTTATTTATTTTATGTAATACTTTGAGAGATGATAGTGAATAATTTATTTTTAGATTTGTTCTTGAATTTTTGGATTGTAATAAGTTTTTAATTTCAATGTATTATTTTATTTTTGTTATGTGACCTGGTTATAAAGACCCCTTGTCCTTTGGACTGAGCGACATCCCTGGCCCTGTTGGGCTTAGGTAGTGGGGTGTTTCAGTTTGTCCCTTAGTTCTCTACTCGAGGAACATGAGTCAAGACGACTTCCGAGAAGTAATGCAATAATGCTCTCACTTCCTGTAACTTATCCGACAACACAGGGTTAGTGGATTTGTACTCACCTAAAATTTGTTGGATGACAATCTAAGAATCCCCTGTTATATTGACCATTCGTGCATCCAAAGCCTTCAGGATTCGAAATCCCAAAATGAGAGCATCATATTCAGCCTAATTATTTGAGGTCCCTTTACTTAATTCAAACAAGATTTTTCCTTATCGTGCACAATGAGCTTCAATAACCAACCCACCTGCCTTATCTGAGTGCTAGATCCGTCAAATTCCAACTTCCATGGTTTGTGTGAAATGTACCCCTGTACTTCTTCTTTTTCAAGACTGTGTACTTCCAAACATGGATGCTTGGCTAAAAAGTCGGCTATGGCTTGACCTTTCATCGCTTTCAAAGGTATGTGAGTTAGGGAAAAAGCATGTAACTTAATAGTCCATTTTATTAACCGTCCTTGCAACAGTGGGTGGTTTAACAGATATTTGATGAGATCAATTTTGCATAGGACTTGCACCTCTCTAGGTAGCAGATGATGCTCTAGTTTCACATAAGCATAATATAAAGACAAGCATAGTTTTTCAACAGGGGAATACCTAGTCTCGGTGTCTGTCAAATTCTGACTAAGGTAGTACACTGCCCTTTCAAACTCTTGTGCATTGTCCTGAGTTAGCAAGCAGCTGATAGACTCTGAAGCCACCAAAATGTACAATTTCAAGGGTGCTTTATCCCGTGATAGCACCAAGATCAGCAGTTGTGATAAAGCTGCCTTGATCTGATCAAAAGTCGCTTGATGCTCCGACTGCCAGGTAAATTCTAGAGACGACTTGAACCAGAGCAAAGAAGAGAACACCTTCTGCTTACCCGCATTGATCTTCCCTAGGAAACATTAGAGTTCCTTTTTGTTTTGCGGTAGCCTTGCTTATAAAATGTCCCTTTCTTTGTTCTGGGCTACTTCAATCCCTCTCTGATGTACCAGGAACCTGAGAAAGTTACCAGCTGAACTCTGAAGGAGCACTTGGCAGGGTTGATTTTTAACTAGTGCTGGTGCATTCGAAGGAAAGCCTACTCCAACCACTGTAGGTGTTGTGAAAAAAGTAAGCGACTAAACCACTAAGTCGTCAATGTAATCTTACATGGACTTGTCGATGAGGCCATGAAAAATAATGTTCATAGCTCTCTGGAAAGTAGCTCCAGCATTCTTCAATCCAAAACACATGACTAGCCATTCATATAAACTGATAGATCCCAGGTAACAAAAAGCTATCTTCTTGGTGTCTTCTTCGGCTATGAATATCTGGTTGTACCTAGAGTATCCATCCATAAAGCTTAAGAATTAGTTTCCTACAGCTGAGTATACCAACATATCGGCCATCGGCATGGTGTATTCATCCTTTAGGTTGGCCAAATTCAGATTTTTTAGGTCAACGCAAACCCACAACTGGTTGTTCCTCTTAATAATGGCCACAATATTAGACACCCAATTTACATACTGGCAGGTATGGATGGAACCACACCAAAGCAACCTCTAAATTTCTTTCTTGATTCTGGGTAAAAGAGCCAAATTAAAATGCCAGGCAGGCTGCCTGAAACCTTCCTTAATCGGTAGGCAGTGCTCCACAATGCCTCTGTCCAGCCCTAGCATCTCATGATAATCCTATACGAAGCAATCTTTGTACCTATGAATTAGTACCATTAGAGCATTCTACTGATTGAAAGTTAAGCACAAGCTTACCTTTGTGGTATTGTTGTTCCTAGGTTCCCCGATATCTACTTCCGTTAACGGGTCTTGAGCGGTAAAACCGGGTGCATGCCGAACGTCAGGGTCCTTTATTTTTAGGCATTGATCTTTCAACCCTTCTGTTGTGAATTGGTCATAAGCCATGGTGAGCTTGGAGTAATGGCTCGGGTTAAAGGTAGAACGGTAGAACATAACCTTATTCATATGTACTTCTGGAGAAAAATAGATTGGGGTCGGTTGGTATCTTTTCCACTTGTTCTCCATCCCAAATTAGCATCATTTGGTAAAGTGCTGACGGCACACAATGGTTTGTATGAATCTAATCCCTACCTAGTAAGACAAAATATGCCGATTTTGCCGTGATTACAAAGAAGATAGTCTTACTAACCTTGGATCCAACAGCAACGTCAAAAGTAATAACCCCTTCTACTTTAGCTACCTCCCCGGTAAAATTTAATTTTTGGATGTTTGTACGAGATAGATGATGTTGATCCTTGCCCAAGCGCATCAAAGTTTCCAACAGCATCACAGTCAGTACAACCCCTCCATGGAAAAAACCCGGGAAAAAGGTCTTCTATTGATATATGCCTTGATGTACAACGGTTAGGGGTGATTGGTATGTTCTGCTATGGGGATCGGAAAAAACATCCATTCCGATGGCATTTTAAACTCGATGAGCTCAACGGATGCCTCTTCCAATGCATAGTAATCTTCTTCTATCATTTCTTGCTCAGCCTTTACTCAAAATTATGATAGGAGAATGCTGAGCATGTTATGACTTATGGAAGTACATACCTATTTATCCAACCAGTCCTCCAACGCTTGTTTCTGCTGAGCTCGTCTCCTTTGTTCTTATCATTTCTAAGTTTTTGTAAGCTAGGAACGATACCCCAGGAAGAACGACTATTTACGAGGCACGTATACTATAAAATTCTCATCCTTCTCCTAGAAATGAGCCGTGAAGGTCGGAACTGTGAGCCGAGTGAAAACTGATGGCCGATCATCTATGCTTTGGAACGTTGGTCTTTTTCCTTCCAAAATCTCGAACTGCTTCTTGACTAAAGAATCTCCCGACTCATGCTCTATGTCTTTCTTATATGTCTGTACCATACTTGTATCTGCTGCTGGGAACGGGTCTGTATCCACTAGGGTTTCCTCACGTTTGTTAGCAAATCTTACTCGTCCTTATTGTAAAGCCTTTTGCATTGTGTTCCTGAAAACAACACAATTATTGGTGTTATAGAAAAATGAATTATGCCACTTACAATGCTTCTTGCCCTTCAACTCCCCTGGCCCTGGACCTTGTGGCCAAAAGGTAGAGAAAACGGTTTATCTTTGACCATTTGATCAAAGATTTGCTCAATCTTTAGCACATCAAATGTGTATGTGGATCGTCCTGCATGAGAAGCTTCCTCCTTCTCTTTGCCGGGTTTCAGAAAAGGACACGTATAAGATGTACCTTTTACTAATTCTGCTACCATCACTTCTAGTAATTGTTCTTCCTTATTATCGGCAACGTCGTCCACCACTGATATCATGGTTTTCCTTTGAGAAAATTTGACTAACTGCCTTTTCTCTTTTTCCTTGATCATTTCTTCTATTCTGATGGCCTGGGACAATAGACGGGATAGCTTAGAGAAATCCTGGAGGATAAGGCACTCTTTGAGCTATGGGTGCATTCTACTGATGGCTATCCTAGCACACTTCATCTCTAGCAATTGGCTGGTGCTTGTGGCTTTAATTTGTCGAAAATGCTTAATGAACTCTGCTTGACTTTTGGATGATTTCTGCTTAACTTTTAAAAGATTCGCTATGGAGACCTCAGGTGATGATTTAAAGGAACACTCATGAAAAATTCGTTCCATATCGGCCTATGAGTACATAGAACTAGGTGTCAGCTTTGCTAATGTGTTTGGATTTGGGTATAAAAATCATATAAAAATAAGCACTTTCTCAATCAAGTTAAATTAAAATGTTAACTCCAAATTACACATATGAGGAAATGTAATCATCATTAAGCATAGTATAGGATTTAAAACGAGTGTCGATCCTCAAGGAACAAGTATGCATTAATCACTTTTCTTTTATTGTTTAACCGACTCAATAAAGTGAAAAAGAATAAAAAGGAAAATAAAATAAAATAAAATAAAATAAAAGAATATATACATGGCAAGAATGGAAAATTATGTAACTCAAACCATTATTTTGACAAACATGGTCTTAAAGTATCTAATCACTATCATAACTAATTATTCCATTGGCATTATGAAGGATTAATATAAATTCACTTCTTTTCTAATCCATGAAATCACCATCTTCTAGACAAATTAGTATCACATGGTCTATCTCAACTAATTCACCCAAAAGATGTATTAAACACAATCCTTGATTAAATTTCCATATCTTGGCAAATTTAAAACGTAAAATTATCCAATGAATCCATATCCTGTCAGACATCAATTAACCTTTAATTACTCAGTTCTTAGTAATTAACCCCTTTTCCAAGTAAGTTAATAGATAACAAATATGAAATTAATGAATCGAAACTACCATCAACCCCTTTTCCAAGCAAGTTAATGGAAAGAAACAAAAAAATTAACCTCGTAATCAGCAAAAGTAATTAAATACCAAGAATAACAATCAATTAATCAAAAGATCAAAGTAACTCTAAAAATTATGAATACCGAAAATAATTTGAAATTACAATAAAATAATTAATACATCATTGTTCAAGAAAAAGAAAACAAAGTTAAAAGAAAGCACTCATAGACAAGCCTCCTTCTTCTTCATTCGTAGAACCTCTTATACAATCCTCCTTGATCTGAAGAATTCCTCCTTGATTTTGAGTGATTTTCTATTTTGATATGCAAATTCTCTCTTTTTTCTTGTGTTTTCCCTCTATTTATAGGCTTTAGAAGTGCCTAAAATCGTTCCTCTATAGTTTTTGGCCAACTAGAAGTAGGAAAATACTAAAATTCTGCAAATTGCCAAAAAAATGCGCACAAAAATTGAAGCACCACCTTAGTACCAATGCACAGCTCGCGCCACCTGTCTTGCTTAGAGTTAGCACTAGATGTGGTCTGTTCCTTTGTTCGTTCGTCGATTTTTCTTGATTTTTATGCTAACCCTTCCAGACTGCAGCCGGCGCTGCCTCCGAGCTCCAAACCGACGCCGACTGTGTTCTGTTCAACTCTCTTTTTGCAAATTTTTTACAACCTTGAAGTACGTGCTAGTAGCATGTGGCCGGCGCCAATTCTCCTATCCTAGTTGCCGCCGCCTCGACTCTATTTAACGACGTTTTTGTCTTATTTTACCCCTAAAATTTGAAATAATACACAAAATACCTTTCCAAGGGTAAAATCTCAAATATGAAGGAATATGACCAGTTATTGAATAAAATGTATCACAAAATAACCTCAAATAACTAGGAAATATATGACTATTTAGGCCTTATCATTTGCATACCAAGTAAATGCCTCCCTTGTCAAAGACAACGAGAATAATTGTAATTTATGCCAGTCACTATTTCAGAACTCTCCACATTATGCCGTAAACCTCCATATATATTCCATAGTTAACTTGTTGTCGTCTCTAGAGAATGTGGAAAAGTCAAACAACTTGAATCCTTGTGCTTGTACCGCTATAGAGTCCACCCAATCTGGGTATGGCTTCTGAAAAACTGGCTGATCTCTAGCCTATTGATACAATGCCTCCATCATTGTGCTGACATCGGCTGAGAGCATTAGCTGTTGACTTTGCATAGGGGAACCTACAACAGTTGGTCGAATGAAACTATCTCAGGATATCCTACCCCCTGTACTGGATAAGTTGTCACCGTAACAAGGTATGTGGTAGGGACAACTGCAACGTAACTCTGGGGTCCTCCGTACGAAGAACAGACATTCCTAGTTGGAGCAGAATTCTGGTCATAGAATACCTGTGCACCATTGACACCTGGATCCCTGTGACCGGATATGCTGGAGCTCTTCTTAGGAAAAGTTCTGTAGGAACCATGCCGGGTGCATTTAACCTCAAATTCCCTTGGTACCCCCAAGATTAGGGTAGACGGATATCGGCACAACAACTGTACTGACATATAAGAAGGTGTAACAATGGATGAGGAGGGAGGATACACACCTACTTGAGGCATCCCAAGATCCTTTGTTCAAAATTATAAAGCTCGTTCTGAAGTAGAGGTTGGAACACTATGGCAAGCTAAGGAATAAGACTCTAAATGAGCTCGCCCGTACACTACTCTATGGCCTGCCATATGGTAATTAAAGAAGTGGGCATTAGTTGGGACACCTGGGGAGGAGACGAAGATTGGGCCCCTTGTTGCTCAGGGATGGTGACCTGAGTGCTACAGGACGTTATCATTGCAGGATCAAACGCTCCCCGTAAAGTTCGAACCGTAGGCTGATCGGAGGAATCCGACGAAGGCCTTGAGGATTGTTGCTAAGAATTAGCCATAATGCGTCTTAAATGCAATTGCATGCAACAACTACTTTTCATACCGCTGGGCGTGCTAATTTATGTTGCCTTACAAAAAAGGGAGCCGATGGAAATTTCATTCGGCTGCTCTTTCGATAAATATAAACAGTCCAATGGAAAGATGAATGATTGTGCTAGACCTTTTAAAAGAAGTAGGTTACTTGAACTTACTATAGAAAGGGTCTAAGAAAGCAAAAATATTGCATGTGAAAGCAAAGTAGGACTAAATACAGTGTATTTCGATTAAGATGATGAATGAATACAAAAGTATTGGAATTTGAAATCAAAGCAACATAAAATGGAAAGCTTATAATCAAAGGAGTAAGAAAACTGTAAAGAAAATGTAAACAAAGATGTAAACAAAAGTTGTAAGAAAAGGGATAAAAAAATACAGAAAAAGGGAATTGAAAGCTAGAAGAAATTCTGGCAATTTTGTTTAAGACGATTGTTGTTGGGTTCTTCCATCTGGGATCCCTGCTCATTTTATATTTGCTGCGGCACGGTTGCCGACTTTCCAAAAGTGGAGAGAATCCTGCTTTATGGCCCGTCCTTGGTTGTTGAAAACAGTAGTGTTTTGCCGATCATCCCGCGATATGGGGGTGGTGGCTCATCGACTCTTGGTTCCGATGTTGACCGGATATAGCAGCTGAAGACTTTCTTGACATCATCTTCCATTTGGAAAATTTCGTATCAGCTTTAGCTAAAAGTTACCATTGCAACAGAGGCTAAAAATGATGTCAACAGTAATGTAAAATTATATTAAAATTTCTTCCATTATAAATAATCATTTAATTAATCTTTTAGAAATTGTTAGAGATATTTTATGTTAAAAAAATTAAAAGTAATTTTATTGATTCTGATTCCTGACTTATAATTGGTTGACTAAATAAGTATGGAAATGGGGATGGAACTAGAGGGGTGAAAGATAGCATTCATCCTCCAAAAGTTTTTCAAATTTGAATTTCCCTATATAAAAAATATTTTTTAAAGAAATGTGCTTTAAAATTCCACCTTTCACTGAAAAAAAAAAAGAAAGAAAATTTATAACATTAACCTCTAAAATATCATTTTTACATAAATTGCCCCATATCCCTAGTTTCGAGTTTTGTTACTGTTTAGAATATTAACTCTTAAATTTTATTAGTTCTTATTCTAATTCCCATTACGTTGATGAATCAAACAAAAGTAAAAGATTTGTTCAAACCCATTGTCACAGTGGGTTAAGCTCAGCTAAAGCAAATCTTTTGGTAAGGGTTTGGCAACAACATCCGTAAATGGGCAACTAGGCCATGATTTTGTTTAGATTAAAAGTTAGAAGAGGTAAACAATGTGACATGCACAGTAGCAATCTACAAGAGAAAGATTGCATCATGAAAATAGGGTAGTAAAGGCGATTACATCATAAGAAATACCAATACCCTCACCATATATACATGCAAAAAGGTGGAATCATATCATGCGGTAACGACAGTATAATTTTTGTTTTTTAGTTACCAGAATTTTATATTTATGAAATATTGCGCTAGGTGTATTTTATGACTTCACGTAACAAAAAATCTTTTTGAGTTTCCCATATTATCAACCTAATTTAATTAAGCATTTTGGTATCTTCCATATTTTTACAGTTAAGTAACAACTCTTCAAGTTCTCTTCAGATTAGCATATTTTATTTAGCTAATCAACTAAAAGATAGGATGCTCTCAATTAGGTAAATTATTAGTTATGATGCCTTGTTGGGAATTTTTTTGATGAAAATACATTTGTACACACACAATACTATTCAGTCCCAAGTGTAATTATGTATACACCGTTAACTTCCATTAGTTGTGCTCGATTTCTGATAAGCATAGGTTAGAAGATTCAAAGAGAAAACTCTAATATAGGTTTAACAACATTTTAACTCATGTTGATTGATGTATTGATTATTGTGTGGTCATTATATAAATATAAAAAGTATTACCAATGAAAATCACACAAAAATCAAGTTTTAAATTAAAATACCAAAATTACACTCAAACAACACAATTAGCAAGTATACCCAATGTGTAATATAGGGTCATAATTGCAAGCATCGAATATCGTTAGGAAAAAGATAAAGGTTCCACTACTAACACTTCTTCTATTGTTTAACACAAAAAAATTAAGAGAATAGACTAATTATTGATGAGTGCTCATTATGTCAATATTTGTTAGTTATTTTTTTTACCAAGTTATGCTAGATTTATAATAAAATGACTACTCATTTGCCCTGTTTTTGCCTCGTTTTGAGTAAAATGTATAAATGAGAGATAGTTGAAGAAATGGGGTTAAAACAGAGCAAGAAGAATTAAATCGGTGCCTAATACATGGGTAAATAAGCTCCAGTTTGCAACAGAAGATTCAGAGAAACATTCTGCAAATAACAGGCATCGATTTAGAGGACATACCAGTGCCAGTTACTTGATTCAATAGGTAGCAGTTGGACAACTGAAGAGGCACCAATTATTTTCTGAGAGTGAAGAAGCTGGAACAAGACTATCAATAGGTACTGGTTTGAAGGATGGACAAGCATCGGTTCAAACCTTAATTCAAGATCTTCAAGAAAAAGTACAATAAGTATCGGTTTGATTCAGGACAAGATAGTACACAACATATTTTAAGGGCTTTCAAATAGCATTATAAATAGACCATTTTGCTGTCTTATCAAATGGCAGACCATTAAGGGTGATAGCTACTCTCTAGCCCTATAACACCAATGAGGAGTTTAGGCAAGGATCCATGTCTACTTTGAAGGAGAGGAGAGCGTCTTCAAGAGGAAATTGCAAGAGGAAGAAGAGATCGACTTGTCTATGAGTTTATTTACTTTTCTCTTACATTTTCTTATTAATTTTGATTTAACTTTTGTAGATCAATGATGTATTTAAAGGGTTGAACCATTATTGTGTTAGATCTTGACATCTATTTGAGTTATTTACAATTTGTTTTAGGTATTCAATCACTTGTTGTGTAATATGTATTTTTATTTGTTCGGTTTTCTTGTCCTAATGATTTCGAGAGATAGGGTTAGGATTTAGAGACTTGATTGATAGATTGGATTTATGGGTTTCTCTTGAACTACCTCCAGAAAAGGGTTTGAGGCTAAGAACTAGGTGATTGAAGGGTTGCGAGGTCCCTTAAAGATAGGGGCTTCATTTTTCCCAAATTAGATGGATAATGGATCTTAACGCCTCCTAGGATTGAATAGTGAGGTAGAGATACCCACCAAATTGATATAAGGATAGCGGGCACAAAACTCAAGAAAGAGTGGGCCCTTTATGAGATTATTCATTGGTGTCTAATTTAAGTTGTTAATTAGCTAATTTAGGTGGTTAAGCTTCGACTTGATTTGGGGGATTCGATTTACTTGCATTACTTATATCTTTCCTTCTTTCATTAGACTTACTGACCTTAGGTGAATTCTATTGTGATAGGGTTGCTTATTTCTTTTTATGGTTAGTCAATTTTCACTACATTAAGGGTTTACCAAACTATTGTTGGGTATCTCATGCATATCATATATAGCGCAGCGGAAAAATAAGAGCGAGATACCAACCCAGGATTCGCATATGTGTGGAAAACAAGACATAAAGAGATCAAACGTAACAGCTTTTTACCAATCTTTGATTGTCTGAAGAACAAAATTTTCTTCTTCAAGTCGAGGTGTGATCCAGCAATCCTCTTGATCAAACACCACGAGAGTTGAACGTCCAACCACTATAATCACAATGTGTGATTATCTCTAATAGAAATCCACACGGAGGATTACACTAAAGCACCAAGATATTTATGTGCCAGCATGAACAAGATGGCAGCTTGGGTTTTTCTTGGTTTATCAAGAACCACGAGAGAGAGAGAGAGAGGGAGAGAGAGAGAGAGAGAGAGAGAAGAAGAAGAAGAAGAAGAAGAAGAAGAAGAAGAAGAAGAAGAAGAAGAAGAAGAAGAAGAAGAAGAAGAAGAAGAAGAAGAAGAAGGTTTTGGAAGCTATTTCGTGTGTCTCACACCTTAGGAATTTCGTGCATATCCTATATGTCACGAAAATATTACCAAAATCTGAGAATTCTAAAACAATTAGAATTCCCTAATTGTAATTAGAAATATCAAGTTCTCATAATTATAATTTGGCCCATAAATTATAATTAATTATAATTTGGCTATAACAACTTCTCTTTCTCGCAATTAATTCCACTATATTATCACATAACATCTTGAATATATAATCCTCTATTGTGTGTGACCTATTAGGTTTCCCAATTAATTGGTAATGAACATGAATTAATCCAAACGTCTTTGAGAATAATAATCCGTAATTAATTAGAATTAATCATATTAATTCTAATCAAGATTGGTTTATTAATTCATCAATCAATAAACCCATATTCTCAGATCATGAGCGGTATCTAGCAACACATCATGGCCACCCAAGAGTCCAGGAAGTTAAGTAGCTTGACATGAACCCTTTAATAACATACTTCAGTGCAATTAACTCATTTCACCATACAATATCTCATTTGGTTTGGAGTACAGAATTGGTGCCAACTACTTCCAGAAATTAGTTCTGGCCCGAATATAAAATATAGTACTTGTGCCAGGAACCTACTACTCTAGATGTGTATCAATTGGAACTACTTCCAATACACATATGCCTTGGCCAAGGACTTTTTAAGTAGTAATTCCTACAAGTGGCCATGAGATATTCGTCCCTACTATTAGGAGTGGTGAATCCTTTACTGACCCTCTCAACTATTTTCATTTACCTCACAATGTACCCAATATCCATCCCATAGGTGGCCCTCGATTTGGCTCCAGAGATTGAAATCAAAGCACAATGCTTAGCAAACAATGTACCTTGGAGATCTCAAGTTTAAGGATACATATATGTTTGCTATATTGAGATTATATCACTGGCACTAAATAGTTATCCATATGATTATCTCAAAGCTAGATCATCCAATGTACTTGTTCCATTAATAAGCATCCATTTGTTAACTCTGAGTATCTCAATACTCATGGATATGAGAACCACCACCTGATCAAATCAAGAAGTCTAACACACGCTAGTCTTAACGCATTAATGATGTCCTGTCTCATTAAAACTATGACTAGGGACTATTTAAGTATTAACACTATACAATGTAGTAGAAATCTCACATCATGATCTCTATCATAATTTCCTTAACACAATGTTGTATTAGGGACTTTATCTAATAGTTATTTTACACAAAAGAAATTGCAAGATAAATAATGCCTTTTATTAAAAATAAAATGTGTCATATATAATGTACAAGTGATTGCCTCTAAGGCATAACACTAACAACTATGAGACAATAGCATAAGTAAAAGATGTAAAACCCCAACCTAATATACCTCGACAGTGTGCGTTGCATCATTTTATGTGTGATTGTGGTCATAATTAAATCTTAATCTTATGTAAACCATGAGTAAATTAATTGAGTAGTTATTATCTTGTGGTGCATTATTTAACTTTGTATACTTTGAGCTATATGAAATTATTTGGTTTAATTATTTTACTTTAGAGAGAATTTAAGAATGACAATTTAACATAACGATTTTAGTGGGCAAATAGGACACAAGAACTTGGTGGTCCAATAGTATGGGTAATAAGATTGGAATGAAGTGGTTAAGGGTTCGAATACTACCTACTACATGAATTTTATTTTATTTTTCCTTACTATAATTCCCTTGGCCGACCAACCCTGATTAATTTATATTTCCATTTTTAGAAGTTATTTCCAAATTCATGTAACCCTTTGGAAATAATTCGATTTCCTAATCCTCCCAAATTCCTCATTTATATACCTTATTTTAGTAGCTATATTCCACACTTTGCTTCAAATATAATATTCTTGGATTGAGAAGAATTTCCTTTCCTTTTTAAATTGCCTACCCGTCACTTACCTTTTGAAGAGGAGAATAATTCACCAAATAAATTGAAAATCCTTATTTCCTTTTTCTGTCCAAAATTTGAAATTTGAACTCTTTTCTTATATGTATTGAAATAGCCGGGCAAGACTTAGTGTAGTTTCCTTAATTTTTTTCCTTCAATTTTAGTAACAAGGTTTGTGAAGTAATTCTTTCAAAGCTAGAAATTTTACCGCTTTCCTTGTAAGAACCTGAAATTAGGCATTCATAGGGCAATAGAAATATCTTCCTTCCCTTTTTATCATCTACTTACCTTTCCTTCTCTTTAATAAAATTCTTACCGCTTTCCTTGTAAGAACCTGAAAAGCCGGGCATGTCACATATTACCTATCAATTGGACTCAAATATGGTAGCAAGAGTAAGCAGAGTTATACTCCTACCTTTGTTGAATTATTTCACTTTTATTTGAATTTCAAATCCCTAAATTTGCTCCTTCCAATTACCAATTAAGTCGAACATATGAACTGGTTTGCCCTTAATTTTGTCTAGCACGCGCGCGCGCGCGTACACACACACACTTGCATAATGATGCATGTTTTTAGTGTTGGAAAAATTAACAACAAGGGGTTGCAATTAATCAAGTTTTAATAAAAATGCTAACAACTAAAACCACGCATACGGGCTATATACCCATCATATAGTATAGGGAATAACAAGTATCGAATTCACAAAAACTTAGGCTCCCACCATACTTTATCCAAATCTTTATTGTTTAACCAATAGGATAAAGAAATAAAAGTAAATAAAACATTAACCTAATATACTAGGGAAAATTAAGTCATGCAAGAAAAGACACAAGGATAATCAAGAAGTGAAAATAAGGAGAAAAGATATATAAATAGGTAGAAATTCTTGACGGCATAACGATGATTGACTAACAATTATAATAATTAATTATCAACTTGGTATCATGAAGGATTAAAATAGACTCCACTTCTTGTCCAATCTATGGAATTACTACTATCAACTAGTCAATTTAGTAGATTTCTCAATCAAACCAAAGCAACCAAAAGACTCATGAAACTCATTTCTCCGCTAATATTCCAATACTCTAAGCAATATAAAACATGAAATTAGCCAACGACCATATAATCTAGGCGAAACCAATTAATCTTTGATTACTCAAGTTTAATTCTTAACTTCCTTTCCAAATTCCATTAAGAAAAAATATATATTAAATCAATTAATTGAAACCAACTCCTAATATCATTTTCCAAATCAATTAAAAGGAAGAAACAATAAACTAATTCATCTAATGAAAGCAAGTAATCAAATACCAATAATAACAATCACTTGACCATAGAGCTAAAATCAATACAAAACTAGGATCCAAAAATATCCTCCAAATACAATTGAAATAAATAAAACTTAAATTACCAATAAATTAAAAAGAAGAGAAAAAGAAACCACTCATACACAAGTAAGCATTCTTCTTCTTTCTTGAAACCTTCTTGATCAACTTCTTTTCTTTCTCCAAGAGTCCCCTCAATCCTCCAAAATCTTGATGTTTCTCTAAGAGTTTCTTATGGGCTTGCAAGTCCCAAAGGTGAAAACTAATTTAAAGGGTGTTATTCTCTTATATTTATAGGAATTTAGATTGCCAAAAAGTGCCTATAAGAGTCCTAATTTGTGTCCAATTCAATTTCCAAAGAAATCCTAGTTGCAATTGCCAAATTCTGATCTAAAAAGAAATCCAGCTGTCAGAAAGAGTAACAACTGGTGCTGGTTTAGGCAGAACAGCCTGCTAAGCTATGTGGGTCGTGTTGGAACATATGCCCAAAATGTACTATGTATTTTTGCATTTTGGAAATTAATAAAAGTTTGATTCATTAATGATTATTTGCTTACATATATTAGTGTGTTAATAAGTAATCTACGTGATTGTGTTGTGCTTTGATAATAAAGTGTAGATTATGGGCTACTAACACAAAAGTGAAAAAAAATGTTCTTGATTGATTGATGAAGTACTTTATCAAGTTTTAGATCATTACACTATAGTTTATAAATAAAGAATAGTTTACCTTTAACCAGTGAATAATCCACTCACACCAATAGTGTAAGCATATTCGGAATAAGTAGAACTGGACCACGTGATAATAATCTTTAGTAAAGTAATAAAATAAATAAATATTGGTTTTATTATAGCTACTGTGTGGGCAAGTACCCTAGGACTTAAGTATAAGTTCCTGGTCTGGTGAAGTTGAACTTGTACACTTTGATGTATGTACTGAACAAACACAATCTGAGATGTTGCACGGCGTTGGTGTCGTGAACATAGATAGGAACGATGCCATATATGCCTTGATCCTCTAATTTCTATGTGAAATGACATCATAGAATGCATTGTGGGCCTGTGATTGATTGATGCACAGCTACATAGAGGTCGCACAGAACGGCACCGTGGAACTCTAGATGTTCAACATTTTCTGAATTCTGATAAAGTACGGCGACGAGAATGTGTACTGGCACAGCACCCTGAATTACTAAAATTTAGATTCTTTTGAAGCTCTACAATGACATGACAACATTGAGGACAACATGAACGGTGTCGTTGCTCTTCAGTCAAGCACTTTTTCAGTGTTTTCTCCTTGAATTCCCTTATAACTTCAATTCTTTTGATCAACATCAAATAAGAAGAAAATGGGAGAGAAAAATAGCGATCTAAAATGAAAATTCAAGAATTTAAGGACAATGCTATATTAAATATGCATGAAATGACCAAATATCACTCCCCCATACTTAAGTTGTTTACTTGTCCTAAAGCAAATTCTTAAAATCAAAACACTTCAAGCAAAAAGTATGTATATCAAGAATGGATCTTTGGCAACAGTAGCCATTGTGGAAAAATTATTCAAACTCTCTTGAGATGAAAATTCAGTTCAAAGTCATCTAACTAGGTTAAACTCGTGTAAACCTGTGTATTTAGATGTATAAAACCAAGGCCATCGAAGTTAGATTAAACAATTCTATATTGATTCAATTCAGTCTCATCCTATCTCTTGGTTTGAGAATATGAATCCAATGATTTGTACAAGCTAGGAATAAGAGCTAATTAAGTTCTTCAACTTCTGAAAGCTATTGCAATCTGAGTAGTAAACAGAAGATTGGTCCATACACTTGTTTTTGTAAGGTAAATACAATTGCCTAGTATGGATGGAATAAAAATCTTTCAACTTTTACATTACCCTTATTAGGGTAAAGTAATGCAAATGCCTAGTAAATGTATAATGAGTGATTTTTCATCATTTTCATTGATTTACTCTAATAGCTCTTTTTCTTACCCTAATCTGCATTTTCTCAAACTCGAAATTAGGACTAGTTAGAAAATCATAGAATATAAATAGGCCAAAGTTCTTTACTTATGCTTCATCACAAATTTCTTATCAATCTCCAAGAAACATAATGTCACAAAATTTCCTAAAACATAAATAATGTTAAGACAAATTCTCAAGACTTGGTATATATCACACCAAATATACACATTTACCAAAGAAAATCTCGTCAAAACAACTTTAACCTAAATTTGCACATCAAAAGATAAAGAATAGCAATTCCTAACACGTCAAAATATGCCAAAAATTGGAAAATTTTAGCGCAATTTAAAATTTTCAATTTTTCAAAAATCTTGCAAGGAATGAAAGGAAATACTCAATTCTCTCTCCCCGATGCTTAAAATGCACAACGTCTTTATTGGCTAAAGGAATATGCAATGTGTGTACAATGGGACTAAAAATAATACAAAGGAAATAAAGAAAGTAATACTCCCCAAGTAATTTTATGCTCTAATAGATGGTGAAGTCGGAAGAAAATGAGTTATTCTTGATTTATTATACAACAAAATGAAAAACACAGAATAAAAAAGCTAAAAGAAAATAAACTAGAGTTAAACAAAGCAAACTAAAAGACTACCAACTAGAAAAATTAAACACCTCTTTGCACCTATAATACTTCCTCATCATCCTTTTGTAAAGAAAAATTCATGCTTAATGTAAAAAGTGGGGATGATGAAGTATTTAGAAAGAAAGGAGGTTTTCTTTGGAGGGGTAAGAGATATGCAAATCATTATTCTCAACAAAATCAAGTGCATAGACTTCCTACTCTTACAACTCTTTAGATATACAAACCAATTCCTTAACGTATGAATGTACAAAACATCTAAAGAATGCATCAATAATCAAAGTATCAATTATCCATTCGAAAATATAATCACAATCAAAATTTCCCAACTCCAAACCTAGTATTGTAGTAGTTGAAGAAGTAGTTATGCAATACCTACTTTCTATTGTAGTGTCTACAATAGCTAAGTTACCTCCCTTTGAGTTGGTTGAAGGGCATAACTGGTCATTATACCCCAAGGACTCCTTGTGACATTTACATGAAAACTTTTGTTCCTCGAAGCATGGTTTGTCCTTCACATCATCATTGGCTTCATTGTGTTCCATGAAATGAGAAGTGCCTACAAAATCAAGTGACAAAGAGTCATTATAAAAACATATAGAAGAGTTAGTTCCCTCTCGTATCACACTATTCAATAGGTCCTCATGTACTCTCTTTTCCTCTTGGAGATTTTTATCTTGTAGACTCTCACACACTTGTTATATCGTCTCATTGTCTTCATTCTCTTCTTGTGATAAAGCCTCCTTTTCTTTTTCACATGTATGGGCCATTTTGATCTCTTCTTCCACGGGTGCAATTTCTTGTCAAGTATTTCTAATAGTAGCTCAAGGGTTTTTCTTTCTTTCTAGAACCTACTAGGATATGGAATATGAGATTTAAACTCTAGTAGCTTCTTCTTCTTGAATCCAGAAATTTTGTAAATACACGACGTCATTTCATCCTCTTAGTCTTCACCTTGTTTTTCCACACCTTTTTCATCCTTCTTTCCATGCATATTTATTGTTGGGACCACCACTACTTCATCTTTATTATTCCAAGTGATATCTAACATGCTCATTGAATGGCTTTATTTCAAATCCTAAAACATTCTTGGTCGTTGTGCACTTGCTTCACTCAATCTTTGAAGGGCTGCATTAGTGTTAGCCTAAAAAATATTCGCTAATTCCTTAAGAGATGGCCTAATTTGAAGAGTTGGAGGTGGAAAGTCATATGGATAATAATCTTGATTACTCCAATATGCACTTGAAGGCTCACAACTCTCCAACTTGTATGCTCTACTTTACCATTAGTTCTCAAAATAGCTCCATTAGGTTGAGGATAATAACCAAAGTGCTCCTCCTCTCCATATAACTCACAATACAAGCATTAATACAAGAGAATTGCACTCCAATTACTATTCCTAGACCTAAAAGCATCAATACAAGCTTCTAATCATACCAACCTCACACCATTATCATCCTCTTGATTTTGTGCCGATGGCCACCTACTTTCCCTCAAATAATTTCCCATGATAATGCTATCCAACAACACAAACACAAAGACCAAAATAAAAAAATAGTAACACATAATCTAAAAAATAAAATCAAATGTTAGTAACAAGAAAAATTAATATTCTTCAAGTTAAAATATTGGAAAGGAATCAACAAGCAAGACACCATGACCTTCAAATCTATAGCTGACCGGTAAACCTACATCTAAGGAAGGAAGCTTTCTTCTTGTACTGACTTGGTGGTTTTAGCTAGTATTCTTCGAGTTCAATATCAAGAAAAGAGACAGTGATAGAGAGTGAAGCTCTCAATATCCTTGTGTCCTCTTCCCATTTCTTGAAATCCTTCGAGCTCAACTAATGAATATTACTTGCCTACCTAGTTAGTACAGTGGACTGCCTTTTTTTTTTTTTTACTTCCTACAAGATTGCAAATTGTGTTTTGCCATGCTTGCTTTTGAATATCCTGGTTTTTGTCTATTGTGTTGTTTGGAAATTATGGGGTCCACTGTCTTTGAGGTGTTGGAACTCTAGAGACAATACTACCAGTTTGAGTGATTTATGTCCAGTATGCTGTCTGTCGGTGTAGTATATTTTTTGTGCTTTATTTCTCTCTTAAAGTCTCCAGTGCAAATGCTAGGGTCTTGATTGCATATTTTGTTTCTGTTCCTTGCTGCTAGGGTGGTTTTTCATTCGTCTGCTTAGTTTTTTCTTTCTTTCTGGGTTTATATCCATCATCTGTCTAACTTAATCTTCAATAACTGTATTTGATTCCCAAATATTGATGTTGCTTATACACAGTATGTATTCAATTTGAATTTCCATGCTGTTGTCACCTCGTTACACCCCCTACAACCGGACAACACTATTTTACCCACTCACAACCACTACTTGATCAATCCAAACCACATCAAGATAAAACTCCCTTGCTATTATCACTTCGATACACTCTCTTCAACCAAACAACACTCATTCCCCATTCACAAATGCCAAATGAATCAATCCAACCCATAAATGAACAACTCACAATCGGCCAACCGATAAATCCATCCCACATCAAGACAAAATTGCCATACTGTTGTCACTTTGTTACACTCCCTGCCATGTCATTGTCACTTTGTTACACTCCCCACATCTGGACAACTATCCTTAACCCACTCACAAAGATCAATTGATACATCCATCCTACATCAGGACAAAGTTTCCATGTTTTTGTCACTTTGTTACACTTCCCATATCCGGACAAAACCCCTTCACCCACTCAGAAATGCCAACTGATCATTCCAATTCACATTTGGACAGCTCACAACCGGCCAAATGAACAAAGTCTGATTCAATTAAAATTTTCATATGTGCATTTCGTTCAACTACCCGCAACCAGACAAATCTCCTTCACCTACCCACAAACACTAACTGCTTAATCCTAACCACATAAGGACAACTCACATCTAGCCAACTAAGGCTCAAACCCAAAACAAAAGGCCTGGCAACCAGGGTACCTAAAACTCACCATCATCTAACCATTCAAGTGGACAGGAAGATAATCATAGGAATCAAAGACCTTCTTCTCGGGTTTCAACCTCAAACATACTAACTAATATTCACTCTAAAACCAATAAAATCTCTTTGCCTTTACCGCCTAAGCCCATTGATCCCTCTCTGTCCATAAGTTTCTAGACCCGAATGACCAGGCTTCCCGTATCCCTATCCAGGCACTATGCCTCGTCATGTGGATATGGAGCCTCAGGCATCTGCAGATAATGTTGCTAAGCCAAAATCCACTAACTCCTTTAGCTCCTTTATACCTGAAACCATACTTTCTCTTCCAGAGAATGATGCTAAACCCTCAGAAACAAATGCAAGGAAATCTGATTAAACTTGGGCAAATATTGTTAGAGGAAACTGGGATCAGTGCAATGGTATGAGACTACAACATATACCCCAAATTGGAGAATTCATTGACATTGAGGAAGCTAATTTCAAAGATATGGAATTTAAATTGGGATTTTGCTTAATTGGTATGTTTGCTGGGTGGTTTCCTGGACTAAGGGCAGTCACGGAACTCACTACGCAGTGGATAGTCCCTTCTAAGGTATACCCTTAGGCAACTAGCTGGCTTATCTTCTAGTTCAACTAAGATGAAGACAGACAGGTGGTTCTTAGAGGAGGACCATATGCTATGTTTGGACGTTCACTAATGTCAAAAGCAATGCCTAGAGAATTTGATTTCTTATTAGATGATATTAGCATATTGCCTCTATGGGTGATATTCCTTGCTCTACCACTAGGACGCTGGAACTGCTCTGCACTAAGTAAAATTGCATTTGGGGTTTGAGTGCTACTAATGACTGATATGCTCACTGCATGCCTTGAGAGGTTATCTTATGCCCGAGTCCTAGTAGATGTTGATGTATCTAAGCTTTTGATCAAGGAAGGGCCAATCCGACTACCATCCGAGAAAACTAAATACCAAGCAGTTCTATATAAGTTTGAGCCATTGTTCTGCGAGACATGCTGTAAGTTTGGTCATGCCACGGATGATTGCATGAAGGACAAAGTGAAAAATCGGGAACAGAAGTTATCTACTCAGGTAACATCTAAGTCTAATCGGGCAAAGGCGAGGTCTAATTCTAGGCCTAAATCTGTACCAGCTGGCACAACAGACCTTCCGATTAGCGTTGCACCTATGGCCCCAATAAGAGCTAAAGGAAATGAGCTAGTCATTACTGTGGGCCAGAAATCAGTGGCCAAGTTGCACCTACCACGGGCACTATGGGGCATAGTTCTGAGGCATCAACTTTATAGGCCAAGAGTGCTCCGGTTACTACTAAAGATCCTATGAAATGGACCATGACTACTGCATCTCCCAAACAGGCACAACAGAATAGGCGAAGGGTTAGCAGGGGTTGATCAAAAGGCAGACGTAAGGGACATAACCAAAGTCAATCCGTGTCCCGTGGAAGGGTACAATTTCAAGTCAATAACGTTGTGCCAAAAGTGGGCAAAGAATGAAGAGTGGAGGATTTACCAAATATGGTGGTTAAAGCTGAAAGAGCATCCATGCAAGCTTCTGGGATTATTCGCACTGTCTGGAAGAAATTCATAGACTGCAACATCAACTTGGTTGGTGCCCAGTAGGCAATAATTAGTCAACAATGAGAGTTGCATGCTGGAACATAAGAGGGTTTAATAAAACCCTCAAGCAGCACGAGGTTAGAGATTTCATCTCAAAGCACCATGTGGATGTTTATGGTATTTTGGAAACTAAACTCAATACGGAAGGACTGGAGAACATCCTAAGGAACCATTTTCCTAATTGGGCTTCCAAACACAATTTTGAGGACTCGAAAGGGGGCAGGGTGGTCGTACTATAGAATGAGGCTAAGGTTGATATGAATGTTTGGCATACCTTGACTTAGGCACTATCTTGCTACATCACTTGCAAAGTTACTCATATCTCCTATTCTTTCACGTTCGTGTACGTTTACAATACAGTGGTTGCTAGGCGATCCCTGTGGAATGACTTGAAGTAATTCTCCAATCAACTTTCAATCCTATGAATTCTAATAGGAGACTTCAACATTTATTTATAGATGGATGAAAAATTGGGAGGGACAACCCCTTCTACCTATAAGCAAAATAACTTCTCCTCACTTTGTGCGGAGATTGGCCTAGTAGACCTCCCATATATTGGCACACGGTTCACGTGGACAAACTCCCAGCTATGATCTAAGCTGGACAAAGTTATGGGTAATGACACCTAGTTCCGGGGTCAAAGCTAGGCATCTATGGAGTTTTCCCCTATTACATGCCTTTCGGACCACAGTCAATGCCTTTAGATGTAAGTGGATTATCCGAAGGGGGATCCTCCATTTAGATTTTTAAATATTTTGGCTGACCATGAAAGATTCTTTGAATTAGTTAAGAAGGTGTGGGAACAAAGTTTCGAAGGTTATCATCAGTTTATACTGTGTCAAATGTTGAAGGCACTGAAATGGAATTTGCGTGGATTGAATAGAAAGGAATTTTTCCATATTTCGTCTCGTGTGGAATAGGCCAACCAGGAGCTACAGAGGGCGCAACAACTATTGTTAGATAATCCCTTAGACAACACCTTGATTGACTAGTATAAGGACCGGAAACTAACTGCTTGGAGGTTAGCAGAGGCAGAAATGAAGTTTTATCAGTAGCTAGTAAAGGGGAAATATGTTGTGTAGGCAGACAAATACACCAAATACTTCCATGCCATAATGAATAGGAACAAAAAACAGAACTTCATTGTATCCATTAAAATGGAGGATAGAACAAGGACAGACAGTCAAAAGGCACTTGCGAAAGAATTTGTTGACTACTATTACAGACTACTTGGGACTTGGGTTCTGTGCCAGAAACTCAATGTGGACAACGTTAGGGCTGGTCCATTGGTGCCACACCATTACATGGTAGACCTCGTAACGGAGGTTTCAAATCAAGAAATCAAGCTTGCCTTATGGGATATTGGTGACTGGAAAGCCCCAGGACCTGATGGTTTCTCTGCCTATTTTTTCAAAAAAAGCCTGGGAAACGGTTCAACAAGGTTTGTGTGTAGTGGTTCGGGAATTTTTTCATTCTGGGAGGATGCTAAAGCAGTTAAATCACTTGGTTATTACTCTGGTACCTAAATCTGACCACGTTGAGAGGGTGGGGGACTATAGACCCATTTCATGTAGCAATGTGGTTTATAAGATTATCTCAAAAATACTGGTAGCCAGGCTCAAAATTGTTCTTCCTATTTTGGTGGATCCTGCTCAGTTGGCATTTATGGAGGATAGATTTATGGTGGATAATATCCTACTGGTTCTAGAACTATTGCGGGGCTATAACAGGATGCGAGTGTTACCACATTGCACCATCAAGGTGGATTTGCAAAAATTATACAACTCGATTAGTTGGGAATTCTTGCTAAACTTATTAGATGAAATTGGATTCCCTCAGCAGTTTTGTGGGTTAGATTGAGCAGTGTGTTACCACTACCTCATTCTTTCTTTCTATCAATGGGACATTACATGGGTTCTTTAAAGGAGAAAAGAGACTTCGCCGGTAGACCCCATATCTCCGTTGTTGTTCATTCCCTATTTGGAATACTTTTCTCGGGCTGTTAAAGTTCACACACTATGGACTGCTTTTAACTACCACCCTAAGTGTGACTACTTGAGGATTACTCACCTTGCTTTTGTGGATGACTTAATGTTGTTTGCTAAAGGTGACAGATCATCAGTATGTATCTTGTTGGGATGTCTGGAGGAACTAAAAAGATGCTCTGGCCTGGAAATCTACAGGGACAAATCCAATATATACCTTGCTGGGTTGGGAATTTCGAACCAGAATGCTATTCTGGATTACACTAGCATCCCCTATGGGTGGCTTCCCATTTCGCTACCTTGGCATTCCAATCGTGGCAGGTAAAATGAGAGTTTCTTACTTTCATCCTTTACTGGATAGGATTAGCTCTTATATTGGAAGATGGTCAGCACAGTCTTTATCATATGCAGGGTGAATGCAGCTGATCTAAATTATCCTGCAAGGAGTTGATTGCTTTTCGCTCTCTATACTTCCAACTCCAGCTGTGGTTATGAATCAGTTGGACCGATTGGCCAGGGACTTCCTTTGGGACTCAAAGCATGCACTTCTGGCCTGGAGAGATATTTGCCTACTTATGGAAAAAGGAGGCTTGGGACTTAGAAATGTGAGCACTTGGAACGGAGCACTATTATCCTGAATCTTATGGGATATCCAAGCAGAGAAACAGTCACTATGGGTTAAATAGCTTAATCACTATTACATGGAGGGGCGTTCAATCTGGGAGATACCACAACATAAGGACCATTCTCCTTTATTCCATTCTGGAAAGGAAAGAGATGAAAATTAAACAACAATACTTTTGCAGTCTTGGGCAATAGGGACCACGGGATTCACTGTACAGGTATATAACTATCTCAGACCATCACTGCCGAAGGTACATTTGGCCAAAATGATCTGGAAGCAGGGGCTCACTCCAAAGCATTCATTCATGGTTTGGTCGTGTGCCAAGGGCCAGTTGAAAAATAAAGATGTTCTACTATTCAAGTCGGACGACATGTCATGTCCTTTATGCTATATGCACCCGGAGACGACTACACACCTTTTTTTTCAACTGTGTAATATCAAAACAAGTATAAACGGATATCAAGGCATGGTTAGCCTTACCATAGCATATGAATTCGATCGACACTTGCTTCAATTGGTTCAATTAGGCAACTTGCGAATCCTTGTGGGTTTCCAAAGCCAAAGTATCTGTAATGGCTACCACGGTTTACTATATATGGCTGGCACGCAATCAAGCACTTTTCGAATGAGTTGCCTGTTAAGCTTTGGAAACTACGAAAATGATCAAAACACACATGTATTCTATTTTTTTACCATGTACCCTTATGTTTTGACCCATTTTGAGGATTCTATCTATTATAACTAGTTAATAGTTGCATTACTATTAACTAGTAATATCATATGTACAAATACTTTGATCAATATATACATTTACATCTTGATCCAAAAAAAAAGAAAAATTAATAACAAAAATACAAAAGTTACAAAAAGACTACAAACTTAAAGAAAAACAAAGACAAAGAAAAAACAAAAACACAAAAAAAAATTCCCAAATTCAAACGAGTAAATCAAAGTACTAACAAGCTAAAACAAAGATTGAATCAACAAAACTCGATCGTTTTTAAAATATTAACAACCGATCCCCGGCAACGGCACCAAAAACTTTTTAGGTGTGTGTTCATGCACTGTGCATCCACTATAGATGTGTGAAAGAATAAGCCTAAACTCAATCAAATTTTAAAAATAAAATACCAATTCACTCAAACACACACACACACACACGATTAGGCAAGTATACCCATCATGTAGTATAGAGTCTAGTTGGAAAGTATTAAAGAACTTCATAAAATAGGTCAATTACCCTTACTTCCACTTGAATTCTATTGTTCAATCAATCAAAGTAAGGAATAAACTAATTAATTACCAACTACATAAGACTACCACATAAATATATCAACCCAATTTACATGGAAATGTAAAAAAGATCACAAGGCACGATTTGAATATGAAAAGGAGATTGGCCATGTAATAAAAGAGAATTCCCCAATAGTTACTCAAATAAGACCATCATTTGGTCAATTGAATTCAAATTCAAGCATTGGCAAGATTTTCAAAATAGAGTGAAACCCCATACTCTCTCAAGTAGTGAATTTACTACCCTAGGATCCAACCCATAGATATCTATATCTCACAAATTAAGCACAATGATGTATAATAATTGAGGAAATCTTAATAAGCCAAAAAACCCTAGAACCCCTATCCCTAAGTGATCCCAAAACTTCATCTATCCCAAAGTTCACAATCTCTAAAATCCTTTATCAAGTTCATCAAGGAACAAACAAATCTATTACATTAACATCAAAGGGAACCCATCTCATACATCCTTTCTCAAGTTCAATACATGAGAATTGCCCAATCAACTAAATCCAATCATCCAAACCCAAGTAATAGATTACTCAAAATAGAAATTAATTTACCAAACAATCATCCAATACAAGAGTAAAAGAGGGTACAACCCTTTAATTACAATTTTCAATTCTAATCAAATCAACAGCTACAATATTAATTCACAAAAGGGAAAAAGAAGAAAACCTTGGATAAGGTTCTTCCTCTACTTTATAATTCTCTTTGTGGAGCCCCTTCCCTCTTCAAATCCTATATCGAACTTCTCTTCTATCCTTTCCCTTGTGCTTCCAAGGGGTTCTCTAATGAAATTCGTGGGTGGCTCCCCTGGTTCTTCTTAGGATGAGCTATTTTTATTTTCTCCAATGAAAAGTTCTAAATAGGCTGAACAAAGCAAAATCTACAATGTTGCATAGTGTCGTGAACGTAGACATGAACGGTGCAGTGCATGCCTTGATCCTCTAATTTCCATGTCAAATGATATCTTAGAATTTTATTAGGGCCCTGTGCTTGATTGATGCACGGTGGCGTGAAGGCCGCACGAAATGACACCGTGGAGCTCCTGATGTTCAAATTTTCTAAATTGTGATAATGTACACAGTGATGTGAATGTGTACTAGCACGGCCCCATGAATTATTAGAATATAGATTCTTCTAAAGCTCTGCAATGACATGGCGGCATTGAAGACAACATGAATGATGCTGTTGCTCTTCAGTTAAGCTCTTTTCAGTGTTTTCTTCTTGAATTCTCTTCTAACATCAATTCTTTTGATCTACATAAAACAAGGAGAAAATGGGATAGATAAGTAGCAATCTAAAATGAAAATTCAAGAATTTAAGCTCAAATGCTATGTAAAATATGCATGAAATGACCAAATATCAGGTATTCTCTCCGGAGGGATACACACCTTACCTAATTATGTAATACCTTGCTAAATTGAGTGTTAGGGAAAATAATACTTGATCATATTAACCTCACTTCATAAATTAAATGCATTATATGTTGCTATCTCCTGTACTCTTCATGTACATTCTCTTAGGGATAGTAAGTGTATTATGTTAATTATTTGTATTGTTCGTAGTAGGTGATTTATATGTAAGTAATTTAGCATTATATGTACATATGTATTATGTGTGGTAGACAAATTAGTCAAATTAATTAGTTTATCACTTTTTAAATAATAATAATAACAAAGAATTATTCCTTTTGAAAAATACACTCTTGAACGATTTTATTTTTAATTAGGAGTTCGGCCTTATTTATTATTTAAAAATCTTGGTCAAATTTCATGTCAAGATTAATTTTGACTACTTGACCCAAAACCCATATCTAAGATCTATGGATTATTTTAACCTAACAAAATACCCTTCATCCTGGACATTGAATTTAGGGTGTGTTTAAATAAATCCCTCTCAACTCTTGGATGCTCAAGAACCTTAGTATAAAATCACTCTTTTCTTTCATCCTACCCATCCTAGCTAGCTACCACTTCCTCCCCCCTCCCCCCCCTCTCTCTCTCTAGAAGAGAAGCTTTCTTCCCTTACAACCAAGCTTGGGTAGCTTTCCTCAACTAAAAAGCACAAGCACACACCACACTTTTTGGTTTGCAACTCATTAACCTCAAGTTAGCACACTCTTGGGAGGTTAGAATAGATATTTTTATGTGGTCTTGAAGCTAAAAGATTTAGGTAACATTATCATTCCCCTTCCATTTCATTTTTTTTTTCTTATGACTGAAAAATAGCTTAGCCTCACTGATAGGGGCTAAAATAATTACTATTTTCCTAGTTATTCGAGAGTAATTTGCGATACTTTTGTTGTAATAACTAGGTATATTCCCTCTTATTTGACATTTTGCTTGTAGAAAGTGTTTTGAACAAATTTGTGCAAATTTAAGTTGATTTTAAGCAAAAAGTGAACAAATTCCAGAATGCACCTGGTGTTAGGTCCAGCCACTTTGGCTAAACAGTGAAAATAGAGAAGTTTTTAGGAGGAAAAAAAGAACACATTTGGTGCCAGGTGGGTCGATTGGACCACGTGTTAAGTCTGCTCTAGAGAGGCAAAAATTCTGTGCATAAATTTAGTAATTTTCCAAATCCTACTTGGCCAAGACTCCTCAAGCAATGAATTTTAACATTAAAAAAGCCTATAAAACCAAGAGAAAATACAAGAGAAAACTAGTGAATCCAAGAGCAAAAAATCTAGTCACTGAAAAAGGGGAGATTCACCATTCGATGAGAGTTGTTAATGAGAGTCTTCAAACACTACTAGAAAAATGTGCTATTATGACATATTTGTTGTGACATTTTGTTTAATATGCCATTAGAAATTATGTTTTGTGATGTTTTATTTAAAATGTCATAATAGACTTCATCAAAACTACATCGTCTTATTCAATTACTTATCAACGCGGAATTTAGTACATTTTTAGAATTATATTGTGACATTTTAAATTTTGTCAAGATATATTTTTTTTTTCTTTAGGTCTTTAATTACCTATTTTGACATGATTAAAATATTATAATAGATATTTTACCAAAAAAAAAAAAGAAAAAAAAGAAGCCATTGTAAAAACTGAGCACTACCCACAGAAAAAGTTCGAGAGATTGAAATGTAAAGTTAGAGAACTTTCCCAATTTTTCCCCTCAAACCCGTCCTTTTCTTGACTTCTCAACTCACTGAAACCCATCCCCTACCAAACCCTTCTCTCCCTCTCAAACCCATTCCTCTACGACCCTCTAAAAGATTGAAATTCAAACATCATATACTATCTCCTAAATTGAACAAGAGCTATGCAAATGTTGTGAACAAAGATCTAGATAGTATGGGTGTTACATAGAATCTTCCGCACTACAAAAAAAGTGGCTTTTGGTAATGCTTTTATTTGTAACATAGCAAAATCTATGGTAAAACCTTAGTTTTTACTACAGTTTTGAATTTCGTGGCATATAAACCTTTTTTGTAACACTTTATTTTGTCATGATAACATTTCGTAGGTAAAAATTCTTTTTTACCACAGATTTAAAATTTGTGTGGGTAAAAATAATTTTTTGCCACAGAGATTTGAAATTGTAGGTAAAGAAATTTTATTACCCATAGTTTTACTAAATTGTGAAAAAAAAAACATATTTTTTCTTCTTTGATCAAATATTAAAAATTGTCAACATAAAATGAAAGCTTTCATTAGATATCACGGTTAAGGTAATTGTATATATTCAAGTGGTTGCGTGTTCAAATCTTGATTTTCCTATTTTATTAATTTTTATATAATTTTGGAATATTTTTTCTAGATATTATGCTAGATTATGTGCCAAAATATATCTGATTTCCTTCAAATTTTGTTAAACACTTTTCTTAATAATTTTAATAATTATAATGGTTAGATCATTAATTTAATACGCCTATCTTTGTAAATGTGTTAGGTTTTGGATATTTTTCTAAATATTATATTTAGATAGTGTCTTAAAATATATCAGATTACCTTTAAATTTTATCATAATACTTTTCTTAGAAATTTTAACAAATATAACGATTGGATTGTTAATTTGATATACCTGGCTTTGTAAATGCATTAGGTTTTGAAAATTATTCTAAATATTATGGTAGATAATGTGCCAAAATATATCTAGTTTCCTTCAAAATTTGTCACAACACTTTCCTTAGCAATTTTAACAAATTTAACGGTTGGATTGTTAATTTGATACTCCTATCTTTGTAAATGGATTAAGTTTTGTATATTTTTTTAGATATTACACTAGATTATGTACCAAAATATATCCGGTTATATTCAAATTTTGTCATAACACTTTTCTTAGAAATTTTAACAAATCTAATAGTTGGATCGTTAATTTGATACGCCTATCTTTATGAATGCGTTAGGTTTTGGATATTTTTTAAGATATTATTCTAGATTATGTACCAAAAAATATGTGATTACCTTCAATTTTGTCATAACACTTTTCTTAGTAATTTTAACAAATCCAATGGTTAGATCATTAATTTGATACAGGTATATTTGTAAATGCATTAGATTTTAGATATTTTTTTAGATATTATACAAGATTATGTATCAAATTATATCCAATTACCTTTAATTTTTTTCATAACGCTTTCCATAGTGGTTTTAATAAATCTAATGGTTGGATCATTAATTTAATATGCCTATCTCTATAAATACGTTAGGTTTTAGATATATTTTTAGATATTATGTTAGATTATATACCAAAATATATTCGATTACCTTGAAATTTTTTCATAACACTTTTCTTAGAAATTTAAACAAAACTAATGGTTGGTTCATGAATTTGATGCACCTATCTTGGTAAATGCACTAGGCTTTGGATATTTTTCTAGATATTATACTAGATTACGTACCAAAATATATCCCATTACCTTTAAATTTTGTCATCACACTTTTCTTAGTGATTTCAATAAATTTAAACGATTCAATCATTAATTTGATACATTAATCTTTGTAAATGCGTTAGGTTTTAGATTTTTTTTTTACATATTATGCTATATTATGTACCAAATTATATCCGATTACCTTTAAATATTTTCATAACACTTTTATTAGTGATTTTAATAAATATAACAGTTGGATCATTAATTTGATATGCCTATCTTTGTAAATACGTAAGGTTTTGAATAATTTTTTGGATATTATGCTAGATTATGTACCAAAATATATTCAATTACCTTTAAATTTTCTCATAACACGTTTCTTATTAATTTTAACAAATCAAACTATTAGATTGTTAATTTAATACACCTATCTTTGTAAATGTGTTAGGTTTTGGATATTTTTTTCTGATATTGTGCTAGATTATGTACTGAATTATGTCTAATTACCTTTAAATTTTTTCATAACACTTTTCTTAGTGATTTTAATAAATCTAACGATTAGATCGTTAATTTGATACGCCTATCTTTGTAAAAGCACTAGGTTTTGGATATTTTTTTCGAAATTTTGCTGGATTGTGTACCAAAATATATCCGATTACTTTCAAATTTTGTCATAATACATTCTTTAGAAATTTAAAAAATTGAACGGTTGGATCATTAATTTGATTACACCTATTTTTGTAAATACGTTAGGTTTTGAATATTTTTCTACATATTATACTAGATTATGTGCCAAAATATATTCGATTACCTTTAAATTTTGTCATTCAATTTTTATTATAAATTTTAAAAAATCTAATGGTTGAATCGTTAATTTGATACATCAATATGTATTTAGTGTATATATATTAATACATATTGAATATACATATATATTAATATAGGTGTACCTGTATATATATATATGTGTGTATATATATATATATATATAAGATATATGTATATATATGTATATACCTAATACATATATATACATATATATATATATATATATATATACATACATAAATTATATACCTTTACCTATATACGTATATATATATATACATACATATATTTGTATGTATATATATATATTTGTATATACATACATATATATCAAGGTTTTGCTTATTTATCTAATTTGTGTACTGCCACTTTGACTTTTGGAGTAATTTGGGTTGATTTTTATAATTTTGATAGTGAAGGAAATGGGTCATCATTGTCTAACTTAATAGTTGTATCTGTAATGGCATTTTCTATTTCTATTGTAGCCTTTTCATTTTTCTCGTTCTAAAGTTCCATAAAGAACAAGGTTTCTTGTTGAAGACTTGAGATGATGTTGTGCTTCTAAGTGTTGTACAAGCAGTTTCTTAAATGAATCATTTAAGTCTGAGGTTGGTGTGGATATTCAAGTATGGAAGTTTCTACTTTGTGTGAAGAACTCGGGATTGAATATTTGGACAGTTGCCCTTTCTGAGGTCTATACTATTTGGAGACTGTGCTTGACAAGAAATGGTAAAGATTAGAAATGAGCGGAATTGCATCAAACTTTTTTCGTTTAAGCATTTTATTATTTACGTAAAGAGGAGCCATAAATAAATTTAGAGAATCTTATTTTGTGTGTGTAAGGGGTGAATATTCTATGGACATCTTTTTGTGTTGTGGACATTGAAGGAGTTGGTGCTCACTTTCCTTTTTTTCTTTTTGTATGTCCTTGGTGTGCATAGAATTATGTTCTGTTATTGTTAAGGTGTTGAAGTCCATAGCCATTGAGGAAGGGTGATGAATCTATGTACCTCCGCTTGTGTCATGTTGTGGTTTTGGAACAAATGCAATATTCGGTCTTTTGATGGATTGAGGAGTTGCTTTCCAAGCAAGAGTGAAGATTTTTTTTTTCATTTCTATTTAAATGCACAAAATATTTATCTGTCTACCTACCTTTTATGTTACTTATACATTTATTTGGAAGTGGCTAACTCCGTCCCTAGTTGATTGTAAACTTTTTTTGAAAGCTATCTTAGTAATTGATATGTTAGTGGAAACAAAATCTCACCATTTGTCCTCATGCTTTCAATTATCTTGACTTTTCTAGCATTTGCCTTTACAAGTATTTTAAATTAGGGTAAAGCTATTAGCAAGTGCCCCTAAACTTCAGGGGTCATTTCTTGTTCTGCCCTTGAAGTTGTTTTTTTTTTTTTTTAGTAGTATTACATTCAATATCGCAAGTAAATCTCAAATCAGTCCAGTTCACTGATAAGTTAACAGATGTAAAATTTTTAGAGGGGTAAAATGAACTTCTGTGTTTTTTCCCCCTATTTTACGCTTTCCTCTTTTCTCCATTATTTTATGAAAACTATAGATGTTTAATACCCAGACCCAAATTTTGATAATAATAATTTCTTGTTGTTTGATGTTAATTTTGTTATATTTTGGAACTGTTTCCTTATGTGTTTATATATTTGGTTTTCTCTTTACTGCTTAACATTCTCTCGTTGGATAATTTACACTATTTATTTTGCAAGTACTTCGGAGTTCTAAAACATTTTGATAACACCACAAAAAAAAAAACTTGGTAAACTAGTGTTTAATTAGTGTTCTACTAAGGTCCTGGGAAATGCTTTTTCAATAATATGAGCAAAGACATCACCTTTGTTTTGCTAAATTTTGTTTGGTTGTACTTGGTTGACAAAAGAGTACCACTTTAGCAAGAACTCACAAATTAATTCTACTCTTTTGCTTTTGTCCAATTAGTCTTTTAGTTTCAAATAATGATGATGAGTGGATCACTTATTATAGCTTATGTATGGTGTTGTTATGGTGATGAGGAAATTGGGGCTTCATTTATTAGATGTTTATATTTGGGATATTACCACTTGTTCCTTTAATTAAGAAGTAATCTTTCCCCCCCCTTTTTCTTAATGATAGGAGGAATGAAAATTAAGGATGTTGAAGGTTCATTTAATTATGACATTGTTTTTTGTCCTCAATGAATTTTTATGACTTTTGATGGAAGTCATGGTAGAATTGTTGTTTTGTTTTGGACCATTTTGACCTAATATCAAGGACTAGATTCATGATACTTATTAGACTCCAATTAGTTTTTTTGGTAATATTAAGTTATTATTAATGAAATATAGCATTTCAAATGTTCATTCAATGGATAATAGTTAATTGTTAAAATTAGAGGTTTTCATAGTTCTATATGTATAGTAGATGATAATCTTGTTAAAGTATTGGGAAAATATTCTATCAAAATGCGGATATAAAAAAAATTTGTCAATATCATCGTATTGAATTCAATGTTCATTCATTACGGATGTAAAAAATTTGAAAATTTGCCAAAAAAAGTGTGACTAGATTTTTTCTGAAGCTTTTAATTGAGACAAAAAGTATTAATTACAACAGCAAAAAAATCGTAGCAAATGGGCATTACCCACGATTATGTCTATTTGGAAATGGACTGTCACAAAAATGATTATTTTCAATGAAAATTTAATTGTAACAAATAATATTTACCACAATTGTAAAATATTGGAAAAAGCATGACAAAAAATTGAAATCTTTGCTCACAATTAATAACGTTTGGAAAAACTGCGGCAAAAGTTCATGAACAAATACCACACTTTATTTATAACGGCTTTAAAGCTGTGGTAAATCCGTGGCAAAAGGTATTCCCCACGGTTACACAATGGTGGCAAACTTTTTGCAATGGTTGTAATGCCCACGCCTTAAAAAATATGGCATTTCTCTGGCAAAAATATATTTGTCACAGTTTTGGCCCATTTCGCTACACTTTTCTCTGGCATTGCCAAAAGTTACCTTTTTTGTAGTGTCGCTTGATCTTTCGAATAACAAAGTTTCAATCGTTCCCTCTTTATAGCTGTTGTGCACTACTTTTCAATTCTACAAGATCTATCGTTTCAATTATGTAAAAGTTAGATTAATATTTTGAAGGCCGATTACAACATCCAGAAGGAGTCCACCCTCCACCTTGTCCTCTATCCCAGTTGTGGCTTCTAAATGCTCTACAACTCTACTGATTGCTGGTCATCTATTTAATTTTTTTTAAGTTGTGTTTTAGGTATTGGTGGTGGTGTTTTTTTTTTTTTTTAATCATTTCAATATAGCTAGCAATGTTAATAGGTATCGGTGGTGTTGGTGTTGAGTTTGTTGCTTTAACCTTTAGGAATTGTAAAGCAAACTTTTATCTTTTGACCAAGTGGAAAGTTTGGTTCTATAATGATTTTGTTTTTGCTTTTGAAATGGCTTCCTAGGTTCTTTTTTTTTTTTTTTTTTTTCAAAACTTGATTTGAGCTGAACTTTTTCCTCAACTGGATATATTTGTGGACAATGTTAAATCCCAAAGGATAAAGTATAAAAGTATCACATTGAGTAGAAATCAAACAATGTTTTGAGACTTATTTTCAAGTTATCAAAGATAAAATAAATATTAGTTCTTTCAATTTTCTAGTTATTCAACGAAATACTGACATTTTTTAGGCTTTAAATGAGTTATTTCCAATTATTAAGCTGAAAAAAAATGAGCATTTAGCAATGAATTTTTTTCTATGTATATGGGAAAATTTTAAACAACTATTTTACTAATTGTTATGACCTTTTGCATCCAACTAATTAATCAATATTGTGGTCTAGGATTTATGCAATAGTTTCCATAACAAGAGCTGGAAGATGGTTGAAACTTAGCTAAAATTTAATTTTGAGATGGGAGATATACTAATTTACATTTTCTATGTGTGTGTGGGTGTGTTAGGGGAGGGGGGAATCAAAACAAAGATGGGAATTTATTGCACGGTGGAGCCATTGCAACACTTGTGGACTGGATGAGAGATTCTATGATTTGCACTTTGGGAACACAAATAATTGTAATCTCAGAGGGGATAAATGTTTCCTACTTTGATACTACGTATAATAGTATGAGTTTCAATTTCTTTTATTTATTTATTTGTGTTGGACAGTAATTACTAACACCCTTACATCTCTATGTTTAGCATATAGGGGAAAGGTTTGTTGTTGAGGATTTACTTGAAGGTACTGATACAGTTCTCCTTAGAGATTCATTGTTTAAATGCCTGAAAATTTAGAAGCATAAATTTTTAGAGAAGAGATGAATATGCACTTATCTTATTCTTCATGACTTGTTAGCCAATATATATAAACGAACTCTATCTTGAATTTTGATATGAAAGGCTTTTAAAGTTTGCATTTCATTCTTGCAGAATGTCCTAAACACAGGACAATAAGGCTCTGTAATTAGAGATATTCTCTTTCATAGACCATTTCACAAATTGTGGACGAAAGTTCTCTAATGGTTCATTTCACTTATTAATAGCCTTAGGATTGTTGTACAACAAGACTTTTAGATATGGAAATCAGTTAGGTTCATAAATAGTTATCCAAATGATGGGTTTTTAGGGGCTGAAGTTTGAAGATTGTTCCCTACTATGGAACTAAGATTGATTAACTTTGGCACTTTGCAAAAAGAAAACTCAATGGAAAGCAATATTCAATTGCAGTATCATGCGTATTGAACATCTCTTATGTCTTTATTAATATATAACTATGTCGTTGGTATAGATTTTGATGATTTTAAGCACATGTAAAGCAAAAATAGCCTATTGGCATGGTGTAGTAGATTTCATACTTACTTAATTTTGCTTTTGGTATACACTAAGTAATTTTTTCTATAAGCCAGTTCTATCATGCATTGTTAAATTGTTGACGTAACTAGTCATAAGAAGGAGATTGTGACTAGCTCGTATTAATGGAGATGTTTCTTGTAATTTGAGCATTCTTTTTCTGCAAAATGAGAAGCAGGATTTACTTTTTGCTAGTTTCACGAGGAATTTTGAGTAGTAAGGATATTGAACTAACTAAATCTTTTTCTTTAGCTCCAATTTGATTTTACATTCCTATCCATAGGATGACGAGTACCACTTAATGAGATACTATTATCTTCTACATTCTTTCATCTTTGCCCACATTCTAGAAAACCAAATTCTCTGACAGTGAAGAATGAACCCTTTTTTTTTTGGTTCTAAAATTAATGAATGTGATTAGCTTCAAATTTTGCGTTTTATGAAAATTTTCTCTCCATCTTTGAGACATTGATTTAATTCTATCTAGTAAGTATTCTGTTGTCATTTTAAATTTCTTGTCCAGTAAAAACTAAGAATTTATCCTTTATTAATCCTATGTAGAATCCTGAACCAGCCAAAATGATTATCTCTTTTCTTCCAATTTTAAGTGGCCTTGCTTTCTTTATGTGTGGAATTTTATCTAAATCTCTGAGACTAAGTGCTTCTAACTTCAATTTGATGACAATTCTTATGGGTTATATAGGCCAGCAGTATTGGTGTTCTTCATTGTTACTAGGGATTTTTTTGAAAATTGTGCTTGAAGTTTTGAGTATGGCAAAAATACCTTGCGGAAAAATACACTTGAATATATTTTTTTGTAGAGTTGCTGCCATGAATAGGAAGTTTGTCTTATTCTTGTTAGTAGATAGACAGGAGAAACTTACTAAAATTAAGTGTTAAGAAATAAAGAAATATAACTTGTTTGAAAATATTTGAATTCATATTTCTTGGTATGGTGTTTTTATGCTAATTTTCCATTGTTAGAACATAAACTTTCTTTTATGCTTTCTTGTCACATACAGATAGGTGTTTGAAAATATTAGCCAATAACAAGTTTGCCTTAAGGTTTCTAAGCATCTTGTCATTTCTAGGCCACCTATGTAGATATAACCAGGGTTCATGCATTTTGACTCATTTTAATAATAGATTATGTTGGTTCTGTGCAAGCATATTTTGTAGGTTAACATATATTGGGAAAGGACTTAATGAAAAAAGATGTATTAGGTACAGATTTATATGTTAATTATGAAGGACTGCAGCTCAGTAACCATAGCCTATTGATATTGTAGCACACAAGTTATGTGTAGTTCTGGGTATGTCACTTTAAGTAGGTAGTTTTTGTGATTTTATCCATGTTTCTTTTAAGTGGTGGTGAAACATAAAGGGCGGCCTTAGCTCGGGCATTTTTGAAAGAAGATCTATTTTGTAAGTCATCTTTGCTTGTAATATACTATTTCAAGGTTAGTTATCTATTATTTCTCAAGAGTTGAACCCTTTAGCTGAGAAATTATTAAAAAGTTAGCAGTTATGCGTTATAACCTCTAAAATTAATGCAATCTTTAAAGATTAACACTTCTGATGAAGTGGATGACTAGGAGACTAAGATTTGACCACTGTGGCATTGATATCTGATAACAATAAATTGCTTTTCAATATTACATTTATCATTACGGTTGATGTATGCTTTCCTTCTCATTCTCTTCTCCCTGACTCTATCCAAATATAGTCTAGTGAGAATCAACGTCTTTTTTCTTGTTCATTTTGTCCGCACTCTATCAACATGTGTATCTATCTCAAGTAACTCTCCTACTGATCATATCTTTCTTGGTTTATACAATAGATATTCAATTATTTGATCTGCGTTGTTGATTATCAAAGTATATTATATAAGTTATTCAAATGAAGTTCACATATAGGCTCGCAATTTTTGGGCTATGTCTAGATCAACACACTAATAATAAAAAATTCCATCACTTTAGTTGTTACCTTTGCTATGTATGAAATAGAGTGCACTTTTATGTCTTGGTAAAGTTTGAATAGCAATTTTCTAGTTAATTGCAAAATAGTAATGATAATACCCTCTACCTTGTGATTGGATAATTTATATAGTATTCTAATAGCGATAATCTTTTGCTATGATCATAGTAGAGAATTAGCTTTGAAAATTGTCACTAGTTGATTGCCAAACTTCTTGTCTTATCTAACTTGAATGTGTACAATTTATAATGGCTGGTTCACAGGGTTCGAGACAAATAAAGGGAAGAGGATACATTGCTACAAGTTATTTTAATACTACATATGAGGGAAGTACAACATATCATTTTGCCAAATGGAAGTACATTTAGATATTGATGGATTTTTGTCTTAATGGAGACATTAGGAATTTATTTTGGATTATATAGTTTCGATGACTTTCTCGATGTATAGATACATATACTACTATATTTCGTATTGTAGACATGTTATTTTGCTTTAATGTGATTTTATATTATGATAATAGCTTTAAATTTATTTTATTATAGAAGGTAATTAATATATGTAAGCACTAAAATGTCATAAAAATGCAGTAACACATTAAAAAATATCATTATATTATATATTGTAACATTTTATATTGAAAGAAATGTAAACATATTCATTGCGTGATATACAAACAAACTACAACTAAAGTGTTTTAATTTTAGTATAAAAATATTGTTATAGTAAGTTTAAACAACATGTATAAGTGTCCTAATAAAATAATAATGACAGTATAAACTATCATTATTAACACAACAAAATATTGGTAAGCATTTATATAACACAACAAAATATTTTGTGAAGAACTTTGACCGATATTTATACAAGTCATTACAGATTTCAGTTATTATGATGTTTTAAAATGTTAACATAGGATTTGAATTTTGATAGTTACTAAAACCTTTTATTGCATGACAAAATGTTGTGTAATAAGATGTATGATATAATAGTTACACATGTCATAATAGGTATATTTAATATGACATTTGTTAATGTCCTCAACAACTATAGCAACAACGTTTTAGAGAACATTTCACGTGAACGTCATAAAGTCCAAAATGTCATAACCGACTTTTATTATGACATTTCCTCCTATCATAACATGCATAATTTCTAATAGTGAAATGATAAGAATGAGGCTTGTCTATGAGTACTTTCTTTTACTTTTGTTTTCTTGTTATTAAACAATGATGTATTCAATGTTTTCATTGTAATTTGACATTATTTTGGGATTCATGATTTTTTATTACTTTAGTTATTTGATCAATTTTCTATCATCATTGGTATTTGATTACTTGTTATCATTGGTTATTGATGCAATTTCTTCTAATTGACTTGGGAAACGATGTTAGGAGTTCATTACATTTATTTCATACTTGTCAAATCTTAATGGAGTTAGGAAACAAAGTTAAGATTAAAGGACTAAAGTGATCAAAGATTGGTTGATTTCACCTAGAGTAAAGGGTTATTAGCAAATTTCATGTTTATGAGGAATTGAGTTTAATGCATGTTTTGGTATTGTTAGTTTGATTGGAAAATCTGCTAATTTAATCAAAAGATAGTGATTCTATGGATTGGAAAAGAAGTGGAGTCTATACAAGTGGATTCATGACTTGGAAAATAATTGAATTTTACTTTACATTCCTTCATGATGCTAAGATGATGACTACTTGAGATAATTGCTAAATGATTTATTATTATGCATTCTAGGATAAATATCTAAATTGCATATTCCTACATCCTTGAGTTGAATATATTTCTTCATTTTTATTTTTATTATCTTAACAATTTATTGGGTCAATTAAATAGTGAATGAAAAGTGATTAGTGTGCGCTTGTTACTATAAAGATCGATACTCGCTAATTTCATATGCTATGCTTGCAATGAGTATACTTGCTCGCATGTTTGTTTTGAGATTAATATTTTAATTAAAACTTGACTAAGGGATAGATTTAAATTTGATGATTTTTATACATCCAAAATTTATGCATCAAGTTTTTGGCGGTGTTGCCGGGGAACAATATCATGAAAGTCAGGATTTCATTGATTTAACCATGTTTATTTGTTTTTATGTCTATATGTAAATATGTATATATGTTATTTGTGTAAGTAGGTGCTATATCTTCTTGTTTGTAACATTGTGTGACTTGTTCCTATGTTGTTTGTTACATTAACTAGCTTGGTTCATGTTATACTTGTAAATACCACTAACTTTTCCGTTAAGGAAGTTTGTGAATATATCTAATGTGTGTGTTTTTCTTTTCTTTATTTTTCTATTATTTGTTTTTTTCTTTTCTTTGTTTTCTATTATTTTTGTTTTTCTATTTTTATTTTCAATTTAAGTTTTGTTTTTCTTTGAGTGCAAGGTTGACATCATCATGGACAATTATTTTTGGGTACAAGATCAATGGAATTGCATTGATGATAGATTGACAAAGTTACAAGCTCCTATTGATGTTTTCAGTGAGACGTCATTCGAAGTATTAGTGAATTCTTTTGTTGCCAACACAAATTCATCTATTCAGTGGCACGAAAAGGCTTCCTAACAATTGTGCAATTAAAGGACATGATTAGGTAAGATTATTCAGGATACTCATGAGTTCATACTGGCCTGTACAATTGGCCATGGAAACAAAGAGTGGCTATAGGGGGACAATTGCACAATGTGGCAAGGGAGGTATTCAATTTTCCTCTATGTGCTAATAATTATAATCTCTCTTTGTCACATGATTTATTAAGGTCCTCTCAATTTTTGGAGAACAATGGTCCAAATGTGTTGATCTTAACATGCCACAAGGAGTTGGAACTTTCAATGCTACATCATAAGAAGTCCTTGGAGGATGGTTGTAATTTCTACCCTTCACCCCATTTAAAGGTAGGTAACTTAGTTTTTGTAGACCATAATTTATAAAACAAGAATTTCTTGATCTCATCTTTAAAATCTACACTACTAGGTTCATACGGAAATTTTAATTGTGACAAATTTTTTGATAGGATAAGTGGTGATTCTTATATGTACATATGGTTTAGAAATAATTTACATCTTTGTATTGGAAACTTGATTTGTATGTCTAAAACAATGTTACGAAAGTGGGATCATGCACGTACATTCATTGCAACTACTATTTTCCATGACCCTCCATTTTTAAAACCCTCTCTTATTTCTACTTTCATCATGCTTACCTTTTACAATTAGCATTAATTTTTTTTACAAAGGTTTGATGAGGAAACATGATGAGTGGAAAGAGTTTGTATCTTTGATTTGTGTTTAGTTTTGTTAAGTGTTTTGTTTTTCCTCCCCAAAAAAGGAAAATATTTTCCATCTTAAGTGTAGGGAAGTGAGTCTTGTTTTTATTTGCTTTGTTGGGATTTTTATTAGTGTTTTTATTTACTTGTTTTCTTTTGTTTAGGTGTGTCTTTATTTTATTTTCTTTGTGTTTTCTTTTCAGAATAAGGTCTTCGTAGAGTAGTCATTTTTCTCTATTTCCAATTTTGATATATATTGGAGCTTATTGCACTTGTGGAGTATTGCTTCACCCTCGCCTCCTTTATCATTCTTTTCCCTTTGGAGATGCTTTCTTGTGTTTATTTTTTGCTAATGAGGACATTATCTAGTTTAAGTGTGGGGGAGTGGTTTGATGATATTATTTTTCCAATTTTTTCTCTCAATTATCTTGGTATTGAGCTACTTCGGAAAAATTTTAAAATTTTTAATTTTAATTTTTGAAAATTTGAAAGTATGGATATTTTAGGCAGAAAATTTTCAAAATTTCTTGTGGTTTTCATTGTTTAGCGAGATTGTAATTATTTTTCTTACTTGGATAAGGGTTTTGTCATTCATTGGTGAATTTTTATGAAATTGGTTTATTGGATAGGATATTTTTCAGGACATGAGAATTTGGACTAATTTTGTTTATGCATTGGTGTTTGAATATTATTTGACTCATCTAGTTTGAATATGGAAAAATGATGAATGTGGGGAAAGTTTATTAGCTAACTCTTGCATTATGGGTTTAAACTTTACTTAGCTTTGAGTGTAATAAGGAATGTGAGGAGATAAAAGATCTTTGAGTGAAAAGATTGTGGAAACAATGCCAAAAATTTGTGTGAGTTGAAAAAAAATTGAGAAAAATAAGTTGATTGTTGTTTTCTCTTTGAAGATAAGAAAGTATTGTTTTTGCTTGATTATGGGGGCTAATACAGGTAGTCAAGAGAAATCCACTGTCTTGAGGCTATGAATTCCCAAGAGCAAAAGAGAGGAAAGAGGTTGAAAAAATGATGAGTAATGACTAAAAGGGGGTCAATACGGTATGTGAAAAGAAATCCATGTACTTGAGGCTATCAAATTCCCTAAGTCATTGAAAAATTAAGAGAAAAAAGTTTTGAGTGTTTTCCTTACATCATGACTTAAGTTGTGCAATTTTTGAATTTATAATGCTTGAGTTGGTAGATAGCTTGACTTGTGTAATTCATGTTAACTATGTTCTTACTTGAAGGGTGAAATAATTTTCTTAAACTAAGGTATAAACTTGATTAATTTAACTTCAAGAGTTTTGTGATGTCCTGTAAAATGTTTCAAAGTTTGAATTATTTTCAAAAGGTTTGATGAATGGCAAGAGTTTTATCTAAAATATTAAGGGAAGTTATAATCCTTGTTATGTTTCAGATTGTTGGAATGAGTACAGGCTTGAGTTTTCTTAATGATTTTCTTAACATAAAGTATTTTGCTTGAGGACAAGAAAGAGTTCAAGTGTGGGGGTATGTGATAGAGGCTAAAATCATCACTATTTTCCTAGTTATTTGAGGGCAATTTGATATATTTTTTATGTAATAACTAGGCATATACCTTTCTATTTGACATTTTGCTTGTAGAAAGTATTTTTGACAACTTTGTGTAGATTTAAGTTAATTTCGAGTAAAAAGTGGACAAATTTCAGAATGCACCTGGCGCTAGGTCCAGTTAAGGCACCGGGCACCAAGTCCACTCTGGCAAAACAGAGAAAATAGAGTAGCTTTTAGGAGGAAAAGTAGAACACACCTGGCACCAAGTGAGTCGACTGGACACGACACTAGGTTCGCTCTGGAGAGGCGCAAATTTTGGGCACAAATTTGTTAATTTTTCAAAGATTTCGGTATTTTTTGAATCCTACTCAGCCAAGACTCCTCAAGAAATGAATTTTAGTATCCAAGAAGCCTATAAAACTAAGAAAAAACACAAGAGGAAAGTAGTTAATTCAAGAGGAAAATTTCCAATCACTCAAAGAATGGGAGATTCACCATTTAATGAGAGTTGTTCAAGAGAGTCTTCAAATGAGAAAAATGAGGCTTGTCTCTGAGTTCTTTCTTTTACTTTTGTTTTCCTGTTCTTAAACAATTTTGTATTCAATGTTTTCATTATAATTTGACATTAGTTCAGGATTCATAGTTTTGATTAATTTAGTTCTTTGATCAATTTTCTATCATCCTTAGTATTACTTTATATTCCTTTATGATGCCAAAATGATGATTAGTTGAGATAATTGCTAAATGATCCATTATTATGTGTTGTGGGATAATTGTCTAAATTGCATATTCCTACATCCTTGAGTTGTATATATTTATTTATTTTTCCTTTTATTATCTTATCATTTTATTGGGTCGGTTAAATATTGAATGAAAAGTAATTAGTGTGTACTTGTTCGTTTGAGGATCGATACTTATTAATTTCCTATGCTATGTTTGCGCTGAGTATACTTGCCCGTATGTGTATTTTGGAATTAATATTTTATTTAAAACTTAACTAATGGAGGGATTTAAATTTGATGATATTTATATACCTAAAAATTGCACATCACTCACCTTCCTTGATGCGTAAATTTTGGAATCCTATATTTTGATTCTATAGAATCCATGGAATCCTATATTTTGATTCATATTAACAGATTTGTTAATCAAACTAACATAACCAAAACATGAATTAATCTCATCATTATATTTTGATTCAATTAGCAGATTTGTCAATCAAGCCATCCTAACCAAAATATACATGAATCTCAATTCTTTAAAAACATGAAATTAGCTAATGACCTTTTGTCAAGGTGAAATCAACTAATCTTTGATCACTTAGTCCTATAATCTTAACTTCGTTGTTCAAGTCCATTAAAATTTAACAAATACAAAATGAATGTAATGAAACTCCTAACATCATTTTGTTGAAGTCAATTAGAAGAACTCGCATCAATAACCAATAATATCAAGTAATCAAACACCAAAGATGATAAAGAATTGATCAAATAACCAAATTAACACAAAATTATGAATCCCAAAATAATGTTAAATTACAATAAAAATATTGAATACATCGTTGTTTAGGGAAAAGAAAATAAAGATAAAAGAAAGCACTCATAGACAAGCCTATTTCTTCACCCTTGAAGACTCTCTTAAACAATCCTCCTTGATTGGATGAATTCCTCCTTTAATGAATGATTGAAAATTTTTGCTTTTGAATCCATCTTTTTTTTTTTTTTGTTTTCTATATCTCTTGTGGTTTCCCTTGCTTTTATAGGTCCCTTTAATGTTAAATTCATTGCTGGATGAATCTTGGCTGAGTATGAATTAGAAAATATTGAAATCTTTGAAAATTTTCCAAATTCGTGCACAGAATTTTTGCCTTCTAGAGTGGGCTTGGTGTCGGATATCTTCAACCCACCTGGTGCCAAGTACAATCTATTTTTCTCTGGTTTTTTTTCTCTATTTTTATTGGCCAGACAAAATGGACCCGGCGCTTGATCCACTTGCCAGACCTGGCGCCAGGTCTGTTCTATTTTTTTCCCTAAAAGTTGGCTCGGTTTCCTTTGCTTGAAATGGACCCAACGCCTAGTTCCTTGGCTAGGCCTAGCGCCGGTGCATTCTGGAATTGTTCACTTTTTTTTCTCGAATTCAACTCAAATCTACACAAATTTGCCAAAAACACTATTTACAAGTAAAATGGCGAATAGGAAGGAATACACCTAGTTATTACAACAAATGTATCGCAAAATAACCTCAAAGAACTAGAAAAATAATGGTGAGTTTAGCCCCTATCACATACCCTCACACTTTAACTTTTGCTTGTCCTTAAACAAACAAGAATTAGACACTAAGCATTTAGAACACCTTAAAAAATCTACCCATAACGAAGACATAACTTTCTTCCAACTTTAAATATAATCTTGTCATTCACACAACCCTTTCAAAACCTTATAAACTCTTGTATTAAATCAAACAATCGCAAGGCCATCACAGTTAAGTGAAACAAGCTTATATCTATTACAAGAGAATCATCCTACTCACACAAAACTTGGCTAACAAAAATCATACAAGTCAAGCCATTTAACCAATTAAAGCATTGTAAACTCAAATTTACACAACTTAAGTTAATGAAATAAGGAAAACACTCTTCTCTTCATTTTCTTTTATGACTTTAGGAATTAATAGCCTCAATTGCATGGATTTCTCTTCACACATCATATTGACCACCTTATAGTCATTATTTATCATTTTCAGCAATTTTATTTTTCTTCCTTCTTTCTTTCCTTACCTTCTTGCCTTTGGGATAGCCTCAAGAGAGTATGATGCTTCTTTGTTTCTTCTCTTTCACTCACTGTATTAGCCCCCTTTTCAGCAAAAGTTCTCTCTCTCTTTTTTTTTTTCAAAGATAAAAGAAATTGTTTCAACTCAATTTTTTTTCATCTTACATTTTTTTTCTTTTCACTAAAAAAAAAAAAAATTCCTCACATTCCTTTTTCACAACTCAAAGTCAAGCAAAATTTTAAATCTATAATACAAAAATTAGTCAACAACTCTCCCTATATTCATCACATCATCTATATTGAAACTTAAAGAATAACATAAAACATAAATGCCAAATATAACCAAGGTTAACTTAAATTATCAAGACTTACAAAAATCCATCTTAATACACAAGTTTACTCTTTTTATAAAAAAATCCAATCATAATGAATGACAAATCCATATCTTTTGTCGAAAAGAAAATCACAACTCCATTATAGACATCAAATTTTTAAATTTTCAAATTTTCAACAAAATTGTTTGGTACCAAGAAAGCACCAAGATCATTAATACATACTTGGATAAAGAATATTACTAAACCACTCCCCCATACTTAAACTAGACAATGTTCTTATTAGCAAAAAATTAACACAAGAAAGCATCTCCAAAAGGACAAAAAATAATAAAGGGGTAGAAAGTTTAAGCAATACTTGCCAAATGCAATAAAGTGCCAATTGATATCTAAGCTAGAAATAGAGAGAAGGGCTTGTTCAAGACGACTTTATTCCTACCTCTAAAAAAAAACACAAATAAAAGTGCAAGAAAAATAATAACAAAATAAAAACACACCTAAATAAAAGAAATAAACTAAAGAAAAATACTAAAAAATCATAAGAAAGCAAAAAAAGACATGACTTACTCCATGATATGAGCTTGAGGGAGGAAGTCCTTCAAGCTCTAAAAGTGACTTTTGTTTTCTTAGACTTTAACAAGTACATAGATTTCAAGACAAGCAAATCAAACAAGAAAAGAACAAAAAGAGATCAAAAAAGGTAACAAAGAAACACCTCTTTCCACAAACAAAAACTCTATAAGAACTAGCTTTTAGAACTCCAAATTTAGTTGATAAGGTCTACCACAACAACACATTAGAACCCTTGACTTAACAATAAATCAAGAACTAATAGGATAGGGAATTGGGGATTCAAACAAAAAACAACAAGAACCCAAAATGACATACAAGAAGAACCTTTATTGATTTCCTAGTTGAACTATCCTTTAAGTTTATTGACACTTACTCAAGGGTGGACTAAGCTCTTAGGTTGGTCATGGATTGAAGTTGAACGAGGAATCTCTCCATGCTTCAAGTCTTCAAGATGAATCTTCATTCATGTTAAAAATATGGAATATATGTTCTTTGATCTTACAATACAAAAGCTTATATAATGGTGTTTTGTTCCTAAACTAAAATACTTTTAAATATTATAAAATGACTCCAAAAATAGCTGAAAAATGTCAGGGGTTCGGATCCGAATCAGGGCCGGCGCCAGGTAGGGCTGGTAGGGTTGCCGCCAGGTATACTCTAGAGGAACAGTACCCTTCACAAAAAATCAGAAAGAAAACGAGGCTTCTTCCAGTACACAACTGGTGCCAGGTTAGGCTCATAGGGCCAGCACCGGGTCCATTCTGCTGGAACAGTGCTTGAGTCACAAAATTGAGAGTTTGTCCAGTCCACACCCGGTGCCTGGTCGGGCTCCTGAGGATGGCATCGGGTACGCTCTTCTGGGCGTCGTTTCTGCGTGAACAGCTTCTAGTTAACATCCTTTGTACATCAGCAACATGGTCCATTCTCGATCCTCTTCTGGCAATGTCCATACACTATCCCACCTTAAATGAGCTTGTAGATATGCTGAAAATTGAGTTGGAATTGTTTGAAGCGGGCCCTTGTCAACGACCTAGGCAAGCTCGACTTTGTTTCGGCTTCGTCCTCTCTCCTTTCTTGAGCTTGATCCCTGTGACCGGATTGATTCTTATCATTTCCCCTTTCTTGGAATGGATTCGTCCTCGAATCATATCCTACATTATAAGAAAAAAGATCAGCTACATTAAAAGTACCACTTACATTATACTCATCCGGTAGATCAATCTTGTAGGCATTATGTCTATATCGCTCAAGCACTTGAAATGGTCCATCTCCTCTCGATTCGAGGTTCAATTTTCATTATGTGGGAAATCTCTCCTTGTTCAAATGCGCCCGAACCCAATCTCCTGGCTCAAATATCACCTGCTTTCATCCTTGGTTACGCTTGCATGCAATGGTCTCATTCTGTTTTTTTATTAGAGATTTAACCTTCTCATGCATGGATTTAACTAATCATTAATCTACAAGCAAAGGAGTTAAATCTAATGGGGTTAATGGATTAAACCCATAAACAACTTAAAATGGAGAAAAGTAGTAGTAGAATGGACAGTTCTATTATATGCAAACTCTATATGTGGATGACATTCTTCTCAGTTCTTGAAGTTCCTCTTGATGATTGTTTGTAGTAGTTGAGTGAGAGTCCAGTTGACAACCTCCGTTTGTCTATTCATTTGTGGGTGACAAGCTGTAAAAAACAATAAGTAAGTCCCAAGGTTTGCCCATAATATTCTCCAAAAATGACTTAAAAATTTAGTATCCCTATCTGATACTATGCTCCTTGGTAACCCGTGCAATCTTACCACTTCCTTGAAAAATAAACCTACAATTTAGGTAGCATCATTAGTTTTTACAAAAGGAATAAAATGAGCCATCTTTGAAACTAGATCAGCAACTACAAAGATGGAATCTTTTCCCCTTTTAGTCCGTGGCAATCCCAATACGAAATCCATTGAAATATCTAACCAAGGTACATTAGGGATGGGTAAAGAAGTATTAACCCTTTAGGGTAGTGTTTTAGACTTTGCCCTTCTACATGTAATGCATGAGTTACAATGCCTCTCTACATCTCTCATTTTTTGCCAATAAAAATGCTCTTGTATAATACTTAATGTTCTTGAATTCCCAAAATGTTCCATTAAAACTCCTCCATGAGCCTCATTCACTAACAATTCTCTCACTAGTCTTGTTGGTATACAAAGTCTACCTTCTTTAAACAGAAACCCATCATGCCTATAAAATTTTTGGAAAGTACATTTTTCACAAGCATAATAAATTTCTCCCAATTATTCATCCTTTGCATATAAATCCATCAAAACCAAGTAATTTTGCATCCAAGGAATTTAAAAGTACATCTCTGTGAGATAATGCATTGGCAACTACATTATCCTTACGTTTCTTGTATTTGATCACGTAGGAAAATGTACCAATTAATTCCATCCATTTAGCATGCCTTTTGTTCAACTTTTGTTGTCCTTTAAGATGCTTTAATGTTGAATGACCAGTATGAATGATAAATTCCCTAGGTAACAAATAATGTTGCCAATGGTGCATGGTCCTCACTAATGCATACAATTCCTTGTCATAAGTGGAATAATTCAAGGGTGCTCTTGATAGCTTCTCATTAAAAAAAAATGTAATAGGCTATTGATCCTAAGTTAATACAACACATATTCCTATTCCACTAGCATCACATTCCACTTTAAAAGCTTTTTCAAAATTAGGCAAGGACAACATGGGGCTTCACCCAATTTTGATTTCAAAGCAATAAAAGCATTTTCTTGTTCTTCTCCTTATATAAACCCTACGTTCTTTTTAATCACTTCAGTCAATGGGGTAGCTAGTGTGCTGAAATTTCTAATGAAATGTCTATAAAAACTAGCTAACCTATAGAAGCTTCATACCTAAGTCGCAGGAGTAGGTGTCAGCCAATCCTAAATTGCCTTTACCTTTTCTTCATCAACTTCAATACCTTTTGAACTCACAACATAACTAAGGAAAGTCATCTTTTCAAAAAAAAAAAAATAAAAAATGAACATTTGTTAATGTCCGCATATAACTTTTCTCTTCTAAGAGCAATAAGCACACACTTAAGATAATGTAAATGATTTTCATAAGTTTTGATATAAATCATAATATCATCAAAATACACTACAACAAATTTTTCAATATATTCTTGCAACATATAGTGCATCAACCACATGAAAGTACTAGGTGCATTTGATAACCCAAATGGCATCACAAGCCATTCATATAGTCCCTGTTTGGTCTTAAATACAGTTTTCCATTTATCACCTTCCCTAATCCTAATCTGATGATATCCAGATTTCAAATCAATTTTTGAAAATACACATGATCCATGCAATTCATCCAATAAATCATCAAGTCGAGGGATATGGTAACGATATTTTACCGTTATGTTGTTAATGGCCCTACAGTCAACACACATTCTCCATGATCCATCTTTTTTAGGTACCAACAACACTAGAACTGCACTTGGACTCAAATTTTCTCGAACATGGCCTTTCTTGAGCAACTCCTCAACTTACTTTTGTATCTCATTAGCTTCCTCAGCATTGTATCTATAAGCTAGTCGAATTGGAATAATAGCCCCCAGGATAAAATCAATCTAATGCTTTATTCCTTGGATGGGTGGCAATCCTTCTAGTATTTCTTTTGGAAATACATCCTGGAATTCTTCAGCAAGACCTGCAATTTCACAAGGCAAAGAAAGAATAGTTTTATTAGCAGTTACATAAATGACTTTATAAATTAAGAGATACACTGGTTCCTTAGCTTCAATACCTTTTACCTCTTCTCCCTCACTTGTAAAGAAACTCACTCATTTCTTATCTCCTCTCTTTTGTTTTCCCTCTCTCGATTCCTTTCCTTCTTTCTCAGCATTCTCTCTCTCAATTTTTTTTTTCATTTTCTTGAACACTCTTTTTCTTCTCCTTTTCTCTCATGATCTTTTGATCTTTGCTCACTTCAGATGGAGACATAGGCAATAGAATGAATTTTTTTCCCTCCTTATACACAGTGTACATGTTTCTCTTCAAGTTATGCATTACTCCTCTATCATATTGGAATGGTCTCCCCAAAAGTAGGCCTTACCTGCATTGGAACAATGTCGCACAAGATATCATCTTTATATTTCCCCATGTTAATTGCAATCAAAGCTTGTTTATTAACCTTCAATTCTCCACTTTCATTTAGCCATTGCAACTTGTAGGGTTGCTGATGCTTTCTTGTTTCCAAGCCTATCTCTTCCATGGCACTAGCAGCTTATAACATTGGTACAACTCCCATTATCAATGATTACATTACAAGGTACTTGGTTGATGAAGCATCTTGTATAAAAGATATTCTCCCTCTGTTGATGATGCTCAACTTCCTTCACTTGCGTGCTCAATGATCTCCTAGCTACAACAAGTAATGCACACACTTGCCCAACTTCTTTACCTTCTTCACTAGAGATTTCTTCCTCCTTTTGAATTTCTTCCAATTTCTCATATTCCTCCTCCTTAGATGAAATCTCACCATAGGCATTTGTGTACATCACTCGCTTACTTTGACATTCATTCGTCCATAAACCATACAATGAAAGCATTTGATATCTCGGCTCCTTGGCTTCTCAAAGCCTTTCTTTTATCACTATTCCTTTTTTCTCTTAGTTTATTGAATTCTCCAGGTGGCAACTTTAGGACTTCTTCCTTCTTAGGTGTCGCCTTAGGAAATTCCTTAGGAGATGACGTTGGTTGGTTTACGCTCCTCTTAAAAGGTCGTTTCCTTAATTGTTTTTCTACCTTCATAGCCATGTGCACTATTTCTTCCAAGGTTTCATATGAATGCAACTCAACTACATTGGCTATCTCCTGGTTCAATCCACTTAGAAATCTTGCTTTAGTAGTACGTGGATCTTCATTAATAACTGCCCTCATCATTAACACTTCAAGTTTTTTGTGATAATCTTCAACATTTTTATTCCCTTGTCTTAACACTTGAAGCCTATAATATAACTCGTTATAGTAATGATGTGGCACAAACCTCACCATCATGAGATTCTTCATCAATTCCCATGTACCAACGACATTTTCTTCCATTCTCCTTCAATTAGCTAAAACCTATTCCCACCATACCAATGCAAAATCTGAAAATCCTAATAATGCCAACTTCACTTTATTTCTCTCACTATAATTTTGGTAATCAAATACAATTTCTATTTTGCTTTCCCATTCAAAGTATGGCTCGGGATCACTTTTCCCCAAGAATTGTAGTACCTTCATTTTGATGTTCTTCAATTCTTGCTCTCCCTCATTGTCATCTCTCCTTCTACCTCTCATCTGTTACCCCAATATTAATCCCTATAGTCTTCCTCTGAGGTATCCTTCTTCCCACTCAAATTCTCTCTCAATATTTCTTTCAACTCCCCTCATAGGATTCTCACCAAATCTCCCTCGGCCTCTTCCTCTACCTCCTCTCAACCCGTTTCTACCTCCTCTCATAGGAATTTGTTGATATCCACCAACTAAATATTCATCCCATTCTTCTCCAGGTTGGGTATTCACGGAGGTGTACTGTAAGCTTTCAATTACTCTTGTCCTCTCTTTTGACCGACGATAGATGTTTGGCCTTGTTGCTCTTAGAGTTTGGTCATCTCTCTCCAAATGCCTTCCATGCTCTTTTGCAATAAACGAGGGTTTCACGAAGATCTCCCGGATCCTCTTGTGGTCTACTTGATCCACCAAGATTTAGCCTAGTCATTTCTTCTCCTTAAGTCATTGTTGGAGTTTAGATTGAGGTTCCTGTGAAAGGAATTAAGAGAACAAAAATAGAGATTGGTTTTCTCACTCGTTCTCTAAATGTTTACACTCCACTCTCATGTTTGTGCTCCTTGGCTTTTTCAATAAGAATCTTTCTCTCTTTTCTTTTTCGTTCACTCTATGTCTCACTTGTCCAACCAATTTCCTCCCCAAGTTCAAAGGGTTTAGTTCACCTTAGTCTATTAGCTCTTAGGATACTTCACTGCACATGGGTCTTCGGATAACAATTTTTGTGAACAAGTAGAGTAGAGTACAAGGTGTTCACAACACACAACAAAGGAAAAAATAATTTGAAGAATACAATGAAACGGTGATGCATATTTATTTGGTTATAAAAATAAGCACATTCCCAATCAAGTTTAAAATTGAAACGTTAACCCTAAATTACACATATGAGCAAGCGTACTCATCATTAAACATTGCATAGGGTTCAAACGAGTGTCAATCCTCCAGGAATAAGTATACATTAATCACTTTTCTTTCATTGTTTAACCGACTCAATAAAGTGAAAAAGAAATAAAATGAAAAATAAAATAAAAAATAAAAGAAAATAAAAGAATATAGATACATGTTAAGGATGGAGAATTATGTAACTCAAACCATTATTTTAACAAACATGATCTTAAAGGACTTAATCATTATCATAATTAACTATTCTCTTAGCATCATGAAGGATTAAGATAGATTCACTTCTTTTTCAATCTATGAAATCACTATCTTCTAGATAAATCAAAATCACTTGGTCTCATCTCAACTAATTCACCTAAAAGATGCATTAAACATAATCCTTGACTAAATTCCCTTGGTCTCGGTGAATTTAAAACATGAAATTAACCAATAAATCCTTGGTCTTAGCAAACATCAATTAACCTTTAATTACCTAGTCCTCATTAATTAACCCCCTTGGTCTCGGTGAGTTAACATACAATAAATATGAAATTAATAAATTGCAACCACCATCAACCCTTTTGGTCTCAGCAAGTTAATGGAAAAACCCAATCAATTAATCTCGTAATAAGCTCAAGTAATTAAATACCAAGAAGAACAATCAATTAATCAAAAGATCAAGTACTCTAAAAATCATGAATACCTAAAATAATGTTAAATTATAATAAAATAATTAAAACGTCATTGTTCAAGAAAAAGAAAACAAAGTAAAAGAAAGCACTCATAGACAAGCCTCCTTCTTCTTCCTTTGAAAATCTTCTTGTATAACCCTCCTTGATTTGGAGAATTCCTCCTTTGATTTGAGTGATTTTCTATGATGATCTATGAATTCCCTTATTTTCTCTTATGTTTTGCATCTATTTATAAGCTTGGGAAGTGATTAAACTCGTAGGTACAAGGTTCTTGCCCGAGTAGAAGTAGGAATATACTAAAATTCTACAGATTACCAAAAACCGCGTAGAAAAATCAAGATTTCGTCTTATCCTCAGGGTACAGCCAGCACCGCCTTGGCTTTTGGAGCCGGTGCTGGTTATGTTTTGTTTCTTCAATTGTTCGCCAATTTGTTTCTTGATTTCAGCACAATGTTGTCTATAGTACAGCTGGTGCCGCCTTGGCTACTATAGCCGGCACCGGTCCTGTTTCAACAATTTTCTATCACCTCGAAGTACATGCCAACAGCACATGGCCGGCGCCGCCTCTGTTATGTTTTGCGACGTTTTTGCTTTGTTTTACTCTTAAAATCTGAAATAATGAACAAAATACCTTTCTAAGGGTAAAATCTCAAATATGAAGGAATATGACTAGTTATTGAACAAAAAGTATCGCAAAAGAGCCTCAAATAACTAAAAAAAATATGACTAATTTAGGCCCTATCAAACGGTTATAGGAATAACACTATTGTTCAAGCCACATTCTTTCTTTGAGACATTTCATCAAACACATGGTGTTCATAGAGTAAATGGTCATTGAGACTTTTTATCAAACACCTTATGTGCAATATTTTCCTATGGAACTTTGCAAACAAATTTCTTCCCAAACAAGCCTAATATAATCACAGCAACAGAAATCAATAAATTCCCAAGGATCTTTCTTCAACAAACCATTCTCATTCTTTATATATATATATATATATATATATATATATATATATATCCAAGAAAAGTCAAGATTAACGACAACCTAGGTTTTGATAGATCCAAGCTAAGATAGAAATCTATGCTTAACTTGGCTTTGATACTAAATTTGATATGAGATTGAGCAAGGAAGTCCTTTAAGATCAAAAAGTGGCCTTTTTTTCTTCGACTCTAACAAATAGATGGATCTCAAGACAAGTAAAACAAATAAGAAAATAACATAAAGAGATCAAGAAAGGTAACAAAGAAACACCTTTTTCCACAAATAAAGAACCCTAAAAGAACTAGCTTTTAGAACCCTAAATTTAGTAGATAAGGTCTACCACAATAGTACCTTAAACCCTTGACTTAGCAAGAAATCAAGAACTAAAAAGATAGGGAATTGTGGGCATTCAAATAAGAAACAACAAGAACCCTAAATGACATACAAGAAAAACACTTGTTGATTCCCTAGTTAAACTATCCTTTGAGTTTATAGACACATACTCAATGGTAGAATAAGCCCTTAAGTTGGTCTTGGATTAAAGTTGAATGAGGAATCTCTTCATGCTTCAAGTCTTCAAGATGAATCTTCATTCATGTTAAAAATATGGAAAATATGTTCTTTATTTTTACAATACAAAAGCCTATATAATGGTGTTCTATTTCTAAACTAAAATAATTTCAAATATTACAAAATGACACCAAAAATAGCTGAAAAACATCAAGGGCTTGGATTAAGAACAGGGTGGGTACCAAGTAGGGCTGGTAGGGTCAGTGTCGGGTATATTCTGGAGGAACAGTACCCTTCACAAAAAGTCAGAATCAAAACGAGTCTTCTTCCAGTACACAACCATTGCCAGGTTAAGCTCGTAGGGCCAGCGCCGGGTCTAATTTGCTGGAATAGTGCAAGAGTCATAAAATTAAGAGTTTGTCCAGTCTAAATTCGGTGCCTGGTTGGCTCCTGGGGTGGCACCGAGTACGCTCTGCTGGGCGTCGTTTCTGCGTGAACAGCTTTCGGTTGACATCCTTTGTACACTAGCAAAAGGGTCCATTCTCAATCCTCTTCTAGCAATGTCCATACACTATCCCACCTTAAAGAGCTTGTAGATATGCATGAAGATTATGTTGGAATTTTTTGAAGCGGGCCGTTGTCAACGAACCGGATAAGCTCGACTTTGTTTCGGCTTCATCCTCTCCCTCTTCTTGAGCTTGATCCTAGTAACCATATTGATTCATATCAATTATGTACTGTGGATACTATTGGAAGGAAAGCTTAATGGATGTATAGACTATTGTTCTCTTTGGTAATAATCAGCAAGCCCGTTACTATTATATCTATGCATTGTGATAGTTAAACCACAATCACAAAGATAAAGAGTACAAAGTATAATCAAACGACTAAGAGACACATCCAAGTTTGACTTAAGTCTATGAGGGAGTTAGTGTCTGAAAGGGTGGTGATTGTTGACTTTATTGGATGCAAAGATAACATTAAAGACCACCTAACTAAAGGACAAGAAACATCCTTATTCCTTAAATCTAAATTAGCAATGGGACTGATAACCCATCAATGATTCACCTATAGTGGCAACCCAATTGATAGGAATTGTCCTAGTCATGAAGGCTAATCTAAAGAAGGGGGAAAGTTGACAAAGATATAACACATGGCTCCATAGGTGAAGCTCCTTTTCAAGAGATTTCAAAGTGCATTTCAAGATTCCAAGCCAGGAATGAAAAAGGTTGTCAAGTAATGGAGGATTAAAGAACGGCTAAGACGATTAAAGCTTAGACAACAATTGGTATGGAAGGCCAAAAGAGTACAAGATGGGGCTGAAAAGACAAGAAAAACAAGATGTGTAGAGACCAGAACACACCTAGCGCCAGGTCCACCCAAGTATCCGATGGCAGGTCACCACTGGAGAAGAAATGTTCCGTCTCCAAAACAGACCCAGTGCTTGGTCCACCCAAGCACCTGAGGCCAGGTCACTTCAGGCACGGTCCAGTTTTTCTAATTTTTCTTGTATTATTTTGTTTTGTTTCCAATTTAATTCCTACGACTTTTTCTTGTAACAGTATATTTTTTACTTACTTAGGAGATGAATGGCTGAGATTACATCTCTCATTTGCTAGGTTTAGTTTGTTATCTTTATATATGCTTCCTTACTCTTGTAATAGTTAGATTTTTTAGACTTAGAATATTTTTAGTAGAGAAACTAAATTCTCTCTAGAAGAGAGTGTGTAAGGGGTGATTCCCATTTCAACACAAAATCAAAAGGCTTAGTCCCACCTTTGATTCAATGTCTTTAAACTTCAAAGGGATAGTCTAAATTTCTATTCTTGGGTACTAGTGTTCTCTCTAGTATTCTTGATAGGTTGAGTTTTTGGATGCCTTCAAATCCCATATTTTTATTTTAACCTCTTGATAGATTAGGGTATTTAAGTGTTTTGAAATAGGCTAGATTCACCAAATCTCATTGGGTTAATTGCATTTGCATTTAATTCATTTGTATGTGTGAATTTGGTAGGGAGTTGGGTGACCAAATCTAGGGTTCTTGTTCTTCAAAATTAAGAGGCTTCAGTGTTTACCGTATTAAAGTGGTATCAGAGCAAGATTGTGTTAATTTTAATCAATACATCTTTCTTTGGGCAAAGGTACAACTTTCTTGAAGAACTTATTAAAATTTGTAGATTTTCGTCACTTATTTTGGGGCTATTTTTCAATGCTTAGAACTCAATATTGTGCCATGAACTTGATGTGAAATTGAGCATACATGTCGAGTTTATGATTAGGTAGCCATTTGAGGATTAAAATTGTTGAAAATTTGAAGTTATTTAAGTTGATTGGCTGTACAAAATTCTGCACATAAGAAATTCTGTAACTAAATTTCTTGCAATTTTTGTAGGTTAAAAACTTGATTTTGTGTGATGAGAATGTTGTGAATTTGATCTTATACGATATATTAGTGTTTGGGAAGTCGTTTGGTGTAAAAAATTGTTGATTTGGGGCCAAAACCACGCTAAATTTTTCCATTCAAAATGGAGTTATGTGGTGCATGCAAGGTATTTGATATATTGCATCAATGACTTATGATTACTCATACATGACAATCTCAAGCTTCTATTCATGAACTACATTGTCTCCTAGCATAAAAGATTGTTAGATAAATTTTTCTTGTAGCCACTAGAAAGTTTGTTTCTCTTTGAATTAGTCTTGAGCTTGGGAAGCACTTGATTGGATTGAAAAAAGGTAAGAGGGTGAGCTCATTGTTTTAAAAGCCAAAGAAGAGTGTAAACATGAGGCTTGAGTAACATTGATTGAGTGCTAAATACGTGAGGAAGTGAAGTGAGGAACTTTTCGTGTGTTTTTTTCTACTAAAAAATTCCTCTTTAAAAAAAATTGGCTAATGAGAGTTTATATGATTCATCTTTTATGAGTGCTCAAGGTGAAGTAAGTGATTACTATGAAATGTCATGTTCAAGTAGAGGAGAATATGATTACTATAATGAGGAAGAATGGGACTATGAAAAATGTGAAAATAATTGTGAATTATTGTATGATTGTGATGAAGAGCAAAGTACTAGTGGAGGTATGAATAGTGGATATGAAAAAGGGAAGAATTGGCCGGATAGAATATGAGAATGATGGAATTCTTGTTGGAGGACCTCCAAAGAGAGCAAGAGGTGGATTGCAAAATTACTTAAATAATGGAGTGTAAAAAAAGAAAGAGTATGTGCAAAAGAAGAAATAGTATGATTCATCTAATTGTTGGGAAAAAGGTCATTACTTTTACAATTGTTCTAATGAACCATAATGGGGGAAGAATAAGTTACAAGGTAGTAGAAATTCCACCTATAGATACACTAAAGCTACTTATCCCAACAAATTAGCACATAGGGAATTTTATAGGGCAAAGGCGGAAAAGAAAACAAGTGAATGTTGAAAAATAACCATAAAGGAGAGTATACCCAAAGCAAACCACTCATGCCAACCCTCTGCTTAATCAATCAAGAGATGTGGGAAATGAGAAACTTGCAGAGGTTGGAATGTGTAGCAAAGGAGGAATGGTGATTGAGCTAATTTGTCCATTGATTGGAGTAGGAAAAAGAGATGAGGATGCTTGTGAGGGTAAAAAATGAGATGAGATGCAAAGGGAAAATATTTTCTTTTCAATGTGTCTTATCAAGAAAAAATCATGTGGTGTGCTTATTGATATGGGAAGTTGTATAAATTTGATTAGTACTACATTGGTGGAGGAATTAGATTTAGAAACCTTGAAACACCCTAGTCCCTACAAGCTTTATTGCTTGAATAATTGTGTAGAAGTGAAGGTTAAATTTGATATGGGGGGGGGGGGGGGGGGTATCATGATGAATTGTTATGTGATATATATCTCATGCATATTGGACATATTTTGTTGGGGAGACCTTGAATGTTTGATAGAGATGTAGTCCGTAAGGGAAGGGAAAACACTTATACTTTGAAGAAAGATGGGAAAAAGTTCACTTTAGTTCCTTTTTCTCTTAGTGAGCTTTTGAAACATCAAAATATTTTAAGGGAGAATGAAAACAAAAGAAGCGAGAAGAAAGATGGGAAGAAGATTGAGAGAAAAGAAGTTAAGGGAAAAACAAAAGAAGATATTGGGAATCAAATTGAGAAGAGGAAAGGTGAGCAAGATAAACATAGAGTGGCCTTTTCAACTATAAAAGAAAAAGAAATGAGGGACAAACAAGGGGTTGAGAAGAAAAAAGAGAGTGGAGGTAAAATGAGATGAAAAATGTGGGAAGTGAAAGGCGAAAACAACAAGCAAGGCAAATTTCAAAAGATGACATTTTTGCCTTCATCCAAAATTCGTTGTTTGAATTTTTATGTAGGTGACAATTCGAGGACGAATAAAAAAAACAGGGGAAATGATAGGAATCATCCTAGGCATGAAGGCCAATCTAACGAAGGGGCAAGGAGGACAAAGACACAACATATGGCTCCATAGGTGAAGCTCATTTTCAAGAGACTTCAAGGTGCATTTCAAGATTCTAAGCCAGGGATGAAGAAGGTTGTCAAGCAATGAAGAATTAAAGAAAGGCCAAGAGAATTAAAGCTTGGACAACAATTGGTATAGAAGGCCAAATGAGTAAAAGAAAGGGCTGAAAAAACAAGAAAAATAGGCCGTGTAGATACCAGAACACACCTGGCACTAGGTCCACCTAAGCACCCGACACCATGCCACTAATAGAAAAGAAATGTTCCGTTTCTAGAACAGACTCGGCACCAGATCAACCCAAGTACCTGGCACCAGGTAAATTCAGGCACGGCTCAATTTTTCTAATTTTTCTTGTTTTGTTTTATTTTGTTCCCAATTTAATTTTTGTGACTTTTGACTTGTAATGGCATATATTTGACTTACTTAGGAGATGAATGGCTGAGATTACATCTCTCATTTCACTACTAAAAATTTAGGCAAATACGATGGCTAGAAAACCGTCCTATTTGAGAAAATACTGTTGTTTTTGCTATATACGATGATTTTTCTACCATCGTATATAATGTTGTTGTTTTTATTAAAAATGACAAAAAACTGTCATATTTAGCTAATGCGACGGTGTCAATATGACAGTTAGGGAAAAGCGTCGCAATTACTCACCTGGGTTGAGATTCTGCAAACTACCGTATTTGGTGAAAAAACCGTTACAATTGTTCCATAAATACGACGATTTTAAACCATCACAAATACTTGTGATGGCCCTAACCGTCACAATTGTTGAGTATTTGTGACGGTATCCAACCGTCGTAATTACAACCATAGCAATAAATCTTGGAGCAATTGCGACCATTAGTAAAAACGACGGCTCTAACCGTCGTATTTATTATATTAAGCCATAATCAAATCCGACCGTTTGTGATAGTCTCTTTTGATAAGCAAATACGACGGTTTTGTGACCATCGCATTTGATAAGCAAATATTAAATTTTTACAAAAAATAAATTGCTTGGTATTTAGGCCTATCCGCATACAATTTCAAACCAAATACAATCCATTCAACTCATTCAACACTAATCACAATAAAGCATAATTTGCTTAATGCCAAACAAATCAAAATCAATCTCTTGAACATTGAAATCAGAAATAATCCTTAAACTCCACAAGAGAAGTAATACTACATATATAACAAGTAGGAAATGCCAAGGAATCTATTAGAAATAGTAGTACATGTAAAACAAGAAACAAAATTGAGTACGTCAGTCCTCATGTTAGGGATATGCCCTAGAGTCAATTTGTACTTATACTATTGTCGTTATATTTTATATAATAATATGAGATTTTTCTTTCCATAAATAGTGCATTTTATTTTGTGGTCATCAAGTACGTGACTTGATAGTAAAACCCTACAATGAATACAATGACTATTCTAAAATTGTTCCTGATCGATTATTATTATTGGAACAATAATAAATTAAGATTAGTATGTTTGTGACTTGATGGCTATGTTTTACTGGTCATGGATATTTGTGATATCGAGTCAAAACATAAATAAATGTTAGAGAACATTGTATTGGACATGACCCACTGTGAGAGTACTTCATGGAACATGTCATAAGTACTATCTAGCCATAATGATATTAAAAGTCCTTCAACCTAAATTCATCATAGTTTCCTACTTGATAAATTCTATATTTTGACGTTGTCTAAAGTTGTCTTTAATCAGATAATAAATTAGACTACTATTGGATATAAAATAAATCAATGAGAGGAATATGAATGATAGTTAAGGAATTTGTCCCTCTCAATTATGGGAGAGATATCCATGGGCCCCTTGATAAGTTAGACTGTTAAAATGCATGGCCGTGCTCAAATATATCAATCTAAGATATTGATATCATTTGTTTGAACAATCTACTATGAAATCAAGAAATAATTGATTAAGCTTAATAAGGATGACATGCTCTGCGCCTTATGCTTAATCTGGATATCGTGTGACAAAAGGACTAAATATAAAATTATGGTTTGGTTCAAAAAGATCATCGATCTTCACTTAACTTGGATAGTTATAATGTTTTTCTAGAAATCGCTTATAACTTGTGCGCCATTTAAATATGGTTTGGACACACTGCCAGTGTTAAATGAACCTATAGGGTCACACAATAAGCGAACTTGTTAGGTTATTTTTTCTAGTAACCAGATTTGATGAATTTGGAAATATGTCTAAGTTAATCAAACTTAGAAAATTTACTAGATACAATGAATTTGGAAATATGTCCACATTCGATGTATCTGGATAATGTCCAGATTATAAGAATTTGACTGGGTAAATTAATTGTTTAAATAACCGAGATAATGACAGAATCTTATCATATCAGTTTTAATTTAATTAGAATTTAAATTAAAATATGATAAGATATTATTAGGGTTGGACTCTAAGAGGTTTGGAGGTTTTTAAGAAAACCCTAGCCGTCTTTTCAAGAGTCTAATTCTGTTGAGAACATTCGTGCCATTCTCTACTAGAAAAAAAACCCTTTCAAACCCTAGGCGCTAGCACTCCCTGGGTGACGAGTGAGTTCGCGGTGTGTATTCGATAGAAGACGTTCGCGCACTGTAGCGTCTGGTGATCATTCGGGTTGCACATGCAGCAGCACCATCTGAATCGAAGGATATCGATTTCACCAACCAGAGGTAATTCTGCAAACCTAAGATCTTCTTAGTTGTTTACTTGGATCCTTGGAAGGGATTCGTGGATGTTTTCCGCGTTTAGGAGTCCACGAATCCTAACACCTCACTAGTATCATATTTTTCCCTTCCTTCTTGTCTTTTCCCGGTATCATCTTTTCTACTTTCTCATTGTCTCTTCCTCTCCTCAGTCTCGACAAAATATTAGCTTTTATCCAACATAGCTCAAGGTCAATGGGTTGGCCTTTAGAACATCTCCTTATCTGCACAATACACAAATCGGAGATCAATCTCGACAATGAAATGATTTCAATAAATAGAAAACCTTCGCATCATCTTTAAAAAAATAAAGTACAAGTGTAAACTTAGAATATTAAAATGTAGACATATACCGACATAAATTTTCTAAACTATGAAACAAATGTGCATATTCTTCAACGAAACCCAATTATATTTAAAATATTTTATGCACTAATGTGGCTCCAATAAAAAATAAAGCAGTACAATTAAAATATTTTATGTACAATAAGCGAACCAATCGTCTTTTCCCCTTCCTCCTTATCCCTTTCTGCAACAAAATCGAATTTTATTTAAAGTCACAACAACAAAAAAATGTCAAGGCAATACAATTAAAATATTTTGTGCACTAATATGGCTCCAATAAAAGACAAGCCAGTGCAATTAAAATATTTTATGTAAAATGAGAAAACCAATCCTCTATTCCCCTTCCTCCTTATCATTTTCTGCAACAAAACCGAATTATATTTAAAGTCACAACAATTAAAATATTTAAGGTAGTGCAATTAAAATATTTTGTGCACTAATATGGCTCTAATAAAAGACAAGGCATTGAAATTAAAATATTTTATGTAAAATGAGCAAACCAATCGTTTTCCCCCTTTTTCCTTGTCCCTTTCTGCAACAAAACCGAATTAAACAATTAAAATATTTTGCACACTAATGTAGCTCCAATAAAAGTCAAGGCAGTGAAACTAAAATGTTTTATGTAAAATGAGCAAACCAATCGCCTTTTCCCCTTCTTCCTAGTACCTTTCTGCAACAAAACTGAATTATATTTAAAGTTACAACAACAGAAAAATGTCAAGGCAATGCAATTAAAATATTTTATGTAAAATGAGCAAACCAATCGTATTTTTCCCTTTCTCCTTGTCTCTTTCTGCAACAAAACTGAATTATATTTAAAGTCACAACAACAGAAAAATGTGAAGGCAGTGCAATTAAAATATTACCTTTTAAATAAGTTAATTATATGCTCCCAAGATAACAAATAACTAATAGTTTGAGAGTATGCCTTTGGATTTATAGGAGATGCGAAATGACGGAGAAGGAGGACATATGGCTGAGAAGAACTTGAGAGAAGCCATTGAGATATTGGAACGTGAGAAGAAATTGATGGAAGAAATCCTTAATACGTAGTTGGATGACCGAACTAAAAGACTGAGACAAGCATGCTTCAATGCCAACTATAAGAAGAAAAAACTAAATCATGTTTAAGACTCAAATGAAAGTGTTTTAGGTATCCCTTCGACCCAGCTATTCCAGAACCGTTTTCTCTTGCCTTTTGCTTTATCACCAAAGTGGTTGAAAAAAGTACTTCCTCAAGTATTTTCTTTCTCCTCTTACAGATGTTATTTTGTTAGTTGTTTTTAATAACTAAAAGCTTTTGTTAGTTGTTCCATAATCAAATGCCAAAAAATATGTATGTTTGTAAATCAATATCCATGTATATCTTTTAAATATAATATATTATCTATCTTTTAAAATATAATATATATATATATATATATATATATATATATATATAACAAACAAAAGCAACAAAGGAAAAAGAAAATCGGTAGGAAACAAATACCATTAGACAAATTGAAAAAGACAAATGAATGAAATGAACACCTTATGCTTTTAGTATTCACAAATGCTATGGAACACCAAACAAGGGAATGAGATCCTGTGGAGAGACATCAAAACAACATTTGGATTTCAAAATGGCCACACAGAAAAACTATAAACGTATAATTTTAGGTATACATCCTTTAGAAAGTAATATGGTCCTATTTCATATATACTAGCATATGAATGAAAATAGGAGAGCTAACAATCAAACCTGAACAACTTCTAGCAAACGAATCAGTGCTCTTAACATGAGAGGTGCATAGAAATTTGACTAACAAGCTAGCCTAACAAAAATCACACAGAAACATTCTGCAAAATTCTGCTCATAAAATTAAAAAGGAAAAAAAAACCAAAATCCATTATATGTGATGACTTCAAAAACAATATAGAAAAAATGCGCGGCATAATCAAATAGTGGAGCCATAGAGTTTCAAATGATAGAATCAAAATTCACATAAGAAATGGAAAAGATGAATCTTAACATATGTTATTCATTAGTACAAAATAAAATAGAAATATATGAATATCCATTTAATGCCTACACAGAGCGATTGAAGCTCGTTGGGAAGAGGGAACACCGAACAGTAGCACAAAAAGGGAAGAGGGAACACCGAACTACATTCCACTAGACACCCACCAACGCAGTAGGCCTGTCAGTTTTTCAATAGTAGGAATAGAACTTTTATCTACTTCTCCCCATCGTCACTCTCGGCTTGTAACCTTCAGTCTTATTTGCTCTTCACTCAACCATCAAAGTACTTTATACTATTGTGGTACAGGCAAAACCAAAAATAGATTTGCTAATACTAGTTCTACTAGTCTTTATTGGCCTGCTTCTGCTTATAGCTCCAATTGTGCCGGGGTGAGCTCAGTGTTAATGTGCTCTGTGTGCTGTAGAGATGAAAGAGGTGAGTGACCTAGTTTCACAAATCCAACCCAAATCCAGTTCCACCACCGACAGCATGGAACACCAAAAATCCTTCAAGCACACTACAGTTATCTGCAAGCTTTCTAATTCTATCCAAGCATAGATCCACAATTACTTATGTAGTGGCCACATGCGAAGTTGTTAGCAGCATTTTCTTTGTCGCTAATAAGTTGCTCGAGGGTGGAACAGTTGGTGCTAGCAAAAGCAGGAAATGTTTTTCAATTATTCTATCCCACGCACCTTCAAACAATCAGAAAGCAAACAAAAAGCAAAAGCTTTTTCTTTTTCAATTATTCAAAGGATTTGAAATATTATTGCTATTTTACTATTAACGATTTTTCCACTTTGTATTCTTGTGAGTTGCCTTCTTTTTTAAAATGCATTGAAAATTCTAAAACGATTATTATTGTTGTTGTTGTTGTTGTGTAATGCATGTGATTTATGAAATTCTATTTTTTAAATTTAAATTATTTTGAGGGAAATTATAATTTTGGTCATTCTTACCATTATTTAGATTATTTTATTTTGCTTAATTTAATAATATAAATAATATAAAAATATTACAATGATATGAATCAATTTTGAAAAGAGAATTAAAAATATATAAAAATAAATTTGATTAAAAAGAGAAAATATAATATTTTATAAATAAATTATAATTTTTACAAAATAAAAATATTTATATTGAAAATTTTTTAATTAAATTAGAATTTTTAGATTTTTAGACTTGGCTAATGTATTATTCTTTTATGTGCAACCACTTCATTTGAATCAGAATTGAATAATGATATTCCTTCACAATTGGTACAATAGGCTATTAATGGAAATGGCCAATTAGATAGATCATTACCAAACAAGAAAGATAGTAACAATTAGTAGTCAACAAAAGGATGATGCCAAATTGCCAATTGCTGGAAAGAAGTTATATATAGCACGCTCATACATGGCCCCGTGATTCATTTCACTGCTTAGGAATCCGACAGGTCTAGACACAGGAAGTGATATAAAATTATAAAAATATAAATATTTATAATTTAATATATTTTTGAGATTTCAAAATTAAATTCTTAAATATTCTAATTAGATATTATTAAAATTTAAATATAATTATAAGTTTCAAATTCAAATCGAGCTTATACAATTTGATAAAGACTAAGTTATATTGTTATGAGAGGTTAAAATCCATTAATTTTATTGCCTATATAGTTCTCTATATTTTTCATTAATTTTCTACATTAATATCTGAACTTCAAAAATTTCACAATAGGATATTTGAACTTTTAAAACCAATTTATATTAGCATGTATATATATATATATATATATATATATATATATATATATATTAAGAGATGGTATACTCTACCTAGTTATATATGTAGATATATATGTACGCACGCATATGTATGTTTGTAAATAAAAAAATTATTTATGTTATATAATATATTAATGTAATACTTATTAACTAATAAGAAAAAATTATACTGTATATAAATAATATATATATATATATATATATATATCTCTTAGAATAACTAATAATTAAAATGAAATTCAAGCTCTTTAATACCAATATATGAAAACTTAATATGGAAACAAAAATGTATTTGAAATATCAATGATCTAACCATTACATGTATTTATAATGTTAAAACAAGTTCAGTGACCAAATATGAAGGTCACTCGTTTTATTTTATCATATTTGTACAATAATATCTATAAAATAGAAAAATATCTTAGTATTTACAAATATAAAGATATCAAATTAATTATGCAGTCATTAAATTTATTGTAGTCATTACCAATAGTATTATGACTAAATTTAAAAATAATTAGATAAAATTTAAAATAATTTTTAGGGGCTTTGTTATAATTAGACTAAAAACGACGGTTATAATAAGCCGTCGTATTTAGTCTAATCTATTGTGACAATTACAATAAATCATCGTATTTGGTCTACTATATTGCGACAATTATAATAAACTGTTGTATTTGGCTTACTCTATTGTGACGGTAACAATATACCATCGTATTTAGCCTATTCTATTGCAATTGTAACAATAAACCGTCGTATTTGGTCTATCTATTATGACGGTTGGCATTAGACCGTGGTATTTGGTCTATCTATTGCGACGGTTTCAAAACCATCACATAAAGTAACCTATTACAACGGTTTTTTTACCGTCATTTTTGTCTTCGTCGTATTTGCTCCATTTTTTTTGTAGTGTTTTCTAGGTTTAGTTTGTTATCTTTATATATGCCTCCTTACTCTTGTATAGTTAGACTTTTAAGACTTAGAATATTTTTTGTAGAGAAACTAAATTCTCTCTAGAGGAAAGTGTGTAATGGGTGATTCCCATTTAAAGACCAAATCAAATGGCTACCTTTGATTAAATATCTCTAAACTTCAAAGGGATAATATAAATATCTTTCTCTATTCTTAGGTGTTAGTGTTCTTTCTAGTGTTCTTGATAGGTTGAGTTTTTGTGTGTCTTCAAATCCCATCTTTTTGTTCTAATCTCTTGATAGATTAGGATATTTAGGTGTTTTGAATTATGCTAAATTCACCAAATCTCATTAGATTAATTGCATTTGCATTTAGTTCATTTGTGTGTGTGAATTTGGTAGGAAGTTGGGTGATGAACTCTAGGGTTCTTATTCTTCAAAATCCAGAGGCTTCCGTATTTATCGTATCACCAACTAACCAAGTGGAGATCCCACAAGGCAATTCAATATGGTATAAATAAGCTTTCTAAAAGAATCTGGCACTTATTCTGATACCTTTGTGTCTATGTCCTTTCTGATGAGACTCCACTTCATCATGGAGGTCAATGACAAGATCTATGGCCAAGAAGCTTCAAGATAAGTTTCAATTGCTCATAAAACCATGCTTGAGGATGAAAAAGGGTTGGAAGGTTGAGGAAGCTAGCCAAGAGCTCATTTTGATGACTATCCAAGAAGGACCCTAACAAGAATTCAAGCCGGCAATAAAGATGGATGAAACTTGACTAAATATGCCCTTCCAGTGAACATCCGTCGTTGGCCTAAGCATCTGAACAGGCGCTGGCTTCAACCTGCACTAACGACGGCCCAAAGTAGCGCACAATTGGTGCCAGTTCAAGTGCCCTAGCCAGTGCTGGCTCCAGCTTGGGCAGCTGACGGCTGCCCTGCATTTTTTATATTTTTCCCTATTTTCTCCATTTTTAAATGTTTTACAAAGACCTATTAATGCCCTAAATTGTATTAGAACCTCAAGGATTACTTAGCTAAGGTTAGGGTAGTATAAATACAACCTTTAGTGATTTGACAATACAATTCACACACTTTATTCAAATTTGAAAAGAGAGTCTTGAGAGGCACTAGCCTCCTTGTTCTTCAAGACCATGCTTTAGGCTTATTTCTCCTTATGAATGAGTCTATAAATCTTTTGGATAATCCAATGTGGTTTCTTTGAATGGGTCTTAGTTGATTTGCTTTTCTAAGATTTGTTTGAATTCCATTATTTGGATGCCTATTTTGTCTATTCTTTTGTTCTTGTTTGCCTTTGTTGCTTCAAGGATATTGGGGTGAGATTATAGAAAAACTTTCTACTATTCTTGAGGGTTTTTGAAGCCTAGTTCTTCAAGGGTTTGATAGAGGGTAGGTTGTCAGTTTACTTTCTCCTTTTTGTTCTCAAGAAATTCACTATTTTGGTCCTTTTGGTTGAGCTGAACTCATAATAATCTAAACCACCCCCAACACTAAGAAAAAGCTCACTCAAGATCATATCAAAAAATTTGGTATCAGAGAAGGAAAAGCTTTGATTCTAATCAAAGCTTGGAAGCAATAAAATGAGCCCTACAAAGTTGAAGAAAAAAAGAGAAATCCCGTAACTCAAAAATATGTTCCAATAAGGTCATCAAATCTTTGTTATACCTTGATTTTTCTTTGGGAAAATTGCTTCTTGATGTTTATATAATCCTTGGGAACAAATTTTTCTTGTGTTTGTGGTGAAAATTGGCTTGAATATGGGTGAAAATGTTGGTTGTTCTTCAGTGACGGGATTGCAGCCAAGGTGTTTGATAAATATTCTATGATAATGCTTTTGGCTATAGTTGGAAAATTTTGACTCTTAATTTTCATTCCTTGGGATATTGGGACTTAGTAAACCACTCTATTGTTGAATTCCTTGCCCATTGAACTCAACTTTACTAGTCCACATTTGTGATCATCTTGTTCTTTATAATCCTAGTTCTAGTTGTTCTTGTTTCTTTGTCCTTGCTAAATCTTATTTTGTTTCTTGTTTAGAAGTGTTTCTTTGTGTGCCTAGTGTTTGTTCTTATGTTGATTGAGTTCACATTTCTTGAAATTCTTGATTAAAACTTGTTTGCTTAAGGTGCCTAACAAGTACTTGTTGAAATTCCCCTAAGACCCCCTAATTGGAAAAATCCATTGATTTGTGTGATTCACTAAGTTTAACTAAATCTTTAGCTATTGGGGAGAATTGGGACTAAATGAGAAGGCTTGAGTATTGATAAAAAGGCAACAGAGTGAGCCTATTACTAAAAGAGCCTAAGAGAGCAAACACGAGCATGGAGTGACCAACCTTTGAGAGCCAACACGTAAGGAAGCAAAGGGAGGACCTATTTTTCTTTCTAATCTCTTTTGTTTTGCAGGTATAAGTAAGTAAATATTCCACCACCATGACCCATGATCAAGAGATCTCTAGGCCTAACCCAAGTGGACCTAGTAGATCTCAAGAAGAACAAATTGATATGCTAGGGTTTTACATGATGACTTGCAATCTATGATGAGAACTATACAAAGTGAGTCTCAAAACATGATAAGGGAATTGATAAATCATCTTAGACAATCTTCTACCGTTGCACAAAGTAGAGGCCAAGAGTGATTTGAAGTACCTAACCCTAGGATAGGAGATAGTGATGCCCATACTCCTCCGTTAAATGCCCAACAAGGGGAAGAATAGGATGAGCACTCTATTGAGGAATTCCAACAAGCTCCTATGAGAAGGGAAAGACATGGTATGAGAGGAGGATGAGGTAGGGGTTAAGGAAGGAATAGTAGGAACAACCTAAAGGGGTTAGAAAGAGAGTTTGATGGAGTTGACAAATGGTATGAGGAGGAACAAGTTGAAGCCTTTGGGGAACACAATAGAGGATAGGGCAATAAAGGAGGTAGGAGAGAAGGAAATGATGAGGAGAGGGAGTTGAACTACAATAAATTGAAAGTGCCCATATTCTATGGTAAGAGTGACCTCGAAGCATATTTTGAGTGGGAGAGCAAGATAGAGATCTTCCTAGAAAGTCATACCTATAGTGATAGGTCAAAGGTGAGATTGGCTATCTTGGGATTTTCGGAGTATTCTTTGGTTTGGTGGAAGCAAGTTAGTGCACAAAGGAGACAAATGGGAGTGGAAACCGTGGCTAGTTGGAATTTGTTGAAAGACATGATAAGGGCTAGATTTATACCACACTATTACTACAATAATCTTTATCAAAGACTCCAATCACTTAAGCAAGGGAACAAGAGTGTGAAAGATTACCATAAGGAGATGGAAGTAATATTGATGAGAGATCAAATCAATGAGGATCCTAGAGCAATAAGAGTAAGGTTCTTAGGAGGATTAAATATGAAAGTTGCCAATTTGATAGAGTTGCATCCCTACGAACGATTGGAGGACATGGTACATGTCGTTATGAAAATTGAGAGGTAATTAAAGAGGAGGGCATTTACTATACCACTATTTCCAAACCCCAACACTACTAGTAAGATACCAATTAAGAAGGATAAAGTCCCTAAGCCATTTCAAAGGGACTTCAACAAACCAAGGGAGGGTTCGAAACCTAGAGAGGATTGGAAGCCTAGGGAGGATTGGAAACCTAGGGAAGGTTAGAATAAGGACAAGGGAAAAGCCATGGAAAGGCCACAAAGGAATAGGGATATCAAGTGTTTTAAGTGCCTTGGATATGGACATACTTTCCATGAGTGTCCAAGCAAGTGAATGATGTATACTAATCCCTATGGTGAGGTTTCTACTGATGAAGAAGAAGAAGGAGAAAGGTACCAAGGAGACTAAGAGGGAAATAAGGAAGAGGAAAGTGATGAAGGGGAAATTGTTGGTCAAGAATACTCTTTGGTGGAAGTCACAAGAAGGTCAGTGAATTCACAAGCCATTAAAGATCAAGATCACCAACAAAGAGAGAACATTTTCTACACTAGGTGTCTAATCAATAAAACCCCTTGTAGTGTCATTATGGATAGTGGGAGTTGCACTAATGTGATTAGTGAATACTTAGTTGAGGAATTGGATATGAAATGGATTAAACATCCCAAGCCCTACAAATTGCAATGGTTGAACGAAAGCGGGGAATTGAGAGTAAACAAATAAGTTTTGGTGTCTTTTGAGATGAAAAAGTACAATGATGATGTGCTATGCGATGTGATACCCATGCAAGCGGTCACTTGCTCGTAGGGAGGCTTTGGTAATATGATAGGCATGTAAAGCATGATTGGAGGAAGAATACTTATTCCCTACTCAATCGAGGGAACTAAGTTTACCCTTACTCCCATGATCCCTAGTAAGGTGAACAAAGATCAAAGAATCATGGAAGAGAAAGAAAAGAAGAAGGGAGCGCAAAATGTTAAACAAAAGCAAGAAATTGAGAAGAAAGAACAAGAGAGGAAAGAGAAAGAGTTGAGAGAGAGGATGGACAAGCAAGTACCTTTGACGATCGAGGATAGGAGTAAGCAAGGACAAGAGAGGGGAGTTAAAAGAAGAGTGAATTACTTTGCAAAAGAAAGTGAGGTCATAGATGCTATAGAAGCGAAAGAACCGGTTATTTTCCTTTTATGCAAAGGTTCTTATGTTTCTACTAATGATTCTACCTTGTCTTTACCTAATAAAATTGCAACTATTCTTCAAGAATTTGAAGATATTTTTTCAAAGGAGGTGCCCGGAGGACTACCACCCATAAGAAGGATTAAGCATCAAATCGACTTTGTGCCCGGAGCTGTCATCCCCAACCGACTGGCATATAGAAGTAACCCAGAGGAGTCTAATGAATTGCAAAAGCAAGTAGAGGCATTACTTGAGAAGGGACATGTGAGAGAGAGCCTAAGCCCATGTGAGGTTCCGATTCTCTTGATGCCCAAAAAGGATGGGACATGGCATCTATGCGTGTATTGTTGCGCTATCAACAACATCACGGTAAATAACCGCTATCCCATTCCTAGGCTAGATGACTTGCTTGATGAGCTATTTGGAGCATCCATTTTCTCTCAAATTAATTTGAAATCCGGTTACTACCAAATTAGAATAAGAGAAAGGGATGAATGGAAAATGGCTTTTAAAACTAAACAAGGGTTGTATGAGTGGCTTGTCATGCCATTTGGGTTGTCTAATGCTCCTAGTACTTTCATGCGATTAATGCACCATGTTTTGAGGGAATTCATTGAAAATTTTGTTGTTATGTACTTTGATAATATATTAATCTATAACAAATCATATATAGATCATTTGAATCATGTTCAAAGTGTGCTTTTTGCCCTCCGAATGGAGAGATTATATGCTAACCTTGAGAAGTGCTCTTTTTATTTGGAGAGAATTATATTCCTTAGGTATGTTGTGAGTGCCAAAGGGATTGAGGTTGATGAGGAAAAAAGTAAAAGCCATCCAAGATTGGCCCACCCCTACCACCATTACCCAAGTCCATAGTTTCCATGGGCTAGCTAGCTCCTATAGAAGGTTCATCCAATATTTTAGCACCGTAGCCGCCCCTCTAACCGAAGTGGTAAAGAAAAATGTGGGATTTAGGTAGGAGGAAGCCCAACAACAAGCCTTTCAAACCCTCAAAGGCAAATTAAGCTAAGTTCCAATTCTTATTATTCCTAACTTTGAGAAGGCATTTGAGATAGAGTGTGATGCAAGTGGGGTGGGAATAGGTGCGGTCTTGACCCAAGATAGAATACCCATTGCATATTTTAGTGAGAAATTGTCTGGGGCAGCCCTCAATTACTCTACCTATGACAAAGAGCTTTTTGCCTTGGTGAGGACCCTAGAATATTGGCAACACTACCTTTTGCCAAGAGAGTTTGTCATTCATACCAATTATGTGACCCTTAAACACCTCAAAAGCCGACAAAATTTGAACAAGAGGCATGCAAGGTAGATGGAGTTCATTGGGACATTTCCATATGTCATTCAATACAAGAAGGGTAAGGAAAATGTGGTAGCGAATGCACTATCTCAAAGGTATGCATTACTAAAATGTTTGGATGCTAAACTTCTTGGTTATGAACTTGTGAAGAAATTGTATGTTGATAATGAGGAGTTTAGAGATATTTTCCATACTTGTGAGAAATGTGCATTTGCTAAATATTATAGGCATGATGGTTTCTTGTTTAGAGGGGCAAGGCTTTGTGTACCAAAGGGTTCTATTAGAGAGTTGCTAGTTAAGGAGGCCTATAGTGGAGGACTAATGGAGCATTTTGATGTTGCAAAGACCTTAGGCATCCTTAAGGAACATTTCTTTTGGCAAAAAATGAGAAGGGATATGGAGAGACATTGTTCTCAATGCATTATTTGTAGGCGAGCTAAGTCTAAATCTCTTCCACATGGTTTTTATACTTCTTTGCCCATACCTAATGTGCCTTAGATTGATATTTCAATGGACTTCATCTTAAGATTACTTAGTTCTAAGAGGGGTAAGGATTCCATATTTGTAATTGTTGATCGATTTTCCAAAATGGCTTATTTTGTGGCTTGCGTCCTATATTCGAAATTTATTCTTTAAGGAAGTGATGAGAATGCACGGGATTCCAATGACTATTGTCTCGGATAGGAATACTAAATTTATTAGCCACTTTTGGAAAGTATTATGGAACAAACTTGGTACTAATCTCTTGTTTTCCACAGCTTGTCATCCTCAAACGGACGAACAAATGGAGGTGGTCAACTGAACACTCACCCAACTCTTGCGGACTATAATCAAGAAGAACTTGAAAATTTAGGAGGACTGCTTGCCACACATTGAGTTTGCTTACAATAGGGCTATTCACTCCACCACTTCTTATTCTCTTTTTGAAATTGTGTATGGTTTTAATCCACTAACTCCTTTAGATTTGGTTCCCTTGCCTAGAGGTGAACGGAGGAACCTCGATAGAGCTAAGAAAGTGGAAATGGTGAAAGCACTCTATGAGATGGTGAAGGCACTCTATGAGAAGGTGAAAGTGACCATTGCGAAACGAAATGAAGAAATCACCAATAAGCGTAATTATGGAAGGAAAAATGTATCATTTGAGCTGAGGGATTAGGTATGGATGCACCTTCGCAAGGAGAGATTTCCCACGCAACGACGGAGCAAACTAGATCCAAGGGGGCATGCTCCATTTCAAATTCTCGCCAAAGTTGGAGATAATGCTTATAAGATAGATTTACCTTATGAGTATCATGTTAGCGCCACTTTTAATGAGTGACCTCTCTCCCTTTAATGTAGATGATAGCAATGATTCGAAGATGAATCCTTTCTACAATGAGGGGGAGATGATGAGACTCCGCTTCATCATGGAGCTCAAAATCAAGGAAGGGGAGGCGTGACCGTGCAAGGACAAGGACCAATAACAAGATCTAGGGTGAAGAAGCTTCAAGATGAGTTTTAATTACTCATAAAACCATGCTTGAGGATGGAAGAGGGTTAGAAGGTTGAAGAAGCTAGCCAAGAGCTCATTTTGATGACTATCTAAGAAGGACCCCAACAAGAATTTAAGCCGGCAACAAAGACAGACGAAACTTGACCAGAGGTGGCCTTCCAGTGGACATCTAGCGCTGGCCCAAGCATCCGAACTAGCGCCAACATCAACCTGCACTAACGACGGCCCAAAGCAGCGCACAATCGGCGCTGGCTGAAGTGCCCTAGTTAGCGCCGGCTCTAGCCTGGGCAGTCGTGTTTTTTATATTTTCTTCGATTTTTTCCATTTTTAAATGTTTTGTAAAGACCTATTAAGGCCCTAAATTGTATTAGAACCCTAGGGATTACTTAGCTAGGATTAGGGTAGTATAAATACAACCTTTAGTGATTTGACAACACAATTCACACACTTTATTCAAATTTGAAGAGAGAATCTTGAGAGGCCCTAGCCTCCTTGTTCATCTTGTTCAAAACCATGCTTAAGGCTTAGTCCTCCTTATGAATAAGTCTATAAATTTTTTGGATAATCCAATGTGGTTTCTTTGAATGGGTCTTAGTTGCTTTGCTCTTCTAAGGTTTGCTTGAATTCTATTATTTGGGTGCCTATTTTCTCTATTCTTTTGTTCTTGTTTGCCTTTATTGCTTCAAGGATATTGGGGTGAGATTATAGTAGAACTTTCTACTATGCTTGAGGGTCTTTGAAGCCTAGTTCTTCAAAGGTTTGATAGAGGGTAGGTTGTTAGTTTACTTTCTCTTTTTTGTTCTCAAGAAATTCACTGTTTTGGTCCCTTTAGTTGAGCTAAACTCATAATCATCTAAACCACCCCAAACACCAAGAAAAAACTCACTCAAGATCATATCACTTTCCTAGAAAACCTATGGTGCGTCTAAAAGGATTTTCTATGAACTTAATAGAAAGCCCAAGGTAATGGGATTGCCATACGCGCATGCCGCCTACCCGGCCTGGCTCAGGCTTAGGCTTGGCCATGGTTTCACATTACTCTCTTTTTATTTTGCCTAATTAACTCTAACTTATACAGGAAAAGAAAAAATATAAACTGAGTAGAATTAGATCTCCTAATTTGGATTAGTGGAGGGTTTTTCCCGAGGCAATAGTAAGAACAAAGCAGCCACTCTAGTTTGAAAAAATATAGCCACCTTTTCTATGCTTTCTCTCACAATCCATATTTTTCAATCCATATTTTCCTCACTTAACGGGATAGGCGAGAGAGGAGATTTTCGAGGTGATCACAGTTAGTCGACGTCGATGGCGATCTAAGACCATCTTATCCTGTAAGGAGAGTCGTTGTACCGATCGCACCGGTAAGTTGGGCGAATAACTTCTTGAAGGCAAAACATAATTGAACTGGTGATTCGGTCTGCACTTCTGCAAGAAAAGTTATTTTTTGGTTGTACGTTTCAGGTTTGTTACGGACTTTCTGTTTTGAATCTACCTAGTTACTTTGCATTTGGACTATTTTGGCCTTGCTAGCTTTGATAATAATTGATAATTGCACTTTTGTTAGAGCCCTAGTCAGGTGTAGGTGGTGGATGATATTTCTTGTGCGGAACTTCAATATAAATCTATGACGGCTTCACAAAATGGAACCATTTTACATGAAGCACAGGCTAACCATGCATATTTTTGGCTTGTGAGGAGTCCTTTTGGCGAGAAAAACAATGAATAAAATGGATTCAATAAGGTAATGCTAACACATCCTTTTTGCATTCTATCCATAAAGCATGAAGGCAAGAGGATCTAATTTCATGCATCAAAGATCAACATAGCATGTTGCGTAGCAATGTTTCTTCTATTGGTGGGGTGGTGATGTGTCCAGACTTGGGTATAAAAATCATACAAAAACTAAGCACATTCTCAATCAAGTTTAAATTAAAACGTTCAACCCAAATCATACATATGAGCAAGCGTACCCATCATTAACCGAGCATAGGGTTCAAACGAGTGTCGATCCTCTAGGAACAAGTAGACATTAATTCCTTTTCTTTTATTGTTTAACCAACTCGATAAAGTTAAAACAAATAAAATAAAAATATAAACATGTCAAGGATGGAGAATTATGCAATTCAAACCATTGTTTGGATAAACATGATCTTAAAGAATTCAACCATTATCATAACTAATTATTCCCATAGCATCATGAAAGATTAAGATAGACTCACTTCATTTCCAATCCATGAATCCCTATCTTCTAGGTAACTTCGCTTCACATTCCTATCTCAACCAGTCTTACCCAAAAGATGCATTAAACACAATCTTTTGATTAAATTTCCATTCTTGGCAAACTTAAACATAAAATTAACCAATGAATCCATTCCTGATAGACATCAACTAACCTTTAATTACCTTGTTCTTAGCAGTTAACCCCATTTCCAAGTAAGTTAAGAGATAACAGATATGAAATCAATTAAATTGAAACCACCATCAACTCCTTTTCCAAGCAAGTCAATAGAAAGTAACAATCAACCAATCTCGTAATAAGCACAAGTAATTAAATACTAAGGATAACAACCAATTAATCAAAAGATCAAATACTCTGAATATCATGAATATCTAAAATAATGTCAAATTACAACAAAGCAATTAACATATCATTGTTCAAGAAAAAGAAAAAAAGTAAAAGAAAGCACTCATAAATAAGCCTCATTCTTCTTCCTTTGAAGACCTTCTTGTACAACCCTCCTTGAATTGAAGAATTCCTTATTTGATTGAGTAATTTTCTATGATGATCAATGAATTCTCCCCATTTCCCTTGTGTTTTTCATCTATTTATAGGCTTAGAAAGTACTTAAACTCGTAGGTATAATGTTCTTGGCCGAGTAGAAGTTGGAAGATACTCAAACTCCTTAGATTACCAAAAACTACGTAGAAAAAATCAAGCACCGCCTTAGCTTTAGGGCACAGCCGGTGCCGCCTTGACTCTCGAGCCGGCGCCGGTTGTATTCTACTTCTCTACTTGTTCGCCGATTCTTCTCCAAATTTTGCACAATGAAGATCAGAATGCAGCTGGCACCGGTTCCAGCTTCATAGCCGGCGTCACCTTTGTTCTGTTTTGCTCTGTTCCACCAATTTTTCCATCATCTCGAAGTTTCTTTCAACAGTGCACGGCCTATGCTGGTTCTAGAGCCCTAGCCAGTGCTGCCTCTCATCTGTTTTGCGACGTTTTTGTTTCATTTTACACTAAAAATCTGAAATAAAGAACAAAAAATCTTTCCAAGGATAAAATCTCAAATATGCAGGAATATAACTAGTTATTGAACAAAATATATCACAAAAGAAGCTTAAATAACTAGGAAAAACATGACAAATTTAGCCCCTATTAGGTGGCAGTTCGATTTTAACAATCTCTACTTGGATTGATGCTGAATTAGATATCTCTAACCCCCTTTTTCAATTTCTTCTATCTCTAGTAACACATGAGTATAACTCATCTTTAAATGTCCTTCCTTCTAAGGAATAAGTAAAGCCTATTATTTTTGGCATAGATATATCTGGTGCACCTGGACCAGATGGCTTTTCATGTGTTTTCTTTGCAACTTGTTGGGTTATTATCTGTGATGACATGGAGCACTTTGTGAGGGATGTTTTTGTAGTCATTCCAATGCCCAGATCTTTAACTAGTACTCTATTGGTGTTGATCCTGAAGAAGAGATCCCCATATCTTTTGCAGATTTTAGTCTTATTAGTTTTTGCAACTTTTGTAACAAGATGATTACAAAAATTTGATGCTCCTATCTAACTCCTATTTTATTCCGTATTATACCCTCTAATCAATGTAGCCTCATAACGAGGAGGAATATTGCTAACAATATTTTATTTGCCCAAGAGCTGGCTCAATCCATTGATAAGGATGCTAAGGGAAACAATCTTATTTTGAAGCTTGATATGATGAAGGCTTTTGACAGGGTATCCTAGAAAGGTCTTTATTTGGTTTTAGAAAGATTAGGATTTAGAGGTCACTTTATCCATCTGGTTAAAAACGTAATTTCTAATTGTTGGTTCTTAGTGCTATTAAATTGCCAATCATATGGATTTTTGCAATCCAAAAGATGGATTCGATAGGGGATCCTCTCTCTCCTTTGTTGTTTATGAGCACATGTGCTATTTTCAATCTCTTTGAATCATTATATGGCCTCGAGTCTTCGTGCAATATTTGTGCTTCTGCCTAAATGTATTCCTATCTCTCACCTAAGTTTTGTCGATGGCACTATTTGTAATTTTCACAATAGCTGCCAAGAGAAATTTAAACTTTGCTTGCTGATTTTTCATGAGACAATGAAGTAGCTTCTTGTTAGCATATTATTGCTTCCAAAAGTTCTTTTATAATCTCTACTAATCCTCATCATTGTACGGTAGCTATAGTTCATAGTAAGCTTGAATTTGTTCGTAAGGTGCTTGCTTCCATTCATATATATCATCTATCCTATATTCAAAGGTCGAAGGAAGAGGTAATATTTTCAGTGGATGGTAGACAAAGTTACAGACCTCACAATGAGTCAGCACACTTGGTATTTGTCCACTGGTGGTGGTCTCGTGCTTCTTAAGTTTGTACTTTTAAGTAATGTATTGCATTTGCTTCACACTATTAATCCACCTTTTCATGCCTTGGAAAAGATTTGCGTTAGCTTCCTCTGGGGTTTTTCAAAGCATGTAGCTCAACATTTAGTGATCTTGGAAATTTATGGCCTTTTCTTTTGCTGAAAATGGCTTAGGCATTTGCAAAAATTCTCTAAAGTTTCAAATAGCTTTGCTATACAACTTTGGTGGCGGGCTAGGGAAAGGGACATATTATGGGTTGTTATCGTTGTGGAGCAAATATAATCATAATTTGGTTCATCCAATTCAGATTTTGGTTAAAGATTGTGGTTCAAACTACAAAAAACATTGACTTTAGTGATGGTAAACTGTAACAGCTAAATACCGTCAAAAATTTGCTAGGGAATTGCAACGAGATTAAGGGCAGCAACAAATGGTTAACCATTCATCACAACGCCATCACTAATTAGCTAAGGCTTTTAACCATTGCTAAATAGTGATGGTCCTCCGACAGTGTTTAGAAAAAAAAAAATCTAAATTCAGCAACAAACTACCATTAATACATAGCTAATTAACGACGGTACAATGATGGTGATCCGTAATTCAAACACCAAATCATGATTTATCAAATAACTGCACTAATCCATATCTAAATAAAGACTAAACCCTAAGCCATCACTAATTCAGTTTTATATTGCAACAAAACCCTAAGCCGTCTCAATTCTGTCGTTGTATAGTGTCCAAACCCTTCTACCATCACTATTAGCACCTGGTTAGCTACGCTATTCATGTAGCCGTAGGTACACACTCGCTATTTTCTACGGTTTAGCTACGGCCTATCAAAAATTTTGATGGAGATAAAATTTTTTCATTTATCCGTAGCTAAGTCATCACTATTTTCTATGCTTTAAATTTTGATATTTTGTTCAAACTTTAAAGTTATTTGATTGCCATTTTTAAGCTCTATAATTACGTATTTTGATATATTTTAAGATGTGCATGTCATTATACAATAATGACATATGAGATATATTTTCCAAAATGTCCGATAATTAATATATGTACATATTTAATTAATCAAGTTATATACTATATTGATATATTAATGGTTATAGTTGTATACGCATATATGGTATGTATGTTATAGATTAGTATTTAAATAATTATGTATGTGTGTGTGTGTGTGTGTGTGTAATTTCTAAAAAATATATAATAGTATCTATATAAAAATATAGATATTTTAAATTTTTTAAATATGTATATATATATTAATGTATATCTACTGAAGTGTTATCTGTAATTAAAATATTATAAATGTCTTGTCATTATAATTCTTCAGCCTTTGTTAAAATATGTAGCAAAGTATACATGATTCTAATATTTTCATTTTTTTTTTTGTTATTATACAACTTAGCTAAAAAAAATAATACTTCAACTTTTGTTAAATTTTAACTAAATTAATATTAACAACTAAATTATAACTTTATTAAATGTGTTAATTTTTTTATTGTAGATTTTTTATTAAAAAGATTAAATTATAAAAAATTAATTATCAATTAACAAATAAAATACACAATTTATTATTTAATTTCTAATTCAGTCTTATAAAAAAATCATACAACCTATGTGAAATTTTGAAAACAGTAAGATCTGGCCTTATTTATTAATCTAAAATTAAATTATAAGTAGTGAGAGGTGTCACCACAAAAAAAAAGGGAAAATATATTTTACCGTCAGTAAGCCCTTGCTATCAGCGAAAGTTTAGCAACGGTATAATTGCCGTCACAAAATCAAGAACACCACTAAGACTTGGTCGTTTTCCATATCTTCTTCTTCCTCAGTGACCATCGATGCGTCTTCTTCTTCCCCTATCCTCTAGCGAGTATTGCCCCCGGCCCCCTCCCCTCATCTCTTGCCGTCCTACTTTCCGCCGTCAGGACTCCTCCCGGTACCCCTTTATTGCCATCCCATCGTTGTCCCACTTTCCAACGGTCTGTGTTCCCCTCCCCCTATCGGTCTAAGCCCTTGTCGTTATTCACTGTCGTTCGGTATACGCTTGGATGCTAATGACTCCCGCTCCTCCCGCCGGTGAATGCCCTTGCCCTACTTCCTACATTTAATGTTGATTGACAAGTACGCTTTCTTCCAAATTATATTTCTACCTTATAATTCAATTGTCAATGCTTTATTAAATTGTACGCTTTCTTCATGTATTACTAGTTGCTACCTCACCTAACATGGTCTGATATTAATTTTAGATTTCATACTACCATATTTGGTTAGTAATTTTGATATGCTTGTTGTTGTTCATCTATCAATTGCATTTCATGTGATACATTTAGAGGAAGGTCATGATTTGAGTCCAAAACACCTTTAATGAAGCATAAACCGCATAAGAACTATCAATTTTAATTGGAGAAAAACAAAGATTCATCACATAAATGTCCAATTGTATGGCTAGAAAACGTGTGTGTTTTTGTGTTTTATATGTCTTTTCTTACCAATTCACCATCAAAGTCATCAAAAATGAACACCCTTTTGACAGAGAGCCTTATATTCTTTGTCTTAGGGTTGATTATATCCTTCTTGCCCATTAGAGCAACACATGGCTAACCTGCGTATAGACCTAAACTCAACCTCACCCTTGAACAAAGAAAAAAATAGACGCATGGATTAGGAATAGTGTGAGCATCAAATCATTTGCCATTTGTAACAAAAGTTATATTAAATTAAAAGTTATTTAACACACTAAAGAGGTTTAAAGATTGAGTATAGTTATAAACATGCTATGGCAATAGCATTCACGTTGGATAAAATAATATACTCAATTGCCACACTACTACTCCCTCTATCCCATTATGCTAACCAAATTGCTATTTTGGGTAGTCCCAAAATGTTTGATGACTTCCATTAAAGGAAAGTTTTAATCTTCCAAAGCTCAATGAAAGATTATAGATACGAAATAATTCATTTGACTGGCCAAGATTGCTCTGAGTGAATTGAGTAAAAGGTTTGGTTCGGTTTAATAGTTTTGTAATGAGAACTTGGAAAAATGATTTTCAACCTTGAAGAGATTGAAGTGAAAATAGGCCAAAAAGCTTCATTTATTAGGACTTTCTTCTGGAAAATCCATCCACTTGCATTCTGCTTTCGTGTATTTGCATAATCCTTGCTAATTGGGGAAAAGCTAGAATTGAGTTCATAGTTACTATTGCCATTAGAGTAGATTTGATAGCCCTCATGATTCCAAAATGTGTGTGTGTGTTGTGAACAATGCTCTATGTTTCAAAAAAAAAGGTATCTATACAATTTTCTATAACTAAAGAAATAAACATACTAATAAATCTCAATTTGAAACGAGAATAGTGAAACATCTTTATCACCTCAGTTGTAAAATGTGAAGATGAAAGAGGTGTCCAAGAATTCATTAAGTGTCTTCATATAGAATTCATAGTATCACCTCACTATTAGGAAGATTTGTTTTACAAAGATACAATTTAGAGGCTAATTATGACTATTTAATCTATGGCTAACCTATTGAGTCCCTAGTGCTTGTAGGAGTGTACTATGCTTCGTGTCTTCCATCACTAACCACTTGTTTACATTACATCAATGTGGCTTAGGTGTACTCTTATTTTCATGCTTCATGGAAGTTATTATTTGTTTAACTTATATGTGTGGATCCCCATGAGTGATGGGTGATTATTCTTTATAAGTGATGGGTGATCATTCCTCGTGGGTAAAGGGTGATTACCCTTAGGTTTATTTTGCTACATGTTTAATTTTTATTAGATTTTGGTTGATTTGAGGTGGCTTAGTGCCTGGAAAATGTCCAGTTTATAATGTACACTTTGCCAAAATTTTAAGATAAATTATTTTGTTTGGTTAATTAACTTAATTTTGTTACCCCATTTTTGAGCAATTAGCGCAGAAATTCTGTTTGGAAAGGAAAGTAATTTGCTTTAAAAATTTGTTATAAACCTTATAAAATTTCAACTTAAATTGATTCCATGATATGTATAGAGTGTGTATGGATGGTTTTATGCATGCTTGAATACTTTGATTAAGTTGCTTGATTATAAGAAGTTTAACTTAGGCAACCCACTAATGTGATTAAGATATACCAAGAAAACTTTAAACTTGTTTAATTGAGTGATTACTTGAAAGTTGTTTAGTTTGATTGACAAATGATTTGCTCGATTATATAACCTAGTGCGTAGATTTTGTGCTATGATGTGCTTTGAAAGAGTAAAATTAGAGATAGTAAGCTCACATAATGCAATAATGAACTTGATGACTTTGGAGTTATGGATAAATTAAAGTACTCTTCATGGAGGTTGAATAAGAAAATAAATTCATGGTTTTATTGGATTTTTGAAGTGATGGGAGTCAAAGACCAAGCACAAGGCAATTAACCTGGAGTTATTGAATTTCTTTTGCTAAGGACTGATGTAAGTCCTTGCATCCTTATGAAAATTTCTTTTATACAAATGATTCTAGGAATTATAAATCCTTGCATCTCACTAAATTTATTTCGTGTATGAAATATATCTTTACTCAAATTCATAGAAAATGTCATGTGCAAAATATTTTGAGACTATGTACATTTTACACATTACGAAATGATTCATTATCATGATATACATATTATGAATTGTTTTATGATCACGATATTTTGGATATTGCCTATGCAATGAATTATGATCATAATATTTTGGAAATGCCTAGATATGAGTTTTTATATCTTCATGGAAGCTATTATATGTTTAACTTATATGAATAGTTCCCTGTGAGTGGTGGGTGATCATTCCTCTTGGCTAATAGGTGATTACCCTTAGGTTAGTTTTGTTGATTTTTTTTTTATAATTTTTATTAGATTTTGGTTGATTTGAGGTAGCTTAGTGACTGGAAAACGTCCAGTTTATAGGGAAAACTCTGTCAAAATTTTCATGAGTTAGACTTGATACTACAGATAATTAGATTACATCACTTTATTTTATCCAGCAGATTTTGTTGAACAACCATCCTCTTAATGCAAAGAACAACAAGACAAAGATCATAAACTTTGACCTCATCTACTTGGAATTTTTGTGTTATTTATATTTGTAATCTTGTGTGAATTAATTATTAAAACTGATCTAAGATGGAGTAGATCTCACACAGTTTGTTCTTTTGTTCTATGTTACATAGAACAAGAAATGGCTTCTGGAGGATAGTCATCTGGTCTAATAGGACACGATTGAGCTGAGTCAGATGGTGAGTGCACACCTTCTCTGAGCCAGGCTGTGCAACTTCCAGCACCACATGCCCATGTGGATCCGCCACAGTAGAATGGATAGTTTTCTCCAATAGTGCAACACCCCACTACCTAGGCCCAAACAGGGCCGGGGATGTCACCCCGTCCAAAGGATAAGGGGTCTTTATAACTAGGTTACACAAACAAAAGTAAAACAATACTTCAAAATGAAAACTTATTACAAACAAAAAATTCAAGACAAATCCGAAATAAAAATTGTTCACTCTCAACTCCCAAAGCATTACATAAAATAGATAACAGAATATCTTCAAAGCAAGCAACAACTAGCTACTCATCCTCACAACAGGATCGACCTGAAATCATGGTAAAAATGGTGATGAGATAAAAATCTCAGTAAGTCCGTGTGTGCTTTGAGTGTTCAGTGAAAGCGTTTGTGAATGCAAAGTGTAAGAACTTTATAAAGAAAAATACTGGCAAGCAATAAACAATGTTCAAAATCAAGAGTGGCGTTTTGGCTTTTCCATCCATACATGTACAATAATATCAACCACTCAAAAGAGTGGTCATGGGTTACCACACGTTGGGCCCCATAACCATACAACGGTCAGAATGCCACACTTTGTGTAGACTGACAAAAGGTAGGCAATCGGCCTATCGGGTAAGATACTCCTCATTCTCTACACCTAAACAAAATCAGTTGTCCACTCTGGCAACACACAGTCCACATAACTGAAACTTACCAGATCGGATCGGCATGACTAAGTAGTACTAGCATTTCTCTAAGTTGAGTTCATCTTCTGGAGGTGGCCTCCTGCCAGAAGACTCACTCTTACTCTTCAAAACTAGTACTAATAGCCTACCCCTATTAATTACTCAACGTAGTTCAGCCCACTTGGGAGAAAACTGATAAAACATAACTTTACTTGAAAATGGCAATCAAGGATTTCCAAGGTCTTTGTCAAAATTAGTTTTAGAAATAGTTTAGTGTTTGAATAAAACTGCTTGTTGTTTTTCAAATAATTGGTTTGACTGAAATAAGAAAGGAAACAGTCCATAATTGACTTTACTAAATCAGTGTTCACAAACTTCGTGTTTAGCTTGCCATAACAACTTTTGCAATAAACAGGTTTTATGCAGGAGCTTACCTGATCCTTTGCCCGAGATAAAATAAAGATCTCCAAAAGCTAACCTAACCCCGCCTGGGGTAAACATAAGCCATAATTAAACTCAAGCCAAAATTTGCTTTCACAAATAATCCTAATTCAACTTACCACAATCATACTCTAGTGTCCCAAGCTTTAAGGCTAGATAATAAATAAAGGGTTTATAAAATAAATCTAGTTCGATATTAAAATAACTAGGATTTGTGAAATAGTTACTAGTAAGTTGTAGGTTTCAATCTTGCTATAAATAAATTAGGGTTTATTTGATGAAGGGTCCTAGGCCCTAGATAATATTATTTAAAATAATGATTTATAATAACTAATGGTTAGAAAATAATTGGTAAATAAAATTAGTTGTAAGTAAATTTTAATACAATTGATTAAAAGATAATAAATAAAAGTTATTATTATTTATGAACATAAGACTTACAAAATTAATATTTTCCCTATTATGATTACTTATATAAAAGGCTTTATTTGATATTATTATTATTATATAATATCTATATATTTTATTTCTTTAACAAAAGCTATCATTTATTTGACTAAAATATCATTATTTTATATAATAGTCCAAATCTACATTTTCCTAAGGTTTTCAAAATCACTAGAAGAAATTATAGTATTAATCATTTTATTGATGAAATAAAATTGGCTAACTCAATTAGCTTAGGGACAACAAGGTCATGATCATAATTCCTATTGCTAACCATAATCATGAGCATACAGTCTACACAAATCAACAAAACATCCAAATCATGAATAAAAACATAGATCTAAATCTACCAACACATGATCCAAACTCCACTAACATAATCATATTCATAGCCTTAACATGAATACATGAACACAAACCATGTTCACCAAAAGTGACATAATCTCTAACATGCTTGATCATTCATACTACTCATGACATGAATCATCTCATGCATCAACCCCATCTCTATCATACAAACACATTCATTCTCATGCTTCAATCCCAACTCCATCACAAAACACATGATCAATCTCCAAATATATTCCATCCTCATCCAACTACATCCAAGAGACATGAATCTAGAATTTAAAGAGAAGATTGAAGAGGCTTACTTGAATGATGACTACCTTGAAGACGTTTCAAGAGAATCCTCTCACTAGTAAAGCTTGATCCGTCTAAGGAGAAGAAGAAAAATGGCCATAGATGGAGTAACCATTCGTCCGAAGAGAGAGAGAGAGAGTCTATTAGTGTGTGTGTGTGTGTGTGTGTGTGTGTGTGTGTGTGTGTGTGTGTGTGTGTGTGTGTGTATATTCATTAAGAGTTGAAGATGAATGAAGATGGAGATGATCTTCATGCTTACCTTGAAGGTGTTCTTGAGCCTTCAAGAAAATTCTGGTTTTTTATCCAAAAGTGAGACTTTGATTTCAGTGTTTGATGTTAAAAATTGCAGGAATGGATTCAAGAGAATGAGTAGGTATAATCTGGAGTTTTTGGAGAAGATTGAAGTGGTTTTGAGTTGCCTTAGGCGTGAGAATGGTAGTAGGTGTTCTTGGAGGTTTGGAGAAAATGGAAAGAATGGATGAAGCTGGCCGAAATTCTATTGGGAAAGAGTGGCCGACTGGTTTGGAGATTTTTGGTAATTGGATTTTTAGATTTGGGAGGAAATGGAAAGCTAGTTGTTTGAAATTCAAAAAGAATAATTTAGGGAATATTTTGTGGTAGCAAATATGGTAAGAAGATCTTTGTTGTTGGTGGTCTTTTGGAAGCTTCAATGGCCGATTGAATTGCTAGAATTTCTGCTGAGATGAATACTGTTCGAATGTGCTTAAGGGTGGCCGAAATATGGTGTACAATGGTGAAGGAATTTTCTGGTTAGTTGAGGGTTAATCTATGGAATTTTGCTAGAATTTTGGACTCCAATTGATGGCTTGATTGGAGTGATTGATAGAGAGATTTTAGGAGCAGCCATGGAGATCTTTTTATGTAGAACACTTGTGAGAACCCAGTCAAAACCAACCTTAGGGTAAGGGGGTTGGGATGCATATCATAATGTATTGCATGGTTAAATATATTTTTAAATGATTTTCTATACTTTGGATTTGAGTTATATTGTCTTGGAGGCTTGTTAGTGAGTATTGAGTGAGAAGGGCAAAATGGTAATTTCTGCTTGAGGTGAAAATAGGAAGATAGCTTGAGGATTGAATAGAAAATATTTTTTTGAGGGAGAATAAGAATAAGAGTTGTTGTGTTGTAATAGTTAGAGCTTTGGAAATTAATTCTTGAGGTCTTGGGTTCAAATTCCATCATAGGAGCTTTAGCTTGGTTAAATTTTGTTTTTGTGTGGGAAGTAATAATTTTGGCTTTATGTGCTTGGCGTAGGGTAGTGATGTTGTCCTAAGAGATTCATGTTAGGAGTATCTTCATTCTATTCCTTTGCCCTACTCGAATTTCCTAAGAGGAATTCATTTTTCCTTGATCTTTGATTTTCCTTATTTCTCAACTCTTTAGTTTGATCAAGTTGTTCTAGACATTTTCTTTCCAAAAATTTCAGTAAAGAGCTGTAGCTTTGTAGGATCAAAATGTCTTAGTAAAAGACTTCTTATGGTCTGAAAATGTGGAAGAGTTGTAGGAGATTCCAAAAGGATAAAACCCTCTAGTGAACTTGCTAAAAATTCACTCTAGCTAGGTTCATCTTCCTTCTTGGAATGAACTGAAATTTTCCAGCTTATTGTGCCTTCAAGGTGTCAAGATTCTTAGCTAACATTCCCTCCCAAATGCTGCCAGAAAATGGTTTTTTGGATCAGCTTACAACCTGAATTTCTTGGCCATTTTCGGACTGCCCAAAGATGGAGCGAAACCAGGAAAAATTCCTGTACAAATCGCAACTTTGAGAGTCCAAAACCAAGCTGTTTTCTTCCAGATTTTGTTCAACACCTTAGCCATGTTTTTCCTCCATGAAGAAGGCTAGAAACCAGCCTTGAAAGCTCCTGAAATTCACCTTCAAACTCTCTGCAAGTTGGCTGAAAAATGGCAGCCGAAAAACTGTCCAGAAATTTCAGCTCAGCGAAAATTCTGTGCAGTCCACTGTCCAGCTTTGTTTCCTAATTCTCTTCCAGCTGAAACACCATCCTTGTTCTGTATAAACTTCCCTTAAACCTCCAGTAATTGAGCTCCATTTTTCCCCTTAAGCTTCTACACGCAATTCAGACATGGCTGCCCGAAAATCTCTCCAACAAATCCCTGCAATCATGCTTGATTGATTACCAAATTTCCAGCCACCATAGTTTAGCAACCTTCCATAATATATCCCTCAAATAACCAAAATTTTTCTCCACCATTACGCACCTTGTTTTTGACCACCATAAGCTACCTTGAACCAGCTTTTATCCCACCGAAATTCTGCTCAAAACAGTCGGCCATGGCAGACTTCCAAAGCTCTCCAATAATCAAGATGTTCTAGGATATTTAGTTTCCAAATTTGCTTCCTAAAAATATTCTTCAAGGATTTTAACAACTAGCCTTTCCTTTTCCCTTCCAAATCAGAGAACCATCTTCCTAAACCCTACAGAAAATTTGGCAGCCCTAGTTCTCACAGAATTTTGGCAGCTGCAAATCAAATTCTCTCAAATTCCTTCAACCTTCAAGAACACACACAATACACCAAGAACACCTACTTCTTCCTTTCACCTAATACCCCTCCAAACCACTTCAAACCTTCTCTAAAATCTCCAGATTCAACCTACTCACTACCGTGAGTCCACCAACACCATTCTTAACATCAAACTCCACAAACCAACTCGCTAGTTCGGATCAAAACCAGAAAATTCTGTGAAGGTTCAAGAACACCTTCAAGGTAGGTTTGTTCTAACAACTTCATCTTCTCCAATTTTGATCTCTAGTGAAAATATATATGACTAAACATGCTAATGCTCACTCAATCACTCACCACACACACACTCTCTCTCTCTCTCTCTCTCTCTCTCTCTCTCTCTCTCTCTCTCTCTCTCTCTCTCTCTCTCTCTCTCGGCCGGATGACTTCTTCTTCCATGGCCATGCTCCCTCCACCTTCCTTGGACGATTTTAGGCATCTAGGAGTTGGGATCCATTCTAAACTCCTTCAAGGTATTCATCAACCAAGTAAGTCCCTTCAATCTTTCTTTTAAACTCTAGATTCATGTCTCTAGGATAATGATAGAAGGTGGATTGTAATAGGATTTGAGTATTTATTGTTGAGATTGAAGCATGAATACATGTATGATTGTGAAGGAGATGGGATTTATGCATGGAAGGATTATCCTAGTTGATTGTATAATGATTTGAGGTTTGATACATGTTACCATGTCATAGGTAGTATTTATGGTGAAGTATGCTAGAGATTATATCACCTTTGGTGAATATGATTTATATTCATGTTGGATTATTGAAGCCATGATCATATTTATGCTAGTAGAGGTTAGATCATGTCTTGATAAATTTAGATTTATACTTGTATGCATGATTTGGATGATTTGATGAATTGAAGGATTGTATATGGTCATGATTGTGAATAGCCATGGAAATATGATCATGACCTAGTTGTCCCGAAGCTAAATTTTATTTCTTCAAATAAAATGTTTAATATTATGATTTTTGGTTAGTAATTTCGAAAAAACCCTAGGAAGGGTAGACTTGGAATATTATATATATATTAAGGATATTTTAGTCAAATAAATAATAGCTCTTACTAAAAATAAAATATATAGATATTATATAAAGTAATGAAATAACTAAAGCCTTTTATGGAAATAATCATGATTAGTAAAATACTTATTATTGTAAATTTAATTATTATCTTTTAATCAAAGCCTATTAAAACTTATTTATTATTTTTTTTAAAGCAAGACTCATTAAAATTCATTTTTCAACTAACTTTGGTTATCAATTAGTTTCTAACAACTAAATTATTAATAAATCATTATTTTTCCTAAAAACCACCTAAGACTCTTCACCAAATAAACTCTAAACTTTCTTAGCAATGTTTAAACCTTAAACTTATTAGTACTTATTTCCCAGAACAGTAATTATTTTAAATATCAAATTACCCTTAGCTTACAAACCTATTTACTTGTTGTTTGGCCTTAAAGCTTGGGATACTAGGATCATGATAGTAGTGAGTGGAGTTAATTTAAAATTGAGGAAGTGGATTGTGGATTGAGATTGATTGTGGTTTGTTTTTGCCATGCGAGGTTAGGTCAGCTGTTGGAGACCTATTGTTGTGAGCGAGGATCAGGTAAGCTCCTGCATAAAACCTGATTGATGAAAAGTGTTAAATTATGGCAAGCCAGATGTAGAGTGCATGGGCACTCATTTTTGTAAAGGCAATTGAGGGTTGTCTCCTGTTTATTTCCTATAAATGATTCATTTGAAAATTAATAGGCAGATTTACTCAAATTCAAAACTCTTTCTAAAACTGGTTTTAACAAAGATTTTGGAAACCCTTAATTGCCATGTTCAAGTGGAACTGTGTTTTGTTCATTTTTCCCAAGTGGGATACGTTACGTTGAGTACTCAATAAGGGTGGACTGCTAGGGCTAGTCTTTGAAGGGTTATGGTAAGTCTCTCAGTAGGTGACCACCTCTGTGGGGTGAGTCCTTCCCAGATAAGATGTCAGTCCAGTAGGTCGTGTTGGTCTGAGCTAGCAGTTTGTTTTATTTCAGTCAAGTGACTGTGATTTGCCGGAATGGACACCCGGTTGTTGTTGGGTATAGAGAATGAGGAGTATCTTACCCGGTAGGCTGATCACCTACCTGTTGTCAGTTTACACAAAGTGTCGGCATTCTGACCGGTTATGGGGCCCAACGTGTGGTAACCCATAATCATTTATTTCGAGTGATTGAATTTATTGATTATGTATGCTTGGAAAAGCCAAAACACCACTCTTGCTTTTGCTTAATGTTTATTGCTTGCTAGCAATTCTTTTGTAAAGATTTCATACTTTACATCCACGAACTGATTTCACTGAACACCCAAAGCACACACGGACTTACTGAGATTTTTGTCTCATCACCGTTTTACCATGATTTCAGGTCGATCCTACTGTGGGGATGAGTAGCTAGATTATGCCTGTTTTGGAAGATTTTCTGATGATTTATTTTTGTGTAATGTTTTGGGGAGATGAGAGTGGATGAATTTTTATTACGGATTTGTTTTTGGTATTTTGGGATTTACTCTTGGATTGATATTTATTTTGGGATGTAATAAATTTTAAGTTCAAGTATCATTTATATTCCGCTATTTCATTTGTGTGACCTAGTTATAAAGACCCCTTGTCCTTTGGACGGGGCGACATCCCCGGCCTTGGCAGGCCTAGCTAGCGGGGTGTTACAACACTGGTGGGGATGATGAAGTTCAGTTCATGGCTATTCAAGGTGGGTTTTACAATAAAAATGGGATGAGTTTTGGACAAGGGTGAAGGAGGAACAAAACTGGAAATTCTGATTAACCTTTCGCAAGGCTTACTTAAATTTCTGGGCAGATTTTTCTACCATGCTTCAGCCAACTTGCAGAAGCTTTGAAGGGGTTTTGGGGAATCTATGAAAGTTGGTTTCTAGCCTTCTTTATGGAGGAAGAACAAGGTTAAATTACTGGTTGGAAAGCTGGAAGAAAAAGCTTGGTTTTTGGCTCACCAAGCTGTGAAAACTGTCGAGGAATTTTCTTGGTTTGCACAACTTTTGTGCAGCTCAGTTTTAGCTGGAATTTTCAGTCTTCAAGCTGAGTGAATTGGTTATTTTTCTGGCAGTATTTGGAAGGGAAAGATGGCTGAAATTTTCAACAATTAGACTAATCAAAGAGCTGGAAAATTTTTTAGATTACTACATGAAGAAGATGAACACACATAGGTTGGAGTTTGAAGGTTCAACCATGGAGATTAATTCTCTTGGGAACCTTCCATAACTCCTCCCCATTTTCAGCCAATAAGATACCTCATATAGGACATTTTCGAAACCTCAATATCACAGAACTTTGCTGGAATTTTCTGGAAATAAAATTGGCTTAGATGAATTGAACAACCTAATTGATTAAGAAGTAGGGAAAGCTAAAGATCAAGAATGTATGAATCCCTTAGAAATTTTTGTAGGGCACAAGAGTGGAATTAGGACATTCCCTTCATGTCTCCTTTAGGACAACACTCCTACTCTTCCCTAAGGTATGCAAGGGCTGAAATATAGCCTACCTAACAAAAATAAAATTTAATCATGCTAAAATTCAAATGATGGAATTCGAACTCAAGACCTCAAGTATAAATTCCAAAACTCCATCCACTAAACCACAACAACTCTTGTTCTTATTTTCTCTCCCAAATATTTTTCCTATTTAATTCTCAAGCTATTTCCCTATTTCCACCTCAAGCAAAATTACCATTTTGCCCTTCTTACTCACTAAGCACAATTAAGCCATCTAGACAACAAATCACATATCCAAAGCACATAAAATCATATAAAAATATATTTATGCATGCAAGAAAATATGATATGCATCCCAACCCCTTACTCTAAGGTTGGTTTTAGTTGGGGTTTCACAAATGGGGCCTTCATCTAAGTCGTCTAATATGCCAGCTTCACAGGATATTGAGAGTAAGCCTTTCATAGTTCCTTGTAGCGACTAGTAAGTATTAAATATTGGTTTTCTAATTTTCTCACATCCACTTATAACAATCATATAGATAAATTATCTTATTCCTCATTTTGTTTTGCTTTAACTCATTTCACAAAATCATTTCCAAATTTTCTTTGTTTTTGAAAAAGGTTCACTGGTGCTAGATATTGTGTCTTATTGCTTACCAACACATTCTAGCAGCACTTCAAGGGTGCATACCCTACATGCGCACATGTCCCATCAAATGTTAAGGACATGTGGTTCTAGGAGTAGGAGGTAAGATACAACTTTTGGTTAAAAGCTGCAAGTATTATTTCATTGTTTGGCACTTGTCTTGTGGTAGTTCTTACAACTCATATACCCTTTTTTGTGATGTTTATATTCTAAAGAAAATTGTAGTTTAGTCCATGTAAACTGTGCTTGTAGTTATGAGTGAAGACATTTGTTATATACCGACAAACATTATTAATGCATGCATCAATATATTTGTTCTTTATTTGCCTGGATTTCTATTTCATCAAAAATATTTGCATCATCATAAGCGTTCTACTATATCTAACTTCTAAAGTGTAATTATATTCTAATTACAAGTTTTAAATATGCTATTCAAAAATATTTTTACTGGAAAGATGAGGATGGTGCACGAATCTGGCTCAATTGGGAGAAAAAGTTGAGAGCCAAATTTTCGGATACCTTCTGCAAGGCTCGTGTGAGTGGCAATCGTCCTTCATAGGGGGAACCTAGTGATTTGATTGAGATGACTCGATATTGGGGGACAGAGGATTATCAGCGAGAGTAGGTCTCATGGTGGTACTACTCACACGGGAGGATTGGGGCCTTTTACTGAGCACAAGGACCATCTGGTAATTTACTTTATTATTTTAATATAATTTTCTTACCACTTTACATAATTTATCCTAGCTTCATCACTAATTTAAATATTATTGCAACAAAGAAAGCGGGGGAGTTGCTTTACTTACATGGACATGTTTAAGAGTTTACACACGTTCTAGAAGGGGCCTAAGCAAGAAGAGTTCATCAACGAGCGGTCTCACAAGGCTGTGGTAAGAATTACTTATTACATTCAATACTTATCATTACTTTAATTTTTGTCAGGTAATCTATGTAACGATTGTCATTATTTTCCCATTTCAGGAGGATGTGGAGCAATTACGATAGAGTTACTCATAGGGTTCTTCCAGCAGCTCTGTTACCTCATCTGTCATTCCTAATGAGAAAGCCATGTTATTTCAAGCATCAGATGGCTTTAATAGGGGTCTGATTTTCAGTATGGTGTCAGAGGCAGCACGCATACATCAGCGGTTGCATCAAAGTTAGCTGCCCTAATGCTCTTCCACTACAGCTTATATCGATGACTTTGATAGGAGAATAGATGCGAAGGTCCAAGATGTTGAGCTACGGATGCGGCCATGATACAAGAGACAAATAGAGACATCCAAGAAGCGTGATGTCTACATGACTGGGTTGCTAACAGTGATGGCCGAGAAGCTGGGATTTCCCACACCACTGCCCCTTCTTATTGTTGATAAGAGAGCTGATGATAGTGACGGTGATGGTGATGGTGAGGATGAGGACTTCACTATATCGCCCCCAAATGATCACCCACCATCCCATGGTGGCGGCAGTTGTCCTACTCCTCCACCCCTTACGAGAGCTACTCTTACTCCACTCGCTGCGTGACTTTTTAGTTTTTTATGTTCATTGGACAATTTTATACTAATTCTTATTGTAACTATGTTTATTGGACAATTTTATTTTCATTTCATTGTACATTTGGTGTTGGTTAATACGCAATTTATATATTGTAAATTCTATTTTGGTTTTGTGTACTGTTTGTTTATTATTTTGATAGATAGGTATAATATAGGAAAATGTTACAGGGAATAGAGATTAGTGATAATAAATTTGTTGCAGAAGTTCTAAAATAGCTATGGCTTGGGGACAATGAATAGCCATCGCTAAAAACTTGCAAATTAATGAGGCTATTGTGATGACCTATTAAACTAATTAGATTCCAAATTTTACAGCCGTTGCTATTAGCTACATAATAGTGATAGCAAATTTAAAGTGACCAAACTTCAAAATTTTCGAGCTGTTGCTATGTTGTAGCAATTAGCTATGTAATCACGACGATAACGTATGCACTAAACGAAATTCAAATGTTAAAAGTCGTCGCTACACTGTAGGAAATAGGTACGTACTAGTGACGGCTATCTTAAAATAATGAGAATTAAAACTTTTATTGCTGTCGCTTTTCCATAGCCGTTAGCTATGTAATAGCGATGGTCGTACATACACTACCATCGCAAAACTATAGCCATATCACCAAAACTGTAGCCATTAGTGATGGCTGTTGAGTGCTCTTGCAATTTTTCTACAACGACCAATTATTTAGCGACGGTTCATTGCCGTCGCAATTCCGTCGCCGTGTATTTTAGCAACAGCGTAGCAACGGTAAAAGTCGTCGCTAAAATGCTCCTTTTCCTGTAGTGTCATTTACATGGAAGCGGATGGTAAAAATGAAGCACTATAAGAAAAATGCAAATTAGCAACTGCCAAATCTGTCGTTACACCATTGCTAATCCTGATTAGCAACGGCACGCGACCTAGCAAATATGGCCCTCACTAATAGCAACAGAGGACTTAGTTGTCGCTAATAGCGATGGTTGTGCGACAGGGAATGGCTTGGAGATCAAAAATCAACAAGCTTTTAGTGATGGCTGTTTTATTTAATGGCATTGTAATTAAGTTTATAATTGTATCGTACCATTTTGCAAAGGCATAGTGATGGCTTTTTAGCATTGAATTAGCGATGGTAACCAAAATTTAATTTTTTAAAAAAATTTAATTAGTTGACTCGAAACTAACCCAACCAAGCCGGCCCGATCCACCAGACCCGAACGCCCCATCGCTCTTCCCTCACTAATAAACAAGATATTGGGCTTGAACTCATGTCCTTGATGTGGTGGAGCAAGTGCTCCTCCACTAGGCCAAGTTTGTTCTTGTGATTATTTTCAACTTATATTAATTATATAGTATATTTTTATTATGTTAAATATTAATAAATTATTTTAATTAAGAAAAAGAATAACGTAAAAACTTATTATAGATCTAATTATTATATTTTATATTATGTTAAATATTAATAAATTCTTTTAAATAATAAATTAATATATTATAATATATTTTACATTGTACGAGTATTATAGATCTAATTATCATATTTTTTTAATTTATTATATTTACTATATATAATAATTTACACTTTATATATTATACTTAATAATATATCATATTTATATTATATATATATATATATATATATATATATACACACACACACATATAAATATATTCCAGTTAATAAATTTTTCTGAGTATAATACTAATAAATTAAATAAAGTAAAACTCATATCCAAACTTCAAATACTAGTATAGTATGTATCTATACTTGACATAATTACTTTAGATACTTATTATATACTAATATATATGGTATATATATTTATATATTAGTATATACTAGTGTACATTAGTGTTAATGTATATGAGTGATATATATGTGTGTGTGTGTGTGTGTATGTGTACATATATATATATATATATATATATATACATATATATATGTACATATATATATACATACATATATATATGTATGTATGTATATTTATATATATGATAATGTATATATCAATCTAATATTATAAAAAATATATCCTATTACTATACACATATAATATATCCAATAGTGTATATTTGGAATGTATATGATATAAAAATCATATACTATTACTATACACATATCCACATATATATGAAATCAAACTCTAAGACTTTTTATAAAAAAAAAAAAAAAATCAGTTCCACATAGATAAGTTCATGATGAATTTTAAATATATTTGTCGATATATACTTTATGAAAAAATCATTAAATGAGAAAATATCAAAATAAGGTTATTTATGGAAATTAGAAAAATACATTATTTCTATGGCTTAGGGTACCGTAGCTAAGCTATCACAGATTAGGGATGGATTTGCGAGGGATTAGGGTATAGTAGCTAACTAGTGACGGCAAATGGCTATGACTTATGGTACTATCGCTAGATCATCGCAGATTAGCTACAGCTTAGCGAGAACTCATTAAAAATCCCCAAAAATATTTTTCATTGATGACTAATTACAAAATATCATAGATTAGCTATAGCTTATCATTAATGAATAATTACAAAATATCATCGCTAAGCTGTCGCAATTTTGATACGGCCTAGCGATGACTACATGAAAAATTTTTTAAAAATAATTTTATTTTCTAATTTGTGTTCCCGTCACAGTGTCATCGCTAATTTGCGATAATGTTTTTGCCATCGCAAATTAGAGAGGTCGTTGTGACGACTAGTCAACCATTTGTCGCAATTTTGTTCCTGTCACAATGTTGTTGCAAATTAGCGACGGCAAAAATGCCATCGCAAATGGCCATCGCTAATATTGATTTTTCTTCTAGTATACAAAAGCAAGATGATTATGTACTTTAGAAAGGATTTCTTTTCCTTCGCTTCAAATCAAATTGTAATTTTCCTCAAATAGTTGTACTGACTCTTTATTCATTAATAAAATTTCCACCCTCAGGTGTTGATTAAAAAAAGGTTTAAACACCATTTTTGAAAAGCATTGTTAAGCATGAAAAATCATATTTTGATGTCCGTTTAACTTAGGTTTTCTGAATTCTTTTGTGTGATTATGTGTGGTTTTTACTCATTTTGTATTCTTTTTTGTTTATAGGTTACTTTGGTGAAAATAAGTAAAACAAGGGATTTTATAAGGATTATGTACATAAAGCTGATTGCCAGATGATTTGAATAGCTTTAGGAAGTGGTTCGGCAAGTTTTAGAAAATACGACAGTGCCTAGCACGGTATGATGTACAATGATGCACATCAAATAGTGCAAAATAGAGTGAAAGCAGAGTTTTCCCAAAATTATCCACAGTAGGTGGCACGACCATACCACAAATTGTACTAAACCATGGAAATGTACAGCTCTCAAATTTTGTGCACGGCTGTGCTGCATGACATTATAATAAAACTCGACATTAGCAATGGCTAATGTCGTCGTTACATGTAAATAGCGATGGCATGGCAATGGAAAAAGCTGTAGCTAAAGACGTAGTCACTAAATGAAAATTTTGAGATGAAATAATTCACCCGTTGCTAATAGCGTTGGTTTAGCAAGGGAAAATAGTTGAGTCAACAAACTCGTAGTGGTGAAATTTGCTTCGGTGAAGCGACAGAATAACAATGACTATATTATTTTCTACATATATGGAATTTTAAGAAATTAATTCAAACCATAGCTAAACCATATCAAATTTAGTAAGGGATTAGCGACGGTATATAAACCCTAGCTATATATGCGATAGGTTAGCGATGACAATGTGAACTTATTTTAAGAATATAATATAATTACCATAAAAAAAACCGTAGTTATATTAGCGAGGGATTAGCATTGCTATCTAATTTTATGTTTTTAATTTTGGAAATAATTTCCCCATTGTCGCAACTCTATAGCTAAACTAGCAAGGGATTAGTGAAGGCATGTTTTAATTTATGAAAATAATTTCTTGCTGTCGCAAATCCGTAGCTAAATTAGGAGTAGATTAGAAATAGATTAACCTACACTATCACTAAACCCTAGGGAGTTGCTATGGATTTGTGATGGTCCGTAGCTATTTTATTTTATTTTAAACTAACGAGACCTATTTTGTAATTATTTCAAACCCCCTGTACCATATTATACATTGAAATAGTATATGATAGGAATTTGTCCACGCAACAAGGCACATTTAAAGAAGGGGGATAAAAAGTCAAGACTTGCATCAAATCTCCATGGGAACCTTCAATATTCAAGAAGTTTTAAGGGGATTTTCAAGCCATCCAAGAATTCAAGCCAGTAGCTAAAAGGTTTGTCAAGAGATGGGTAGTAAAGGGAGATGTAAATGGGATGCTAAAAGAATAAAAATCCTTGTAGAGAATGAAACCAACATTGAAATAAGGTCCAAAAAAGTAATAAGAAGAGCTCAAAATGACCAACACTTCATTTGGAAGATCAAGGGAATGCATGGAAAAGGAATGGAATGAATGGAGGTCAAATGAGCAGGGATTTGAGTGCAACAAAACAAGAGAGGCTGTCCAGAGCCGACCCGGTGCCAGCCCAAAACGATCGACCCAGCGCTAGCCTAAATCTAGCACAGTTCTGTCACTTGGAAAGAACTACTCCTATTCGGGCTAGTTCCGAACCTTTTCAAAATTTCTTGTTTTCAGCATTTTGAATTATAATTTCAGTTCCACGACTTTTATTTTGTTTTAACCTATTTTAAGACATGTAATGGGCCTCAAAACATGTATTAAGGCAATTTAATAGTTAGGATTAGTTGCTAAGTTGTTTAGGTCAAGGCAACTATAAATATGCTGTTATAGCTTTGTAAAAATAACTTTTGGAGACATACAAAATTTTTGAGAGCTCAAGAACTTTTTGAGAGATTTGGAGAGAATGATCCTCTTGGGTGATTCCTAAAAACATCAAGACTAAATCAAAAGATTTAGTCCCATCTTTGATATTGTCTCTAAATCTTAATGGATAATCTCAACTTCATTTCTATTCTTATGTGCTACGTTACCTAGTGTATTTGATAGGATTGAGTTAGGTGCCATCAAATTCCTATCCTTAGTGTTCTAATTTCTAATTAGATTAGGGTGTTAAGGTGTCTTTGAAGTAGGATAGATTCACATTATCACAAGAGTATTAATTTCTTTACATTTTGGTGTTCTTGTGTATGAGTTTGTTAAGGTTCTTGTTCTTAAGCTTAATCCATATTTTTGGAGCTTCCCAGGATAATATCAAGTGGTATCAGAGGTTGCATTGTGTTGATTCTAATCAACTAACTTTCTTTAGGCTAAGGTACAATTTTCTTCAAAATCTATTGATTTTTATATTTTCGTTACTTTTTCTCTTGATATTTTTGGATGTCAAAAACTTGAAATTGTGCCATGAAAATGTTGTGAATTTGACCATGTAGGGTATATTGATGTATGAAGAGTCATTTAGTGTAAATATTTGTTGATTTGAGACCAAAACTAAGCTGAAATTTGTTATATTAAATTGAGCTACGAAAATGCACACAATGTGTTTGATATATTATTTTGATGAATTGTGATTGCTTATACTTAACTACCAAAGCTTCCATTCATGAAGTATAATGACTAATTTGATTAATAGAATGCATTTGTGAAGTTAATTGGTGTTCTTGGTTATGTTAGATGTTGCATTTATCTCAAGTTTGGAAAAACATTTGCACATCTTGAACTCCTACTACTATTTCTTGAATTTGCTTAGGTCATCATTTCCTTAAGTGATTGTTAAATTGCTAAATTGTGTTCTAGAGGTTGTGATAGTACCACCTAGTTTAACAACTCTTGAAATCGATGCATTGTCCTTGTTGCACACTAAGTGTTTAATAAATTGCCTTTAAGACATATTTCTTTCTTATCCCTTGGAATTTAGTTGATTAGTAGAACTAAATCCTTTGAAATAGGAAAGAGTTAGGAATAACTTGAGCGTGGAATTAAGAAATTGAAAAAGGTAATAGGATAAGCACACTGTGATAAAAGCCAAGAAGAGTGCAAACACGAGTGGAGAGTGACCACTAAAAAAAAAAAATTTTGAGTGTAATCACTGAGGGAGTGAAGTGAGAAATTTTTCTTGTGTTTTCTACTTGCATTTTGCTGTTTTCTCTTGAAAGAACTTCACAATGGCTTGTTGGATTGAAAGTGAAGCGTATGACTATGATGATGAGTCTTGTTATAGTGAGAGTAGTTATGGGGAATATAATGAACATGAGGAAGAATATGAGGAGAATGACTATGAGAGCATAGAATATTTGGATGAACATGATGAGGGGCCAAGTACAAGTGGAACGGAGTATGATGACTATGAAGGAGACCTTGGGGAAAGCGCTCAGGAATGTGAGAACTTGAGTCCTATGGAAGATTGGAGTAGGGGTGTGAAAACAATGGAAAATCTTATTGGAGTGTGGAAGGAGATGGTATTTTCGAGGAACAAAATTGAGAATATAAAGAAGAACATAGGAGTGAGGAATATTGGTATGAGGAAGTTTTTGTGAGAGGAGCACAAAAAACAACAAAGTATGGGGAGCTAAAGAACTTAAGGGAGTGTAAGTGCAAAATGTGTGGGAGTTTTGAACACATTTCCTATAATTGTCCAAAAAGAGTTAAACAACGAAGGAGGAATAGTGTGCATAAGACATTGGAAAAAGGGCTGCAAGATAGGAAAAGCTATGAAGAAAGATGACTATGAGAGCATAGGATATTTGGATAAACATGTTGCGGGGCCAAGTACAAGTGGAATGAAATATGATAACTATGAAGGAGACCTAGGGGAAAGCACTCAGGAATGTAAGAACTTGAGTCTCATGAAAGATTGGAGTAGGGGTGTGAAAATAATGGAGAATCTTATTCGAGTGTGGAAGGATATGGTATTTTTGAGGAACAAAATTGAGAATATGAAGAGGAACATGGGAGTGAGGAATATTGGAATGAGGAAGTCTATGTGGGAGGAGCACAAAAAACAACAAAATTATGGGAGCCAAAGAACTTAAGGGAGCGTGAGTGCAAAATGTGTGGGAGTTTTGAGCACATTTCCTTTGATTGTCCAAAAAAAGTAAAACAAAGAGGGAGGAATGTTGTGCATAAGACACTGGAAAAAGGGCTGCATGATAGGAAAATCTATAATTGTTACAATAGTAGGAATGATGGCCATTATTACTACAGGTGCCCAAGTTTGCCACAACAACTAAAGAAGAAGGAAGAGTCACATGGAAAAAGGGGAGAATCTCTAGCCTCTATGAGTGTGGTGTAACAAAAGAGTAGTAGAGGATTAACTTATGAGATTTGCTATAGTACAAGGTATAGAAAGGTTTATTGTCCAAATAAATTGGACTATGAAAGATTTTATGAGGTGCAAGAAAACGAAGAAAAAGTTGAGAAGGTTGAACAAAAGGTGATGATAAGAGTAAAAGAAGATGAATTACATAGCTTTGAGAATGAGAGAAAGCTAGAAAATAAGGCCAAATGCCAAGGAATGCTCGATTAAAATGATGAAGTAGTATATGAAAAAGTTGAGAAAAATAATGATGAGATTGATGAGGAGCATAGTGGTAATGAAGAAGAAGAAGTGGATCCATTGAGTTCAACAAATAGGGTGACTGAGGAATTTTACAACATTTTCTTTTTCCTAAAGGATGAGTCAAACCTATTGGGAGTGTTATAGAAGAATGAGAAAGAAGGAGTCGAGCAAAATGGAGTAGAATTTGTTGAAAAGCAAATGCATTCAAGGAATGAGGTAGATGGGGAGTAAATGTGTGCTATGGATGAAGGTTTCCAAAGTGCTTCAAATACTTATAAAGTAGGAGAAAGCTTACATCCACAAGAGGAGATAGAGAAGAGTTGGCTAGAGGTGGTGCAAAAGCAAATGAAAATGAATGAAACTAGTAAGAATGAAGCATCTAGTTCAACTTCACAAAATGATATCAAATCTAGTGGAAGAGATAGACTGGATGGAGGGAGTTGTAAATATGTGATTACTGCTAAATTGGAGGAAGAATTGGGAATTGAGACCTTGAAACATCCTAAACCTTATAAGCTTCAATGGTTGAACAATTTTGGTGAAGTAAAGGTGAACAAACAAGTTAAGGTTACAATTTTCATTGGGAGATATAAAGATGAGGTGATGCGTGATGCGTTTCCCATGCATGTTGGCATAAATTGTTGGGAAGGCCTTTGATATATGATAGGGAGGTATTTCACCATAGAAAGAAAAACACTTACTCTTTGCGCAAGGATGGAAGGAAATTCATACTTTACCCTATGTCTCAAAGTGAGATTGTAATCAAAACATTTTGAGGGAGAAAGATAAAAAGAGAAGAGAACAAAAAGAGAGGGAAAAGCGAGAGAAGAAAGAACAAGACTAAGAGAGGAGAGAAAATGAGAGAAGAACAAAATAAGAAAAAGATAGGCTAGAGCTCAAAATGAAAGCAAAAATAAGGCAGGAGAGAGAACACACGAGGGAACAAGAAGGTGAAACAAGAGTGCCAACTTGGGTTTGGAGAGGTGAAAACAACAAAAGAGAAGAAAAAGAATGAAGTAAGGTGAGAGTGAAAAATTGGGTTGAGAAGAGAGGATAAAAGGTAGGAGTTGTGGAGCAAAAGCATGAAATTTTACTTTAACACATAAGCTCTTGTTCGAATTCTTATTCAAGGAAATCCATACAAGCAATAAGACATATTGATTTGAGGACGAATCTTCCCAAAGAAGGAGGAAATGATAGGAATCTATCCACGCAATAAGGCACATCTAAAGAAGGGAGATGCAAAGTCAAGACTTACTTCAAATCTCCATGGAAATTTTCAATATTCAATAAGTTTCAGGAGGATTTTTAAGCCATCCAAGCATATAAGCCAAGAGCTAAAAAGTTTGTCAGAGATAGGTAGTGAAGGAAGATGTAAATGGGACCAAAAAGAACAACAATCCTTGTGGAAAATCAGGCCAACATTGAAACAAGGATTGATGTCCAAAAGAGTAACAAGAAGAGCTCAAAATGACCAATATTTTATTCGGAAGATCAAGAGAATGCATTGAAAAGGAATGGAAAGAATGGGGGTCAAATGAGCAGGGATTGGAGCACAACAAAAGAAGAAAGGCTACCCAGAGCTGACTCGATAACTACCCAGATCTACCGACCCGGTGCTGGCCCAGATTTTACTCGGTTTTGCTATTTGGATAGAACCTACCGGCGCCAACTCCTGGTGCTAGAGTCAGTGCCGGCCCTATTCGGGCCATTTCTGAACTTTTTCAAATTTTCTTATTTTCAGCCTTTTCAGTTGTAATTTCAGTTCCACAACTTTTATTATGTTTTAACCAATTTTAATGCATGTAATAGGGCCTCAAAACATGTATTAAGGCTATTCAATAGTTAGGATTAGTTGCTAAGTATTTTAGGTCAAGGCAACTATAAATATGCTATTATAGCTTTGTAAAAATAAATTTTGGAGATATATGAAATTTTTGAGAGTTCAACAACTCTTTGAGAACTTTGGAGAGGATGATCCTCTTGGGTGATTCCTATAAACATCAAGACTAAATCAAAGGATTTAGTCCCACCTTCGATCTTGTCTCTAAATCTCAAGGGATAATCTAAACTTCATCTCTATTCTTATGTACTAGGTTGCCTAGTATGTTTGATAGGATTTTGTTAGGTGCCTTCAAATTTCTATCCTTGGTGTTCTAATCTCTAGTTTGATTAGGATGTTAATATGTCTTTGAAGTAGGATAGATTCACATTGTCACAAGAATGTTAATTTCTTTGCATTTTGGTGTTCTTGTGTGTGAGTTTGTTAGGGTTCTTGTTCTTGAGCTTAATCCACATTTTTGGAGCTTTCCAAGATCATATCAATATATAATACACAAAATGTGAATTAAAAAAAATGCATAAACTAATTTTATTAAATTGAAAATTAAAATAATCACCTCAATAATATAAAATAAATATACAGGATAAATATAATCTGACTATAAAATAACGATGTCAAACGAAATATCTATTATAAATGTGATATAAATGATAAATTTTACAACAAAATCTCTAAGCTAGGGTAGTAGCGGCACCAACTGAAGGAGGTGGGAACGGAGATAAAGGACGTGAATGGGTCGAAAGGTGAGGATCCAAGGACAGAATAAAACTGCCACCAGTTCGTCCCCCCTATTGGTTGCCTGAGTCGATAGTAACGGTGGAATGGGAAACCCGAACTTCTCCGACATCGGTGTCATCCAACTCTAAAGAGGATGCACTCTCCGATAAAAATCCTTCTGAGCTCCTCTCTCACCACGTGCACCCTCTTCCCTACCCTCCTCTCGACTATGTTCTCTATATTTGTAGATGTAGAGGTCTCTGTCGATTGCAAGGAACTCTCCTAGAGCCGCTGCCTGGCTCAGGCTACCTCTGAGCCAAGTCCAAACTTGCGATCTTAATCGAACCCACCAGCCACCTGAATAAATAGTGTTTGCTCATCTGGGACGGCGGAAGAGGTGATGCTCGTAGACCCAGTGGAAGAAGCATGAGTAAGGCACTCCTTAGCAGCCGTCACGTCATCCTAAAATTGATTGAAAAGAATATTTTTTTAAGTAAAACGTAATCAAATGTAAAGTATTTTATAATTCACAATTTTTAACTCTTTACCAATGTCTTGCAAGAACACTTGCTGATGCACTACCCCTATCTATCCTCACTCTGAAAAGTATGCAACCTTTTATACCACTCAATAAGACTAAAGTCAGTGCCCATCTTCTCCTACTGCAATTATAATAATGACTTATCAGAATATTAGTTGAAAATAATTTACACAAAGTAGAATTACAAAACATGCAAATACTTGAAAAAAATTACCATAGATCCTCGTGGACAGTGAACGAGATCGAGCCTCCGGTATGAGTGCAGGTGGCCTCCTCTAAGCAGTGAGGAGATCCTTTAAAACTCCTGTGTGCTCTAGCACTGCCTCATCTTCTCCCAGATATGATGGTCAATCCAGGAATGTGATTGACCAAATTGGGTCGCGGTGTCCAAAAGGCGAGTCTTGCACTTATGCTCCCAGTTGGACCGAAAATGAGTACTATGATCATCGGGCTAATGAAATAGATTCTGCGAAAAATTACATTATATTCCAAATTGTTAGTATATAATAAGTGAAAAAAACATATTTATGAAATATAAAATGCATTAATATTATGCACTTATACAATAATTAGTAACTTACTCTAAACTCTTTGAACAAGATAGTCTTCACGTTCATTGAGACATCTGCAAATGTGGTGTAGGGCCTATCAGAGTACCTCTAGAATATCGAGGTAATTCCCATACATTGTAATGGGAACCATTAAATCTTGTTTCTAAAGTTAAACATATTATAAAAATTAAAGTAAGTGAAATATACTTAACTAATTATAATCTCCTTATAAAATATAATATAATGTACAAAATAATACCCATCTGCTCGTGGTGTAATTAAAGGTCGTGGATCTTGGTCCTAAGATCTAGGTGGATGCGATGCTACAAAGGATGGAACAACAGGAGATTCACTGTCCTGCCTAAGCAGTATATCCCCGGGATGCTAAGCAGGCACTGGGATATGTGGAGCACGCCCAGGTGATGGCGTGTGGTCCTGTGTCTAGGTACTCTCTGCATAGCAGATGGCTGCTGGTCCCTAGTAGGTATATCTAAGAGGGAAAAACATAGTTAACAAATGTAAGTGAAAGGAAAATGTTACATATTCTCACTAATATATATACACAAAAGTAAATTGTAACTTGTACTTCGGGCGATATCAAGATGCACTTATGAAGGACTAATCAACTAATTAAAATACACTATTCGCTTAAGTCATCCTCTTCAATGTATTCCTCATAATTAATTTCTGTTTCCTAATCACTCTTATCATAATAGACATTGTAGTTGAAATCATGGTCCCAATCTAATGCCTCGTCTTGAATGTCTAGCAACTCATTTATGTCACCTTTATGTGTTAAGGGACCAAGATCAACTACCAAGTTATACTCATTACATTATTGTCATAAACTGCTTCTTGGTAAGCCCTATCAACAATGGGTACATCAACCACATGCCGCGCTTTTATTTTGCATACTACTATCCAATCAGATTTTGGCCTTTTAGTTCCTAAATATGTCATAAAGTACAATTGATGTACTTGTTGGGCTAATACAATAGGATCATATTTTGGGTAACCCTTTTTACTATTGATGTCTACCAACTTATATTGAGAGTATACTCTCATTCCCTGATTCTGTGTAGAGTCAAACTAATCACACTTAAAAAGGGCAATTGTTGATATCAGATGACCAAGAAATTGAACTTCAATAACTTCATTTAGTACCCATAATAATCAATACTACCATGCTCATTCCGGCCACCTTTACCACAAACTCCATAGTTAACACTTGTCCTTCCTTCTGCATGCTCACTTGTGTAAAATCAATAACCATTAATTAAATATCCTTGAGATGATATCACCTATCCCAATGATCCCACGAGAGGTTTTTGCAAGCATTTGTTTGTCACCCCATTCATAGGACCACGTGCCTACAAGAAATTTGCAAACAACTAAGTTTCTATTCAAGATATTTAACATATACTTATTCAAATATTATTTAGATAACTTAAGTAATTTTTGAATCATCCAGCAAATTCATTCTATCCTTCTCTCAACTTCCAACTCTATGATACATGGCTGTTGGGATCATAAAGCAGTTGAGAAATACCTTATATAAGGTTGTTCCTCTTCACAGTTTAATAAGATATAGATTGTGGCAACTTTGAATTCCTCATATGTCAGGAATCGAGTTTGGATCTGCTGCAATGTCCTCCTTGGAACATTGCAAATTGATAGCAAAGGGGTTCCAGATTGTGCTCAGTTGTAACATCTACATTACGAGACACTTGTGTACACTTTGTTTGAGATGTTCTTCAAAGTAGTAGGAAAAGAACATTGAGGTTTCTTCAACTAGTAAGCATTACAAATTGACCCTTCAACCCTTGCATTATTTTTTACCTTAATTTTTAAGCGATGTAAGAACCTGCAATTCGTCACAACCATATTTAGAGAACACTTTTGAATTGTTATATTATCACATACTATAGTGCAAATTAAATTATTACTGAGTGTCTACCTTTCAAATGGATACACCCATCTATATTAAGTTAGACCAAAAACATGAGCTTCATAAGGCAAGTGAACTACTAGTTGCTCCATTATATCGAAGAAACCAATGGGGGAATATTTTCTCAAGCTTATATAAGAGCACTGAAATTTCAAACTCTAGTTTATTCATGTGACAAACGTACAATTTTGGTGAGCACAAAACCCTATAAAAAAGACTTAATTCTGTCAACACGTTCCACACATTAAGTATAAGAAATTCCTTTCGAGCAATTAGTAGTAATCGTTCTATGAACACATAACAATCATAAATTTCCATGCCAGACATCTTCAACTCCTTCAAATCAACGAATCTTGATAAGTTTTAAGCATATCCATTTGGGAGTTGGAGTTCCTTCACCCGCTCAAACAGCGCTTTCTTGCCCACACTAGTTAATGAATAGCATGCTTTAGGTATGATAACTTTTCATTCCCATACACCACTAACTTGTAATTCAGGCCTATAACAATACGTCTCGACAATACGTCTCACCTTTAAATTGTCTTTTATTTTTTTCCTTCACATCCATACCAATGTTAAAGATATTGTAAAAGATATTCTTTTCATTATGCATGATATCTATGTTATGTAGCACCAATAGAGTTTGCCAATAAGGCAAGCCTCAAAAGATACACATTTTAACCTAATTGTGATTCACACCTCTATCGTCACTCCTCCTAAGTTCATGTCTTGAATTCATAATTTTGGAAAAGTGGCACACACTGGTCCACATTTCCTCTCTTGTTAGACGGGCTATAGGTGATGAAGTTTCATGTCCTCTATCTTTTTTGAATGAACATGTGTCCCTCTAAAATATATGATCAAGTGTCAAGAATCGACGATGACAATCAAACCAAGATGTTTTTCCACCAAATTGCATATGGAAAGACTTTGTGTGCTTCATGCAATATGGAAAAGAAAATCCGTCTATAGTGCTTCACCCACTAAGCATTCTATAGGCTGGAAAGTCATTAATTGTCCACAAACGTGCAGCTTGCAATTGAAAATTTTGTCTCTTTGATATGTTATATGTGCGAACACTATCAGACCACAATCCTCTAGTTCATCAATTATTAGTTGTAAATATACATCAACTTCGTATTTAGGATTCTTTGACCCTGGAATAATGACAGTTAAGAATATTATTAGATCCTTCATGCACATCTACGGGGGGAGATTATAAGAAGTGAGAATGACTGACTAGCATACATATTATTTTCCAGATATCCCGAATGGAGCACACCCATCTGAGCACATTCCAAGCCTTCGTTCTGTGACTCCTTTGCAAATTCGGGATAACACTTATTAAAATGTTTCCAACCCTTACCATCACGAGGATGACTCATGTAGTCTTCAACTGTTGAGCTCTCTACATGCCATCTCATGTGTGCTACAATCGTTTTAGATTAATGCAATCGCCATAGTCGAGGTGTTATTGGAAAATAGTATACCTTCTTAAAAGGTATCTTCTTATGCCTGTTACTCCCCCGACCCTTCATTAGCATGAACCAATGATGACCACCAAACTTGTAATTCCTACCAGTGATATCATATTCCCAATAAAGCAAGCATCTATTTGTGCAAATATCTATTTTTTTAGACAGGTAAACCGAGGTCAGATACTCATTCTTTCATCTCATAGAAGTTATCTAGAATCTTATTCCAGCTTGGTACGACCTCTTTTATGAGCTTCACCACTTGGACAAAACCTTGATCGGATATGTTATTTTTGAACTTAATATTTAATAGTTGAGAGACAAGTGATAGCTGTGAATGGCTTGAACACTCTTCCCATATCGGCGTATCTGCAGCTCGCCACATATCGTAGAACTTCTGTGCATCTGTATTTGTAGGTTCCTCAACAGAACCTGTAGATGCCCCATAATTATCAAACACAGGCCCTACAACATCTAGAATAATATATGAAAATGGGTTACCGGAAGAGCTTGCACCATCTACACCTCTTGATGTTGAGATTGGCTCTCTTGAAGCTGTATGATATTGTTCACCATGACAAGTCCACCGATGATACTTATCAACAAATCCATTTTTGTATAAATGAAATTTGATTTCGGAGGAGACCAAGACTTCTTCTTTTAACACTTTAAGCAAGAACATCCTATCCTGGATGATATCGAATTCGAAATAGCGAATGACAAAAACTCTCAAATCCCCGTTCATATTCAATAGTGATACCCTTAATACCGAAAATATGCCATTGATACATCTAGCATCGAATGTCCATCTAAAATCAACAACATCTCCTAAATGCATGATCAATCACATGCAAATTCAGCAACATAGTATAAGTCTAGATGTTCCTAAGTTAGAATATAAACTTTGAGAAAATAGGAATAGAAGGTTTGACATTTGGGATATCTGGCTCTTAAATAGTGATTGTTAAAAAAAAGTTTAAATCATATCAAAAACAAAAAGCTTTTAGATTATCTAGAACAGTTTCATCCTTGCTCTTTCACGTACTCTTCATATATTTCTGATCCCTATTATCTGGAAATTAGGCTATCCATTTCTATAGACAATTTTTCCATCTAGTGGCAGCTTCTTTTCATTATTCACAAAATTGTTAGGTATCTCATGCATATCATATATGGCGTAGCAGAAAAATAAGAACGAGATACTAACCTAGGATCCGCATATATGTGGAAAACAAGACATAAAGAGAACAAATGTAACAGCTTTACATTTCCTTGAGCGTCTAAAAAATAAAATTTTTCCTTCTTCAAGTCGAGGCGATATCCAGCAACCCTCTTGATCAAACACCATGAGAGTTGAATATCCAACCACTATAATCATAGTATGTGATTATCTCTGACAGAAATCCACACAGAGAATCATGCTCAAGCACCAAGATGATTATGTGCTAGCATAAACCAAAGTGGCAAAGAGGGTTCTTCATGTTTTTCAGGAAAAACAAGAGAGAAAGAAGAGAAGGTTGGAAGCTGTTGTTTCACAAATCACCCTTACCCTTAGGGTTTCGTGTATGTCCCCTATATGCCATGAAAAATCACTGATAAACTGAGAATTCTAAAATAGTTAGAATTCCCAAATTCTAATTAGAAACATCAAGTTCTCACAATTACAATTTGGACCATAAATTATAACTAATTATAATTTGTCCACAACGACTTCTCTTCTCGCAATTGACCCCACTATGTTATCAAATAACATCTTGAGTATATAATTCTCTATTATGTGTGACCTATTAGGTTTCTCAGTCAATTGGTAGCGAACATGAATTAATCCAAACATCTTTGAGATTAATAATCTATAATTAATTAGAATTAATCATATTGATTCTAATCAGGATTGGTTTATTAATTCATCAATTAATAAATCCATATTCCCATATCATGAGTGGTATCTAGCAACACATCATAACCATCTAAGAGTCCAGGAAGTCAAATGGCTTGACGTTAACCCTTCAATAACAAACTACATTGCAATTAACTCCTTTCACCATACAATATCTCATTTGGTTTGGAGTATGGAATTAGTGCCAACTCCCTCCAAAATATATATTAATTCTGGCCCAAATAAAATAGTACTTGTACCAGGAATCCATTACTCTAAATGTGTATCAATTGGAACTGTTTCCAATACACAGTCACCTTGGCCAAGGACTTCTCAAGTAGTAATTCTTACAAGTGACCGTGACATATTTGCCCCTACTATTAGGAGTGGTGAATCCTTTATTGACCCTCTCAACCACTTTTGTTTACCTCACAATGTACTCAATATCCATCCCATAGGTGGCCCTCGATTTGGCTCCAGAGATTGGAATCAAAGCACCTCAACCCTCAAACCTAAAGGGTTGACAACATGTTACTAGCCCAGAAGGACTTTCAGTATTGTGTATAGATAACCTATTATTAAAGCATTATTAGTAAGAAGATTCGAACTAAGTTTATTTTAAACAAAGCACCATCCATAAAGTTTTTGCTAATTACCTTACACATTCTTTTTAACTGCTAAAAACTAGTTTCATTATTTAAAAATATAAAAGCTTTCATACTTCCCAGTTAAATACCTATATCTAGTTTAATATAATGATATAAGAGAATATTTAGCCATCTTTATTCTACTACTTTACCCTTTCCTTCTAATAATTCTATATCCATATTTGTTTCTTTCATATGAGGTTTAGAGATTTAGAGTAGAGATATATAATTTATAAATGAATATTTTGATTCAAACAATCCAAGGGGCAAATAATTTTAAAAACCTTCAAACTATACGAAAATTTATTTATTTTTTCCTTAATAAACAAATAGCTTGTGACATTGCACAGTAAACATTATCATCACTAAAACTTAATGGTATAACCTATGAGTAGCAAGTAAGTTCATCCATATAATGAATCCTAAAGAATTCTAAACATGCCTTCATACTCAGATAATTTATTCATGGCCAAAGAGTATTCAAATAAATCAAGCTTAACAATTTATCGCCAAGACGCCATGTTGTCGACCAAATTCTAGCAAACATAATTTGGATTCTCTATGTCAAAACACATATGTAAATACCTCCAATTGACCTCAAATTTCATACTTACCTAGTTAAACCTATATAGGGTTGAATTCTACAAAGAATTTCAGCAAACAACATCCCAGCAAATTGTAGCACATACAACATAAAGAATGGCAACTTTTAGTCTAAAATCTAATTCAACATTTCCAAAATTTTCCCCAATATACTAGGACATTATATCTTCTACATTCTCACATTAGTTTTTTCCTAAGAACAATAAGCAAAGCCACACCAACAACAAACTAAAATTTAGTTGCATAAATAGCGAAAATCGAGTTTTCCAACACATCTAGATTATAGAATTTTCAAAAAGCACAAGCTATGTTTTCTGATCACACATTCCATAAAATATATATATATATATGTATGTATGTATGTATACATATACATATACATATATGCATATGTATGTATGCAAGTATATATATATATATATGTATATATTATATATATATACATATATATATGTATGTATATATACACACACACATATATATGTATATTATATATATATATATATATATAATATACCTATACACACACACACACACACACACATGTATATGTATGTGTGGGTGTGTGTGTATAAGTATATTATATGTGTTTGTGTGTGTGTGTGTGTGTGTGTGTGTGTGTGTGTGTGTTTTATAATCTGATATCATCCTACTGCATATTGTCTTAGCAAGATTCATTACAAACTTTGAAATTACTAGCCAAAAATTAACTTAACAACTAATTGAAAGTAATACTAGCAAACATCTAAAATCATGCACAAACAAAGAAGATGAACAATTTGTAACTACCAAAGGTATCAAGAAGATGAACACTATTTTCAGCGAACCGGGATATAATCTTCTGCAAGAGTAATAATTACAAGTATGGTTTTCTGTTTGAATGTCACAAACGAATGCACACAAAATCAGAAAGAAAATAAGAAGGATACAACTATTAACCTTTAATAGCTAAGCATAGCATTGCTAGGTTGGAATTGCTATATTGTTCTATGCAATTAGAAATAGCTCAGTCTCGACAATTGGCAATCAAATAATATTAAAGCAGTGCAATCAAACAACATTAAAAATTGACTTACCAAATCAAGAATGCAATGGCGGCTGCTACTATGCTCTATTCTCCACAAGAATAAGGCCGAGGTGGACCACTAAATTCCAAGGAAATAAAGAAAAGGTGAGGCACCGAAGATCCCGAAGATGAAATGTGGACTCAGACAACAATACTATAAGGGAGAAGGAAAGAGAAATCAGTAGATTTGCGGCGATTTAGGGGGTTGCAGTTTGAAGGGAAATTGGCCACAAGTCAAAAAGAAAAAGATGGAGCTGAATGAAAAATATTAAGTGTCAAATTTATTCTTTAATTTTGCTAGGGCATTTTGTCTAACCTACTCTCTCATCAACAGTGAGGGTTTAGTGATGGCGAAAATTCAAAATTAAAAATCTAAACAGTCGTAGCTAAACCCTCGCCGATTTCTACAGATTTAACTATGGAACATATCTGTAGCTAAATAATCATGAATCCATTAAATTAAAAAAGAAAATGATTGGTTGTAGCTATAGCCTAGCAATTACAAAGGGATTAGCTAGAGCCTTTTCATATTATATTCCCATTTTGACTAAATAAATACACATAATATTGAAATAATATTTATTGCTTTTAAAACATATTTTATGAGCAAAAATTATTCGAGCTACCTAAAATAATTAAGAAATTATATATAGGATGAATGTATATACATGTAATATATATATATATATATATATATATTACTATTAATGTATACTAAGATATGTATTAGTGTGTGTGTGTGTGTATACCTTAATATACACTAATATATACATATATACTAATATCTTAGTATACATTAGCATATATTAATAGTAATATATAAGTATAAATATATATATATATATATGTATATACATATTAATATATATATATATATATATGTATATTTATTTATAATAGGCTATTAGTGTATATGAGTGGATACGTATATATATGTTAGTGTATATATCTCTAATATTGTTATATGAGCATTATTAATGTATATTGTAATATATATATATATATATATATATATGGATATATACTAACATTACTATATTAATTACATATTATATACATATATATGTTACTATATATTATTGTATATGAGTGTTAGTTTATATATATCCAATATTATAATAATCATATATTCTACTTTCAATTATTGTATGTTACTATACATTGCAAATTTACACTATTAAATATATTCTATGTATATTACATACTAAAACTATACACATATCCACATATAAATGAAATTAGACTTTACAATTTTTTGTTTAAATAGTTTGGCGACGGATTTGTGAGAGCCCACGGAATCGTCTCTAATTAGCGACAGCCTAGAGACGGTTAAGTAATGTCTAAGGGTATCGCAGCTATATTGTCGCTACGTAATGACCATATCCTAATATACGTAGCTACTCCCTCGCTAATTGGTGAGGGTTTTGCTACGGTCATTAAATCCTAATATTCCAAAATATTTTCCTGACAAAACATTTATGGTCATAGCTACACTCTCGCTAATTAGTGAGGGCTTAGCTATGGCTCTTTATCTTAAAATGCCAATAAACTCTTTTTGAGAAAAATTTATGGTTGTAGGTAGGCCCTTAGTAATTAGCAAGAGTTTAGCTATGGCATCTATATCATAACATTAAAAAATATTTTTTTGGAGAAATATTTTCAGCTATGGCTAAACCCTCACTACTTATCGAGTGCCTAGCTATGGCCATTTATCTTAAAATTCCAATAATTTTTTTTTGAGAAAAAAAATTTATGGTCATAGCTAAGCAAGAGCTTAGCTACAGCCACTATATCCTAATATTTCAAAATATTTTTTTAGAGAAAAATTTGTGGTCATAGCTAAACCCTTGCTAATTACCGAGGGCTTAGCTACGGCAATTTTTTCCTAAAATTTCAAAAAAAAAAGTACAATTGTAACTAAACCCCTCGCTAATTAGCGAGGATTTACTAAACCCTTGTTAATCTGTCACCATTTGCAAGAGTTTAGCTAAGGCTAGTCAACTTCTCGTTAAAATTTCCCTCTCCTTACTTGCACTAGCAAAACTCACATTAATTAGCGATGGGTTTTTATCCGTCGCTAATAGTTGTCGCCAATATAGTGTTTTCTTCTAGTGTATTGTGCCAGTGACAACCAAATTTCTTCTGCAAAGTTCACAGCCAAGTGCACGGCCATGCGGCTGCTCGTGCGGACGTCCTGAAGGTTTTTTAAAACTATTTAGTTCAGTCCAAATGTGGTGGAAATTGCTAGAATCAGCTCTAAGACAATTTGTATGCTCTATGTAAAGGTTTTGGATGATAACTATAAACATAGCTCATAAAAAACACATCTTTCTTTCTTCTTTTGGAGGCAAAGCATCAAATGAAGAGTCAAGGAGAAGGAAGAAGTCTGGAGGCAGGAAGAACTCGAGAAGGAAGAGCATATTTCTCTTGTTTCTTTCTTGTTTCCACATGTTCTATGTTATTTTATTTTGCTTGTATAGAAACAATCCGATCTTCATGTTTCTAGGATATGTTTTGATGTTAGTTTTGGTACTTTAAGATTTATGTCTTAAAGATTCTATTTTTGATATTCTATAGATTCTCTCTTGAGTATTTGTGTAATTCTAAATTTCATTTTTACCAATTGTGTTGGTTTTACTTATGTATATCCAACATATTTGAATTGCATGGTTGAATTGCTATGTTTATTTATCTTTTGATTGATTTTCTAAGTAACATCTATTAGTTTAATTAAGTTGAAGTTAATGGCATGGTTAAGTTAATAGGGAATTGCACGACTTAAGTTCTATATAATTGCAATTAAGGGTTATGTGTAACTTGATATTGGTGATGCTAAGAGATGTTTGTCAAATCTTGTTTTTATTCTAAGACATGATTAATCAAAGGTGTGTTGAACAATTAGCGAATCAAGTTGGATTATGTTACGAATAGATTAGGTATTGATTGGAGGCATTGAGCAAAGATTAATGTAATTTGACAAGGATAGAGCTTCCTTAATTCAATTGTTCTAGACATGTTGCTCCAAACAAACAACTAGATCTCACATGCTAAATCAATAGCAACCCCAACACTATGAACTGCTCTCACACCATTGTATAGTTTGGTTTGTTAATCTAATGTATTATTATTAAACTTTCCCTATTGATGTTGCATTAGTTTGATAGACATTAATACAAATTTCAACACATAGTAAATTGGTAACTCAATTTGACTATAACAACTTTATGTCTGTGGAGCCTGACTAAGTAAAAAAAGATCCACTAAAATTTTAATAAAGTTATAGGTATACATTTATCTCAATTATCTAATGATTGCTAGTGGACTATAACAGAACACACTCCCACTATTCTTATGTTAAACTCTTGAAGGTCTTTGTTGGACTCAACTTCGTTGATAGAACTCCCTTCGATCTGCATTCTTCCAGCATGTCGACACTTCTCTGACACCAAATCCTTTTGATCAGAAAGGTAGTTGAGATACAGAAGATTGATTCAAACTCTCCTCTTAATAATATGTTATTGAATGTTGATGTATTTATAGTTTGAATGATGAAGCTTACTTTGACAATCAATTCCAAAAAACTATCAAGATTTTGTATGCTTCAATATCATGTAGAATATTTTCATTAAAAGCATTCTCTTTTGCTCTGCCCAATTTACTGAATAAATCTTTCATTCTAGTGGTATCTTCAGTGAAGTTCCTTGGACTTGTTTATATAAGAGTTGCAATAGAGGAATTTGTTTCCTTACTGAATTAGGACATTGCCTAAAAGATACTCATAATAATCTTCCATAGCTTCAATATTTAGTTCCAGTAGGATTCCTTGTCTTCAAGGCATGATCTTCAGAATATATTTTGTAGGACGTTCTCCTAGATCTTCTGAAATCTTTTTCCTAAACCAATGAAAAATTGTTTTGCTTCAAATACTGACAATAACTAATTAGTAGGTCGCTAAATTTGAGTTTCGGCATTGTCAAAAATTTTGACAATTGCCTTAACATATCTTTTTACCAACTTATTAAAATTAAGGATTGTCCTACAAATTTATACTCATTAAACTAATTTAACTTGTACACTTTCCTTCTCTAACACTCATTCACTTTCCTCACAAATTAGTCTCGTATACATTTTCTATGGTTAAAATAGGATGCCGTAGCTGAAAACAAAAATAAAAATAAAAAAATTACGGTCTCTCATGTACATTGAACGCGAACGTGACTGCATTTGCTCCTTTAACAACTTGTGCTTCGTCGGATATTGCCTAACCCTCCATTCTGTGGTAGTTTTGTTCTTTTTCTCCTCCTTTAAGGAAAAGAAAAAGAGTGCAATAATTCCCTCTCGCATTGCATTAATAAACCAACGAAGGATTAAAATGAGCCCTGATTTGCATCAATAGTTGCATTAATAAATCATCTTATCCTTTGAGTTGGTCAAGATAGTTGATATTAGAATTTCTATACTAACGTCTTGAATTCAAACCTCTCTTAGGATATGAATCATGTATGCACCTTCAGGTAGAGGCTTTAAGCCTTTATTAATAAAAAATATAAAAAATTATAAAATACACCAAACAAGAATAAGAGATCTATGTGCTAGATAGTGTTTAACCAACGTGTTTAACCAAACCAGATTTCTGATTGCTTGTCCTTATCATGTTGCTAAGATTACTGATTAGATAACTATTAGGTTAGCTGGTGTATAGCTATCTCTAGTTATCTTCAGCTCTTGTACCCCTAAATATATAGCATGTACTAACTGTCAGATATACAAAAAATATAACGAAAGCCTTCCACTACAAATCATTTCATGGTATCAGAGACAAGAATAAGTGACCAAATTGTTCTCGATTCTACTACCTCAACCACCCCTGTCTCCATTCCTACTGCTTATCACAACTTTGCTGTTAAACTCTCATCTCACAGTTATCTTGCATGGAAGACTCAATTTCTTCCTCTTCTCAATTATCACAATATGACTTATTTGATTGATGGCTCACCTACCCCTTCACAGATAATACCTTTGGCCACAAATCCGAATGAGACTACTAGCAATCCTTCTTATACCCATTGGTTTAAACAAGATCAATTGCTTTTGTCTTGGATCTTGTCCTCTCTATCTGAAGAGGTTTATTCATACATTGTTGGCTGCTGCACATCTTTTACTGAGTGGAAAGCACTAGAAAGTGCTTTCAGTTGTGTTTCTCAAAATAGACAACTTCAGTTATATGTAGAACTTCAGGAATTGAAGAAAAATAACATGTCGGTTGCTCAGTTTCTTCAAAAAGCCAAGTCTCTTACTAATGAATTGGCTGCTGCTGGAAGAACAATCTTACCTGCTAAATTCAATGCGATCATTTATCACAATATTGGTATTGAATTCCACTCCATTGTTTTTGCCTTAAATCTTCGTCCTGAGCCCGTTACCTTCCCTAAGTTATATAGTCAGCTTCTTTCTCATGAAATCTTATTACACAGCCATCAAATTCCTCCTTTGGCTAATCTTGCTGTTCGTCCATCATCAACACCATTCTCATGACCTAACTCACCGGGTGTCCAACACTCCAATCCCAGAAACTACTATAATAAGCGCAAGTGTCAAATATGTGGTTATTCTAATCACACAGCAGCAATCTGTCGCAGAAGATACACTCCACGGCAGAATTTTCACTCTCCACAGGCTAATGTCGCATGGCAGACACCCTTTTCTAGTAAGCTTGTCCCCTATTCATTTTCCACATCTCCTTCACCTATGTTGCCTCAATCTCAAATCTCGCCTCCATCCTATCCGGCTTGGTTTCCTGACACTGGCGCCACCCATCATATGACACCCTGTCTTCAAACCATAGCAGATCCACAGTCATATAAAGGCAGTGATCAGGTGGTAATGGACAGACAATGCCAATTTCTCACACTGGCATGGCCTTCTGCCCTTCCGTTAAGAATACTAGCTTGATATTAAAGGATGTTCTTCATGTGCCTACTCTTTTAAAATCTTTGTTATCTGTTCAACAATTCACTAAAGATAACCACTGTTTTTTTTAATTCTATCCCTCGTGTTTTGTGGTTAAGGACCTCCAGAGCAAGGAAATCCTCTTGCAAGGCACGAGTAATGCGAGACTCTATGAGCTCTCTCCACCTAAGCCCCACGCCTTGTTAGCTGATCGTGTTTCTTTTGCTCACTGGCATGCCCGACTGGGGCATCCTCGAGTTCCCACTGTTTCTAAAATCATCCAGGATAATCAATTACCTATTTCAAATAAATCTACTATTTTACATTGTGCGTTTTGTCGCTTAGGGAAAATGGCCAAGTTGCCCTTTGCGTCTGTTGAGCACACTAGTTGTAAGCCGTTTGATATTATTCATTCGAATGTCTAGGGTCCGTCCCCTGTGATTAGCAATTTAGGTTTTCGATACTTTATTTTATTTGTTGATGATTTTACTCGTTTTACGTGGTTCTTTCCCTTACGTGCTAAAAGTGATGTCTTCTCTATTTTTAAAAACTTTGAATCTTATGTTAAGTTACAGTTCAATACTCCTATAAAAGCTTTTCATTCAGATTGGGATGGAGAGTATAAAAAATTAAATACTTATTTTAAACAGCACGGCATCCTTCACTGCATTGCATGCCCTTATACACATGAACAAAATGGCCTCTCTGAACATAAAATTCGGCACAACGTTGACACCGGTTTAACTCTTCTAGCTCATGCCTCCGTTCTATTTAAATTCTGGTTTTATGCTTTCACTCATGCGGTGAATACTATTAACCATCTGCCCAGCACCAGTATTCACAACCGTGTGCCTTATGAACTTTTGTTTCACAAGAAACCAAATTATTTGGATGCTAAAATCTTTGGTTGTGCTATTTACCCATATTTGAGACCCTATAATGTGCATAAATTTTCTTTTCGGAGTAAAGAATGTGTTTATTTAGGAAGGTCCCCAAATTATTGTGGTCATTACTGTTTAGATATTGATCTTGAATGAGTTTATGTAGTGCAGCATATGTGTTTCAATGAAACTCTTTTTCCTTTCAAATCACGTTCCTTTTGTCCTCCTTCTACTGAAACAAAGCCATCAGCTTTACCTTGGCTCACGATGCACGTCCCGCCACTAATTCGAAATCACATTAGCACCCAAAGGCCTCGGAACCAAGGTCCAAGTGTTATTAGACAGCAAGGCATTAATCTCCTCTGACATAGCGTGTTGCCATTCAGTCAATTTACTAGCTTGAAGAAAAGTGTGGGGTTCTTGTGCCAGAAAATGCTGGTTCGGTTGGTTGACAAGAGACAGATGAGTGGCACGTTTAGCTATAGTACCAGGTCTTAAAGTCATTTGATAGGTTCTGGTGGGAGAGAGATCAAGGGGCGAGGAAGTGGGAAGCTACCCACCATCGCTTGATTGTCAGTGAATATAAAGCTATTGCGAATGCAACTTCTAAATTTTTGTGGCTCAAGTCCTTACTGTACAAACTTGGTTTCCCCCTTGCTGCTGGTACATTGTGGTGTGACAATATCGGTGCCATTTATTAGTCCTCCAATCCAGTGTTTCATGCTCAGACGAAACACATAGAATTTGATTATCACTTTGTTTGGGAGCAGGTGGCTAATGGCATGCTTGTTAAATTCCTCTCCACTACTGGCCAGTTAGCTGATATTTTCACCAAGCCCTTGTCCTTAAATCTATTTACTCTTCTTTGCGATCATTTACCTCTTCAGTTGGCCAAGGACTTGCAAGGGGGTGTTAGATAGTGTTTAACCAACGTGTTTAACCAAACCAGATTTCTGATTGTTTGTCCTTATCATGTTGCTAAGATTACTGATTAGATAATTATTAGGTTAGCTGGTGTATAGCTATCTCTAGTTTTCTTGAGCTCTTGTACCTCTATATATATATTAGCATGTACTCACTGTCAGATATACAGAAAATATAACGAAAGCCTTCCAATACAAATCGTTTCACTATGGATATCTATCTTGACAATGGACCATATCATTTTCAATATCATTCATATCTGTGAGTACAAACCAAAAAACTTCTAACTCTAAGCCTTTCAAGAGACACTATCTCTCCTCAAAATATAAGTTGTTCTTCTATATTTCAATATACATTACTGATTTTTTTTTTTTTATACTACTCCTATTTTATTTAACTTACCTGTAAACCACTCACATATTAAGTAGTACACTGCCCAATTTCCTAGTTATTTTGACTCAAGGTATTTTAGTAATTTGGCTCATAAAATGAATTATTTTAAATTTCTTAATTTTTCTTTGAATAAATCTTTTATAAAAAAAAACTGTATCTTGAAACAAATGGAGTATCAGTTTTACAATAATGTAAAAATAGGAAAGTTTTGGTTGTGTTGAAACTTGCAGAATACACGCTTGTCAGACCTTGTTTCGATGGACAATAACATACAAAAATTGTTCCGTTTTAGAATTAGCAACTCAATATATGTAATGCAAATTCTTAATATGATTGTCTGTAAAGATTAGATCTAGGTAAGGATTTTTTTTCACATGATAGATACAAATAAAGCTCGTCTAAAATTTTTTTATAAACTCATATTTGTCTTATGAAAATAACACTTTAAGAAAAGTCCTTATAAATTTTCACATGTAACCCAAACAATTCACATCTTGAGTAACTTAATTCCTTCTTGCTAGTAGTTCAATAAGAACAACATACAATAACAACAAATGCAATAGCAATTTCCCATCATATTAACAAAGTTGGAGAGAGATAAAAATACAAATAATTTTTCTCTTTATTTATCTTTAATAATGTTAAATAGAATAAACTTTGTAGGTTCTAGCCGTTTTATATATATAAAAAATAAATAATAATAATAATAATAATAATAATAATAATAATAATAATAATAATAATAATAATAATAATAATAAATGTACAAAGAGGATTGTAATCCACCACACCAATAAAGACTACAGCATAATCTATTTTAAACATATAAGTTTAGGCATATCTTCAATAGGGTGGAATGCTTTGTTCAAACCTAAAGAAATTTTTGGGATCAACCATCGTCTTCACTTTCACCAGTCTATCAAAGTTATTCTTGTAATATTGAGTACCCCAACCCCTCGCCTTTTCAACAGTAGTATATCCTTGTTGTTTGTTTGTCCCCAAGTCAAGATCCCGGTAATTAGCGTATGCACTTCTTTGGTTATTAGGTAAATACTTACCAATAATTCGATAAAGTTTTCTACTCCAATTTATACCTTCTTGAGCCAATGTTTTGTTTTTGCCATTCCACAATGCTACTTCAACTGCCAAGAATAATGTTCCAGCCCTGTATGGGAAGGGAATATTTGATTCTGGTATTTCATTCATTCTACCTCCAAAAGGGTTCCATTCCATTGCTGCTTCCCCTGGATTTCTTTGTTTAAACAAATCAAAAATCTCCACGAGTCCAGTTTTGGAAATAGGCTGCTGAATTAAGTCTGACTTGTCTTTGTGGAAGCTAAGATTGGGATTAGTTCCATTCAGCAAAAGCTCACGTGCTGATTCCAACGGAAAGCCATATTGGAGGGCAAAATTATCCACCCAACTTATTTCAATACAGTCCTCTTTTGACACACCTAACTCGAGGAAGTATTCTTCCATCAAGGAAATTAGGCCATCAACCTTGCCCACGAAAAATAATAAAAAGGTGACTTGTACGTCACTCTTACCTATTTGTTTTGAATTGATTGTTATGAAGCTGAGAACAATGCTAAGGTCTTTTGGCATCCTTGGGGCAACATATTGCCATTTGTGGACCAGCTCCATTGTATTCTCGTCAAGAGTCCTTGTTATAGTGGACATTGTAATATTAGGACGGATCTCGACTAATTCTACTTTGTATGAAAGAATAACTCCAAAACTTGCACCAGTTCCGCCTCTAATGGCCCAAAAGAAATCCTCACCCATGGATTCACGATCTAGAATTCTTCCATTAGCATCAATGACTCGAGCATCAATGACATGGTCAGCAGCAAGACCATATTTCCTGGCAAAAATACCATACCCTCCTCCGCTTACATGTCCTCCAACGCCAACAGTAGGGCAAGAGCCCGCGGGAAGGTAAAAAGAGCCATTGATTTGGTTAATGGCATAGTAAAATTTCCCCAGGGTTGCACCAACTCCCACCCATGCAGTTCGACTTTTGGCGTCAACGGAGATTGATTGGAAATTGGACATATCGAGGATGAAAAATGGGACTTTAGAAACGTAGGAAATACCCTCAGAGTCATGGCCTCCGCTGCGCATCTTCATTTGCAAGCCATGCTTCTTAGAACAATATATTGCTGTTTGTATCTGGGATTCGTGATTTGGAGTGATAATCAATTGGGGCTTAGGGTTGAATCGCAGGTTTTGTTTCCTGGAATCCAAGATTTGCTGGAAGGAAGCATTATTTGGAGTGTAAATGACTTGTGAAATTGCAGAAGAGTTATCAGAATATTTCTCGAGGCACTGAACAAACTCGTTCCCTGGACGAGCTAAAGCTGTCCATGAAATGGAAAAGAAAAGAAGGCAAGATAACTGAAGAATCGTGGTTTTTTGCATAACTATTGGTTATTGACAGATTGTTGGTGTGTTCGAAAACCAATGCCGGTGTGATATTTGTAGATGATTCATAGACCGGAAGACATTTTTAAATCCAACGACTGTGATTGTCAACAATTTGAGCAATCTTCAAATCCAACGACTAAGTGAACGCGTTAAGCAATCTTCTCCATGAAAAAAAAAAGTCTTCGTACTCCTGCAGGCATTTGCAAAGTCTGAAAGCGTTTAAAGATGATTGGATGATTCCTAGACGAGTAGACATTTTCAAAGTCAAATATTAAGGATTGTTAAGAGATTTAGCAATTTCACCTCCAAAGCAAGGAGGGAAAAAAAAAAAAGGTCTTCTGACTACCACAGATGAAATTATTATATTATTAGTTCCAGTCCTCTTTTTATCCATTCAAAGATTCAATTTCTTTGGCCATAGCTTACATGTTCTCTCACGCTTTCATTTCTTCCTTTTTGGATGTGAAAATTAAGAATTTGAACTGTTCAACGTCTTTTAATTTTTTCCTTTCTTCTAGACTTCTATAATATTTAACTTTTTTTTCCCAACTTCTTCCATAACTAAGTAATGCTTATTTTTAGGGTAGGAAATGGGAATTGTGCAAAATCAAATTCATTATTGATGTTTGGTTGGACATTATAGTATACAATTAATATAAGGTAAAAATAACACAAGAAATTTCAATAATTTCTACGCGGGTTTGAGCCCTACGTCCAACAACAATTTCAATAATTATTAGCGAGGGAGATTGTGACGGCCTATCGAATTCAGTTGGGGTCAGGCCTTGTGGGCTGGGCGGTTAGGACCCAATTTAATAATTAAAAATTTTAAAAATTTTAAAAATTTTAAAATTCGATGACCGTTGAAAATCCATCACTAAACTATCTACAAATTTAATAATTAAATTGTTTGAAAAAAATTAAGAAATCGGCGATAGCCACTAACTCGTCGTTGTAAACATAATTATAAACTTAAGTGTAGTAACATTAATTAAATGGTCATCGCTAAGCCATCACTAAATTAATTCCATACTTAATTTTAATGTTGTTAATTAAATGGTCGTCATAAATTCGTCGCTAAAAAAAATCCGTCTCAAATAGTGACGGTTTCTCTTTGTTGTCACAAAATAGCGACTCCTTTTTTATCTACGGTCAACAACCGTCGCAAAACCCATTTGTGAAGGTTTTTGGCCGTTCTGAAATGCGAATTTTACTGTAGTGCCACTACCATAACTGTGGCCTAAACCGATTGCCAAACACACCCGACTTTCATGGGGTTAACAGGATTAAGGGCAAAAATAGAAAAACACGCACTAGACTAGCAGCTCTCCCACTTTCTCTCTCCTCCGCCACTTCTACTAGCCACCAGCGTCATCATTATTTTCTGCTCTCCGGAGTTTAATAATGCGAAAGAGATTCTCTGTTGTAGAAGGTTATAAAATTTTAATTGTATGTTCATTTCAGTTTTCATCTATTGCTGAAGTGGATATAAAAAATTTCAACTCAGCCATTCACTATACATGATATGATGAAGCTAATATCTACTAAAACTAATCTTCAGGTAAGGGTTTGGCAACAACATCCGTAAATGGGCAACTAGACCAGGTTTTTGTTTAGATTAAAAGTTAGAGGAGGTCTATGATTTGCCATACACGGTAGCCATCCATAAGAGGAAGATTGTATCACTAAAATCAGGTAGTAAATGTGTAACACCCCATTTTTCATATCGTAGTGGACCTTACATTGTGAGATGCCACCCCATTTGATCATCCTAGATAAAGGGCCTTTATAATAAAAATAACTTACAATACAATGGAATTTTTGTTTCAAACCATTTACTTTAAATACAAGGACATACTGATTCATAGAGCCATCAAGAAATTAAGTCTTCTAACCAAGTGTGGTGATAGAGGCTAAAATCATTACTATTTTCCTAGTTATTTGAGATTAATTTGAGATACTTTTGATGTAATAACTAGGCATATTCCTTCCTATTTAACATTTTGCTTGTGGAAAGTGTTTTTAACAAATTTGTGTAGAGTTGAGTTGACTTCAAGCAAAAAGTGCAAAATTCAAGATTGCACCTTATGCTAGGTCTGGATAGTGCACCAAGCGCCAAGTCTAATCTGGAAAAATAGAAAAAATAGAGCAACGTTTAGGGGACCAAACAGAACACACCTAGCGCCAGGTGGGTCGAATGGACCCAACGCCAGGTCTAGTCTAGACACGTGAATTTTGTGCACGAATTTGGTATTTTTCAAAGGATTTTGATATTTTACGAATCCTACTCGGCCAATACTTCTTAAGCAATGAATTTTAGCATCAAAGAAGCCTATTTAAGAAAGAAAAACATAAGAGAAAATGGTGAATCCAAGAATCAAAGTTGCAAATCACTCAAAAATGAGGAGATTCACCATTCAAGGAGGATTGTTCAAGAGAGTCTTCAAGGGAGAAGAATGAGGCTTGTCTATCAGTGCTTTCTTTTACCTTTATTTTTTTGTTTTTAAACAATGATGTATTCAATGTTTTCATTATAATTTGACATGATATTGAGATTCAAGGTTTTTGGATTAATTTAGTTGTTTGATCAATTTTCTATCATCATTAGTATTTGATTACTTGTTATCGTTGGTTATTGATGCGCTTTCTTCTAATTAACTTGGAAAACGATGTTAGAAGATCATTACATTGATTTAATATTTTTTAAATCTTGATGGACTTAGGAAACAAAGTTAAGATTACAGAAACTAAGTTATCAAAGATTAGTTGATTTCGCATAGAGCGTAGGGTCATTGGCTAATTTCATATTTATAAGGAAGTGAGTTTAATGCATTTTTTAGTTATGTTGGTTTGATTTGGAAATCTACTAATTTAATCAAAAGATAGTGATTCTATCGATTGAGAAAGAAGTGGAGTCTATAAAAGTGAATTCATGACTTAGGAAACGATTGAATTTTACTTTATATTCTTTCATGAGGCCAAGATGATGATTAATTAAGACAATTGCTAAATGGTTCATTATCATGTATTCCAAGATAGTTGTCTAAATTGTATGTTTCTATATCATTTAGTTGTACATATTTCTTTATTTTTCTTTTTATTATCTTATCACTTTATTTGGTCAGTTAAACAATGAATAAAAAGTTATTAATGTGTACTTGTTCATTTGAAGACCGATACTCATTAGTTCTACTATGCTTATGATGAGTATAATTTCTCATATGTATATTTTGGAATTAATATTTTAATTAAAACTTGACTAAGGGATATATTTAAATTTAATGATTTTTATACACAAAAAATTTATGCATCAAATTTTGGCACCATTGCCGAGGAACAATATCATGAAAGCTTGAATTTCGTTAATATAATCATATTTATATATTTATATGTCTTTTATGTAAATATGTTAATATGTACATATGTTCCTTGTATGAATTGGTGCCTTATTTTGTTTGTATAACTATAATTTCCTAATTTCACTATGTTGTAATTTGACTAACGTATTTCGCATATGTATGTAGTTGATTAACTTGTAAATTCTATCATCTTATTATCTTCTGTTTCGTGAAGATCTAGCCCTTAGTTTATGACCCAACGATCTAAAAACGACAGAGTAGATCTTAATCCTAAGATCGAGAGGACATTAACAAGGATTCGAAGGGTAACTAGACAAAGGATAAAAGACGACATGGAGATTAATCAACCCAATAATGGTGGTACTAGTGCTAATTATAGGAGGACTTTGGACGATTTTATGAAACACGCAATCTCAAGTACAGGCTCGAGTACTACGAGACCTAGGATAGAGGCTAACAACTTTGATATAAAGCCCAACAAAATTCAAATGATCCAAAATATGGTACAATTTGATGGGCCTCCCGAGGAAGATCATAATGCCCACCTCGCAAGTTTTTTAGAAATCTATGACACTTTAAAATGAATGGTGTTTCTCAATATGCTATCAAAATAAGGATTTTTCCCTTTTCTTTGAGAGATAGAGCAAAATCTTGGCTAAAATCTTTGCCAACCGGATCCATCACCACGTGGAATGTTTTGGCTAAAAAATTTTTAGCAAAATGTTTTCCCCAAGCTAGAGCATCCAAACTTAGGACTGATATTTTTATCTTCCAACAGTTTGAAACTAAAAATCTTCATGACTATTAGGAGAGGTTTAAGGAGATGCTTAGAAAGTGTCCTTATTATGGGTTCGAACTAGGTATGCAAATGCAAATATTTCATAGTGGCTTAAGTTTTGCTACAAAGCAATTAGTTGATGCATCTACAGGAGGTTTCAATAATTTCAAAACCCTAGAGGAGATATTTGATTCGATTGAAAATCTTGCAACAAACAATGATGCTTGGGGTAGTTCACGGTCAAAAGCTCGTGTTTATGGTGTGCACAAGGTAGATGCAATGGCGGCCTTAGAGGCCAAGGTGGAGGCACTAACACAAATGTTGGAGCAAATGGTGATGTCTCCTTCCCAAGGATATGTAATGAATGTTAATTGTGATTTTTGTGGGGAAGGGCATCCAAACCATGAGTGCCAAAACATAGGGTCATCACAAGAGTCATTAGAACAAGCGGTGTTTGCGGGCAATGGATGACAAGGTAATAATCCTTATAACATCATTTACAACCTTAGTTAGAGGAATCATCCAAACTTTTCATGAAACAACCAAAACTAACCTAGGCAGGCTTCTTCTAATTTGGGGAATCAAATGACATAACCTCCCTTGCCTTACAATGCAGCACCACCTAAGCCGTCATTGGAAGAGTTGGTTAATCAATTGGTAAGTGGTACGGAGACTCAGTTTCAAGGAATGGATGTAACCACGAGAAATTTGGAGGCATCCATACACAATCTCGAGAATTAAATTGGACAATTGGCTAAACTCCTTGGAGATTGTCAAGTGGGGACCCTTTTAGGAAATACTGAGATAAATCTACTGATAGGGCCTAAATTAGTCATATATTTCTTAGTTATTTGAGGCCATTTTATAATTCATTTTGTGCAATAACTGGTCATATTCTTTTATATTTGAGACTTTACACTTGGAAAGGTATTTTGTTCATTATTTCAGATTTTAGGGATAAAATAAGGCAAAGTCGTCGCTAAACAGACTAGAGGTGGTGCCGGCCAAGACAGGTGAGGCGGCACCGGCCACGTGTTGTTGGCATGCACTTCAAGACAATGAAAAATCGGTGAAACAAGAGTTGAACAGAACACAGCCGGTGCCGGTTGGAAGCCCAGAGGCGGCGCCGGCTACAATCTGGAAGACTTAGCATAAAAATCAAGAAAAATCAACTAACGGGCAGAGAGGTAGAACATAACTGGCGCCGGCCCTAGGCAGGATAGGCGGCGCTGGCTATGTACTGGTACAGAGGTGATGCCTCGATTTTTGTGCGTATTTTTGGTAATTTTCGAGTTTTAATATTTTTCTACTTCTATTCGGCCAAAAACCCTAGAGAGATGAATTTAGGCACTTCTAAAGCCTATAAATAGAGGGAAAACACAAGTTAGAAAGAGGAATTCATGGATCAAAATACAAAATCACTCAAAATCAAGGAGGTATTCATCAAATCATGGAGGATTGTACAAGAGAGTTTACGAAGGAAGAAGAATGAGGCTTGTCCATGAGTGTTTTCTTTTAACTTTGTTTTCTTTGCTTGAACAATGATGTATTAATTGTTTTATTGTAATTTGGACATTGTTTTTCGGTATTCATGATTTTTAGAGTTACTTTGATCTATTCATTAATTGATTGTTATTCTTGGTATTTAATTACTTATGCTTATTACGTAGATTAATTTGTTGTTTCTTCTATTAACTTGCTTGGAAAAGATGTTGATGATGGTCTCAGTTCATTAATTTCATATTTGTTTTCTATTAACTTGCTTGAAAAAGGGGTTAATTGCTAAGAATTAGGTAATTAAAGGTTAATTGATGTCCGCAAGGATATAGATTCGTTGGTTAATTTCATATTTTAAATTTGCCAGGATATGGAAATTTAATCAAAGATTGTATTTAATGCATCTTTTAGGTGATTTAGTTGAGACAGGATATGTGATGCTAATTTGTCTAGAAGATAGTGATTTCATGAATTGAAAAAAAAAAAGTGATTCTATCTTAATCCTTCATGATGCCAAGAGAATAATAAGTTATGATAATGATTGGGTACTTTAAGGTCATGTTTGTCAAAATAATGGTTTGAGTTACATCATTCTCCATCCTTGACATGTATATATTCTTTTATTTTATTTTGTTTTCCTTTGTATTCTTTTTTACTTTATTGAGTCAATTAAACAATGAAAGAAAAATGATTACTACATACTTGTTCCTTGAGGATTGATACTCGTTTTAAACCCTATGCTATTCTTAATGATGAGTACGCTTGCTCATATGTGTAATTTGGGGTTAACATTTTAATTTAAACTTGATCAGGAATGTGCTTATTTTTATATGATATTTTATACCCAAATTCGTACACATCAAGTTTTTGGTGCCGTTGTCGGGGAATTATATCATGAAAGCTTGAATTTTATTGATTTAACCATGTAAATATATAAATAGGTAAATATGTAAATTTGTACAATAGTTCTTTTTGCAAAAAGGTGCCTTCTTTTGTATCGTGTGTATCTTTGTAATCTAATTTACTAACTTTGACTGATGTTTAATTGACTAATTTGTTCTTTAATTTTTTTAAAATAATGAATTCCATTATCTAACTATCTTCTATATTTAGGTGGAATGGTGAATTGGAACCAGATGAGACTTAATGTGGGGCAGTACCCCCATTACTCTTCCGACATAACACTTAAAGGACTAGAATCAGCAGTGCTAGAGACAGTGATTGGAAAATTTGCTGTCCATGTCACAAAACGCTTCCAAGAAATAGATTCCATATTTAAGGAGATAATCCGCAATATGGAAAGACAAATTTGGTTTTTGACTGACATGGTGTTGAAGTATCAAGAACTAACACTAATAGACAAAGAGGAAATAGCTGCGGTCATATTATGGAGTGGAAAGGAGTTGCCAAACATTCCAGACTGCAACCAGCTCCGGCTGGAGGAAGAGAACTGGCACCGGCTATCCTGTACACCCAAGAACAAAGAGTCCAACATGTAACCAGCGCCGGCTAAAGGAAGAGAACCGGTGTCGGCTGCACCCTGCCTTTCTCCCGAAAGTCCCACTAGAAATTCCATTTTTCAGCCTCAAATTCCTTATCCTACCTGTATACATAAAGCCCGAAAAGATGCCTAATTTGACAAATTCCTTGAGATATTCAAACAACTGCACATAAACATCCCACTCAGTGAAGCTTTAATCCACATACCCAAATATGCCAAATTTCTCAAAAGCATGCTTGTAAGCAAAAAGCAGTTGGAAGAATTGTCCACAGTGGTGCTAAATGAAGAATGTTCAGCCATATTGCAGGATAAACAGAATTTGCCACACAAAGAGAATGATCCAGGGAGTTTCTCTATTCCATGTTTAATTGGCACTTATAATTTCTGTAATGCATTAGCTGACTTAGGTGCTAGCATTAATTTATTGCCATATAAAACATTTAAAAAGTCAGGCCTAGGAGAATCCCAACCCACTAGGATGAGTATTCAACTCAAAGATAGATCTATCAAATATCCTAGAGGTATAATAGAAGATGTGCTTGTAAAGTTGACAAATTCATATTTCCAGTTGATTTTGTTATTCTTGACATGGATGAAGATTCCAAAGTCTCTTTAATCTTATGTAGACCCTTCCTAGCTATAGCAAAGGCGTTAATTGATGTTAATTATGGTTAGGCTGAGGAAGTAGTCATTTAAATCCATCAAAAGCTTACAACATCCTTTATCTTCTGATGATTCTTGTTAAGAGTTGATAGTCTTAACAAACCTATTTTAGATTTTATGTAGAAATTATTTGAGGAGGAGTTGGTGGAAACTTCAGTAGCATATTTGGAGAACTCTATCAATAAGGATGGGATAAAGAGTTTTGAAAAAATTGAGAAAAGCCGTTTGGGGAAAATGAAATCATCCATAGAGGATCCTCCAGAATTGGGTCTAAAAGACCTACCCGAGCACTTGGAATATGTGTTCTTGGCTGAAGGACATAAATTGCATGTGATCATTGCCAAAGATCTCACTAAAGAACAAAAAGACCAATTTGGTAAGTGTGTTGAGGAAATATAAGGGAGTAATAGCATAGAAGATCACAGATATAAAGGGAATTAGTCTATCCTTTTACACTCATAAGATTTTGATGGAATAAGGTACAAAGCCCGTAGTGCAACCCCAACGTAGGTTGAACCTACATATGAGTGAAGTGGTAAAAGGTGAGGTGATTAAGCTTCTAGATTCAAGCATCATTTACCCTATTTCTAACAATATTTGGATGAGTCTTACTCAAGTGGTACTAAAGAAGAGAGGAATGATGGTAAGCTCCAATGATAAAAATGACCTAGTCCCTATGAGATTGGTCACGGGTTAGAGGTTTTGCATTGATTATAGGATGCTTACTAAGAAAGACCACTTCCCTCTCCCTTTTATTGACCAAATATTGGAAAGGTTAGCCAAACATGAATATTATTGTTTCTTGGATAGATTTTCTAGCTACCTACAAATCCCCATAGCTCTTGAGGACCAAGAGAAAACCACTTTCACATGTCCATATGGTACTTTTGCATATCATCGAATGCCATTTGGTCTTTGTAATGGTTCTGGAACATTCCAAAGGTACATGACAGCTATATTTGAAGGGCTCGTGGGGGACATCATGGAGGTATTTATGGATGATTTCTCAGTTTTGGTGATTCGTTTGACTTGTGTTTATCTAATCTTGAAAAGGTACTAGCAAGATGTGAAGAGACGAACCTCATGCTTAATTGAGAAAAGTGCCACTTTATGGTGCCAGAAGATATTGTGTTAGGGTATATAATTGTTAGGTATCTTAGGCTCGTATCCTATATGGTGTAGTGGAAAATAAAATGAGATACCATCCCAGGACTTGCCTATATGTGGAAAATAATACATAAAGATAATAAAGGTAGCATCTTTTTACCTTTGTTTGATCATCCAAAGAACAAAAATTTCTTTTTCAAGTTGAGGCGCGATCCAGTAATCCTCTTGATCCAACTTCACGAGAGTTGAACGTCTAACCACTATAATCACAGTGTGTGATTATCTCTAACAGTAATCCACACAGAGGAATACTCAAGCACCAAAATTTCCTGTGCTTGGAGAAAAAGATGGCGGCTAGTGTTCTTCACATTTTCAGCAAAACGAGAGAGAGAGAGAGAGAGAGAGAGAGAGAGAGAGAGAGAGAGAGAGAGAGAGAGAGAGAGAAGAAGCAGAAGAAGAAGAAGAAGAAGAAGAAGAAGAAGAAGAAGAAGAAGAAAAAGAAGGTTTTGGTGGCTGCTATTTTTCGTGTGAACCTCCTTGCTAGAGTTTCGGTTATATCATCATATAAACCGAAAAATTCACTGAAAATCTAGAATTCTAAAACAATTAGAGTTCCTTAATTGTAATTGGAAATATCAAATTCTCACAATTATAATTTAGACCACAAATTATAACTAATTATAATTTATCCACACAACTTCTTTTTCTCTCAATTAACCCCACTATGTTATCAAATAACATCTTGAGTATATAATCCTCTATTGTGTGTGACCTATTAGGTTTCCCAGTCAATTGGTAGAAAACATGAATTAATCCAAACGTCTTTGAGATTAATAATCCATAATTAATTAGAACTAATCCTATTAATTCTAATCAGGATAGGTTTATTAATTCATCAGTTAATAAACCCATATTCTCAGATCATGAACGGTATCTAGCAACACATTATGACCACCCAAGAGTCCATGAAGTCAAGTGGCTTGACATGAACCCTTCAATAACAAACTTCAGTGCAATTAACTCCTTTCACCATACAATATCTCATTTGGTTTGGAGTACTGAATTAGTACCAACTCCCTTAAAAATTAATTCTGGCCCGAATACAATAATACTTATGTGAAACCCCAGTCAAAATCGACCTTAGAGTAAGAGGGTTGGGATGCATATCATGCTTTACTCCATGATTAAATACATTTTCATATGATTTCTATGTGCTTTGGATTTGAGTTTTATTGTTTTGAAGTCTTGTTGGTGAGTATTGTGTGAGAAGGGCAAAATGGTAATTTTTGCCCGAGGTGAAAATAGGGAGATAGATTGTGGATTGAATAGAAAATAATTTTTCTAGTGAAAATAGCAACAAGAGTTGTTGTGGTGTAGTGGCTAGAGCCTTAGAATTAATTATTGAAATCTAGAGTTCAAATTCCATCATAGAAGCTTTAGCTAGATTAAATTTTATTTTTGCTTAGGGGGAGTTGGTTTCGGCCTTAAGGGCCTAGATCAAGGTGGTGATAATGACCTAGGAGAGACATGTTAGGAGAATTCTCATTTCACTCCTTTGTTCTTCTCGAAATTCCTAAAGGGAATTCTTGATCCCTTGATCTTTAGTTTTTCTTAATTTTCAACTCCTTAGTTTGATCAAGGTGTTCTATCCTTTTCATTTCTAGAAAATTCAGTAAAGTGCTGAGGTCTTTTAGGATCAAAATGTCCTAGTAAAAGGCTTCTCATGGTCTAGAAAATGTGAATGAATTGTGGGAAATTTCAAGAGGAAAATCCCTCTAGTAAGCTTGCTGAAATTTCACTCTATAGCTAGTTCACCTTCCTTCTTAGAATGAGCTGAAATTTTCCAGCTTGTGTACCTTCAAAATGTCGAACTTCTTAGCTAACATTTCCTTCCAAATGCTGCCAGAAAAATGGCCTCGAGTTCAGCTTGAAACATGAATTATTTCTGCCATTTTCGGACTGCACAAAAGCTGTGCAACACCAGTAAAATTCTGGGCAAAATCGCAGCCTTGGAGGCTTAAAACCAAGCTGTTTTCTTCCAGATTTTGTGTAGCACCTTAGCCATGTTTTTCCTCCATGAAGAAGGATGGAAACCAGCCTTGAATACCCCTGAAACCCCCCTTCAAACTCGCTGCATCTCAGCTGGAAGAGGCGGACGAAATTCTGCCAGAAAATTCCCTGTGCAACGAAAGCTGTTGAGCAGGAATTTTCCAGCTTGTTTCCTATTTCTCTTCCAGCCGAAACACCAACCTATTTCTGCAAAAACCTTCCTTAAACCTCCAGCAACAGAGCTCCATTGTTTCCCTTGAGCTTCTGCACGAAATTCCATCAATGGCTGCCCGAAAATCTCTCCAACAAATCCCTGCAATTTAGCTTGATTGGTTTCCAAAATTCCAGCCATCTTGTTTAGCAACTTTCCATAATATCTTACTCAATTGACCAGACTTCTTCTTCATCTTTGTACCCCTTAGTTTCGGCCATCATAAGCCTTGTAGAACCAGTTTTAATTCCTCAGAAAAGCCACACATTCATTCGGCCATAGGAGACTTCAAAGCTATCCAGAAAAATCAAGATATTCTTAGAATATCTAGTTTCCAAATTCTCTTCCTAAAAATATTCTTCAAGGATTGTAACAACTAACCTTTCCTTTCCCTTCCAAATCAGAGAAATCACTCCCTAAACCCTACAGAAAATCAGTCAGCCCTATCCCTCATAGAAATTCGGCAGCTTCCTTTTCTCTCTCTCTCGATTTTCTTCAACCATCAAGAACACACACACTACACCAAGAACACCTACTACCTTCTTTCACCTAATACACTTTCAAACCACTTCAAACCCTCACAAAAATCTCCAGATTTGATCTGCTCTCTACTGTGAATCCATCAACACCATTATTAACATCAAACTCCACAAATCATCTTACTACTTTGGATCAAAACCCGAAATTTTTGTGAAGGTCAAGAACATCTTCAAGGTAAACTTATTCTATCAACTTCATCTTCTTCAAACTTGATCTCCAATGAGAACTTATGTGAATGAACATACTAATGATCTCTCTCTCTCTCTCTCTCTCTCTCTCTCTCTCTCTCTCTCTCATGGCCCGAAATTCCTTCTCTTGGCTGAATGGTCCCTTCTTCCATGACCATGCTTTCGCCACCTCTCTTGGACAAGATTAGCCATCTAGGAGTTGAGATCTATTCCAAACTCCTTCAAGACATTCATCAATCAAGTAAGTACCTTCAATCTTCTTTTTAAACTCTAGAATCATGTCTCTAGGATGATGTGTTAGTAGGTGGATGGTGATAGGATTTGAGTATATATATTTATTGTTGAGATTGAAGCATGAGCAATTGTATGATTGTGAAGGAGATGGGATTTATGCATGAAAGGTTCATCTTGGATGATTGTATGTTGATTTGAGGGTTGATGCATGTCATAGGTTGTATTTGTGTCAAAGTATGCTAGAGATTATGTCACCTTTGGTGAATAGGAGTTATATGCATGATTAGATTATTAAAGCCATGATCATGTTTATGCTAGTAAAGGTTAAATCATGTCTTAATAAATTTGGATCTATGCCTAGATGCAAGATTTGGATGATTTGATGAATCGAAGGATTGTGTATGTTATTGATTGTGGTTGGCCATAGAATCTTGATCATGATCTAAGTGTCCCTAAGCTAATTTTAGTTCATGAATAAAATATTCAATAATAATTTTGCTAGTAAATTTCGAAAAACCTTAGGAAGGGTAGATTTGGAATTATTATATATATAAATGATATTTTAGTCAAATAAATAATAATTTTGCTAGAAAATAAAATGAATAAATATTATTAAAACCTTTCATGGAAATAATTATAATTAGTAAAATGATTATTAAATCAAAATCCCTTCAGGATTTACTTATTATTTTCCAAACAAGACTCATTAAATTTAATCTTCACTAGTTCTAGCTATCAATTATTTACTAACAACTAGACTATCATTAAATCACTATTTTACCGAGTACCACCTATGACTCTTGATCAAATAAACTCTAAATTTTCCTTAACAAGATTTAAACTTTCAACTTATTAGAATTTATTTCCCAAACCATTAATTATTTTAAATAACAAATTAAACTTAGCTTATAAACCTACTTATTTATTATTTTGCCTTAAAGCTTGGGACACTAGGATCATGGTTTTAGTGAATTGAGTTGATTTGAAATTGAGGAAGTGGATTGTAGCTTGAATCTGATTAAGATTTGTATTTACCCATGTGGGGTTAGGTCAGCTGTTCGAGACCTTGTTGTTGTGAGTAAGAATCAGGTAAGCTCCTGCATAAAACCTATCAATGTGAAAATGTTTTCTTTATGGCAAGTTAAATGTGGTGTGTATGGACACTCGTTTATCTGAAGGCAATTGAGGGTTGAATTTGTTCTTATTTCCAACACTTAAATTATTTGAAGGTTACTGAGCAGATTTTCCAAACTTAAAACTCTTTCTAAAACTGATTGTTCCCAAAACTTTGGAAACCCTCAAATTACTAGTTTCATGAAGAGCAATGCTTTGTTCATTTTATCCCAAGTGGGAAACGTCGTTGAGTACTCAATAAGGGTGGACTACTAGGACTAGTCTTTGAGGGGTTAGGGTAAGTCTCTCAGCAGGTGGCCACCTTTGAGGGGTGAGTCCTTCCCGGATAAGATGTCAGTCCAGTGAGTCGAGCCAGTCCGAGCTAGCAGTTCGTTTTCAGTCAAGTAACTGTGTTTTGTCGGAATGGACACCCGGTTGTTGTTTGGGTATAGAGAAGGAGGAATATCTTGCCCAGTAGGCCGATCACCTACTTTTGTCAGTCTGCACAAAGTGTCGGCATTCTGACCGGTTATGGGGCCCAATGTGTGGTAACCCATATCCCTTTCTTTCGAGTGGTTGATTTCATTACTTATGTGTGGCTAGATAAGCCAAAACGCCACTCTTACTTTTGATTAATGTTTATTGCTTGCCAATGTTTCTCATATTAAAGTTTCACACTCTGCATCCATGAACTAATTTCACTAAACACCCAAAGCACACACGGACATACTGAGATTTCTGTCTCATCACCTTTCTATCATGATTTCAGGATGATCCTGCTGTGGAGTTGAGTAGCTAGTAATATCTGCTTGGGAAGAGAATGTGTCTTTTTGATTTTATGTATTGCTTTGGGGAGGCGAGAGTGGATAATTTTATTTATGGTTTTTGTTTTGGAATTCATGGATTTATTCTTGAAGTTTTCTTTGGGTTGTAATAACTTTTTAAGTTAAATATTATTTTTATTTCGTAATTTGTTTGTGTGACCTAGTTATAAAGACCCCTTGTCCTTTGGACGAGGCGACATCCCCGGCCATGGCGGGCCTAGGCTTCGGGGTGTTACAACTTATACCAGAAATCCACTACTCTAGATGTGTATCAATTGAAACTATTTCCAATACACAATCGCCTTGGCCAAGGACTTCTTGAGTAGTAATTCCTACAAGTGACCGTGAGATATTCGCCCCTACTATTAGGAGTGATGAATCCTTTATTGACCATCTCAACTACTTTTGTTTACCTCACAATGTACCTAATATCCATCCCGTAAGTAGCCCTCAATCGAGCTCCAGAGATTGGAATTAAAGCACAATGCTCAGCAAACAAAGTACCTTGGAGATCTCAAGTCTAAAGATACTAGCACGTTCGCTATATTGAGATTATATCACTGGCACTAAATAGTTATCCATGTGATTATCTCGCAGTTCATTGTTTAGCAAGGTTGTAATTCTTTTTCTTACTTAGATATGAGTTTTGTCATTCATTTAGTGGATTTTTATGAAATTTTTTTATTGGATAAGATATTTTTAAGACTTGAGAATTTGGATTAATCTTGTTTATGCATTGGTGTTTGAGGATTATTTGACTATCTAGTTTAAATAGGGAGAATATGATCAATGTGGGAAAAGTTTGTTGGCTAATTCTTGTATTATGGGTTTAAACTTTGCTTAGCTTTGAGTTGTGATAAAGAATATGAGAAATAATATTTTTGAGTGGAAAATGTTCTAAAAAAAAAAATAGTTGTGAGTTGAAGCACAATGAGTTGATTTGTGTTTCCTATTTGAAGATAAGAAAGTATTGTGTTTGCTTGATTATGGGGGCTAATACGAATAGTGAAGAGAAATTCACTTTTCTTGAGGCTATGAATTCTCAAGAGTAAAAGCGAGGAAAGATGTTGAACAAATGATGAGTGATGACTAAAAGGGAGCCAATACGGTGTGTGAAGAGAAATCCATGAACTTGAGGCTATTAATTCCCTAAGTCATTGAAAAAATTAAGAAAAAAAAATAGATGGCTTTCGTTACATCATGATTTGAGTAGCGCAATTTTTGTCTATGAGTTCTTTCTTTTACCTTTGTTTTCTAGTTCTTAAATAATGATTTATTCAATGTTGTCATTGTAATTTAATATTATTTTGAGGTTCATGGTTTTTGGATTAATTTAGTTGTTTGATCAATTTTCTATCATCCTTGATATTTGATTACTTGTTATCATTGTTTATTGATGTGTTTTCTTCTATTGACTTGGGAAACGATATTAGAAGTTCATTAAATTGAGTCCATATTTGTTAAATCTGAATGGATTTGGGAAACGAAGTTAAGATTAAAGAACTTAAATGATTAAACATTAGTTGATTTTGCCTAAAGCATATGGTCATTAGCTAATTTCATGTTTCTAAGGAATTGAGTTTAATGCATTTTTTGGCTATGTTGGTTTGATTGGGAAATCTACTAATTTAATCAAAAGATAGCGATTCTATGGATTAGGAAAGAAGTGGAGTCTATATAAGTGGATTCATGACTTGGGAAACGATTGAATTTTACTTCATATTCCTTCATAAGGCCAAGATAATAAGTAATTGAGATAGTTGCTAAGTGGTTCATTATTATGTATTCTAGGATAGTTGTCTAAATTGCATATTCCTACATCATTGAATTGTACATATTTCTTTATTTTTCTTTTTATTATCTTGTCACGTTCTTTGGTCGGTTAAACAATGAATGAAAAGTTATTAGTCTGTGCTTGTTCCTTTGAGGATCGATACTCATTAATTTCCTATACAATGCTTGTGATGAGTATACTTGCTCTTATTTATATTTTAGGATTAATGTTTAAATCAAAACTTGACTAAGGGATGGATTTAAATTTAATGATTTTTATACACCTAAAATTTATGCATCATACGGGTAGTATCTAAATCTCCACGATCATCCTTGACACTGTCTCCTAACTACTTGGCATATCAAGGAATCTTTTGATAGGGATTGGTCTCTAAAAGTTGTCATGAATAAATGATGGGACTCATCTTTATCATGGAGGTCAAGATAAAGGAATGGGAGGTGTGGCTATGCAAGGACAAGGGCTAGCAATGAAGACGGATAAAATTAGACAAAAAAGGAGGCCACTAGAGGACGACCAGCGCTGGCTCCAAGTAGCCAAACCGATGCCGACTTCATTCTGCTCAACAATGGATTCATCTGGCTTTCGACCGTCCGAAGGCAGAACACAGCTAGCGCCAGCTGTAGTACCCAAACCGGTGCTGGTTCCACTTTGGGCAGCCGACGACAGCTTCGTATTTTTTATATTTTCTCCAATTTTCTTCAATTTTAATTGCTTGTAAAGACTTATTATGACCCTAAACTGTAATAGAACCTTAGGGATTATGTAGCTAGGGTTAGGGTAGTATAAATAGTACTTTTAGTGATTTGAAAACATAATACACTTCACTTCAATTCAAATTTGAGAAGAGAATCTTGAGAGGCCTTAGCCTCCTTGTTTATCTTGTTCAAGACCAAGCTAAAGGGTTAGTCCTCCTTTTGTATGAGTCTATAAATCTTTTGGATAATCCAAAGTTATTTCTTTGAATGGGTCTTAGTTGCTTTGTTCTTCTAAGGTTTGTTTGAAATCCAATATTTGGGTGCCTATTTTCTCTATTCTATTTGTTCTTGTTTGCCTTTGTTGCTTCTAGGATATTAGAGTGATATTATAGTAGACCTTTCTACTCATCTTGAGGGTCTTTGAGGCTTTGTTCTTCAAGGGTTTGAAAGAGTGTATGCAGTTATTTGGATTTCTCCTTTTTGGTTACAAGAATCTCTATTTTTTTGTTCCTTTGAGTTGAGCTGAAACATAGCCAACAAAAACACCCACAACACCAAGAAAAGTCACCAAGAATTCATATCAAAGAGTTTGGTATCAGAGCAAGGAAAAGCTTGATTCCCATCAAAGCTTGAAAACAAGAAAATGAGCCCTACAAAGTGAAGAAAGGGAAAAATAGAGAGATCACGTAACTCAAAAACTTGCTCCAAAAAGGTCATTAAATCTTTGTTATATCTTGATTTATCTGTTGGAAAATTTCTCCTTAATGTTGTTATAATCCTTAGGAACAAATTTATCTTGTGATTGTGTTGAAAATTGACTTGAATATGGGTGAAAATTCTGGTTGTTCTTACGTGACGAAATTGCAGCCAAAGTGTTTGATAAATATTCCATGAGAGTGTTTTTTGCTATAGTTGGGATATTTGATTCTTAATTTTCATTCCCCAGGATATTAGGACTTATTATATGACTCTAATGTTGAATTCCATATTCATTGAACTCAATTTCTCTATTGCACACTTGTAACCATCTTGTTATTCATCATCCTAGTTCTAGTCGTTCTTGTTTCTTTGTTCTTGGTAATTCGTGATTGTTTCTTGCTTAGAAGTGTTTCTTGTGCATCTAGTTCTTGTTCTTGTGTTGATTGAGTCCACTTTTCTTAAAATTTTTAACTTAAAACTTGTTTTTTTGAGGTGCCTAACAAGTGTTTGTTGAAATTTCCCTAAGACCCCATACTTGGAAAATTCATTTGATTTGTGTGATTCACTAAGTTGGACTAAAATTTTAGCTATTAGGGAGGATTGGGATTGAGCAAGAAGGCTTGAGTGTTCAGAAAAAGGCAAGAGGGTGAGCTTATTATTAAAAGAGCCTAAGAGAGTAAATACGAGAGTGGAGTGATCAACCTTGAGATCCAACACGTAAGGAAGTGCAGTGAGGATCTATTTTTCTTTCTAAGCTCTTTGTGTTGCAGGTATAAGTAAGCAAATATTCCATCACCATAGCTCATGATCAAGAAATCTCTAGGACTAATCCAAGTGGACCTAGTAGACCTCAAGAAGATCAAATTGATGCTAGGGGTTTACGTGAAGACTTGCAAGCTATGACAAGGACTATGCGAAGTGAGTTCCAAAACATGAAAAGGGAGTTGATAAATCATCTTGGACAATCTTCTATCGTTGCACAAAGAAGAGGCCAAGAGCGATTTGAAGTGCCTAGCCTTAAGATGAGGGCATTCACTAGACCACCACTTCTAAACCTCAACACTACTAGTAAGGTGCCAATTAAGAAGGATGAAACCCCTAAGCCATTCCAAAGGGACTTCTACAAACCTAGAGAGGATTGAAAGCCAAGGGAGAATTGGAAACTTAGGGAAGGTTGGAATAAGGACGATGGAAAAGCCATGGAGAGGCCACAAAGGAATAGGGTTATCAAATGTTTCAAGTGCCTTAGATATAGACATACTTCCCATGAGTATCCAAGCAAAAGAACTATGTATACTAATCCCTATGGTGAGGATTCTACCGACCAAGAAAAAGAGGAAGAAAAGTACCAAGGAAAACAAGAGGGAAATGGGAATGAGAAAAGTGATGAAGGGGAAATTGTTGGACAAGATGTTAAGCAAAAACAAGAAATTAAGAGGAAAGAAAAAGAGAGGGAAGGTAAAAGAAGAGTGAATTTCCTTGTAAAAGAGAGTGCGGCCATAAAGGCTATAGAAGCTAAGAAACCGGTTATTCTTCATTTATGCAAAGGTTCTTATGATTCTACTAATGATTTTTCATTGTCTTTGCCTAATGAAATTACAGCTGTTCCTCAAGAATTTGAAGTTGTTTTTCCAAAGGAGGTGGTCAACCGAACACTTACCCAATTTTTACGGACCATAATCAAGAAGAACTTAACCAATTGGGAGGAATACTGGCCACACCTTAAGTTTGTTTACAAAAGGGCTTTTCACTTTACCACTTCTCATTCTCCTTTTGAAATTGTGTATGGTTTTATTTCCCTAACTCCTTTTGAATTGATTCCATTGCCTATAGGTGAATGAATGATACTTGATGGAGCTAAGAAGGCGGCAATGGTGAAAGCATTCCATTTAGATGATGGCAATGATTTGAAGACGAATCATTTTCAAGGAGGGGATATGATAAGACTCTGCTTCATCATGGATGTTAAGATAAAGGAGGGGGAGGTGTGTCCATGCAAGGACAAGGGCCGGCGACAAAGACGAACGAAACTAGACGAAAAAGGAGGCCACCAGAGGACGACCAGCACTGGCTCCAAGTAGCCAAACCGATGCCGACTTCATTCTGCTCAACAATGGATTCATCTGGCTTTCGACCGTCCGAAGGCAGAACACAGCCAGCGCCAGCTATAGTACCCAAACCGGTGCTGGTTCCACCCTGGGCAGCCGACGACAGCTTCGTATTTTTTATTATGACGCTAAACTGTAATAGAACCTTAGGGATTATGTACCTAAGGTTAGGGTAGTATAAATAGCTCTTTTAGTGATTTGAAAACATAATACACTTCACTTGAATTCAAATTTGAGAAGAGAATCTTGAGAGGCCCTAGCTTCCTTGTTCATCTTGTTCAAGACCAAGCTAAAGGGTTAGTCCTCCTTTTGTATGAGTCTATAAATCTTTTGGATAATCCAAAGTTATTTCTTTGAATGGGTCTTAGTTGTTTTGTTCTTCTAAGGTTTGTTTGAAATCCAATTGGGTGCCTATTTTCTCTATTCTATTTGTTCTTGTTTGCCTTTGTTGCTTCAAGGATATTAGGGTGAGATTATAGTAGAACTTTCTACTCATCTCGAGGGTCTTAATAATCTCAGTTTTCTCTTTAATCGAGTGAAATACTTGTATTTCATTTCATAAAATTTTCATTATTATGTGTGTGTGTGTGTGTGTGTGTGTGTGTGTGTATTCATCTAAGGTTATCACTTCATTTCCTATTTCATCTTATACTTGAAATGAAATATAATCATTGCATGCTTGTAATCTATTTCCTTATTTCATTTTCTTCACAAGAATATACGGTCTTCATATATTGAATTGACTTCTTATTCATCCATGAACATAAATAAAATCAATTCATGAATTTATTTGTTCTTTAATGAAAATTCTGCAATTTTTAGTTTTGGCACATCATCTTGCTTTGCTCATAACTTTCAATCCGCAATTCCAAATTATGTTAAACCAGTTTTAAAATAACCTCAAGACATTCCTTTACAATTTCCAACTCACGGACTACCATTGTCATGTTTAGTTTTGAACACAAAGTTCCAGTGGTTAAATCCCTTCATTGATTTGACACCTGTTTCTATTTTTACCATAACTTTTGATTTATAAATCCGATTAACCTCAAACTAGTGCCAAAACACACCATTGATCATGAACTTACAAGCTTGCATTGTCAAATCCAGAAATGTTATAGAACTACTAGAGCAAAATAGTCTAGTATTTTCAATGATTCATCCATTATCTTGAAAAATTCCATTATTCCTTTTTCATTCTAACACATGAATAACTCTTTATTCGTTTCATTTCCTCTTTTGTCATCCTTTAATCCACTGACTTTCAACTTTAACCAAACCAGTACTTTGATCATAAAACAACAACAAAATTGACAGTCTTGCAGACCTCACATCACAATTTTCTCAACAATTATGCTATTTTTCATGTTCAATTCTTTCTTCCAATTGAATACAATATATAACCATAAGTAATCCATTAAAACACCTTCAAACCACCCCTAATCAGCACATAGAACACAACTACAAGCTACCAATCCAATCCTCCACTAATTTGTATACACAAAACAACTTCGCTTAATAATTACTTACAAGCATATTTCTCAAACATGCATAGTTTCATGTATAATTCATACCAAAACAATCCTCTTAACTTACTTAACAACTTTAATGCTTTCAAATAACTCCTTACCTTGTATAGGCTGATTGGTTGGTAAGAAAAGGACCAAGCTTTCCTTTCTCTACTTTCTTCTCGATTTTCTCTATCTCTCTCTCTCTCTCTCTCTCTCTATTTACTTTTTCTTTTCTCTTCCTTATTTCTCCTTGTTTGTGGCAAATTTTTGTCTGGCTAAAACCCTCCCAACCAGTTCTCCCTTACTAGTTATAGCAAACTTTAGTCTTCTAGTCAAATAGGCATCAAATGATCCTAATTCACTTTGAAGCTTGTGATTGGTCCAAGTAGCTACCTTAGGTGTCATTTGGGAATTTGGTAGAATTCTCTAGAATTCTTGCATGATTTTTCATGTAACCAATCAAGTATTGCCATGCATTACCCTTGCACTCAATCATGAAGTTCCACCTAACTTTACATCCAACCAATCAAATATTTTTGTGAATAAAATCAATATAGCTATAATTCTTCCTCATTTTCCTTTCCTTTTCCTTTTCTTCTTATTTTCCTTCTTCTTTGCTTCTTGGTCGGCTGCCTTGCTACCTTTCTACCACCACCTTCCTTTCCTTATGGTATAAAAATTATCCGTGTGATCAAATCATAAAATGGTGACTAAGCACGCATAATAAATGCTTATGATGACTAGGCTTGCAAATTAATGCCTCCAATCATCTCATAACATCTAATTTTTACTTTCCACATCATCCTAGATGATTCACCATATCACAACCAATCATAAATCATCATTTGTTTTCTTTTTTCCAAAATCCACTATTTTTCCTTAGGAAATAATCATAATTCAGCCTATTATTTATTCTAGTCGGGAAAACTTTTTCTTTTAGTAATGAAATCTACTCATTAAACTGAATACAATGATGTCTCTCAGAATTTTCAAATTCTTTCCCAATCTGTCTTAATTCAAAATCGAAAATTCCTTTGTCACCCCTTAAAATTTTAATCACCCCGAAGTATTCGTCTGATTAAACAAAGTATTTATTGTTCTGTACATCCATACATATACTGCTTCAGTACCCATTTACATACAAAACAAGAGGAATGTTACAAAAGGTGATTACATCGTAAGAAATACCAATAGCCTCACTATATATGCACACAAAAAGGTGGAATCATGTGTTGCGGTAACGGTAATATAATTTTTATCTTTTAGATACCAAAATTTATATTTATAGAATATTTCACTAGGTGTATTTTATGACTTCACGTAAGAAAAAAATCTTTTTGAGATCCCCACATTATCAACCTTTTAAATTAAGTACTTTGGTATCTCCCATATCTTTACAGTTAAGTACTAAATCTTCAAGTTATCTTCAAATTAGCATATTTGATTAGGCTAATCAACTAAAAGAAATGATCCTCTCAAATTAGGTAACTCATTGGTTACAATGCCTTATTAGAAAATATTTTTTGACAAAAATAAACTTGTACATGTATTATACTCTTCAATCCCTAGTCTAATTATGTATACACCCTTGACTTCCATCAGTTGTGCAAGAAATTCTAATAGGCATATGTTAGAAGATTTAAAGAGAAAAACTCTATTATAGGTTTAACAAAATTTTAACTTAGGTTGATTGAGGTATTGATTGTTGTGTGGCTTTTATATAAATACAAAAAGTATTACCAACGAAAATCACACAAAAATCAAGTTTTAAATTAAAATGTTAATATTACACTCAAAGCACATAAGTGGCAAGTATACCTATCATGTAATATAGTGTCACAATGGAAAGTATCGAAGATCCTCGGAAAATGGATAAAGGTACTGCTACTAACTCTTCTTCTATTTTTTAACCTAACAAATAAAGAGAATAGTCTAATTACAACGAGCAAACCTAGAGAATCAACACAACCTCACACGAGATTGGCCATGAGAAAATCAAGGATGAGAAAGAAAATGAAAGACATGTAAAATGTTAGGAACCCCAGAATTAGCTAAGTATTATACACAAACCCAAGACAATCAAATTCCAATTCTAATACCAAAGAGATCACAAATATGAAATCCCCTATCTCTCGAGTTATGGATTCCCTATTCTTATGCCAATTAAAGGGTATCTCTATCTGTAAAACCCCACCCTAATGCACCCGGGAACATGCATTACATCATTTATATACTAACGTAAACTATTCTTGATCTTAGAGATCTTACACGCCTTGGGTGTAATTCAATTAGGTATAAATTCTATCAAATCACTACATTGTGCTTGCTTGCATTATTTGAGTTCTTTCTACCTCCTATTGTAGTTAATTATGCTAAAGAAGGAATTGAAGAGACGGACTCTAGTATTTAGGAATTTCGCTATTCATTCAATGCATAAGAACATAAGTGGGTTATTGGTAAAGGTGATGGAATACTATTGATATACTGAGCGATTGATAGCTAATTCTTGCTTGGACTTTCTTTAATTTTCCATTCCTTTCTCCTTGGTGTTCTCTTAGCGGGCAACCTTAGTGCTGTTACTATCCTTAAGTTATTTCCAAATCTATATCATCTTTAAAATAATTCTATTTCCTTAACCCTTCCAAAATTTCATAATTTCTATACTATATTTAGGTAACTATATTATAATTATTTCTTATTTCTCTTCCAAGAACAATACCACTTCACCATTTTGTAATAAAATAATGCTTGGGATCCTTGTGTTTTCTAATGCATAACCATATGATTTGGAGACCATGACATGAAATGGAAGCTTGCATGTGCAGGAATTCGTATGAATAGTATGGAGTGATTTGTTCACTTGTGAGAATGGTTGGCATATTTTAAGCACAATCAATATTTTGACCCTCATGTTGATTTAATGCACACTGATAATGATAGCTATATATGTGTGTGTGTGTGTGTGTACTTATTGTGTTTTATTGAACTTGGGAACCTCACACTGAATTGAGTGTTTATTTATCTTAATTAATTGCTATTGGGTTTAGGGACTGATTTCTTGAAGTATTTTTTTTTTTTAATGTATATAGTCACTACAAGAAAGATGCACTGGAACAACAAAAATTAGTGACGGAATGGCGACAGCAAATAAAATTTTCAATTTAAATTTATTTTTAAAAAAATTTGTCAGATAGTTGTAGCTAATTCCTCGCTAATAAATGAGGGACGATAAGCCGTAGCTAATTAGTGAGGGATTGGCAACGGCTTATCGTCCTTCTCTAATTAGTGAGGAATTAGCTACGGCGTACGTAATTAACACTAACACAACATTAATTATTCAAATATCGTAGCTAATCCCTCACTAATTAGCTAGAGATTAGCTAAATTAGTGAGAGATTAGCTACGGTATTTCTGATTATTCATTAACATTAAATAATTGTTAAGATGCTACTACTAATGCATCGGTAATTTGTGATGGATTATTAACCATCACTAATTCGTCACAAATTCCTTACAAATCCATCGCTAATCATATATATATATATATATATATATATATATATTATAATTAATATAAAGAACAAAAAATTACAAGAATATCAATAGCCTAGTGGTAGAGCACGTGCTTCCCCCACAACAAGGTCACGAGTTCGAGCCTCGTGTCCGACATAATCTCATAAAATTATCTATCGGGTCGGGTCAGGTTATCAAGCCGAACCGGTTAGGCCGGGTCTAGAAATTAAGCCTATTACGACAGGTAGAAGCGTTATAATAGGCATGTATTTGTGACACTTTCAATTTTGTGACACTTTCTGGAAAATGTCATGTAAAATGATGTTACCATAGCTATTCAGGACACTAAGAAGTGTCATAATATATGTATCTATTGCAACATTTTCAATTGTTACCTCAGACCGCCTATTATGACATTTTGTCATATTGTAAAAAGGTTTGCTAATGGTCAAAATTCAAAACCTATACTAACAATTGAAAATGTTATAAATGAGTTTGTTGGCACCCAAAATTCAGAACAAATGTTAACATGTGAAAATGGCATAATAAGCAATTTTAATGACATTTAACAATGCGAAGTTAAACCTATTCTCTCAACAAATCAGGCGTGTTACAAAAGAGTTTGTTAATAGTCACAAATTCAAATGTATTATAAACATTAATAAATGTCATAATAGACTTCTTGTTACACTTTTTTTTAATGTTATTTAAAATTCTATATAGCAACATTTTTACCGAAATTAAAACTATTTATTGTTACATTTTTTTGTGCAAACATAATAATTTCTTTGCATATCCTGTAACTTAAATATGTTACAATAGAAACATATGATATCATTTTTTATGTCACTATAAAAAATTTTAATTCTTAAATATATGTTATTTGGCATAATAAAAAAATTAACATGTAACATAATATAAAATCACAATACAATCCAAAAAATATGTCTGCATATATTAGGTTCTATCTACATGTATACATATGTCTAGGAAGTCATACTAATAGCAAAACTCTAAAAGTCCTTTCAAAATAAGATCATAACATATCCATTAAGGCTGATAAATCAACTAATATATCAAAATGTACTTCAACTTAGCAGAATAATCCAATGCGCTTTTCCTTAATATGCAGCATCAAAATAGCACCTGCAACAAAGCATCCTTTCTTGATCATTCATCTCGAATCCTATGAACCTGCCATATATAAATTAATAACATAAGTTAGAAATCAAAATAGAAGAATTTAGTCACCACCACCACCACACAAGCACTACTATTGCTAACTAGTTACATTACGTACAGTGGAAAAGATGTAAGAAACTAATGGCTTTCGTAGCAAAGAATAGAATGAATAGGATTCATTTATGCCAATCGACTACCAAAAAATAGGGAGCATCAACTATTGCACTTAAGCACTAAACACTGCATAGAAATTCAGACACTAGAGTAATAGGAATACCAAGGCCATCGGCCATGCAATAGGTGCACCGTGAGCATCTCCAATTGTTTTGAGGATTAGGTATGGGCGAATCAGCTTTTCATCACGACAATGTGGTTGTATGATATCAATCTCACACCAATCTTCTCCTAAGGGATGTGGACCGACAAGTTTTTCCATATCCAAATTTTTAATACGTGTTGTGGCAACTATTTTGGTTAGATCTCTTATGCTCAATACTAAAATAGTTGCATTTACCTAAAGAGAATGTTACAAGAAGAAAATTATGAACAAAATAACACCCAGATCTCAAAATGAACTTGATAGTAAAAGCTATGAACAAAACAACTCTCAGATCTCAAAATGAACTTGACATTAAAAGCTATAGAATAAATTGGTCCTTACCCTTGAAAACATCCCAAATCTAGAAAAGAGTTCATATAAATCAATCACAGCATATGGATGGAAAGAGAACACCAAAGTATGAGGTAACAATACCCTTATAGTACTAGAGCTATTGGTTGCGATAGCATGCTGGTTTGACTTAAATGATGCAACTCTTAACTCATTTGTCTCGTTGACATTATCTTGTGGCATACTTGCACGAATCTCAGCTAGCAATCTTTCTTGTTCCCTAATAAGTTCTACTTGCTCTTTAGCTTCTTCTTGAAGCATCACTATCTAATCTCTTTGTTCAACCATGATGTGGTGCTACATATTAAGGGATGGAATTTCGCCCTAAAGATCTGACGGAGCAATACCACTTCCACACATTCGAACTCGACCATTTCTATCCAATCACATCACTTGTGAGAAAATATCATTAGGCCCAATTTCATCACACAAATCAGAAGGGGGTTCACTTCTCTTCTCATTCATCAAATTCTATGATAAAGAAAAAATTTTATTTATTATCTTAAGATTAGAAAAACTATTTTTTTTGAAAGAATAACGATATAAAATATTCACATTGCAATATGTATGTATGTATGTATGTATGTATGTATGTATGTATGTATGTATGTATGTATGTATGTATGTATGTATGTATGTATGTATGTATGTATGTATGTATGTATGTATGTATGTATGTATGTATGTATGTATGTATGTATGTATGTATGTATGTATGTATGTATGTATGTATGTATGTATGTATGTATGTATGTATGTATGTATGTATATGTAATACGGTACCAATTTTTCTACAGTAGCATGGTTTCCTAGATTCCCATTGGAGTCCATAAAGCATGCATTGAACAACTCAGCTCAGGATGGCTGATGGCTTAATTCTTTTGTCTGTATGGGAAAGAAAAAAAGTTAACCAAATTATGGACAATGTTAATAAGTTTTTCGTTCATGGCAAGCAAAAAAATAAATGTCAAGTATAATAAGTTTTACCAAATCTTCAGCAACTTAAGCAAATGACTTTTGCCATTTTCTGTGATGCAAATTATTGATTTTCCTACTCTGAGTATTCCTTGTGCATATACGCTAGAACAACAAAAACCAATGGAAAATTAACACTTAATTTATTTTTGTTAAAACTTCACATAAAATTTTTCATAGGCTGAAACAACAACTGATATTACCTTTCCATCCTCTGAATTCCAAAAGGCAACCAACCATAACCATTGGTCTTCAAGAACATGATCTTCTCCACAAGAAGGCACCACATTGTTCCTTTGATTTGGAACAAAATACTGCATTTTTAGTGTATTCCTCCAACTTCTCCACTTGTTTCCTATTGATGATATGATTTTTTAGTTCGATTCCCGATGGCAAATCAAATCTTTCCCATCATGAAGTAAATTATGAATAATATAAAAGCAGCAGTTTTCTTGTAGGAAAAAATAGAAAATTGAAGGTTCATTAATCATGGCGTTATTACCTTGACAATATCGATCATCTCCTTCTTATATGTTTTTGGCATCTTTGTCCATGACAAATAATTCAATGGGGGCATGCTTACCTTTCCTAGCTATAGTTCCTAAGAAATTAACTAGCTTTTTCCTGTACTTTCCAATGGGCTGTCTGCTACAGTTAAAATTAACCTTAATCAAACCCTTATGCTTAGGACGCTCCTATACATCAGTGCAATAAGTTGGTCCTCTACATTTACCTTTATTACCACTATTTTGAACTTCTTCATAAAGCATTAAAATTAGGATAGCATAAAACTTGTACTAGTAAAAATTTATTCCCAACTTAAAAACTTAGTTCAATAATATTTCCTGGAAGTGATTCTTTTTACTAGATCCATCAGAATGCTATGCGGTATGCTTAGATGATCTTTGTTGATCAGTTTGAAAATTTAACTAAACACCACCTATTCAAAAGATCAAGAGATGAATGTTTTTAGAACTAATTTATTGTAAGAAAAAAATAATATGAAATATTTGCACATACCAGTTGAGGAACTTGCATGTCTAGTGCTATGTACCACTCTTCTTTCTTGAACTTGCATGTATGATGTGCGTCCAAAGATGTTTCTGGATGGACATTCAACTGCACAAAAACTGAATACAAAATTATGAGAGTATTTTTGCTTAGATTGAGTATCATAGACATTAGAAAAAAAGATATTTGATTTTATATACTCACAATTTGGATCACTTGGTTGTGTAATATACGGAGGCAGTATTTGTTCTTTAGCTCAAATGTTTTGCTGGTCATCCATAGAATATTAAATACCATCCCTCTGTTGTTTAGTTAGCATATTTAGTTGGTCATCCATAGAACATTCAATGCCTTGTTCAACAATTCTTTTCTTTTTTAAGCCTCGTGTCCTAGCCATCTGTTTTGGTGTCTGAAGGAATATGAAAAAGAAATAGTTAAGATAACAACTTATCTCGACCCTTCCACACGTCTATTATAAAATAGTTAAGAAAACAACTTGTTGAATAAGCTTTGTAACATTATAAAATTACCTGAAGTTGATGTCACTATGCCATATATGAACACTATAAAGTCTTTATAAGATGGCCCAAGTTGTGAAATAACACTTGTTAGACAAAATATTAACTGGAAAAGACAATAATGGGATGAGATTACAATATTTGCATTTGAAGTTATCATCTATCAAACAACCAAACATAAGAACACATAGCAAACAAAAATGACAATACCTATGTCAAATTATAAATTAAAGTACATTAATATAGCATTCAAATGCAACAACCATTCCATTCGACAACATATTAAAATAGGAAAATAGCTATTTAGTCATCAAATTACAATCAAGTTCCATCATCCCTTTCATGGAGCCAACAAATGTTCTCATCCCCTTTATTAGCTATGGGATTGCAAATTTTAGCTTGTAAGTGTGTATCAACATCCACAATATCTCCTATTTTATAGACAGATCTTGCAGTTTTCGAAATAACAACATTCCACTCACTCTCATTTGATTCTTCCACATAGAATACTTATCTTGCTTGGGAGGCGAGAATGAAAGGTTCATTGTGGGGGTGGGTGGGGGGCACATTGTTGAAATTTGATCACATGAATCCATTATCATCTTGTGTTAGTCTCTTCCCATTTGATACCCAATCATATTCAAACAACACAACCCTTCGATCGCCTCCATAATCTAATTCAATCACGTTCTTTAAGACTCCAAAATATGCCACCTCACTTAAAATAGGATTTTCATCCCTTGCACTTGAAAAACTTAAAACCGTTTACCATAAATCCCTGAAACCGTAATCTAACTTCTTTAGGGCCCTTAGACAGATAAATCAAGTCTCTTGTAATCGATCTATGTTCAGATATTATCCAAGAAGCAACCTAGTTTACCCAAAATAAATAAATATAATCACAAAACTATGTAAGAGAGAATTCAATTGTGTTAAAATATATATATATTATAGAATTTTGACTTACATGATTAGAAAACTAGTGTGCAAAGGTTTCACTATGAATACGTTCAATTTTGTGTCTTCCAACACGAGGATGACTTTGTGCTACCCAAGTTTGGTGCATGCTACAAATGATAAAGGACAAATTTAATTAGTTCTTACATTTTGCTGGCTAAATATTCACTTTCTATCTCAATTTTTTTGTTTCCAACTCACTCAATATATGGCTTGACAGCTATGCAATTGAATAGCACATATTGATGTGCTTTATTCAATGAATCTCAATCAAATTTTATTAGTATACATTTACCCAATGAGCGTCTTGATATTTTAAAAACATCTATACCTACTCGAGGTTCTGACTTATCTTTTTCATTTCTTGATCTTTGATTGAACCGTGTTTGGACATAATTAGCTAGATATAAGGAGCAGAATGTTAAACATTCTTTAGCTAAATAGCCTTCTGCTATAAAACCTTCTAGGCGATTCTTATTCGACACATAAGATTTCAAAGTACTCAAGTACCTAAAGTAACAAAAGTCATAAAAGTACAATTCAATTAGTAATTAAATGAAAGATTCATTAGCTGAAAGTGAAAGATTAAAAAAAATTAATATAAAGAACTAGAAAATTAAAAATAGACAATACATACCTCTCAATTGGATACATCCATCGAAATTGCACTGGTCCAGCTATGCTTGCTTCGTAGGCTAGGTGAACACATAGATGCATCATGATATTGAAAGCTGACGGTGGAAAGACTTGTTCTAGCTCACAAAGATTGACAACAATGTCCTAGTTGAACCAGATCATGAGCCAATAATTTCTTAGAGCATGGCAGTCTAAAATACCTACTTAGCCTAAGCAAGGGATACTGAATAGATTTTGGCAATGATTTCCTTAGAGCTATAGACAATAACTATTGCATCAAAATATGATGATCATGGCTCTTAAGCCCTAAAATCTTTGGTGGCATTAGTTGTACACACCTAGACAAGTTAGCAGCATACCCATCAGGAATTTTTACCCTTTTCAACAGCTTGCAAAAATTTAATTTCTCATTTTTACTCAAAGCGAATGAAGCTGGAGGTAAAGAAGATGCACCATTCTCCATCTCTAGTGGATGTAGTTCTGGTCTTATTCCCAAGTCCTTCAAGTGTAGACGTGACTTATGATCTATTTTCTTATCCATCTCAAGTAATATGGATAGAAGTATTTCACGCATATTTTTCTCAATGTGCATCCCATCGAGATTATGACGCAACAAGTTATCTTTCCAATATAGCATTTCAAAGAAAACAGTTTTTTTTCTTCCAATTAAATGGACAATTTTCACTATCACTCACTAACTTTCCAAACTTAAAATTGATACCATATAATTCATTTAAAATCATATCTCCAGACAACAAAGTAGGTCTCTCTCTATGCTCTTGTCTACCATTAAATGATCGAACATCATTTCTAAAAGGGTGATCTGGTTCTAAGAACCTTCGATGTCCCATGTAGTAATGCTTTTTGTTGTTCTTAAACCACTATGACTCTATCTTCTTGTGACAAGTAGGACAAGCAAACTCCCCTTTGGTGCTCCTCGACAAATTAGCATATCCAGGAAAATCACTAATAGTCCACAATAATGCTACCCGCATTTGAAAATTCTGCTTAGAATATGCATCATAAGTAGACACACCCACATCCCATAATTCTTTCAATTCTAAAATTAGAGGCTCTAAATAGACATCAAGATTATTCCCTGGAGCACTAGGACCAGGTATTAGCAATGACAAGAAAAAGTAAGGCTGCTTCATACACATCCATGGGGCTAAGTTATAGGGCATCAATATAATAGGCCAAGTACTATGCGCAACATTAATATTTTTAAAAGGATTAAACCTATAGGAAGCTAAACCTAATCTCACATTACGCACATCTTTAGAAAAATCAGGGTAAAGATAATCAAAATTTTTCCAAGTTGGTGTGTCAACTGGGTGTCTCATAAGACCATCATCTATTCGATCCTCCCCATGCCATCTCGTTGACTTAGCTATCTTTGATGAAATAAACAAACGTTGCAAACGAGGTTTTAGTGGAAAATGCCAAATAACTTTTTTTGCAATCTTTCTTTTCTCCCTCGTAGGATCACTATCATTAATATCCCATCTAGACTCTTTACATGTTTCACAATATTTCCATCCAAATTTCTCCCCCCAATATAGTGTGCAATCATTAGGACAAGCATATATCTTCTCATACCCAAGACTTAAATGTTTCATTATCTTTTCAGCTTCATAATACGATTGAGGAATTTCTGCTCTATCAAGGTATAATTCTCTCAACAAATCAAGAAGCATTTCAAAATTTTTATTTGACCACTTCCCTGCAGACTTAAGGTGTAACACACCCAGGATACAACTCTTGTTAAGAATCATTAATGAGCTTATAAAAATTTTCAACATCTGAGTTTGGCAATTCAACTCCAGTAGATGTGTCAATAAGCTCAATTTCATCATGCATTGGAATGCCAAATGCATCACGTAGCAATCCATCCATGTCATCATTTTAATTACAGGTAGCTTGCAAATTATGACCAACATTTGATCTAGATGAACTAGAGGATGAAAGTTCTCCATGTACTATCCATTGAAAGTATAGCTTAATAAACCCATACACTATAAGGTGCTCTCGTTCCTCTATTTCTATCCTCATTACCCCATTTTCACATTTTACACAAGGACACAATATTTTTTCCATTCAAACTTGCATTATTCATTGCAAATCTTAAAAAGTTGTCTACACCATTTTGATATGCAATACAATTTCTACGAAGATTCATCCATGTTGGTGATGCCACAATCAACAATAGATAGGCTAAAGTTGTAGCCTAAGGAGTAAAAATACAATACGTAAGATTTATGCAATTTAATTTAGGGCATTAAATATTTTGAGAAATACAAATCAAGGAAACAAATTCAAATCCAACTAAGAAGTAAAAAAAAAAAAAAAGAAACCTAAACTGTTCACAATCTAACCAAAAAAATAAAAAAGGAAATTCAATCTTTGTGTTTTTACCGTAAACTATCCACGTTTGATAAAAGGTAACTAGCATTGAGGACTTCCTTTTGCATTATTCTTTACTATGCCACCATCAAACACGTGCATTTAAAAAACAATACAAATTTTTTTTTTTTATCTGACAAGAATCAAAATTGAAATGAAAAAGAAAAAGAACCTGCTAAGTGAGAAATTTCTTTGCTATGCATATTCTATATTAAAACTTGAAAAAATAAGGCAGCTACTTATTCAAGCCATACGTGTGATGGGAGAAAGAACTAGAAGAAAATGGGATTCTTGTGAGGGGTTTCAATAACTTTAGGCCCATTGAAGGCAAACTAAAAGGAAGCTGAGACGCTTAGGGAATAAGTGATTCAAGCCTTAAATTAACCAGAACATCAAAATTGATATTAAAAAAAAAAGACACTAGCATACATTATACATGCCAGCACAAAATAATCTAGGAGATAGCCTTATGAAAAGAAGAAAACTTACCATCTTCAATTAGTTTTTTTTTTTTTTTTGTTGCAGTCTTCCTACCTTTTGCAGAAGTTTGTTATTTTCGACTGACAAAGCAAGACGCTGTTGGAACAAGGAACCAACCCTTGCAGCCAAATCTGATTCAAATTTATGCATCACAAAATGCTTGCTTTCATAGTTGCAAAAAATGATTGGTCAAAACCAATGACAGCAGAAGCATTGAGATGCTATCATCAACAAAAGACGGGCAACATACAATAATTAAAACTTGAGAATAAAGGTTATACTATTCAAAAGTAATTATCTAATTTGCAGGCAAAGCTCCTATAGAATACCTACTGCGGATTTGCAGCTAGGAAATGAATATACGGCACACACACTACGCAGTTAAATGTTCAAAGGAACAAAGAAATGCAAAACAAAGACATTAAGTATTTTGAATCTTTAAACAAAAAACTACAGTTCATTCTAGAACATCTTATCAGTGGTAAAATTTGTTCTGTAAAACAGGCCTCTGCAGTTCAGCCTAGGATATCTTATTAGTAGCAAGACACGCCTCATAAAGCAGTTTCATTTATTCCTATTTCTGAGCTTGTACTAAGGGGAGAGGGTTAGGTATGTCCTGGCAACTACATGCAAAAAATGATATTTTTAAATTTTTTTAAAAATATATATTAATGTATATCTACTGAAGTGTTATCTGCAATTAAAATATTATAAATGTCCTATCATTATAATTCTTGAACCTTTGTTAAAATATGTAGAAAAGTATACATGATTCTAATATTTTCATTTTTTTTTTTGTTATTATAGAACTTAGCTAAAAAAAATAATACTTCAACTTTTGTTAAATTTTAACTAAATTAATATTAACAACCAAATTATAACTTTATTAAATGTTTAGTTTTTTATTATAGTTTTTTATTAAAAAGATTAAATTATAAAAAATTAATTATCAATTAACAAATAAAATAAACAATTTATTATTTAATTTCTAATTTAGTCTTATAAAGAAAATCATATAACCTATGTGAAATTGTGAAAACGGTAAGATCTGGCCTTACTTATTAATCTAAAATTAAATTTTAAGTATTGAGAAGTGTCACCACCAAAAAAATAAATAAATAAATAAAGGAAAATATATTTTACCGTCAGTAAGCCCTTGCTATCAGCGAGAGTTTAACAGTGGTATAATTGCCATCACAAAATCAAGAACACCACTAAGACTTGGTCATTTTCCATATCTTCTTCTTCCTCAGTGACCATCGATGCATCTTCTTCTTCCCCTATCCTCTAGCGAGTATTGCCCCCGGCCCCCTCCCCCCCTCTTTTGCTGTCCTACTTTTCGCCGTCGGGACTCCTCCCGGTACCCCTTTCTTGCTGTCCTATTATCGTCCCACTTTCCAACAGTTTGTGTTCCCCTCCCCCTATTGGTTTAAGCCCTCCCTGTCATTCACCATCATTCGGTATACGCTTGGATGCCACTGACTCCCACTCCTCCCGCCGGTGAATACCCTTGCCCTACTTCCTACATTTTGTGTTGATTGACAAGTACATTTTCTTCCAAATTATATTTCTACCTTATAATTCAATTGTCAATGCTTTATGAAATTGTACGCTTTCTTCATGTATTACTGGTTGCTACCTCACCTAACATGGTCTAATATTAATTTTGATTTCATAATACCATATTTGCTTAGTAATTTTGATATGCTTGTTGTTGTTCGTCTGTCAATTGCATTTCATGTGATACATTTAGAGAAAGGTCATAATTTGAGTCCACAATAGTTTTAAGGCAGCATATACAGCATAAGAACTATCAATTTTAAGTGGAGAAAAATAGAGATTCATCACATAAATGTCTGATTGTATGGCTAGAAAACGTGTGTGTGTTTTTGTGTTCTATATACCTTTTCTTACCAATTCACCATCAAAGTCATCGAAAATGAACACCCTTTTGACAGAGAGCCTTATATTCTTTATCTTAGGGTTGATTATATCCTTCTTGCCCATTGGAGCAACACATGGCTAACCTACGTATAGACCTAAACTTAAAGTCACCCTTTAACAGAAGAAAAAAATAGACACATGGATTAGGAATAGTGCGAGCATCAAATCATTTGCCATTTGTAACAAAAGTTATATTAAACCAAAAGTTATTTAACACAGTAAAGAGGTTTAAAGATTCAGTATAGTTATAAACATGCTATGACAATAGCATTCACATTGGATAAACTGATATACTTAATTGCCAGACTACCACTCCTTCTATCTCATTCTACTGACCAAATTGCTATTTTGGGTAGTCCCAAAATGTTTGATGATTTCCATTAAAGGAAAGTTTTAATCTTCCAAAACTCAATGAAAGATTATAGATATGAATTAATTCATTTGATTGGCCAAGATTGCTCTGCTTGTGAATTGAGTAAAAGGTTTGGTTCGGTTTAACAGTTTTATAATGAGAACTTGGAAAAATGATTTTCAACCTTGAAGAGATTGAAGTGAAAATAGGACTAAAATGCTTCATTTATTAGTACTTTCTTTTGGAAAATCCATCCACTTTCATTCTGCTTTCGTGTATTTGCATAATCCTTGCTAATTGGGGAAAAGCTAGAATTGAGTTCATAGCTACTGTTGTCATTAGAGTAGATTTGATAGCCCGCATGATTCCAAAATGTGTGTGTGTGTGTGTGTGTGTGTGTGTGTGTGTGTTGTCAACAATGCTCTATGTTTCCAAAATAGGTATCTAAACAATTTTCTATAACTAAAGGAATAAACATACTAATAAATCTCAATTTGAAATGAGAATAGTGAAACATCTTTATCACCTCAGTTGTAAAATGTGAAGATGCAAGAGGGTCTAAGAATTTATTGAATGTCTTCATATAGAATTCATTGTATCACCTCACTATTAGGAGGATTTGTTTTACAAAGATACAATTTAGAGGCTAATTATGACTATTTAATCTATGGCTAACCTATTAAGTCCCTAGTGCTTGTAGGAATGTACTATGCTTCATGTCTTCCATCACTAACTCCTTGTTTACATTACATCAATGTGGCTTAGGTGTACTTTTATTTTCATGCTTCATGGAAGTTATTATATGTTTAACTTATATGAATGGATCCCCATGAGTGATTGGTGATCATTACCTATAAATGATGGGTGATCATTCCTTGTGGGTAAAGGGTGATTACCCTTAGGTTTGTTTTGCTGAATGTTTAATTTTTATTAGATTTTGGTTGATTTGAGATGGCTTAGTGCCTAGAAAATGTCCAGTTTATAATGGACACTTTGCCAAAATTTTAAGATAAATTATTTTGTTTGGTTAATTAAATTAATTTTGTTACCCCAATTTTGAGCAATTAGCACAGAAATTCTGTTTGGAAAGGAAACTAATTTGCTTTAAAACTTTGTTAGAAACCATATAAAATTTCAACTTAAATTGATTCCATGATATGTATAGAATGTGTATGGATGTTTTTATGCATGCTTGAATACTTTGATTAAGTTGCTTGATTATAAGAAGTTTAACTTAGGCAACCCACTAATGTGATTAAAATATACCAAGGAAACTTTAAATCTTGTTTGATTGAGTGATTACTTGAAAGTTGTTTAGTTTGATTGACAAATGATTTGCTCGATTATATAACCTTGTGCATAGATTTGGTGCTATGATGTTCTTTGAAAGAGTAAATTTAGAGATAGTAAGCTCACATAATGCAATAATGAACTTGATGACTTTGGAGTTATGGATAAATTAGAGTACTCTTTATGGAGGTTGAATAAGAAAATAAATTCATGGTTTTATTGGATTTTTGAAGTGATGGGACTCAAAGACCAAGCACAAGGCAATTAACCTGGAGTTATTGAATTTCTTTTGCTAAGGACTGATATAAGTCCTTGCATCCTTATGAAAATATCTTTTATACAAATGCTTTTAGGAGTTATAAATCATTGCATCTCACTAAATTTATTCCGTGTATGAAATAAATCTTTACTCAAATTCATAGAAAATGTCATGTGTAAAATATTTTGAGGCTATGTACATTTTACACATTACGAAATGATTCATGATCTTGATATACACATTATGAATTGTTTTATGATCATGATATTTTGGATATTGCCTATGAAATGAATTATGATCATAATATTTTGGAAATGCCTAGATATAAGTTTTTATATCTTCATGGAAGCTATTATATGTTTAACTTATATGAATAGATCCCTGTAAGTGATGGGTGATTATTTCAAGTGAGTGATGGATGATCATTCCTCGTGGGTAATTGGTGATTACCCTTAGGTTAGTTTTTTTTTTTTATTTATAATTTTTATTAGATTTTGGTAGATTTGAGGTAGCTTAGTGACTAGAAAACGTCTAGTTTATAGGGAAAACTTTGTCAAAATTTTCATGAGTTGGACTTGATACTACAGATAAATAGATTACATTACTTGATTTTATCCAGTAGATTTTGTTGAACAACCATCTTCTTAATGCAAAAAACAACAAGACAAAGATCATAAACTTTGACCTCATCTACTTGGAATTTTTTATGTTATTAATATTTGTTATCTTGTGAGAATTAATTATTAAAACTGATCTAAGTTGGAGTAGATCTCACACAGTTTGTTCTTTTGTTATATGTTACATAGAACAAGAAATGGCTTCCGGAGGATAGTCATCTGGTCTAATAGGACACGATTGAGCTAATTCAGATGGTGAGCGCACACCTTCTCTAAGCCAGGTTGCGCAACCTCCAGCACCACATGCCCCTGTGGATCCAACATAGCAGAGTGGATAGTTTTCTCCAATAGGGCCTTCATCTGAGTCGTTTAATGTGCCAGTTTCACAGGATATTGAGAGTAAGCCCTCATAGTTTGCTGTAGCGACTAGTAAGTATTATTTATTGATTTTCTAATTTTCTCACATCTACTTATAACAATCGTACAATTAAATTATCTTATTCCTCATTTTGTTTTGCTGTAACTCATTTCACAAAATCATTTCCAAATTTTCTTTGTTTTTGAAAAAGGTTCACTGGTGCTAGATATTGTGTCTTATTGCTTACCAACACGTTCTAGCAGCAATTCAAGGGTGCATACCCTATATGCGCACATGTCCTATCAAATGTTAAGGACATGTGGTTCTAGGAGTAGGAGGTAAGATACAACTTTTGATTCAAAGTTGCAAGTATTATTTCATTGTTTGTCGCTTGTCTTGTGGTAGTTCTTACAACTCATATACCCTTTTTTTTCTGATGTGTATATTCTAAAGAAAACTGTAGTTTAGTCCATGCAAACTGTGCTTGTAGTTATGAGTGAAGACATTTTTTATATACTGACAAACATTATTAATGCATGCATCAATATATTTGTGATTTATGTGCCTGGATTTCTGTTTCATCAAAAAAATTTGCATCATCATAACCGTTCTACTATATCTAACTTCCAAAATGTAATTATATTCTAATTACAAGTTTTAAATGTGCTATTTAGAAATATTTCCGTTGGAAAGATGAGGATGATGCACAGATCTGGCTAAATTGGGAGAAAAATTTGAGAGCCAAATTTTCGGATACCTTCTACAAGGCTCGTGTGAGTGGCAAGTGTCCTTCATGGGGGGAACCTAGTAATTTGATTGAGATGACTCAATATTGGGGGACAGAGGATTATCAGCGGGAGAAGGTATCATGGTGGCACTACTCACACGGGAGGGTTGAGGCCTTTTACTGAGCACGAGGACCATCTGGTAATTTACTTTATTATTTTGATATAATTTTCTTACCACTTTACATAGTTTCTCCTAGCTTCATCACTAATTTAAATACTATTGTAACGGAGAGAGCGGGGAGTAGTTTTACTTACATGGACATGTTTAAGAGTTTACACACGTTCCAGAAGGAGCCTAAGTAGGAAGAGTTCATTAGTGAGCGGTCTTACATGGTTGTGGTAAGAATTACTTATTATATTCAATACTTATCATTACTTAAATTTTTGTTAGGTAATCTATGTAACGATTGTCATTATTTTCCCATTTCAGGAGGACATGGAGCAATTATGATAGAGTTACTCATAGGGTTCTTCCAGCAGTTCTGTTACCTCATCTGTCATTCCCAATAAGAAGGCCATGTTATTTCAAGCATCACATGGCTTCAATAGGGGTCAAGTCTTCGGTATGTTGTCAAAGGCAGCACGTATAAGTTAGCAGTTGCATCAAAGTCAGCTACCCTCATGCTCTTCCATTATAGCTCATTTCGATGACATTGATAGGAGAATAGATGCGAAGGTCCAGGAGGTTGAGCTACGAATGCGGCCATGATACAAGAGACAGATAGAGACATACAAGCAGCGTGATGTCTACATGATTGTGTTGTTGACAGTGATGGCTGAGAAGATGGGATTTCCCACATCACTGCCCCCTCTTATTGTTGATGAGAGAGCTGATGAAAGTGATGGTGATGGTGATGGTAAGGATAAGGACTTCACTATATTGCCCCCAAATCATCACCCACCATCCCATGGTGGCAATAGTTGTCCTCCTCCTCCACCCCTTACGAGAGCTAGTCTTACTCCACTCGCTACTTGACTTTTTAGTTTTTTATGTTCGTTGGACTATTTTATACTAATTCTTATTGTAACTATGTTTATTCGACAATTTTATTTTCATTTCATTGTACATTTGGTGTTGGTAAATATGTAATTTATAGATTTCAAATTCTGTTTTGGTTTTGTATACTGTTTGATTATTGTTTTGATAGATAGGTAAAATATAGGGAAAAATTACAGGGAATAGAGATCAGTGATAATAAATTTGTTGCAGAAGTTCTAAAATAGCTATGGCCTTGGGACAACCAATTGCCATTGCTAAAAACTTGCAAATTAATGAGGCTATTGTGACGACCTATTAAACTAATCAGATTCAAAATTTTACAGTCGTTACTATTCCGTTGCCATTAGCTATGTAATAGCGATAGCGAATTTAAAGTGACCAGACTTTAAAATTTTCGAGCTGTTGCTATGTTGTAGTAATTAGTAATATAATCGCGACAATAACGTATGCACTAAACGAAATTCAAAAGTTAAAAGTCGTCGCTACACTATAGCAAATAGCTACGTACTAGCGATGGCTATCTTAAAATAATGAGAATTAAAACTTTTATTGCTATCACTTTTCCATAGCCATTAGCTACATAATAACGATGGTCATACATACAATACCGTCGCAAAACTGTAGCCATATTACCAAAATTGTAGCCATTAGTGACGGTTGTTGAGTGCTCTTGCAATTTTTTTACAACGACCAATTATTTAGCGATGGTTCGTTGTAGTCGCAATTCCGTCGCCATGTATTTTAGCGACGGCGTAGCAACAGTAAAAGTCATCGCTAAAATGCTCCTTTCATGTAGTGTCATTTACATGGAAGCGGATGCTAAAAATGAAGCACTATAAGAAAAATGCATATTGGCAATTGCCAAATCCATCGTTACACCATCGCTAATCCTAATTGGCAATGGCACACAGCCATAGCAAATATGGCCCTCGCTAATAGCGATAGAGGGCTTAGCTGTTGCTAATAGTGATGGTTTTACGATGGGGAACGACCTGGAGATCAGAAGTCAACAAGCTTTTAGTGACGACTGTTTTATTTAATGGAATTGTAATTAAGTTTATAATTGTTTCCATACCATTTTGCAAAGGCATAGTGATGGCTTTTTAGCATTGGATTAGCAATGGTAACCGAAATTTAATTTTTTAAAAATAATTTAATTAGTTGACTCGAAACTAACCCTACCAAGCCAGCTCGATCCACCCGATCCGAACACCCCGTCGCTCTTCCCTCGCTAATAAACAAGATATTGGGCTCGAACTCGCATCCTTGATGTGGTGGAGTAGGTTCTCCTCCACTAGGCCAAGTTTGTTCTTGTGATTATTCTCAACTTATATTAATTAAATAGTATATTTTTATTATGTTAAATATTAATAAATTATTTTAATTAATAAAAAGAATAACGTAAAAATGTTTTATAGATCTAATTATTATATTTTATATTATGTTAAATATTAATAAATTCTTTTAAATAATAAATTAATATATTATAATATATTTTACATTGTACGAGTATTACAGATCTAATTATCATAATTTTTTAAATTTATTATAATTTAATATATATATAATATTTTACACAATATATATTATACTTAATATATCATATTTATATTATATATATATATATATATATATACATATAAATATATTCCAGTTAATAAATTTTTTCGTGTATTGTACTAATAAATTAAATAAAGTAAAACTCATATCCAAACTTCAGATACTAGTATAGTATGTATCTATACTTGACGTAATTACTTTAGATGCTTATTATATACTAATATATATGGTATATATATTTATTTATTAGTATATATTAGTGTATATGAGTGTTAATGTATATGAGTGATATAAATATATATATATATACATATATATATGTACGTATGTATATTTATATATATGATAATGTATACATATATAATCTATTACTATACACATATAATATATCGAATAGTGTATATTTGCAATGTATATGATATAAAAATAATATACTATAACCATACACATATCCACATATATATGAAATCAAACTTTGAGACTTTTTTTTAAAAAAAAAATTAGTTTCACATAGACAAGTTCATGATGATTTTTAAATATATTTGTCGATATATACTTTATGAAAAATTCATTAAATGAGAAAATATCAAAATAAGGTTATTTATGGAAATTAGAAAATTACATTATTGCAAATTTGCGACCACATGGAGATGGCATTGCTATGGCTTAGGGTACCGTTGCTAAGTCATCACATATTAGTGATGGATTTGCGAGGGATTAGGGTAGAGTAGCTAACTAGCGACGGCAAATGGCTATGACTTATGGTACTATCGCTAGATCATCACAGATTAGCTATAGCTTAGTGACAACTCGTTAAAAATCCCCAAAAATATTTTCATTGACTTAGCTACGGCTTTTACAATTGATTAGCATTAATGATTAATTACAAAATATCATTGCTAAGCCGTCGCAATTTATATACGACCTAGTGATGACTACATGAAAAAAAAATTTAAAATAATTTTATTTTCTAATTTTGTGTTCTCGTCGCAGTGTCATTGCTAATTAGCAATAGTGTTTTTGCCATCACAAATTAGAAAGGTTGTTGCGACGACTGGTCAACCATTTGTCGCAATTTTATTCCCATCACAATGCTGTCGCAAATTAGTGATGGCATAAATGCCGTCCCAAATGGATATCGCTAATATCAAATTTTCTTCTAGTTTACTAAAGCAAGATGATTATGGACTTTAGAAAGGATTTCTTTTCCTTTGCTTTACATCAAATTGTAATTTTCCTCAAATAGTTGTACTAACTCTTTATTCATTCATAAAATTTCCACCCTCAGGTGTTGATTAAAAAAAAGTTTAAGCACCGTTTTTGAAAAGCATTGTTAATTGTTAAGCATGAAAAATCATATTTTGATGTCCCTTTAACTTAGGTTTTGTGAATTCTTTGGTGTGATTATGTGTGGTTTTTAATCATTTTGTATTCTTTTTTGTTTATAGGTTACTTTGGTGAAAATAAGTAAAAGAAGGGATTTGATGAGGATTTTGTAAATAAAGATGATTGCCAAATGATTTGAATAGCTTTAGGAAGTGGTTTGGCAAGTTTTAGAAAATGCGACAGTGCCTATGCACGGGATGATGTACAATGATGCACATCAAAAAGTGAAAAATAGAGTGAAAGCAGAGTTTTCCCAAAATTATCCACAGTAGGTGGCACAACCATACCATAAATTGTACTAAAACATGGAAATCCACAGCTCTCAAAATTTGTGCACGGCTATGCTACATGACACTATATGAAATCCCGATATTAGCAATGGCTAATGCCGTCGTTACTTGTAAATAGCGATGGCATGGCAACGAAAAAAGCTGTAGCTGAAGACGTAGTCACTAAATGAAAATTTTGAGATGAAATAATTCACTCGTTGCTAATAGCAATGGTTTAGCGAGGGCTAATAGTCGAGTCAACAAACTCGTAGTGGTGAAATTTGCTTCGGTGAAGCGACATAATAACAATGACTATATTATTTTCTATATATACGAAATTTTAAGAAATTAATTCAAACCATAGCTAAACCGTAGCAAATTTAGTAAGGGATTAAAGACGATATATAAACACTAGCTATATCTGTGATGGGTTAGCGATGATTGTAACACCCCACTATCTAAGCCCAACAAGGTCGAGGATGTCGGTCCGTCTAAAGGATAAGGGATCTTTATAACTAGGTCATACAAACAAAAATAAAACAATACTTTAAAATTTAAACTTATTACAATCCAAAAAAATTCAAGACAAATCCGAAATAAAAATTGTTCATGCTCAACTCCCAAAGCATTGCATAAAATAGATAACAGAATATCTTCCAAGCAGGCAACAACTAGCTACTCATCCCCACAGCAGGATCGACTTGAAATCATGGTAAAAAGGGTGATGAGATAAATATCTCAATAAGTCCGTGTGTGATTTGAGTGTTCAGTGAAAACAGTTCGTGAATGCAAAGTGTAAGAACTTTATAAGAAAAATACTGGTAGGCAATAAACAATGTTCAAAATCAAGAGTGGCATTTTGGCTTTTCCATCCATACATGTACAATAAAATCAACCACTCAAAAGAGTGGTGATGGGTTACTACACATTGGGCCTCATAACCATACAATGGTCATAATGCCACACTTTGTGCAGACTGACAAAAGGTAGGTGATCGGCCTACCAGGTAAGATACTCCTCATTCTCTACATCCAAACAAAATCGGTTGTTCATTCTGGCAACACACAATCCACATGATTGAAACCAGCTAGCTCGGACCGGCATGACTAAGTAGTACTGACGTTTCTCTTAGTTGAGTTCATTTTTTGGAGATGACCTCCTGTCAGAAGACTCACTCTTGCTTTTCAAAACTAGTACCACTAGCCTACCCTTATTGAGTACTCAACGTAGTTCACCCACTTGGGAGAAAACTAATAAAACATAGCTTTACTTGAAAATGGCAATCAAGGGTTTCCAAAGTCTTTATCAAAATTAGTTTTAGAAGCAGTTTAGTGTTTGAATAAAACTGATTGTTGTTTTTCAAATAGTTGGTTTGACTGAAATAAGAAAGAAAACAGTCCCTAATTGCCTTTACCAAATCAGTGTTCACAAACTTCGTGTTTAGCTTGCCATAACAACTTTTGCAACAAATAGGTTTTATGCAAGAGCTTACTTGATCACTTGCCCGAGATAAAATAAAGATCTCCAAAAGCTAGCCTAACCCCGCTTGGGGTAAACATAAGCCATAATTAAACTCAAGCCAAAATTTACTTTCATAAATAAACCTAGCTCGACTCACTACAATCATGACCCTAGTGTCCCAAGACTTTAAGGCTAGATAATAAATAGAGGGTTTACAAGATAAATCTAGCTTGATATTAAAATAACTAGGGTTTGTGAATTAGATACAAATAAGTTGTAGGTTTAAATCTTGCTATAAATAAATTAAGGTTTATTTGATGAAGGGTCCTAGGCCTAGATGATATTATTTAAAATTATGATTTATAATAACTAATGGTTAGAAAATAATTGATAAATAAAATTAATAATAAGTAAATTTTAATATGCCTGGACTGAAAGATAATAAATAAATTTTAATAGTATTTATGAATATAAGACTTACAAAATTAATATTTTACCTATTATGATTATTTATATAAAAGGCTTTATTTGATTTTATTATTTTATATAATATCTATATATTTTATTTCTTTAATAAAAGTTATCATTTATTTGACTAAAATATCATTATTTTATATAATAGTCCAAATTCACATTTTCCTAGGGTTTTCAAAATCACTAGAAGAAATTATAGTATTAATCATTTTATTGATGAAATAAAATTGGCTAACTCAATTAGCTTAGGGATAATAAGGTCATGATCATAATTCCTATTGCTAACCATAATCATGAACATACACTCTACAACAATCAACAAAATATCCAAATCATGGATAAAAGCATAGATCCAAATCTACCAACATATGATCCAAACTCCATTGAACATAATCATAATCATGGCCTCAACAAGAATACAAGAACATAAAACCCTATTAACCAAAGGTGACATAATCTCTAACAAGCTTGATCATTCATACTACTCATGACATGAAGGCATGCATCAAACCCTAAAACATCATAAAATTTAACCAAGACAAACCCTTCTTATGCATCAATCCCAACTCCATCATATAAACACATTCATTCTCATGCTTCAATCTCAACTCCATCACAAAAACACATGATCAATCTCCAAATATATTCCAACCTCATCCAACTACATCCAAGAGATATGAATCTAGAATTTAAAGAGAAGATTGAAGAGGCTTACTTGAATGATGACTACCTTAAAGACGTCTCAAGAGAATCCTCTCGCTAGGAAGGCTTGATCCGTCCAAGGAGAAAAAGAAAAATGGCCATGGTGGAAGTAACCATTTGACTGAGAGAGAGAAAAAGAGAGAGAAAGAGTTTATTAGTATATATTCATTAAGATCGAAGATGGATGAAGGTGGAGTTATTTGTTCATGCTTACCTTAAAAGTTTTCTTGAGCCTTCAAGAAAATTCTGGTTTTTGATCCGAAAATGGAACTTTGATTTCAACGTTTGATGTTAAAAATTGCAAAAATGGATTCAAGAGGATGAGTAGGTGTGATCTGGAGTTTTTGGAGAAGATTGGACAGGTTTTGAGGGGTCTTAGGCGTGAGAATGGTGTTAGGTGTTCTTGATGTTCTTGGAGGTTTGGAGAGAATAGAGAGAATAGATGAAGGCTGGCCGAAATTCTACTTCGAAGGAGTGGCCGAATGGTTTGGAGATTTTTGGTAATTGGATTTTCAGATTTGGGAGGAAAAGGAAAGCTGGATGTTTAAAATTCAAAAGGAATACTTTAGGGAATCAATCATGGTAGCAACTATGGTAAATAGATATTTGTTGATGGAGGTCTTTTGGAAGCTGCAATGGCCGGCTGCTTGGCTGGAATTTTTGCTGAGTTGAATGATGTTTGAATGAGCTTTAGGGTGGCTGAAATATGGAGCATATTGGTGAAGGAATTTTCTGGTTAGTTGAGGGTTAATCTATGGAAGTTGCTGGAATATTTTGCTGGAATTTTGGACTCCAATTGATGGCTTGATTGGAGTGATTGATAGAGTGATTTTAGGAGTAGCCATGGAGCTCCTTTCGTGCAGAACACTAGTGGGGATGATGAAGTTTAGTTCATGGCTATTCAAGGTGGGTTTTACAGAAAAATTGGATGAGTTTCGGACAAGGGTGAAAAAGGAATAAAGCTAGAAATTCTGATTAACCTTTCGCAAGGCTTGCTGAAATTTCTGGGCAGATTTTTCTGCCATGCTTCAGCCAACTTGCAGAAACTTTGAAGGGGTTTTGGGGAATCCTTTAAGGCTGGTTTCTAGCCTTCTTTATAGAGGAAGGACAAGGTTGAATTGCTGGTTGAAAAGCTGGAAGAAATAGCTTGGTTTTTGACTCACCAAGTTGCGAAACTGTCCAGGAATTTTCCTGGTTTACATGGCTTTTGTGCAGTCCGGTTTTGGCTGAAGTTTTCAGTCTTCATGCTGAGTGAATTGGTCATATTTTTGGCAGTATTTGAGAGGAAAATATGGCTGAAAATTTTGACAATTGGATTGATCAAGAAGCTGGAAAATTTTCCAGTTTACTACATGAAGAAGATGAACACAAATAGGTTGGAGTTTGAAGGTTCAACCATGGAGATTAATTCTCTTGGGAACCTTCCATAACTTCTCCCCATTTTCGGTCAACAAGATATCCTCACATAGACATTTTTGAAACCATAATATCACAGAACCTTGTTGGAATTTTCTGGAAACAAAATTGGCTTGGATAAATTGGACAACCTAATTGATTAAGAATTAAAGAAAGCTAGAGATCAAAAAGGGTATAAATCCCTTAGAAATTTTTGTAGGGCACAAGAGTGGACTTAGGACATTCCCTTCATGTCTCCCTTAGGAAAACACTCCTACTCTTCCCTAAGGCATGCAAGGGCCGAAATATAGCCTACCTAACAAAAATAAAATTTAATCATGCTAAGACTCAAACGATAGAATTTGAACTCACGACCTCAAGTATAAATTCTAAAGCTCCATCCACTAAACCACAACAACTCTTGTTCTTATTTTCTCTCCCAAATATTTTTCCTATTTAATTCTCAAGATATCTCCCTATTTCTACCTCAGGCAAAATTACCATTTTGCCCTTCTTACTCACTAAGTACAATTAAGCCATCTAGACTACAAATCACAAATCCAAAGCACATAAAATCATACCAAAATATATTTATGCGTGCAAGAAAATATGATATGCATTCCGACCCCCTTACTCTAGGGTTGATTTTAATTGGGGTTTCACAACGACAATGTGAAGTTATTTTAAGAATATAATATAATTACCATAAAAAAAACTGTAGTTATATTAGCGAGGAATTAGCATGGCTATCTAATTTTATGTTTTTAATTTTGGAAATAATTTCCCCGTCGTCGCAACTTTGTAGCTAAACTAGCAAGGGATTAGAGATGGCATGTTTTAATTTATGAAAATAATTTCTTTCTGTCACAAATCCGTAGCTAAATTAGGAGTAGATTAGCGATAGATTAACCTACGCTGTCACTAAACCCTAGGGAGTTGCTATAGATTTGTGATGGTCCGTAGCTAATCCGTAGCTATTTTATTTTTATTTTTTTAAACTAATGAGACCTATTTTGTAATTATTTCAAACCCCCCGTACCATATTATACATTAAAACAGTATATGATAGGAATCTGTCCACGCAACAAGGCACATCTAAAGAAGGGGGATAAAAAGTCAAGACTTGCATCAAATCTCCATGGGAACATTCAATATTCAAGAGGTTTCAAGGGGATTTTCAAGCCATCCAAGCATACAAGCCAAGAGCTAAAAAGTTTGTCAAGAGATGGGTAGTGAAGGGAGCTATAAATGGGATACTAAAAGAATAACAATCCTTGTAGAGAATGAAGCCAACATTGAAACAAGGATTGATGTCCAACGGAGTGATAAGAAGAGCTCAAAATAACCAACATTTCATTTGGAAGATCAAGAGAACACATGGAAAAGGAATAGAATGAATGGAGGTCAAATGAGCAGGGATTGGAGTGCAACAAAATAAGAAAGGCTATCCAGAGCTAACCCGGTGCCAACCTAAATCGATCGATCCCTCGCTGGCCCGAATCTAGCACAGTTGTATCACTTGGAAAGAACTGCCCCTATTCAGGCCAGTTCTAAACTTTTCCAAATTCTCTTGTTTTCAGCATTTTCAATTGTAATTTTAGTTCCATGATTTTATTATGTTTTAACCTATTTTAAGACATGTAATGGGGCCTCAAAACATGTATTAAGGCCATTTAATAGTTAGGATTAGTTGCTAAGTTGTTTAGGTCAAGACAACTATAAATATGCTGTTATAGCTTTGTAAAAATAACTTTTGGAGACATATGAAATTTTTGAGAGTTCAAGAACTTCTTGAGAGATTTGGAAAGGATGATCCTCTTGGGTGATTTCCATAAACATCAAGACTAAATCAAAAGATTTAGTCCCATCTTTGATCTTGTCTCTAAATCTTAATGGATAATCTCAACTTCATCTCTATTCTTATGTACTACGTTACTTAGTGTATTTGATTGGATTGAGTTGGGTGCCTTCAAATCCCTATCCTTGGTGTTCTAATTTCTAATTAGATTAGGGTGTTAAGGTGTCTTTGAAGTATGATAGATTCACATTATCACAAGAGTGTTAATTTCTTTACATTTTGGTGTTCTTGTGTATGAGTTTGTTAAGGCTCTTGTTCTTGAGCTTAATCCACATTTTTGGAGCTTCCCAAGATCATATCAAGTGGTATCAGAGCTTGGATTGTGTTGATTTTAATCAACCAACTTTCTTTGGGCTAAGGTACAATCTTCTTCAAGATCTATTGATTTTTATATTTTCGTCACTTATTCTCTTGCTATTTTTGGATGTCAAAAACTTGAAAGTGTGGTATGAAAATGTTGTGAATTTGACCCTATATGGTATATTGATGTTTGAGGAGTCATTTAGTGTAAATATTTGTTGATTTGAGACCAAAACCAAGCTAAAATTTGTTAGACTTAATTGAGCTATGGAAATGTACACAATGTGTTTGATATATTGTTTTGATGAATTGTGATTGCTTATGCTTAACTACCAAAGCTTCCATTCATGAAGTGTAATGACTAATTTTATTAATAGAGTGCATTTGTGAAGTTAATTGGTGTTCTTGTTTATGCTAGAAATTTGTTCATAATGCATTTATCTCAAGTTTGGAAAAATATTTGCACATCTTGAACTCCTACTACTATTTCTTGAATTTGCTTGTGTCATCATTTCCTTAAGTGATTGTTAAATTGCTAAATTGTGTTCTTGAGGTTGTGACAGCACCACCAAGTTTAACAACTCTTGAAATCGATGCATTTTCCTTGTTGCACACTGAGTGTTTAATAAATTGCTTTTAAGACATATTTCTTTCTTATCCCTTGGAATTTAGTTGACTAGTAGAACTAAATCCTTTGAAGTAGGAAAGAGTTAGGAATAACTTGAGTATGGAATTAAGAAATTGAAATAGGTAAGAGGGTAAGCACATTGTGATAAAAGCCAAGGAGAGTGCAAACACGAGTGAAGAGTGATCACGAAAAAAAAAAAGAAATGGAGTGTAATCACTGAGGGAGTGAAGTGAGGAATTTTTCTTGTGTTTTCTACTTACATTTTGTGATATTTCTCTTGAAAGAACTTCACAATGGCTTGTTGCATTGAAAGTGAAGTGTATGACTATGACGATGAGTCTTGCTATAGTGAGAGTAGTTATGGGGAATATAATGAATATGAGGAAGAATATGAGGAGGATGACTATGAGAGCATGGGATATTTGGATGAACATGATGAGGGGCCAAGTACAAGTGGAATAGAGTATGATAACTATGAAAGAGACCTTGGGGAAAGTGCACAGGAATGTGAGAACTTGAGTCCTATGGAAGATTGGAGTACGGGGTATGAAAACAATGGAAAATCTTATTCGAGTGTGGAAGGATATAGTATTTTTGAGGAACAAAATTAAGGCTATAAAGAAGAACATGGGAGTGAGGAATATTAGAATGAGGAAGTTTATGTGGGAGGAGCACAAAAAATAACAAAGTATGGGGAGCTAAAGAACTTGAGGGAGCGTGAGTGCAAAATGTGTGGGAGTTTTGAGCACATTTCCTATGATTGTCCAAAAAGAGTTAAACAGAGAGGGAGGAATATTGTGCATAAGATACTGGAAAAAAGGGCTGCATGATAGGAAAAGCTAAGAAGAATGATGACTATGAGAGCATAGGATATTTGGATGAACATGATGAAGGGCCAAGTACAAGTGGAATGGAGTATGATAACTATGAAGGAGACCTAGGGGAAAGCGCTCAGTAATATGAGAACTTGAGTCTTATGAAAAATTGGAATAGGGGGTGTGAAAACAATAGAAAATCTTATTTGAGTGTGGAAGGATATGGTATTTTTTAGGAACAAAATTGAGAATATGAAGAAGAACATGGGAGTGAAGAATATTGGAATGAGGAAGTTTATGTGGAAGGAGCACAAAAAACAACAAAGTATAGGGAGACAAAGAACTTGAGGGAGCATGAGTGCAAAATGTGTGGGAGTTTTGAGCACATTTCCTTTTATTGTCCTAAAAGAGTTGAACAAAGAGGGAGGAATATTATGCATAAGACACTGGAAAAAGGGCTACATGACAGGAAAAGCTATAATTGTTACAATAGTAGGAATGATGGCCATTATTACTACAAGTGCCCAAGTTTGCCACAACAACTAAAGGAGAAGCAAGAGTCTCATGGAAAAATGGGAGAATCTCAAGCCTCTATGAGTGAGGGGCAATAGAAGAGTAGTAGAGGATTAACTTGTGAGATTTGCTATAGTACAAGGTACACAAAAGTTTATTGTCCAAATAAATTGGAATATGAAAGATTTTATGAGGTGCAAGAAAACAAAGAAAAGTTAAGAAGGTTGAACAAAAGGTGATGATGAGAGTAAAAAAAGATGAATTACATAACTTTGAGAAGGAGGGGAAGCTAGAAAATGAGGCCAAGTGCCAAGGAATGCTCGATCAAAACGATGAAGTAGTATACGAAAAAGTTGAGAAAAATAATGATGAGATTGATGAGGAGATTAGTGGTAATGAAGAAGAAGAAGTGGATCCATTGAGTTCAACAAATAGGGTGACTAAGGAATTTTACAACATTCTCTTTTTCCTAAAGGATGAGTCAAACCCGTCGGGAGTGTTAGATGAGAATGAGAAAGAAGGAGTCGAGCAAAATGGAGTAGAATTTGTTGAAAGGCAAATGCATTCAAGGAATGAGGTAGATGGGAAGTAAATGCGTGCTATGGATGAAGGTTTCCAAAGTGCTTCAAATACTTATGAAGTAGGAGAAAGCTCACATCCACAAAAGGAGATAAAGAGGAGTTGGCTAGAGGTGGTGTAAAAGCAAATGAAAATGAATGAAACTAGTAAGAATGAAGCATATAATTCAACTTCACAAAATGATATCAAATCTAGTGGAAGAGATAGAGTGGATGGAAAATATGGGGATACACTTGAGAAACCATATGCATTAATTGGTGTTATGAGGGAAATTGTTGAAGCTAGTATGGCTGAAAGAAAGGAGGATCTACAAAGAGAAAATATTTACTATTTAAGGCGTCAAGTCAAAGAAAAACCATGTAGCTTGATTATTGATGGAAAGAGTTGTAAATATGTGATTAGTGATACATTAGAGGAAGAATTGGGAATTGAGACCTTAAGACATCCTAAACCTGATAAGCTTCAATGGTTGAACAATTGTGGTGATGTAAAGGTGAACAAACAAGTCAATGTTACGTATAAAAATGAGGTGATGCGTGATGTGTTTCCCATGCATGTTGGCATATATTGTTGGGAAGGCCTTAGCTATATGATAGGAAGGTAGTTCACCATAGAAAGAAAAACACTTACTCTTTGCGTAAGGATGGTAAGAAATTCATACTTTGCCCTATGTCCCCAAGTGAGATTGTAAAAGATCAAAACATTTTGAGAGAGAAAGATAAAAAGAGAAGAGAACAAAAGAGAGGGAAAAGCGAGAGAGGGAAAAACAAAACTAAGAGAGGAGAGAAAATGAGAGAAGAACAAAATAAGAAAAAGAGAGGCTAGAGCTCCAAATGAAAGTAAAAACAAGGGAGGAGAGAGAACACACGAGGGAGCAAGAAGGTAAAACAAGAGTGCCAACTTGGGTTTGGAGAGGTGAAAACAACAATAGGGAAGAAAACGAATGAAGTAAGGTGAGAGTGAAAAATTGGGTTGAGAAGAGAGGAAAAAAGGCAGGAGTTGTGGAACAAAAGCATGAAATTTTACTTTAACACATAAGCTCTTGTTCGAATTTTTATGTAGGGAAATCCATACAAGTATTAAGGCACATGGATTTGAGGACGAATCATCCCAAAGAAGGGGGAAATTATAGGAATCTGTCCACACAATAAGGCACATCTAAAGAAGGGAGATGCAAAGTCAAGACTTACTTCAAATCTCCATGGGAATATTCAATATTTGAGAAGTTTCAGGAGGATTTTCTAGCCATCCAAGCATACATGCCAAGAGCTAAAATGTTTGTTAAGAGATGGGTAGTAAAGGAAGCTGTAAATGGGACAAAAAAGAACAACAATCCTTGTGGAGAATCAGCCCAATATTGAAACAAGAATTGATGTCCAAAGGAGTAACAAGAAGAGCTCAAAACGATCAATATATTATTTGGAAGATCAAGAGAATGCATGGAAAATGAATGGAAAGAATGGAGGTCAAATGAGTAGGGATTGGAGTGCAACAAAACAAGAGAGGCTGCCCAGAGCTGACCCGACACCTACCCAGATCTACCGACCCGGTACCGGCCCAAATTTGGCTCGGTTTTGTTATTTAGATAGAACCTACCGGTGGCGGCTCCTGGTGCTAGTGCTGGCGCCGGCCCTCTTCGGGCCAATTCCGAACTTTTTCAAATTTTCTTATTTTCAGCCTTTTCAGTTGTAATTTTAGTTCCACGACTTTTAAAATGTTTTAACCTATTTTAGTGCATGTAATGGTGCCTTAAAACTTGTATTAAGGCTATTCAATAGTTAGGATTAGTTTCTAAGTATTTTAGGTCAAGTCAACTATAAATATGTTGTTATAGCTTTGTAAAAATAACTTTTGGAGACATATGAAATTTTTGAGAGTTCAAGAACACTTTGAGAACTTTGGAGAGGATGATCCTCTTGGGTGATTCCCATAAACATCAAGACTAAATCAAAGGATTTAGTCTCACCTTCGATCTTGTCTTTAAATCTTAAGGGGTAATCTCAACTTCATCTCTATTCTTATGTGCTAGGTTGCCTAGTGTGTTTGATAGGATTGAGTTAGGTGCCTTCAAATTTCTATCCTTGGTGTTCTAATCTCTAGTTTGATTAGGGTGTTATTGTGTCTTTGAAGTAGGATAGATTCACATTGTTACAAGAGTGTTAATTTCTTTGCATCTTGGTGTTCTTATGTGTGAGTTTTTTAGGGTTCTTGTTCTTGAGCTTAATCCACATTTTTTGAGCTTCCCAAGATCATATCAATATATAATACACAAAATGTGAATTCAAAAAAAAATGTGTAAACTGATTTTATTAAATTGAAAATTAAAATAATCATCTCAATAATATAAAATAAATATACAAGATAAATAAAATATGAATATCAAATAATGATATCAAATGAAATTGCATTATAAATGTGATATAAATGATAAATTTTACAATAAAATCTCTAAGCTAGGGTAGCAGTGGCACTAGCTAAAGGAGGTGGTTTTAGTGTTGTGCCCTAAAGGCAATCACTTGTATGTTATATATGACACATTTTATTTTATAAAAGGCATTATTTTTCTTATAGTTTCTTTTGATTACTTTTGAGTAATATAACTGTTCGATAAAGTCCCTAGTACAACACTGTGTTAAGAAAATCATGATAGAGATCATGATATGATATTCCTACTACACTGTATAGTGTTAGTACTTAAATAGTTCCTAGTCATAGTATTAATGAGATAGGACATCATTAATGTATTAAGACTAGCATGTGTTAAGACTTCCTGATTTGATCAGGCGGTAGTTCTCATATCCGTGAGTATTGAGATACTCAAAGTTAGCACGTGGATGCTTGTTAGTGGAATAAGTTCATTGGATGACCTACCTATGAGATGATCACATGGATAAATATTTAGTGCAAGTGATATAATCTCAATATAGCAAACGTGCAAGTATCCTTAGACTTGAGATCTCTAAGGTACTTTGTTTGTTGAACCTTGTGCTTTGATTCCAATCTCCGGAGCTCAATCGAGGGCTGCCTATGAGATGGATATTGGGTACATTGTGAGGTAAACGAAAGTAGTTGAGATGGTCAATAAAGGATTCACCATTCCTAATAGTATGAGGTGAATATCTCACGGCTACTGGTAGGAATTACAACTTGAGAAGTCCTTAGCCAAGGCGTATGTGTATTGGAAATAGTTCCAATTGATGCACATCTAGAGTAGTAGGTTCCTAGTACAAGTATAATTGTATTCGGGCCAAAATTAATATAAATTCTGGAGGGAGTTGACACTAATTCCGTACTCCAAATCAAATGAGATATTGTATGGTGAAATGAGTTAATTGCACTATAGTTTGTTATTGAAGGGTTCATGTCAAGCTACTTGACTTCCTGGACTCTTGGGTGGTCAAGATGTGTTGCTAGATACCGCTCATGATATGGGAATAGGAGTTTATTAATTGATGAATTAATAAACTAATCTTGATTAGAATTAATATGATTAATTATAATTAATTAAGGATTATTAATCTTAAAGACATTTGGATTAATTCATGTTCGCTACCAATTGATTGAGAAATCTAATAGGTCACACATAAAATAGGAATATATACTCAAGATACTATTTGATAATATAGTGGGGTTTATTGCAAGAAAGATAAGTTGATGTGGCCAAATTATGATTAGTTGTAATTTATGGGCCAATTTGTAATTCTGAGAACTTGATGAGTTCCAATTGCAATTGCTTGTTTGGAATTCTCAGATGGTTTTATTGTTGAGGTTTTCCGAGTGACCCAAGCGGCACACATGAAACAAAATAACATAAAACCAAAGGGCACACAAGAGGATAAAGATATGATCTTTTGTTCTCTTCACTCTCTCTTTCGTGAGCTTCTTCAAGGAGAACACAACCCTTCTTCATCTTCTTCTTTCTCTGGTTTTTGTTTAACAAGAAGAACAAGAAAAACCTAGCCACCATTGTTGTTTTCTACTAGCACAGAAAATCTTGGTGCTTGAGTGTGATCCTCTATGTGGATTACTGTTAGAGATAATCACACATTATTATTATAGTGGTTGGACATACAACTCTCGTGGTGATTCTTCAAGAGGATTGTTGGATCACGCCACAATTATTATACTTGAAGAAGGAAAGTTTTGTTTTCCACACAACCAAAGAAAATTAAAAACTATTATCTTTATTTCTTTGTTTGCCATGTATATGTCTTGTTTTCCACACATGTGGGGATCCTGGGATGGTATCTTGTTCTTATTCTTCCGCTGCACCGTATATGATACGCGAGAGATACCCAACATGTGGGAGCGGAGGTAAAGGATGTGAATGGGTCAAAAGGTGAGGATCCAGGGATAGAATAAAACTGCCAATAGTTTATCCTCCCCATTGGCTACCCGAGTTGATGGTAACGATGGTATGGCAAATCCGAACTTCTCCGACATCGGTGTCATCCAACTCTAAAGATGATGCACTCTCTATTAAAAATCCTTTTGAGCTCCTCTCTCACCACGTGCACCCTCTTCCCTACCCTCCTCTCAACTATGTTATCTATATTTGTAGATGCAGAGGTCTCTATCGATTGCAAGGAACTCTCCTAGAGCTGCTACCTAGCTCAGGCTACCTCTGAGCCAAGTCCAAACATGCGACCTTTATCGAACCCACCAGCCACCGAAATAAATAGAGTTCGCTTATCTAGGACGGCGAAAGAGGTGATGCTTGCAGACCCAGTGGAAGAAGCATGAGTAAGGCACTCCTTAGCAGTCGTCACATTATCCTAAAATTGATTGCAAAGTCAATATTTTTTAAGTAAAATGTAACCAAAGGTAAAGTATTTTATAATTCACAATTTTTAACTCTTTACCAATATCTTGCGAGAACACTTGCTGATGTACTACCCCAATCTATCCTCACTCTGAAAAGTATGCAACCTTTTATACCACTCAATAAGACTAAAGTCAGTGCCCATCTTCTCCTGCTGCAATTAAAATAACGACTTATCAGAATATTAGTTGAAAATAATTTACACAAAGTAGAATTACAAAGCATGTAAATACTTGAAAAAAATTACCATAAATCCTCGTGGATAGTGAATGAGATCGAGCCACTGGTATGAGAGCAGGTGGCCTAACCCCTATTCCTCTAAGCAGTGAGAAGATCCTTTAAAACTCTTGTGCTCTAGCGCTACCTCATCTTTTCCCAGATATGATGGTCAATCCAGGAATGGGACTAACCAAATTAGGTCGCAGTGTCTGAAAGGCGAGTCTTGCACTTATGCTCCCAGTTGGACCGAATATAAGTACTATGATCATCGGGCTAACGAAATAGCTTCTGCAAAAAATTACATTATATTCCAAGTTGTTAGTATATAATAAGTGACAAAAAACATATGTATGAAATATAAAATGCATTAATATTATGCATTTATACAATAATTAGTAACTTACTCTGAACTCTTTGAACTAGATAGTCTTCACGTCCATTGAGACATCTGCAAATGTGGTGTAGGGCCCGTCAAAGTACCTCTAGAATATCGAGGTAATTCCCATACATGGCAATGGGAACCATCAAATCTTGCTTCTAAAGTGAAATATATTATAAAAATTAAAGTGAGTGAAATATACTTAACTAATTATAATCTTCTTATAAAATATAATATAATGTACAAAATAATACCCATCTACTCGTGGTGTAATCAAAGGTCGTGGATCTTGGTCCTAAGATCTAGGTTGATGCGATGCTGCAAAGGATGAAACAACAGGAGATTCACTGTCCTGCCTAAGCAGTATATCCTCTGGATGCTAAGCAAGCGCTGGGATCTATGGAGCACGCCCAGGTGATGGCGTGTGGTCCTGTGTCAAGGTACTCTCTGCATCAACAAATGGCTGCTGGTCCCTAGTAGGTATATCTAAGAGGGAAAACATAGCTAAAAAATGTAAGTGAAGGGAAAATGTTACATATTATCACTAATATATATACACAAAAGTAAATTGTAACTTGTACTTCGGGGATATCAAGATGCACTTATGAAGGACTAATCAACTAATTAAAATACACTATTCGCTTAAAGTCATCCTCTTAAATATATTCCTCATAATTAACTTCTATTTCCTAATCACTCTCATCATAATAGACATTGTAGTTCAAATTTTGGTCCCGATCTAATGCCTCCTCTTGAATGTCCGACAACTCATTTATGTCACCTTTGTGTGTTAAGGGACCAAGATCAACTACTAAGTTATACTCATTGCATCATTGTCATAAACTGCTTCTTGGTAAGCCCTATCAACAATGGGTACATCAACCAATGCCGCGCTTTTATTTTGCATACTACTATCCAATCAGATTTTAGCCTTTTAGTTCCTGAATATGTCATAAAGTACAATTGATGTGCTTGTTGAGCTAATACAATAGGATCATATTTAGGGTAACCCCTTTTACTATTGATGTCTACCAACTTATATTGAGAGTGTACTCTCATTCCCTGATTCTATGTAGAGTCAAACTAATCACACTTAAAAAGGCAACTATCTATATCAGATGACCAAGAAATTAAACTTCAATAACTTCATTTAGCACCCATAATAATCAATACTACCATGCTCATTCTGGCCACCTTTACCACAAACTCCATAGTTAACACTTGTCCTTCCTTCTGTGTGCTTACTTGTGTAAAATCGATAACCATTAATTAAATATCCTTGAGATGATTTCACTTATCCCAATGGTCCCACGAGAGGTTTTTGCAAGCATTTGTTTGTCACCCCATTGATAGGACCACGTGCCTACAAGAAATTTGCAAATAACTAAGTTTCTATTCAAGATATTTAACATATACTTATTCAAATATTATTTAGATAACTTTTGTAATTTTTGAATCATCCAGCAAATTCATTCTATCCATCTCTCGACTTCCAACTCTGTGATACATGATTGTTGGGATCGTAAAGCAGTTGAGAAATACCTTATATAAGGTTGTTCCTCTTTACAGTTTAATAAAATGTAGTTTGTGGCAACTTTGAATTCCTTATATGTCAGGAATCGAGTTTGGATCTTCTGCAATGTCCTTCTTGGAACTTTGCAAATTGATAGCAAATAGGTTGTAGATTGTGCTCAGTTGTAACATCTACATTATGAGACACTTGTGTACACTTTGTTTGAGACGTTCTTCAAAGTAGTAGAAAAAGAATATTGAGGTTTCTTCAGCTAATAAGCATCACAAATTGATCCTTCAACCCTTGCATTATTTTTTACCTTAATTTTTAAGCGATGCAAGAACCTGCAATTCATCACAGCCATATTTAGAGAACACTTTTGAATTGTTGTCATTATCACATATTATAGTGCAAATTAAATTATTTACTGAGTGTCTACCTTTCAAATGGATACACTTATCTATACTGAGTTAGACCAAAAACATGAGCTTCATAAGGTAAGTGAACTACTAGTTGCTCTATTATATCGAAGAAACCTAGGAGGCAATATTTTCTCAAGCTTATATAAAAGCACTGAAATTTCGGACTCTAGTTTCATCATGTGACTGACGTACAATTTTGGTGAGCACAAATCCTTGTAGAAAAGACTTAATTCAGTCAACACGTTCCACACATGAAGTATAAGAAATTCCTTTCGAGCAATTGGTAGTAATCGTTCTATGAACACATAACAATCATAAATTTCCATGCCAGACATCTTCAACACCTTCAGATCAACAAATCTTGATAAGTTTTAAGCATATCCATTTAGGAGTTGGAGTTCCTTCACCCGCTCAAGCAGCGCTTGCTTGCCCACACTAGTTAATGAATAGCATGCTTTAGGTATGATAACTTTTCCTTCCCATACACCACTAACTTGTAATTCAGGCCTATAACAACACATCTCAACAACACGTCTCACCTTTAAATTGTCTTTTTTTTTTCCTTCACATCCATACCAGTGTTAAAGATATTGTAAAAGATATTCTTTTCATTATGCATGATATCTATGTTATGTAGCACCAATAGAGTTTGCCAATAAGGTAAGCCTCAAAAGATACACCTTTTAACCTAATTGTGATTCACACCTCTATCACTGCTCCTCCTAAGTTCATGTCTTGAATTCGTAATTTTGGAAATGTAGCACACACTGGTGCACATTTCCCCTCTTGTTAGACGGGCTATAGGTGATGAAGTTTCATGTCCTCTGTCCTTTTTGAATGAACTTGTGTCCCTCCAAAATATATGATCAAGTGCTAAGAATCGACGATGACAATTAAACCAAGATGTTTTTCCACCAAATTGCATATGGAAAGACTTTGTGTGCTTCATGCAATATGGAAAAGAAAATCTGTCTATAGTGCTCTACCCACTAAGCATTCCATAGGCTGGAACATCATTAATTGTCCACAAAAGCGCAACTTGCAATTGAAAATTTTGCCTTTTTGATATGTTATATGTGCGAACACTATCAAAACACAATCCTCTCAGTTCATCAATTATTAGTTGTAAATATACATCAACTTTGCATTTAGGATTCTTTGACCCTGGAATAATGACGGTTAAGAATATTATTGGATCCTTCATGCACATCTACGAGAGGAGATTATAAGAAGTGAGAATGACTAGCTAGCATAAATATTGTTTTACAGGTATCCCGAATGGAGCAAACCCATCTGAGCACATTCCAAGCCTTCGTTCCGTGCTCCTTTGCAAATTCGGGATAACACTTATTAAAATGTTTCCAACCCTCACCATCACGAGGATGACTCATGTAATCTTCAACTTTTGAGCTCTCCGCATGCCATCTCATATGTGCTACAATTGTTTTAGATGTGAATGCAATCACTACAGTTGAGGTGTTATTGGAAAATAGTATACCTTCTTAAAAGGTATCTCCGTATGTCTATTACTCCCCCGACCCTTCCTGAGCATGTACCAATGATGACCACCAAACTTGTAATTCCTACCGTTGATATCATCTTCCCAATAAAACAAGCATTTATTTGTGCAAGTATCTATTTTTTAGATAGGTAAACCGAGCTCAGATACTCATTCTTTCATCTCATAGAAGTCATCTAGAATCTTATTCTAGCCTGGTACGACCTCTTTTATGAGCTACACCACTTGGATGAAACCTTGATTGGATATGTTATTTTTGAACTTAATATTTAATAGTTGAGATACAAATGATAGTTGTGAATGGCTTGAACACTATTCCCATATCGGTGTATCTGCAGCTCGCCACATATCGTAGAACTTCTATGCATATGTATTTGGAGGTTCCTCAACAGAACCTATAGATGCCCCATAATTATCAAACTCAGGCCCTACAACATCTAGAATAATATCTGAAAATGGGTTACCTGAAAAGCTTGCACCACCTACACTTCTTGATGTTGAGATTGGCTCTCTTGAAGCTGTATGATATTGTTCACCATGACAAGTCCACCGATGATACTTATCAACAAATCCATTTTTGTATAAATGAAATTTGACTTCGGGTGGAGACTAATACTTCTTTTTTTAACACTTTAAGCAATAACATCTTATCTTGGATGATATCGAATTCAAAATAGCAAATGATAGAAACTCTCTAATCCCCGTTCAAATTCAATAGTATTACCCTTGATACCGAAAATATGCCTTTGATACATCTAGCATCGAATGTCCATCTAAAATCAACAACATCTCCTAAATGCATGATCAATCACATGCAAATTCAGCAACATAGTTAAGTCTAGATGTTCCTTAGTTAGAATATAAACTTTGAGAAAATAGGGATAGAAGGTTTGACCTTTGTGATATCTGGCTCTTGAACAGTGATTGTTAAAAAAAAGTTTAAATCATATAAAAAAGAAAAAGCTTTTAGATTATCTAGAACCGTTTTGTCCTTGATCTTTCATGTACTCTCCATATATTTCTAATCCCTATTATCTGGAATTAGGCTATCCATTTCTATGGACAAAATTTCCATCTAGTGGCATCTACTTTTCGTCATTCACAAAATCTCAAAGATAATATGACTATTGTTCCTTTTTTTTTTAGACTGTTCTTGCTAGATTTGTGAAGGACTACTTCACAGCAAAGGATGAATATGAGTTCATGCTTCAAGTCTCCAGACAGACAAGAAAATGGCCTAGCTACATACTTGTGAACTTTGTGTTTACTATTTAACTATAATATACCTTCCATCTACATATTTTCCATCTACATACTACAGATAAAGCACTACGCATTTGCAAGTTTTATCCATTTAGAAGGTTTACCCTTATATTTTCAAGATAGAGACATAGATTTCATCATATTTTAGATTTCCTTTGGAGATAAGATACCTTTATCATGTTGTGGGCTAAGCCTATACACTATAGACCAGTCTTTTGGACTATTTTGTGCATATTGCTTAAACATGCCACATTTGGCTTTGCACATGTCTAGCTAAATCCATCGACTACATGCAACATTTGGTCACCTTTTAGGTTGGTCCATGACAAGCCTTGAGCCACCAGTCTTGGCTCATTGTTCTTATAGAAAACTCATGCATACCAATAAAAATTCATACTTGAAGGTCATTCATCAAAGTCCTAACACCAAAGTCCTGCAAATAATCACCATCTGTCTATGTTGCATCTATCCGCTAGTTTCAATCCGTAGCATGCAAGTGATCCAAGTAGTATCTAAAGCACCTCAACCCTCAAACCTAAGGGGTTGACAACACGTTACTAGCCCAATAAGGACTTTCAATATTGTTTATAGATAACCTATTATTAAAGCATTATTAGTAAAAAGATTCGAACTAAGTTTATTTTAAACAAAGCACCATCCTTAAAGTTTTTTCTAATTACCTTACACCTTCTTTTTAACTGCTAAAAACTAGTTTCATTATTTAAAAATATAAAAGCTTTCATACTTCCCAGTTAAATACCTATATCTAGTTTAATATAATGATATATAAGAGAATATTTGGCCATCTTTATTTTACTACTTTACCCTTTCCTTCTAATAATTCTATACCCATATTTATTTCTCTCATATAAGGTTTAGAGATTTAGAGTAGAGATATATAATTTAGAACTAAATATTTTGATTCAAACAATCCAAAGGGAGAATAATTTTAAAAACCCTCAAACTATACGAAAATTTATTTTTTTTTCCTTAATAAACAAATAGCTTGTGACATTGCACACTAAATATTATCATCACTAAACTTAATGGTATTAACTATAAGTAGCAGGTAAGTTCATCCATATAATGAATCCTAAAGAATTCTAAACATGCCTTCATACTCACATAATTTATTCATGGCCAAAGAGTATACAAATAAATCAAGCTTAATAATTTATCACCAAGACGCCATGCTGTCGACCAAATTCTAGCAAACATAATTTGGATTCTCTATGTCAAAACACATATGTATATTCATCCAATTGACCTCAAATTTCATAGTTACCTAGTTAAACCTATATAGGGTTGAATTCTACAAAGAGTTTCAGCAAACAACATCCCAGCAAATTGTAGCACATACAACGTAAAGAATGGCAACTTTCAATCTAAAATCCAATTCAACATTTCCAAACTTTTCCCCAGTATACTAGGACATTATATCTTCTACATTGTCACATCACTTTTTTCCTAAAAACAATAAGCAAAGCCACACCAACAACAAACTAAAATTTAGTTGTGTAAATAGTGAAAATCGAGTTTTCCAACACATCAAGATCATAGAATTTTCAAAAAGCACTAGCTATGTTTTCTGATCACACATTCCATATATATATATATATATATATGTATATATGTATGTATGTATGTATACACACACACACACACATATACATATGTGTGTGTGTGTGTGTATTATATTATAATCTGATATCATCCTACTGCATATTGTCTTAGCAAGATTCATTACAAACTTTGAAGTTACAAGCCAAAAATTAACTTAACACTTAATTGAAAGTAATACTAGCAAACATCTAAAATCATGCACAAATAGAGCAGATGAACAATTTGTAACTACCAAAGGCATCAGGAAGATGAACACTATTTTTAGCCAACTGGGATATAATCTTCTGTAGGAGTAATAATTACAAGTATGGTTTTCTGTTTGAATGTCATAAATGAATGCACACAAAATCAGAAAGAAAATAAGAAGGATACAACTATTGGCCTTTAATAGCTAAGCATAGCATTGCTAGGTTGGAATTGCTATATTGTTCTGTGCAATTAGAAATAGCCCAGTCTCGACAATTGGAAATCAAACAATATTAAAGCAGTGCAATCAAACAACATTAAAAATTGACTTACCAAATTGAGAAGGCAATGGCTGCCATTACTACACTCTATTCTCCGTAGGAATAAGGCCGAGGTGGACCACTAACTTCCGAGGAAATAAAGAAAAGTTGAGGTACCAGAGATCCCGGAGTTGAATTATGGACTTAGATAACAATACTATAAGGGAGAGGGAAAGAGAAATCGGTAGATTTACGGCGATTTAGGGGGTTGCAATTTGAAGGGAAATTGGTCGCGAGGCAAAAAGAAAAAGACGAAGATGAATGAAAAATATTAAATGTCAAAATTTATTCTTTAATTTTGCTAGGGCATTTTGTCGAACTTACTCTCTCTCCAACAGTGAGGGTTTAGTGACGGCAAAAATTCAAAACTAAAAATCTAAGCTGTCGTAGCTAAGCCATCGCCAATTTCTACAAATTTTGGTATGGTACATATCTGTAGCTAAGTAATCGTGAATCCATAAAATTAAAAAAAAAATGAATAGTTGTAGCTATAGCCTAGCAATTACAGAGGGATAAGCTAGAGCCTTTTCACATTATATTCCCATTTTGACAAAATAAATACACATAATATTGAAATAATATTTATCGATTTTAAAATATATTTTATGAGTAAAAATTATTTGAGCTGCATAAAATAATAAATAAATTATATGTACTATGAATGTATATACATGTAATACACACACACACATATATATATATTAAGAGTATTATAAAGCTAGTTATCATATGTTATATATATATATATACACACACACACACACACACACACACACACACTATTCTACTTAATAATTTTATTTTACAAATCAATTAATAAAGTAAAAAGTAAAATAGTATAAAATATATCTATACTATACTTATAATTACTTTAGATACGTATTATACACTAATATATATATATATATATATATATATAAGTATATATTAGTGAGTATTTAAATATACAGATATGAATTTTTAGATATGTATTATGTAAAATATATATATATATATATTACTATTAATGTATACTAAGATATGTATTAGTATATACATATATGTGTGTGTGTGTGTGTGTGTGTGTGTGTGTGTGTGTGTGTGTGTGTATGTATATTTATGTATAATAGGCTATTAGTATATATTAGTGTATATGAGTGGATATGTATATATATATATATATATATATATATATATATGTTAGTGTATAAATATCTAATATTGTTATATTAGAAGTATTAATATATATTGTAATATGTATGTATGTATGTATGTATGTATGTATGTATGTATGTATGTATGTATGTATACTAAGATTATTATATTACTAACATATTATATACATATATATGTTACTATATCTTATTGTATATGAGTGTTAGTTTATATATATCCAATATTATAATAATCAAATTTTCTACCTATATACATATAATATATTTATTAGTGTAAATTTGCAATGTATATGACATAAAAATTACATACTAAAACGATACACATATCCACATATAAATGAAATTAGACTTTAAATTTTTTTTTTGTTTAAATAGCTTAGCGACAGATTTAAGAGAGCCCATGGAATCATCTCGAATTAGCGACAGCCTAGAGATGGTTCAGTATTGGTTAAGGGTATCGTAGCTATATTGTTGCTACATCACTACTAGAAAAAAGTGATTTACCAACTCGACAAAATCGGTTGGTAATTAGCTAAATTCGGTTGGTAATCATGATTTACCAACCGATTACCAACCGAATGGCGTCGCATGCAAAAACCTTAGCTTGTAAATTTTCCAACAGAAATTTTTTTGAGTCGGTTGGTAATTACTAACCGCATTTTGGTTGGTACTGTAAAATCGTCGGTTGGAAATTTGGCATTAAGTTTGGCATTTGAATTGACTATTTCGGTTGGTAATTACCAACCGAAACTCGGTTGGTAATGTAAAATCTTTGATTGGAAATTTGGTATTAAGTTTGGCATTTGAGTTGACTATTTCGGTTGGCAATTACCAACAAACATTTATATTACCAACCGATTGTTGCGGTTAGTAATTATCAACCGAAAATGTAGTTTGTAAATTTATAATTTTTGGTTGGTAAATTTGTATTGAATATAAGATTGTAATTTACTAATTTACCAACTGAGATATGTTTCTACCAACTGATATATGTGTAGATAATTACCAACTGACTTTCGATTGGTAATTTTTTTTTAGTTGGTAATTTTATTTATTTACCAACTGACTTTTGGTTGGTAATTTTCCAACTATTTTAGTTATTTAAAATTTGTTGGTAAATCACTAACCAAGTTATTCAGTTGCTAATTCTTTTTTTCCGTTGATAGTTTTCTTTATTTTCCAACCAAATATTTAGTTGGTAATTTTTTAACTATTTTAGTAATTTAAAATCTGTTGGTAATTTTTTTTTTGGTAAATTACCAACTAAGTTGTTTGTTGGCAAATAGTTGGTTTAAAAATTACTAACTATTATTTAATATATTACCAACCGAATTATTTTCAATAGTAATTATTTTCTTTAATTTGGCAGAATTCTAGTTTATCTGAACATATAACTAAATACCTGCATTTTACAAATTCATAAAATAATAAAGCCAAAACACATCCACAAACCCAACATAAACATCATCAAATCCAACACAAACATCATCCTTCCACAAATTCAAAGAAAATACAATTCCCTCACAAAATACCACAAATCCTAACCAAACATCATCTTTAATTAAACATAAAAGATTATCATAATATGAAAATGAGATGAACTACAGGTCCATGGTTTAAAAACATTGAAGGAATATTAATACAATTAAAAAACACAGTGAAAGAATATTAATTTTTTGGTTGATAGGTCCTTAACCTTATGTGTTAGTAAAGAAATCTCCACTGTTAACCGCTCATTTGTCTTCAACACTTCTTGAATCTATGTGTCAACAGCCTTTTGCACCAACACTTCTTGAATCTATGTGTTAGCCTTTTGTCTTCAACACTTCTTGAATCTATGTGTCAATCTATGTGTCAGCCTTTTGTCTTCAACACTTCTTGAATCTATGTGTCAACTTATTTGGAGTATCAAGATGACCAAAAAAAAAAAAGAAAAAAAATTGACAGAGTTTCCCCTATGTACTGTACGTTTCTAGGCACAAAGCCACCACAAAATCAACAATATTAAAAAAAAATATTAACTGTCACAACAATTATTCAATAGGGGTAATCACCCATTACCCATGGGGAATGATCACCCATCACTCACGAGGAATGATAACCCATCACTCACGGGGATCCATTCATATAAGTTAAAAAAAGAGAAAAAAAGATGTAGTGGGTATCCGACTAAAATAATATAGCTAACCATATAGTAAAGGAATTATTAAATTCCTTAACTCATTTCTATTCCATTTCATACTAGAAATTTAAATGGAACCAATGCAATTAGGGTCACATGAAATTTAAAGCTACAGGAAAGCCTGTTTCCAACTACTCTGTTTTGATATTTAAAGTTGCATCACACAAAACAAGTATGCAATCAAGCTATAGAACCTTAAATATAAAAGAAGTATGGAAGTTAATAAAAGTCCAGTCTGGTTAGCTGTTATGTTTCTAGTTAAGTGTTTATGTCCACCAACTCAATAGAAAGGCAGAACTCAAAAAAAGAAAATCATAGGTATTACTATTAAAATCATTTTGTCAATTAAACTAGCTAAATGAACAAGTCATGTTTGTTCATAAAAACAAACTTCAAAACAGCTCTAGCACTGCGATACAACAATGCCATAGCAGTCTTAAAAGAAAAATAACAGCCAGAACATATAATACTTGGCGAGGCTTAACTAGAGCAAACTTATGCTCAGACTAATAAACTGGATATTCTAAAGTAGATGATTAGGAAGATTAGAGATATGGAAAAGTAAAGAAACTGGAGTATGACATGAAAAGTAGATACAAGTAGTGGATACAGAAAAGATGCAAAAACTGCCCAAAGCAAAACATTCTAGCTTGAAACTCAATTTTCTCTCTGAGAAGAATGAAGGTGTCAATAATTCTAGATAAAAATTTTCAAGCAAATTTCTAGATTGACATCCAAATGTTTGATAAGACAAATTAATGTATAACTCTAAACCTTTCTCTTATGAGTATCCTACAAGGTCAATTGATGGTTCCTTGGCTTTGTAACTTCCAAACGGTTCATTGAGTAACCATTGGTAGAGGCAACAACTTGCAAATACTGTGCACCCTTCTCTTGCAATCCCGGGAACAATGATATCACATGTGACATTTTAGAAAGATTGGCTACAGCAACTGTCAAGAAAATACTATCATCCAAAATGATACACATTGGTGAAACCTTTTGCTTTAACTGCAGAATGAAACTAAAATTAGATCATGGAGACTGAATGACTAGCAAAAAAAGAAAGATATTGATATTATTATTCTTAAAAAACACATGAAAATGCCAAAGATAGATGAAAAAGATTGATCCAGATGGCACATTTCCAACTTGGCACAAAACAACTTGAGAAGACACAAAAGCAACAATAATAGTATTGACGTGTTTCCAGATGGTCAGATACCTCTAGTCACATTAGGGTATAATAGAAAATATATTTTTTTTCGGGTTTACAACAGCTTTCAATGTAACAAAGGATGCAATCGCAAAACTGCAAATTGGTATGAAAGGATGTAAAAAGATGTATAATCCAGTAGATATATAGTAGAAAGCATGTTAAGGTCAAAGACTAGGCCACCAAAGCCCTAGCTCATAATCAAGAAGATAGAAGCATTCGCCAACCAAAAGTGAAAATTCTGCAGCTACAACAAGAAGGAAATTTTAGCTTGCAAGTTGGATGAACTTTCTGCCTTCTTCAATCAATTTAAGGGATGCCACATATAAAAAGACGTCATTTCATAACACACCACTTATTTTAAGACCAAATAAATTGTTCTTTTGGTAAAGAAAATCATGCAAACATCTGGAAATAAAATTTTCCATTATAGTTGGCTTGCTTATATGTACTTCTATTTCAAAGTTCAAGGAGAAAAGGTTAACCATTTTTGAAAAATGAAATCAGATACTCTACTTCAAGATGCTTTGGCAAGGAACTACTTAACTTGCATTTGCCAGGAGGCAACAAAAAACCAGAAACAATTAGCTGAATAAACATAGGTAACTCACAACATTCTCAATTGCTTTAAGCATTGAAGATCGCCAATTTCTATCTCCATATATTCCATTCCTTTCTGGAGATATAAGGATGTGATTTTCTTGGTTAGGAAGCTCACAATGTCTAACCTCATTTTCTTGCGATAAAGTGTTAACCCTATACGAGATGCTAGTTTCAGTATGAATTGCATGTATGTGAATATCTTGATCCTTACACACGGAGAAACCTTTCTCTGGGAAGAACCAAACACATTGTTTCCAGTGGTCACACCAATCCCCCATACCTGGAAAGACGTAAAGTTAGACAGAGTCAAAAGAGTTACAAAGAATCACTCATACCACATAAGACTGACATTTTGGCAAAAATCTCACAGAAGATTGCTTATTCTGTTGGGACAATAGAGGTGATTGAAAATCAAATATTTCCAAGATGGCTTTTTAGGCAGCTCTATGTTTTGCGGCTTCCAATCATAAATTACTCACTGATCTCCACATGCAAAATAATTGTTCTTGCCATGCGATTTTAACATTTAACTTTCCTCTTCTACATCCAAATATTTGTTCTCACTCAAAAAGAGTCATTATCCAAGACCAAATTTTCCTTGTTTCCTTTTAAAAACATTCAAATTTCAATAATCATACATTGCCAACTTTGAAACATTATAAATATTCAAATTTCAATAATCATACATTACAGTTACCTAATGTGGGGAAACTTTAGGACTCACAGCATGAGATTTTTCAAGTATCATTTCAGTGACGAATTCTAATTCTTCCAATAAGAATCAACATTTTCCCATTTGTTTCTATTTAGACAAATATGACACAGAACATAGAATACAAATCACAAAGTTATACTTTTCAATTAATATATGTAATGGAAATAATTTACGATTTCAAATACAACATAAATGGAATTTTGGGGCCAAGAAAATAGTTAAAGAACAAAACAAAAACATTAATCAAGAAAGAAGCAAAAGCGAAGATATACAACTACCCAACTGCACAATAGAAAGGAAAATCGAAAAAAGTACCCTTTGAATTACCATTCTACCTCTATCAATAAGGAGAGAAGTATCACAAAGGGCAAAATAAAGGTCCCTTTTTGTGAGGTTGGAGTAGACTTCAGGATTTTGCGATCTTGAGATGATATCTTGAAGATTAGACGGCAAAAATCTTTCCCAAATTGTATCAGAATCAGCTGCAGAATCAGCGTGGGAGGGGGACGCCGGGGGTGGCTGGCCGCGAGGGTAGGATCTGCTGTGGGAGGGGGTAGAGGCCGTAGGGGGCTTGCTGTGTGGGGGGAAGGGAGAAGGTGGGGGCGGGGTGGGGGTAGGTAGAAGGGGAGAGGGGGGCTCGCTGGGTGGGGGAAAGGGAGAAGGGGGCGGGGGGGAGCACGGCGAGGGTGGCTGGACGCAAGGATGGCTGGGTGCTGGAATGGTTGTCGCGGGGGTGGCTGGCCGTGGGGGAAGGGGAAGTTGGGACAGGAGAAGAGGGCGATAGGGGGGAGGGGGCGCGGCAGGGGAGGGGAAGTCGAGACAAGGGGGCTGCGGGGGAAGGGGAAGTCAGGACAGGAGAAGGGGGCAGGGGAGGGGGCACAGTGGGGAAGGGGAAGTCGAGACAGGGGGGCTGGCTTAGATCTGGTGGGGGTGGCTGGCGGCGGTGGAAGGGGAAGTCGGGACTGGGGGCTCTGCGGGAGGGATGGGGAACACCAGCTTGGGGGTGGGTGAGAGGGTAGAAGAATAAATTGGGAATTCTGATCCGGTGGAGGTGATTTTTTCTAAGTGTTTGAGTAGATTATCCCTAAAAAAATTGGAAAAAAATAAAAAGTTTCGTGGCAAATTCGTAATAATCTATCACGGATTTGTGTAGGATTAGTAGTAATTTTGTGATTTCGTGGTAAATTCGTGGCAAATAAAAGAAAAATTTTCCAGGAATTAATAACTACGGATTAGTTACGGAACACACATTAAAAATTTGTATATTTATATAATTTTAAAATTTTATATACTATCAATTATATTATCTTTTTTATTAAATAATTTATACATATATATAAATTCATACATAATATAACCCACACACACATACACAATCATAATCATAAATATACGTGAATAAAATATATATATATATATATATTTATACATAGACATACACACACACACACACACACATATTTATATGAATATATATATACATATAAATATATGAATATATGTACATATATATATACACACACACATATATATATATATATATGAATATACACAAATATATATGAATATATATATATATACATATATATACACACACACACACACATATTCATATACATATATAAATATACATATAGATATATAAATATACACATATACATATATGTATGAATATATATATACACACATATTCATATACATATATAAATATATATCTTCATTAAATAATACATATACATATATAAATACATAAACACACATAATTAATACCTATCTTCATTAAAAGTAACTCAAGCATATAGTTAAACATAACAATGTATAATGATAATAATAAAGTATATTTAGATTAATGTAATTTAATTAATGTATATTTATACTAATGTAATTTAATAAAGTATATGTATATTAATGTAATTTAAACATAACAATGTATAATGATAATAATAAAGCATATAGTTAAAAAATATTTATTATGTAATTTAATTGAATATATTTATTAAATATAATTAGATATAATTATCTAAATGAACTAAGTTACAAAATATAATGAATCAAATAATATTTTTGAAAACTTGTGGTCCTAAGGGTTTCTTTTGAAAACTTTAAGGACTTAGATATAATTATCTAAATGAACTAAGTTAAGTTTATTTATTTATTTTTACACTTGGCTCATTATTTTTCAAAAGATATTTAAAATAAGTTGTGCTTAAAAAAATTTATGGTCGTAAGGGTTTCTTTTAGAAACTTTAGGGACTTAAATATAATTATCCAAGTGAACTAAGTTAAAAAATATAGGAATTCAAGTAATAACTAAATGCATTAATAATTAACTAATATATGACCTTAAATCTCAATATACATTCATATATAACTTGAAAATATATAAATTTTATCTATAATAATTACAATTTATATATGTGCATGTATATGAAAGGCAAAATGTGATATAGTAATTAAAAGTATGGGATAAAAATAGTAACTTTACAAAGCATTTCTACTTTTTATACTAAAAACTTGTTAGTTTTATAATATTTGTTGTATATGATATAAATTTAAAAGTTTATCAATTTGAATATAAAATAAAAGAATCAAATTTACGAATATATTGACAATTTATATGCATTAATAAATATAATTCTTATTTAATTTTGTATGATTTACAGTAATTACTATTTATATATGTGCATGTATATAGAAAAGTATAAATATGATAGAAACACATCCTACACATATACATGATGCCTGCATATTTATATTGTCATACAAATAAAAGTAATAACTTTTACATTATGATAAAAAGAATAACAATTATATCTGTTAATAAAATTATGTGTACATATGTAATATTACTTTTTGATTGTTAAATTTAATACACTTAATTGATAAACTGTTTAATGTCTATTTAGTTATGAGTATTTACATAATTAAAAAATTTTGAACTGAGTCTTCTAAATTCAAAGTTATTTATTATATTAAAAAAATTTATAACTAAGAAATTCTATAACTAAAGGCATGAAAAAATTGCTTATTTTTATTATTAATTCAAAAATAAAATTTATATCATTTAGCAATATTTGTACAAAATAGTTATATACTCTGATAAATAGAAGCAAATTAAAAATGAATTTACAAAAAATTCAATACTTAATTTATAATTTACAAAAAATATTGTGATTATCTAAGGTAGAAGGAAAGGAATAAACTATCCACCTAGATACAAGTTTAAAAACCAAGTATTTTTTACTCATACCTTTCAAGACTTTTAGTGCTTAAAAATATAATATTTAGAATATTAGATAAATAAGAATAAATAAAATACACACACATACACTTATTATCATATATATAAATACTTTAAAATCAATTATTTTATCACACACATACATTTATTATATATGTATATTATTTTTTACATACTAATTATATGTAGTCATATGTTGTGAGAGAGAGAGAGAGAGAGAGAGAGAGAGAGACACACACACACACACACACACTTTTTGGGATAAAATCAAAAAGAAAAAAAATAAAATTACTAGAACAGTTATCAAGTGTAATAATACATAATACGTATATATATACACATATATATAATATATATAATTTAATATATAAATTAATTAATATATATTAATATATATAATATTAATTAATATTAATATATATATATATACATATATATATACACATATATATTATACATTTTGATACTTTAATATATATTAAATTAAAGTATTTTACTACTTTATTTTTTTATTTTCTTTAGTATCTTCTTTATTGGTTCTATCCACTTTATTCTGAGGAATTGCCATCCCTAGTTGAGAGGGAGAAGGGTGAATGGCGAACGGGACGGGTTTGAGCAAGGGGAGAGTGAGAATAAAGGAATTTCGTTGGTATTGGGGGCATGAGGGAATGATTAAGTGAAAACTTGTGGTCTTAAGGGTTTCTTTTGAAAACTTTAGGGACTTAGATATAATTATCTAAATGAACTAAATTAAAACAATATAAAGATTGAAATAATTATTTTAAAAGTTTGTTTATTTATTTTTACACTTGACTCGTTATTTTTTAGAAGATATTTAAAATAAACTGTGCTTAAAAAATTTATGGTCGTAAGGGTTTCTTTTTTAGAAACTTTAGGGACTTAAATATCATTATCCAAATGAAAAGTTAAAAAATATAGGAATTCAAATAATGACTAAATGCATTAATAATTGACTAATATATGACCTTAAGTCTCAATATACATTCACATATAACTTGAAAATTTATAAATTTTATCTATAATAATTATAATTTATATATGTGATTGTATACAAAAAGACAAAATGTGATATAGTAATTAAAAGTATGAGATAAAAATAGTAACTTCATTAAGTATTTCTATTTTTTATACTGAAAACTTTTTATTTTTATAATATTTGTTGTATATGATATAAATTTAAAAGTTTATCAATTTGAATATAAAATAAAAGAATCAAATTTACGAATATATTGACAATTTATATGCATTAATAAAGATAATTCTTAATTAATTTTATATGATTTACAATAATTACTATTTATATATATGCATGTATATAGAAAAAATATAGATATGATGGAAACACATCCTACACATATACATGACGCCTATGTATTTATATTGTCATACAAATAAAAGTGATAACTTTTACATTATGATAAAAAGAATAACAATTATATCTATTAATAAAATTATGTGTACAAATATAATATAATTTTTTGATTGTTAAATTTAAAACACCTAATTGATAAAATTGTTTAAGGTCTATTTAGTTTTGAATATTTACATAATTAAAAAATTATGAACTGAGTCTTCTAAATTCAAAAGTATTTATTATATTAAAAAAAATCTAACTAAGAAATTTGTTGTATAACTAAAGGCATGAAAAAATTGCTTACTTTTTTTATTAATTCAAAAATAAAATTTATATCATTTAGGAATATATGTACAGAATAATTATATACTCTGATAAATAGAAGCAAATTAAAAATTTAAAAAAACAAAAGTGATAAAAAAATTTACTTTATTTATTTATTTAAATCAAATTTTACAAGTTTTAAAAGTGTATTTCATATAATTGTAATATTTTGCAAGAAGTAAATAAATATAATATGTGCTGTCAATTTAAACAAACAATGACATAGCACAGTGGTTGGAACACTACACCTCCACAATGGAGATGCAGGTGCGACTCCTGGTGTCTGCAAGAAGGCTGGATTTTCCAGCATGGCGCCACGTGTGCAGCGATGTGGCGCCACGTGGTGAACCAATTGCCATGCGGCATATTTTAAATTTTTTTTAAAAAATTAAAATTAAAATATCAACTGAATATATTACCAACCGATACATTTCGGTTAGTAATCGATCCGTAAAATTTTTAAATTAAAATACCAACCGATTACCAACTAATTAGGTTTACCAACTGAAACATTTCGGTTAGTAGTCGGTCGGTAAAATTTTTAAATTAAAACATTAACCAATCACCAACTGAATATAGTACCAACTGATACATTTCGGTTAGTAATCGATCGATAAAATTTTTAAATTAAATTACCAACAAAAATACTAACAGATTACCAATTGAATATATTACCAATTGATACATTTTGGTTAATAATCGGTTGGTTAACTTTTAAAATTAAAATTCCAACTGATTACCAACTGAATATATTACTAACTGATATATTTCAATTATTAATCGGTCGGTAAAATTTTTAAATTAAAATACCAACCGATTACCAACTGAATATATTACCAACCGATACAATTCGGTTAGTAATCGATTGGTAAAATTTTAAATTAAAATATCAACCGATTACCAATTGAATATATTACCAACCGATTGTTATCGGTTGTAATCAGTTGGTAAATATTTTCCCGCCAAATTACCAACTGAATATATTTCCAACCGATATATTTCGGTTGATAACCAGTTGGTAAAATTTTTTTCATTAAATTACCAACCGATTACCAACTGATAGTGTACCGACTGAGTGTTATCAGTTGGTATATATTTTCCCGCCAAATTACCAATCGATTGCCAACTGATTACCAACTAACTATTTACCAACCGATTATGTTTGTTGGTAAGTGGTTGGAAAAGTTTTAAATTTTCTCAATTTTCATTTCGGTTGGTAATTGGTTGGTAAGTACTTACCGACGTGGTCAGTTGGTAATAGTTAGTTGGTATATTGCATTTTTCTAGTAGTGATAATGACCATATCCTAATATACGTAGCTACACCCTCGCTAATTAGCAAGGGTTTTGCTACGGCCATTAAATTCTAATATTCCAAAATATTTTCCTGACAAAACATTTATGGCCATAACTACACTCTCACTAATTAGTGAGGGCTTAGCTACGGCTCTTTATCATAAAATGCCAATAAACTCTTTTTGAGAAAAAATTTATGGCTATAACTAGGCCCTCGGTAATTAGCAAGGGTTTAGCTATGGCATCTAATCATAACATTAAAAAAGATTTTTTTGGAGAAATATTTTCAGCCATGGCTAAACCCTCGTTACATATCGAGTGCCTACCTATGGCCATTTATCTTAAAATTCCAATAATTTTTTTTTTGAGAAAAAAATTTATGGTAGTAGCTAAGCGAGGATTGAGCTATAGCCACTATATCCTAATATTTCAAAATATTTTTAAGAGAAAAATTTGTGGTCGTAGCTAAACCCTCGCTAATTACAGAGGGCTTAGCTACGGCAATTTTTTCCTAAAATTTCAAACAAACAAAAAAAAAAAGAAGTACAGTCGTAACTAAACCCCTCACTAATTAGCGAGGATTTACTAAAACCTTGTTAATCGGTCGCCATTTGCGAGAGTTTAGCTATGGCTAGTCAACTTCTCGGTAAATTGTCCCTCTCCTTACTTGCGCTAGCGAAACTCACGTTAATTAGTGATGGGTTTTTATCCGTTGCTAATAGTTGTCGCCAATACAGTGTTTTCTTGTAGTGTATTGTGCCAGTGACAAGCAAATTTCTTCTGCAAAGTTCACAGCCAAGTGCACGGCCATGCAGCTTCTCGCGCGGATGTCCTGAAGGTTTTTTAAAACTATTTAGTTCAGTCCAAAGGTGGTGGAAAATTGCTAGAATCAGCTCTAAGACAATTTGTATGCTCTATGTAAAGGCTTTGGATGATAACTGTAAACACAGCTCATAAAAAACAGATCTTTCTTTCATCTTTTGGAGGCAAAGCATCAAATGAAGAGTCAAGGAGAAGGAAGAAGTCTGGAGACAGGAAGAACTCGAGAAGGAAGAGCATCTTTCTCTTGTTTCTTTCTTGTTTCCACATGTTCTATGTTATTTTATTTTGCTTGTATAGAAACAATCTGATCTTCATGTTTCTAGGATATGTTTTGATGTTAATTTTGGTACTTTAAGATTTATGTCTTAAAGATTCTGTCTTTGATATTCTATAGATTCTCTCTTGAGTATTTGTGTAATTCTGAATTTCATTTTTACCAATTGTGTTGGTTTTACTTGTGTTTAGCCAACATATTTGAATTGCATGGTTGAATTGCTATGTTTATTGATTTTTTGATTGATTTTTTAAGTAACAACTATTAGTTTAATTAAGTTGAAGTAAATGGCATGGTTAAGTTAATAGGGAATTTCACGACTTAAGTTCCATATAATTGCAATTAAGGGTTATGTGTAACTTGATATTGGTGATGCTAAGAGATGTTTGTCAAATCTTGTTTTTAGTCTAAGACATGATTAATCAAAGGTGTGTTGAACAATTAGCGAATCAAGTTGGATTATGTTACGAATGGATAGGTATTGATTGGAGGCATTGAGCAAAGATTAATCTAATTTGACAATGATAGAGCTTCCTTGTTCAACTGTTCTAGACATGTTGCACCAAACAAACAACTAGATCTCACATGCTAAATCAATAGCAACTCCAACACTGTGAACTACTCTCACACCATTGTATAGTTTGGTTTGTTAATCTAATGTATTATTATTAAACTTTCCCTATTGATATTGCATTATTTTGAAAGACAGTAATAAAAATTTCAACATATAGTAAATTGGTAACACAGTTTAACTATAACAACTTTATGTCTGCGGAGCCTGACTAAGTAAAAAATGATCCACTAAAATTTTAATAAAGTTATAGGTATATATTTATCTCAATTATCTAATGATTGCTAGTGGACTATAACAGAACACACTCCCACTATTCTTATGATAAACTCTTGAAGGTCTTTGTTAAAACTTCCTTCGATCTGTATTTTTCCAGCATGTCGACACTTCTTTGACACCAAATCCTTTTGATCAAAAAGGTAGTTGAGACACAGAAGATTGATTCAAACTCTCCTCTTAATAATATGTTGTTGAATGTTGATGTATTTATAGTTTGAATGATGAAGCTTACTTTGACAATCAATTCCAAAAAACTATCAAGATTTTGTACGCTTCAATACCATGTAGAATCTTTTCATTAAAAGCATTCTCTTTTGCTCTTCCCAATTTACTGAATAAATCTTTCAGTCTCGCGTATCTTCAGTGAAGTTCCTTGGACTTGTTTATATAAGAGTTGCAATGGAGGAATTTGTTTCCTTACTAAATTAGGACATTGCCTAAAAGATACTCATAATAATCTGCCATAGCTTCAGAATTTAGTTCCAGTAGGATTCCTTGTCTTCAAGGCATTATCTTTAGAATAAATTTTGTAGTGACGTTCTCCTAGATCTTCTGAAATCTTTTTCCTAAACTAACAAAAAATTGTTTTGCTTCAAATACTGCCAATAACTAATTAGTAGGTCGCTAAATTTGAGTTTCAACATTGTCAAAAATTTTGACAATTGCCTTAACATATCTTTTTACCAACTTATTAAAATTAAGGATTGTCTTGCAAATTTATACTCATTAAACTAATTTGACTTGTACACTTTCCTTCTCTAACACTCATTCACTTTCCTCACAAATTAGTCTCGTATACATTTTCTATGGTCAAAATAGGATGCTATAGCTGAAAACAAAAAAGAAAAAATGACGGTCTCCCATGTACATTGAACGCGAACGCGGCTACATTTGCTCCATTAACAACTTGTGCTTCGTAGGATATTGCCTAACCCTCTATTCTGTGGTAGTTTTGTTTTTTTTTCCTCCTCCTTTAAGAAAAAGAAAAAAAGTGCAATAATTCCCTCTCGCATTGCATTAATAAACCAACGAAGGATAAAAATGAGCCCTGATTTGCATCAATAGTTGCATTAATAAATTATCTTGTCCTTTGAGTTGTTCAAGATAGTTGATATTAGAATTTCTATACTAACATCCTGAATTCAAACCTCTTTTGGGATATGAATCATGTATACACCTTCAAGTAGCGGCTTTAGGTCTTTATTAATAAAAAATAAAAAATTTATAAAATACACCAAACAAGAATAAGAGATCTATGGATATCTATCTTGACAATGGACCATATCATTTTCAATATCATTCCTATCTGTGAGTACAAACTAAAAAACTTTTAACTCTAAGCCTTTCAAGTGACACACTCTCTTCTCAAAATATAAGTTGTTCTTGTACATTTCAATATACATTACTGATTTTTTTTAAATACTACTCCTATTTTATTTAACTTACTTGTAAACCACTCACATAATAAGCAGTACACTGCCCAATTTCCTAGTTACTTTGACTCAAGGTATTTTTGTAATTTGGCTCATAAGATGAGTTATTTTAAATTTCTTAATTTTTCTTTGCATAAATCTTTTTTTAAAAAAATGTATCTTGAAACAAACGGAGTATCGGTTTTACAAATAGGAAAGTTTTTGTTGTGTTGAAACTTGCAGAATACATGCTTGTCAGACCTTGTCTCGATGGACAATAACATACAAAAATTGTTCCGTTTTAGAATTAGCAACTTAATATATGTAATGCAAATTCTTAATATGATTGTATGTAAAGATTAGATCTAGATAAGTATTTTTTTTTTCACGTGATAGATACATATAAACTCATATTTGTCTTATGAAAATAACAGTTTAAGAAAAGTCCTTATAAATTTTCACATGTAACCCAAACAATTCACATTTTGAGTATCTTAATTCCTTCTTACTAGTAGTTCAATAAGAACAACATACAATAACAACAAATGCAATAGCAATTTCCTATCATATTAACAAAGTTGGAGAGAGATAAAAATACAAATAATTTTTCTCTTTATTTATCTTTAATAATGTTAAATAGAATAAACTTTTTAGGTTCTAGCCATTTTATCAAAATAATAATAATAATAATAATAATAATAATAATAATAATAATAATAATAATAATAATAATAATAATAATAATAATAATAATAATAATAATAAATGTACAAAGAGGATTGTAATCCACCACACCAATAAAGACTGTAGCATAATCTATTTTAAACATAAAAGTTTAGGCATATCTTCGATAGGATGGAATGCTTTGTTCAAACCTAAAAATTTTTTTGGGATCAATCATCGTCTTCACTTTCACCACTCTATCAAAGTTATTCTTGTAATATTGAGTACCCCAACCCCTCGCCTTTTCAACAGTAGTATATCCCTGTTGTTTGTTTGTCCCTAAGTCAAGATCCCAGTAATTAGCGTATGCACTTCTTTGGTTATTAGGTACATACCTACCAATAATTTGATAAAGTTTTCTACTCCAATTTATACCTTCTTGAGCAAATGTTTTATTTTTGCCATTCCACATTGCTACTTCAATTGCCAAGAATAATGTTCCAGCCCTGTATGGGAAGGGAACATTTGATTTTGGTATTTCATCCATTCTACCTCCAAAAGGGTTCCATTCCATTGCTGCCTCCCCTGGATTTCTTTGTTTAAACAAATCGAAAATCTCCACGAGTCCAGTTTTGGGAATAGGCTGCTGGATTATATCTGACTTATCTTTGTGAAAGCTAAGATTGGGATTAGTTCCATTTAGCAAAAGCTCACGTGTTGATTCCAATAGAAAGCCGTATTAGAGGGCAAAATTATCCACCCAACTTATTTCAATACAGTCCTCTTTTGACACACCTAACTCGAGGAAGTATTCTTCCATCAAGGAAATTAGGCCATCAACCTCGCCCACGAAAAATAATAAAAAGGTGACTTGTACGTCACTCTTACTTATTTGTTTTGAATTGACTGTTCTGAAGTTGAGAACAATGCTAAGGTCTTTTGGCATCCTCAGGGCAACGTATTGCCATTTGTGGACGAGTTCCATTGTATTCTCATCAGGGTGGCTAATTAGCTGGTGGACTATAAGGTAAATGTGGGTTTCACAACAACTTCTTTTTTTTATTTTTATTTTAATAAAAGGCATTAAGCCTTAATTTTATTGAATTGAAAAATATTGTTCAGGCTCTAGCCTGTACACGAATAGTAGGGAGCTGCATTCTATCAAGATTACAAAAACCCCTAGCTTCCAAGGGAAGCTCTATAAAAGATGAATATACAGAAGATGAAGCAATAGAACATGCCACATTTGCTAAAGCATCAGCTACTTAGTTTCCTTCTCGGTAAACATGCCTTACATTGCAGCTGTCAAAGCTATGTAGGAGCAATCGGATATGCCTGAAGGACTCATAAAATTGCCAAGGTTCTGGAAACGAGCCATTAACTTGATTGACCAAAACTTGAGAGTCTGATTGTACCAAAATTGTGCGATATCCGTGGTGCACAAAGCCCCTGAAGCAATGCCATAGTCTCCGCTTTTTGATTGGTTCCAATACTAATATTTCTCGCAAAAGCAAATAAGAAATAGCCAGCTAAATCTCGAATAATACCCCCAATACCTGACATTCCTGGGTTTCCTTTGGAAGCCCCATCAACATTAAGAACAACAACATTGGTCGACATTGGTTTAAGCCAAACAACTGGAATGAGATTATGAGTTGTAGAGCTCTTCCACTGAATTGAAGCAGATAGCTCTAGGGGCAAAGAGAAAGGCCGAGATAAAGGTTGTACCCTTGAAATATCAGCCAAAGTGGAGAAGACTTTCTTTTGAAAACGGGCAGTAGTGAAGGATCCTCCATCACAGAGAATTTCATTTTGGAATCTCCAAATCTCCCATACAAAAGAAGTAATGAAAGCTCTAGCAAAATCTCTATAGCTAACTGAATTAAACCACCAAGAGGAGATATAGAGATACAAATTTCCACAGGCAACCTCTATGTTCAGGACATTTGCAACCAGCTTCCAAACATCAAAAATAGCAGAACAGTCCATGAAAATATGTTGAGGAGATTCACGGTCTAAAAGACAAAGAGAGTACCTACTAACCTGCTAAATACCTAGCGTAGCAAGCGAAGAATCCAATGGAAGAAACCCATTGAACATTTTCCAAAAGAAGACCTTATATTTTGATGGAAGAAATGAATGCCAAATAGTCTTAAGGAAGATGCTTGAAGGTCTCTTTTGCCTTAAGAAATCCCAAGCTGATGAAACAGTGAAGACCCCTGATGTAGTCAGTTTCCAAAGCTGCCTATCTGATCCATTATCAAGATTAGGAGGAGAAGTTGTAAGCACCTTCCAAGCTTGATTGTGATCCAGCAACTGAATAACTTTATCTGCCCGCCAAAAGCCAGATTCTATCAAGCTATACAATTTCAACTCAGGGTTACGAACACAGGTGGTGGTGTCAGTAAGCCTCCCAGCTTCCGACCATGAATTGTACCAAAAAGAAATATTTGAAGCAGCTGGAATAAAGTAGATATGTTCCTCCATCGTGGTAATAACTCCACAAATCCAACGCCAAGTGAGAGATGAACCAGCCTTAGCCTTGAGCAGACTCGGATGCAACGAAGAGGAGTTATACTTAGCCTACATGAATTTTGCCCAAAGGGATTCCTGTAGTCGAAAGTTCCACCAAGCTTTGTAAGCAAAGGCTGTTGAAAAATCCTGCAAGGAGCGTAGGCCATGTCCGTTTTCCTCAACTGGATAGCACAGTGAAGACCAATTACACTAATGTCTCCGCAATCCATAATCACTAGAACCCCAAAGAAAATTTGTCATATACTTAGCAATATCTCTGAAAACCTGAGGGGGCAGAGATAGGGCCTGCAAAATATGAAGAGGAATAGATGATAAAATCATTTTAATCAAAATGAGGTGGGCACCAAAGCTGAGGGTCTTATATCTCTAGCCATGCACTTTAGTAATAATAGAATCCACCAAAGGTTAGTAATGACACCTCTTGTTTCTTCCCTTAAATATAGGGCAACCTAAATATTTAAATGGCAGAGTATTCCAAGAAAAATCAAGAATTCTTTGAACAAGAGAGATATGACTCATCTGTGTTTTAGAATAAACATAAAACGAGCTCTTAGCTACATTAATTTTTTGACCCGAAGCTACTTCATAAGAACTAATAAAAGTAGCAAGATTTTTTAAATTCTGCTTTCCAGTAGTGGTGAAGAGAATAGTGTCATCTGCATAACTCAAGTGAGCTACTCGAAAGCAACTTGCAGGAAAAGAATTCGGAGCAAGAAAACCAGAAAAAAGATAAGCATTGAGTCCTCTTGACAAAATTTCTTGGGATAAAATAAACAAATAAGGAGAGAGAGGGTCTCCTTGTCGTACTGCCTGAGTAGACTTGAAAAAACCAACTTGTCGCCCATTCAACAAAATAGAAAACCAGCAGTTTGATAGGACATTATGAATAAGACCTATAAAATGCTGACTAAAACCAAATTTAAGAAGAATCAGCTTCAAAGCCCTCCAAGAGACACAATCAAAAGCTTTAGCCATATCCAGCTTCAAAATGAGATTTCCACCATGGGCTTTCCGATCAATAGAATGCACCATCTCCTGAGCTATACAAATATTATCTATAATACTCTTGCCTTTAAGAAATCCCATCTGGTTTGGAGAAATAATCTTGTTCATCAAAGGAGTCATCCTATTTGCCAAGACCTTAGTAATAACTTTATTGCAAAAAGTACAAAGGCTGATAGGACGAAAATCAGTGAAAGTGTGGAAATTTGGCTTTTTTGGAATAAGTATAAGAAGAGTGTTTGTGAAGGACCTAGGCATAGGAACTCCAGAAAAGAAATCTCGGACTGCTGCTACTACTATAGTGCCAATGATATCCCAGCAATGCTGGAAAAAAACTCTTGTAAAGCCATCAGCACCAGGGGCACTATTTTTGTCAAGATAAAAAACAGCTAGCTTTACCTCTTCAAGAGAAGGCAAAGATGTAAGGCAAGAATTGTCAGCCAAGGAAATGATTTCTAGAATGAAGTTGAAGAGGGAATCATCAATCTGCATAGGAGAGCTGTGAGAAGGGGCTAGAAGATTATGAAAGAAATTCTCAGCTACTGTCCCAATCGTCTGCTGATCCGTAATCAAAGCATCAGAGGAATCATGAATTTGAGAAACCAAAATTTGGTATCATTTTGATCGGAAATAGCTTTGAAAGAACTTCGTATTTTCATCACCTTCCAAAAGCCATTTAATTCTAGCTTTATCCCTCCAATAAAACTCTTTTGATTTTAAATAGAAAGCATATTTGGCTTTAACCTCATGTAAAGTAATGCGATTTAGCTTAGTGGAAGATGCCTCAAAAGCAAGCTCTGCCCTAGTAACCTCATCCTCCCAGTGATCTAGTGCTTCAAAAATATTGCCAAAAGTATCCCGGCTCCACGCCTTTAAAACAGACTTAAGCCTTTTTAATTTCTACTGCAATATTTGCATGCCATCTCCAAAGACCTAACCTCCCAAGCCTCCTTAACTACCTTGAAAAAATCAGAATGCAGAATCCACATTGAAAGGAATTTAAATGGCTTTGGAAATGTAGATGGGGGCAATAAGTCAACTGAAACAAGCAAGGGGCAATTATCAGAACTTGTCCTAGATAGATGTTTAACGTGTGTAGAATGAAAAAGATAACCCCAATTCTGATTTAGCATGACCCTATCCAACCGCTCTCTGCAAGGTCTCTCCCCATCCCGAACCCAAGTAAACCTCGAGCCAGAAAAGGGACAATCCTCCAGCCCACAAGATTGCCTAAACTCAACAAAATCAGAGATAGCCGGAATAGAAGGCTGTCTCGAGCCAGCATATTCTGATGCATTTGCAATGATATTAAAGTCACCTGCTACTAACCAAGGCTCCTACATAGTCGAAGAAATAGAAGAAAGCTGCTCCCAAAGAATGACCCTAGCAGCTCGAGTGCAGGGCGCATAAACAAAAGAGCAAGAAGTCTTAAAATTGCAAAATAAAGTAGCAGTAATAGTCAAAAAATGATCTAAAACTCCAGTTAATTCCAAAGGAACAACATCCTTCTAGAAAATCCACACCTTCCCAGACCAAGAATTTGCAAACCGTTCAAACCCAATGCGATAAGCATAAGCCCCAATTTGGCTAACATCAAGAAGCGGTTCAATAATAACCAGAAAAACTAAATTGTATTTCTTGATTAACATCTTCAGACGACACAAAGATATACGATCTGCTAATCCCCTAATATTCCAAATTAAGAAATTAATCATTGAGAAGTTGGTATATTGGACAAAAGAGAAGTCTTTACCCGCCTTCCTGGTTGTCTCCTTAGAGGACGGGTGCTAACAGCGGCAATTTTAGCAGCCTTAGCTCTCCGGGCCTGTAGCACCCCAACATGCAGACGTAATTCCTCCGCAAACTCTAGCCTGAGATCACCAGGCCTCCTCGAGTCAGAACAATAGCCCTCATCGAAGGACGACTGTGTTGATCGAGCCCCAGAGTGATCATCTTTAGATCGAATAGGCTTAGGCAAAGCAGAAACCCCCTGAAGGAGTTCAGAAATAGGATTTTCTGATTGAAAGCTTGTTAAATCAATAACAATGGAGGGCAACGGCCTAGAAGCCACAGTATGTTGAGCAGAAACCCTAGTAACAGAAGATGGAGAGACTTTGGCTTCAGGAGCAGGTGGGGATGAAATCCTAACATTAGGAGCAGGAGGGCATAAAACCCGAATTTCAGGTGCAGAAGGGGATGAAACCCTTAAATCAGGTGCAGGAGGGGATGAAACCCTAACATCAGGCGAAACCCTAGATGCTGGCAAAACCGCAGATGAAGACGAATAAACCCTAACAGCAGGAGAAGATTTCTCTTCTACTATAGGCGACAAACATGCCGCCATAGAAGGCTCAATGTTAACAGGAAAAATAGGTGCAGCAGAGACAACCCCAGTTGGATTGGGCAAATCGGATACCAGACCAATAGTCTTAGAAGGGCCAGCTGCAGATGATTTAGCTTACTTCTTTGGAGTCCAACGCTACTGTAGCTTTTGGGAGGCAATTTTTCGGGCACAATAGAGACAACAGGCTGAGCCAACGATTCAGTAGTCGCAGAACAGTCGTGTCCCAATCGCCTGCATTTAGAGCAATAAACAGGTAGATTCTCATACTTAATTTTCTGGTAAAAACTATCACCATCTGTATCCAACCAAATATGATTTGCCCTTGGTTTAAGTAAATCGATCTCCACACGGACTCTAGCCACACTAGGTCTGGACATCAAAGCCGTCGCATCATCTAATTTTAGAGGCTTCCCAACAGCAGAGGCTATTGAAAGCAACACCTTTTTACTGAAAAACTGCAAGGGAAGATGCTCCAAAGCAATCCAAATCGGAACCACCGATGGGTCCTCAGTAACCCGGAACTCAGGCATCCATTTATGGACCTTCATTGGTACACCAAACAGATACCATGTCTGCTTCATCCATAGTCTGATGCAATCCTCCTCCAAGGCTGGATGGATCAAAATATGAGAGTAATCAAGCACACCAATCGTGACCTCTCCCTTGAGTGCAACTAGTATGAAAATCTTTCCGCAACTTCTCTAAGGGAGGCCGGCCACGCGAAAATTTTCCAATCAAGGCAAACCTGAGAGGAACAGACAATTGCAGAAGTTCTTCTTTTGTGAAAGACAATGCAAGTTCCCCCTTATGGAGGGACACTGGTTTAATCGCAGATTCAGATTTAGGGCTGGTGAAAAGAGAGACGAACGAGCATCTCCCCTAACCGGAATCCGGCGGGGGAGGAGCCGCCATTGATTAGAGAATCTGGCAACAAAATTTATCTTCCGTCTGTATATATAAATATATTTCCTCTTAAAATGTGAGGTTTGCCAAATTCATCACAAAATCTTCTTTAATTTCCTATACTCTCTATTCAGATTTGTCAAGTGAGGCTAGGGGCATTTGTAATCTTAATAGAATAAGAGTTCCCACTTTGCGTGTATCTTCTCATTTACATTTAAAAAACAAGTAGGGGTCCAAAAAAAAGTGTCTCTCTCTCTCTCTCTCTCTCTCTCTCTCTCTCTATCTCTCTCTCTCACACATCATCCCTAACTTTGGCCACAATTCATAGTAGTACTCTTTTTCCACTCTATTATTTTAGAACCAAAGTTCTATAGCAAGATCTTTTACTACTTTCCACATGCTCTTCAAAGCATTGTTTTATAATTTAATTAAATATTTAAAATTAATTAGTTAAAATTATTTTGTGGCAATTGGTATTTTTGTACCATATTTTTTATTAATCATTACAATCTGTTATTTATTTAGCATTTTACTATTTTGATCCCTAGAAAAATTATGATTTGTAATGGAAATTTAAGTGTCGCTAATTTCCGACGGGACAGCGACGGCAATGAAAACATCGATAAGGTTTAACCAGCCATTACAAAACTATCACTATTTCAGACGGATTTATAATGGCTACTGCAATATCCTCATTAATTGTGATGGATTTGGGTCGACTATCACAAAACCCACACTAATTGCGACGGCTATCGCAAAACCCTCACTAATTACAATGGATTTGCGACAGATTGCAAAATCCTTGCCAAGTTGCAATGGTTTAGTGGTGGAATTTTGTAAATATATATTAAAACTAAATAATTAAAAACTAGCAAATTGCGATGGATTTGCATCGTCTTGATAATAAATTAATTTTTATAAAAAAATTCAAAGAAACCATTTCAAAACCCTTGTTATTTGCGACGATTCAATAATAAATTTATTTTTTTTAGATTTTCAAAATAACCATCACAAAACCCTCACAAATTAGCAGTGGTTTAGCGAATGCATTTGGTAATTATACATAACACTAAATAATTGTATAAGTCGTTGCAAAACCCTCACTAATTACAATGGATTTGCGATGATCGATAATAATTTTTTTTAAAAATATTTTCAAAGGAACCATCACAAAACCATTACAAATTAGCGACAGCAGTTGCAAAACCAATGTTAATTGCAATGGATTTGTGACAGCTCAATAATAAATTTAATTTTTTACAATTTACAGAGTAACCATCACAAAATCCTTACAAATTAGAGATGGTTTAGTGATGGCTTTTCGTAATTATATTTAACACTAAAAAATTGTACAAGTCATCACAAAACCCTCACTAATTGCGACGGCTCAATAATAAGTTTAATTTTTTAGGATTTTCTGAGTAACCATTGCAAAACCCACATCAATTAGCGAAAGCTGAGCGATGGCCTTTGGTAAGCCATTGAAAAACCATCGATCGCTAACTGCGACGGATTTGCAAGGGATTAGGGTTTCCTACCTGAATAAAACTCTAATCCCTCGCAAATCCGTCACTAAACTAAAATATTCTTTAAAAAAATTAAAATTTGATTCTATATATAAGTATATATATATATATATATATATGTGTGTGTGTGTGTGTGTGTGTGTGTGTGTATACATACATATATATATATATATATATATATATATATATACGATAGCTATATATATATATATATATATATAGATAAAATATGTGTTACAATAGTATAATATGGGAAAAGACATTAATTATGAAGCTAATATATATATATATATATATTATACATATAATATAAATATGATATTATTTTATTATATATATTAATATATAAATATATGTAAATATAAATACATATAAATATATATACATATGTATATATTAATATATATTGACACACGCATACTAACATAAATAAAATGTATATAAGTATGTATATATGTTAATTTTTATGAATATGTTTATATATGAATATATATATATATATGTATATTAATATATACATATATATGTATATATATTTGTTAATATTTTAAATAGTATATATATATATACTATTTATAACATATATATATATATGTGTGTGTGTGTGTGTAGACACACACATACTAACATAAATAAATATGAATATATGTATATATATGTGCGTGTGTGTGTATGTATATATTAATATAAATATGTATATATATTTATTAATATATTAAAAAAGTATATTATCATATATATATATATATATATGTATATATAATTAAAATATGCTACATCAATATATGCATATATGTATATATAATAATATGTAAATATATATATATATGAATTATATGTATATATTAATATATATATATATATATATATAAATATATATATCGACACACACATACCAACATAAATAAAAATGTATATATCTATGTGTGTGTGTGTGTGTGTTTCTGTGTGTGTGTATATATATATATATATATATATATATATATCCAAACATATATATGGTATGTTTATATATAGTATTTTAATATTTGTACTAATATATATATATTTATTTATATTTATATATATATATATATATATATGTATATGAAAGTATACATTAAAAGTATATATTATGTATTTTAAAAAAATCATACATATAGTATAGATATGTATTGTACTATATCTAATATTTAAAGTTTCCCTATGAGTTTTTACTTTATTTAATTGAATAGTAGAAAGCGTGAAATGATATTATTAAGTGGAATATATTGAAGTATATGTTTTATATAATATAAATATAGTATATTAATAAATATAATATATAATATAATATATTTTACTAATTAAACGAATTTATTAATATTTTATATTATATAATATAATATATAATTAATATAAGGTGAAAATAACACAAGAATTCACATAGCCTTGTGGTGGAGCACATGCTCCCTCACAACAAAGATGCGGATTTGAGCCTCACGTCCAACAATAATTTCAATAATTATTAGTGATGGAGATTGCGACGGCCTATCGAGTTCGGTCGGGATCAGGCCATGTTTGGGCCTGGTCGGGTCGGGACCGGATTTAATAATTAAAAATTTTAAAATTTTTAAAATTCGATGACCGTTGAAAATCCATCACTAAACTATCTACAAATTTAATAATTAAATTTTTTGAAAAAAATAAAAAATCGGCGACAGTCGCTAACTCATCGTCGTAAACATAATTATAAACTTAATTGTAATATCATTGATTAAATGGTCATCGCTAAGCCGTCACTAAATTAATTCCAAAATTAATTTTAATTTTGTTAATTAAATGGTCATCATAAATCCATCGCTAAAAAAAATACTTCTCAAATAGCGACGGTTTCTCTTTGCTGTCGCAAAATAGCGACGCCGTTTTTATCTACGGTCAAAAACCGTCACAAAACCCATTTATGATGGTTTTTGGCCATTCCAAAACGTAAAATTTTCTGTAGTGCCACTACCACAACTGTGGCCTAAACCAATTGCCAAACACAGATGACTTTCATGGGGTTAACAGGATTAAGGGCAAAAATAGAAAATCACACACTCGACCAGCAGCTCTCCCACTTTCTCTTTCCTCCGGCACTTCTACTGGCCACCAGCGTCATCATTATTTTCTACTCTCTAGAGTTTAATGATGCAAAAGAGATTCTCTATTGTAGAAGGTTATAAAATTTTAATTGTATGTTCATTTCAGTTTTCATCTATTGCTAAAGTGGATATAAAAAATTTCAACTTAGCCATTCACTACACATGATATGATGAAGCTAAAATCAGCTAAAGCTAATCTTTAGGTAAGGGTTTGGCAACAACATCCATAAATAGGCAACTAGGCCAGGTTTTTGTTTAGATGAAAAATTAGGGGAGGTCTACGGTTTGCCATACACGGTAGCTATTTGCAAGAGGAAGATTGTATCACTAAAATCAGGTAGTAAATGTGTAACACCCCATATTTCATATCGTAATGGACCTTACATTGTGGGATGCCACCCCATTTGATCTTCCTAGATACAGGGCCTTCATAATAAAAATAAATTACAATGCAGTGGAATTTTTGTTTCAAACCATTCACTTTAAATACAAGGACATACTGATTCGTAGAGCCATCAAGAAATTAAGTCTTTTGACCAAGTACGATGATAGAGGCTAAAATCATTACTATTTTCCTAGTTATTTGAGATTAAATTGAGATACTTTTGATGCAGTAACTAGACATATTCTATCCTATTTGATATTTTTCTTGTGGAAAGTGTTTTTAACAAATTTGTGTAGAATTGAATTGACTTCGAGCAAAAAGTGCAAAATTCAAGATTGCACCTTGTGCTAGGTTTGGATAGTGCACCATGCGCCAAGTCTAATATGGAAAAATAGAGAAAATAGAGCAATGTTTAGGGGATCAAACAGAACACACCTGGCACCAGGTGGGTCGAAGGGACCCGGCGCTAGGTCCAGTCTGGACACTTGAATTCTATGCACGAATTTGGTATTTTTCAAAGGATTTTGATATTTTACGAATCCTACTCGGCCAATACTTCTTAAGCAATGAATTTTAGCATCAAAGAAGCCTATTTAAGAAAGACAAACATAAGAGAAATGGTTGAATCCAAGAATCAAAGTTGCAAATCACTCAAAAAGGAGGAGATTCGCCATTCAACGAGGATGGTTCAAAAGAGTCTTCAAGGGAGAAGAATGTGGCTTGTCTATCAGTGCTTTCTTTTACCTTTGTTTTCTTGTTCTTAAACAATAATGTATTCAATATTTTCATTGTAATTTGACATGATTTTGAGATTTATGGTTTTTGGATTAATTTAGTTGTTTGATCAATTTTCTATCATCATTGGTATTTGATTACTTGTTATCGTTGGTTATTGATACGTTTTCTTCTAATTATCTTGGGAAACGATGTTAGAAGATCATTACATTGATTTAATATTTTTTAAATCTTAATGGACTTAGGAAACAAAGTTAAGATTAAAAAAACTAAGTGATCAAAGATTAGTTGATTTTGCATAGAGCATAGGGTCATTGGCTAATTTCATATTTATTAGAAATTGAGTTTAATGCATTTTTTTTGTTCTGTTGGTTTAATTGGGAAATCTACTAATTTAATCAAAAGATAGTGATTCCATGGATTGAGAAAGAAGTGCAGTCTATATAAGTGAATTCATGACTTAGGAAACGAATGAATTTTACTTTTTATTCCTTCATGAGGCCAAGATGATGATTAATTGAGACAATTGCTAAGTGGTTCGTTATCATGTATTCTAGGATAGTTGTATAAATTGTATATTTCTATATCACTTAGTTGTACATATTTCTTTATTTTTCTTTTTATTATCTTATCATTTTATTTGGTCGGTTAAACAATGAATAAAAAGTTATTAATGTGTACTTATTCCTTTGAAGACCGATTCTCGTTAGTTCCCTAAACTATGCTTGCGATTAGTATAATTGCTCATATGTGTATTTTGGAATTAATGTTTTAATTAAAACTTGACTAATGGATGAATTTAAATTTAATGATTTTTATACACCGAAAATTTATGCATAAAATTTTGGCACTGTTGCCGGGAAACAATATCATGAAAGATTGAATTTCATTGATTTAACCATATTTATATATTTATATGTATTTATGTAAATATGTCAATATATACATATTTTCCTTGTATGAATTGGTGCCATATTTTGTTTGTATAACTGTAATTTCCTAATTTCACTATGTTGTAATTTGACTAACCCATTTCGTATATGTATATAGTTGGTTAACTTGTAAATTCTATCATCTTATTATCTTCTATTTCGTGAAGATCTAGCCCTTAGTTTATGACCCAACGATCTAAAGATGACATAGTAGATCTTGATTCTGAGATTGAGAGGATATTAACAAGGATTCGACGAGTGGCTAGACAAAGGACAAAAGACGACATGGAGGTTAATCAACCCACCAATGGTGGTACTAGTGGTAATAACAGGAGGACTATGGATGATTTTGTGAAACACACAATCTCGGGTACAAGCTCGAGTATTACGAGACCTAGGATAGAGGCTAACAACTTTGAGATAAAGCCCAACAAAATCCAAATGATCCAAAATATGGTACAATTTGATGGGCCACCTGAGGAAGATCATAATGCTCACCTCGCAAGTTTTTTAGAAATCTGTGACACTTTAAAAATGAATGGTGTTTCTCAAGATTCTATCAAACTAAGACTTTCCCCATTTTCTTTGAGAGATAGAGCAAAATCTTGGCTAAAATCTTTGCCAACCGGAACCATCACCACTTGGAATGTTTTGGCTAAAATATTTTTAGCAAAATATTTTCTCCAAGCTAGAGCATCCAAACTTAGGACTGATATTTTTATCTTCCAACAGTTCAAAACTAGGAAGGGAGATGCTTAAAACGTGTCATTATGGGTTCGAACTAGGTATGCAAATGCAAATCTTTCATAGTAGCTTAAGTTTTGCTATAAGGCAATTGGTTGATGCATCTACAAGAGGTTTCATTAATTCTAAAACCCTGGAGGAGGTATTTGATTTGATTGAAAATCTTGCGACAAACAACCATGCTTGGGGTAGTTCACGATCAAAAGCTCGTATTCATGGTGTGCACAAGGTAGATGCAATGGCGGCCTTGGAGGCCAAGGTGGAGGCACTGACACAAATGATGGAGCAATTGGTGATGTCTCCTTCCCATGGATATGTAATGAATGTTAATTGTGATTTTTGTGGGGAAGGGCATCTAAACCATGAGTGCCAAAACATGGGGTCATCACAAGAGTCATTAGAACAAACGGTGTTTGCGGGCAATGGATGACAAAGTAATAATCCTTATAACATCATTTACAACCTTTGTTAGAGGAATCATCCTAACTTTTCATGGAACAACCAAAACCAACCTAGGCAGGCTTCTTCTAATTTAGGGAATCAAAGGACAGAACCTCCCTTGCCTTACAATACATCACCGCCTAAGCCGTCATTGGAAGAGTTGGTTAATCAATTGGTAAGTGGTTTGGAGACTCAATTTCAAGGAATGCATCTAACCACGAGAAATTTGGAGCCATCATTGTGTTGAGTGGTGCTTTGATTGTGAAACAGTTGAGGGTTGTGGTTGATTGTGGAGTAAAAAGTGATGTTGAGGGTGTCCTATTTTCTTTTATACGACCTTAGTCCATCATCACATCTATATCATGTCTAGGAGACCTAGGGGATTGGCACTTGGGGCTAAGAGAGCTAGAGCTTCATCTTCATATACACCTTCTTTTTAGCTTCTACCTACCTAGCCCACCCAATTCTGTGACCCTACGTGTCAAATCGAGCATCAAAGTCACCAACATAATAAAATCATAATAGAAAAGATGTATAGCCCTCAGATAATTTCTTGGACCATTCCACTATGTTTAGGTGACTGGGGTGGGATCCTATCATTAGATTTGAGGGTGCTTATTGTCCTGTGTGAGTAAGAGAGTTTTATGCTAATATACGGGAGAAAAAGAAAAACAACCTCTAGGTTATTTCTACTATGGTGAAAGGGGTACCCATTGAGTTTGAGAGGGCTAGATTAGCCAGAATTTTGGGAGTACCTGATGAGAGGCCATGAATAGTTGTGGACCATAATAACCAAAAGATTAATTCTAAGCCTACCTGGGATGTAAGGGATGTGAGGACGAGTTTACATATGTGGAGAAATGGGCAAATAGGTAAATACCATTACTACTCCAATAATGATCTTGAGGCTTAATTGCATGCCTTATTCTACATTTTTGCTTTCAATGTCTGCCCTAAGGCTAGTGATTTTAATGAATCTAGGGTCCTTGATCTTTACATTCTTGATATGATGATGAGGAGTGAACCTATTCCCCTTACCCCTATTATTTTTCAGTCCATGCGAGAGGTTGTTTACTCGTGGCATATCCGCCAAGGCCCTCAAATTCCCCTTAGTTATTATGCGCATCCTACGGGACTTTGGAGTGAGATTCGATGGAGAGCTTAGTGAGTCCACTATTAACCAGGATCTAGTGACTGAGCATCCTTTGGGTCAATGTGGCTACCATTATGATGAGAGGGAGAGGTGATGGAAGAAGACATTTGAGGTCCAGTACCTAGGGATGGTAGAGCGTCCTCCTGATGAGGAGGAGAAGGAGGAGCAACCTATTCGACCTCGCACATTGCCACTGGTTCTCTTTCTAGAAATTTTAAGGCACGAATGGAGGCTCAACTAGAGGCCCAAATGACCATCCTGCTCCAACTGTGCGACTCCATTGCTGACCTCCATCGACGCTAAGATGTCTAAGAGCTAAAGTTAGCAACTTTGATCCAACAATCCACTGGTGCATCCACGATTAGAGCAGTCGACGATCCTAATGATGATGATGAGGACTCTCGATTTACTCTTTGCACTTGTATTTTATTTTATTTTTGTTATTTTTATTTTATTTCTTTCCTTTTAAATTTTAATGATATTTCATAGCTTTTTAGTTATCTTTTTTCTTCTATTTTTTCTTTACGTTGTCTTTTTCTCGATTTTGTTTCTTTTGAGTTAGATATTCTTGTGACTCCTCTAATGATTACTCCTTGTGGTGGATTCATATGTGTTGGACCTAATGGGCAATGGAAATATTTTCTTTTCTCTACTCTTCTCTTTATTTATTTTGGTCTTCTTGGCTTTGTTTTTATTGTTGTATTTTTTGCCATTGAGGACAATGTCCCATTTAGGTATGGGGGAGAGTTTTGGTATTAAAGATATTTTCCATATCATTTTTGCGTGAATTGTTTTTGACATTTTTGAAAATTTTTTGTGGTTTTCATTGTTTAGCAAGGTTGTAATTCTTTTTCTTACTTAGATATGAGTTTTGTCATTCATTTTGTGGATTTTTATGAAATTATTTTATTGGATAAGATATTTTTAAGACTTGAGAATTTGGATTAATCTTGTTTATGCATTGGTGTTTGAGGATTATTTGACTCATCTAATTTAAATAGGGAGAATATGATGAATGTGGGAAAAGTTTGTTAGCTAACTCTTATATTATGGGTTTAAACTTTGCTTAGCTTTGAGTTGTGATAAGGAATATAAGAATAATATTTTTGAGTGGAAAAAGTTCTGAAAAAAAATTGGTTGTGAGTTGAAGAACAATGAGTTGATTTGTGCTTCCTCTTTGAAGATAAGAAAGTATTATTTTTGCTTGATTATAGGGGCCAATACGAATAGTGTTAAGAAATTCACTTTCTTGAGGCCATTAATTCCCTAAGTCATTGAAAATATTGAGAAAAAAATTGGATTGCTTTCCTTACATCATGATTTGAGTAGTGAAATTTTTGTCTATGAGTGCTTTCTTTTACCCTTGTTTTCTAGTTCTTAAATAATGATTTATTCAATGTTTTCATTGTAATTTAATATTATTTTGAGATTCATGGTTTTTGGATTAATTTAGTTGTTTGATCAATTTGCTATCATCCTTGGTATTTGATTACTTGTTATCATTGGTTATTGATGTGTTTTCTTCTATTAACTTGGAAAACGATGTTAGAGGTTCATTACATTGAGTCCATATTTGTTAAATCTTAATGGATTTGGGAAACAAAGTTAAGATTAAAGAACTTAAATGATTAAAGATTAGTTGATTTTACCTAGAGCATAGGGTCATTAGCTAATTTAATGTTTATAAGGAATTGAGTTTAATGCATTTTTGGTTATGTTGGTTTGATTGGGAAATCTACTAATTTAATCAAAAGATAGTGATTCTATGGATTAGGAAAGAAGTGGAGTCTATATAAGTGGATTCATGACTTAGGAAATGATTGAATTTTACTTTATATTCCTTCATGAGGCTAAGATAATGAGTAACTGAGATAGTTGCTAAGTGGTTTATTATTATGTATTCTAGGATAGTTGTCTAAATTGCATATTCCTACATCCTTGAATTGTACATATTTCTTTATTTTCTTTTTATTATCTTGTCACTTTATTTGGTCAGTTAAACAATGAATAAAAAGTTATTAATGTGTACTTATTCCTTTGAGGATCGATACTCATTAATTCCCTATACTATACTTGCAATGAGTATACTTACTCTTATTTGTATTTTGGGATTAATGTTTTTGTAAGAAATTGAGAAAGAATAATCTCTTTTCATATATCACTCAAAGATTACAATGAGCTAATTATATACAAGCTGCCTAAGGCACAAATATAGCAACTACCCTAATAAATTAATTTACAAAATCTCCCCCTAATTACTACCCACAAAATCCCCTAATCATTGATTACAAAATTCTCTAATTTAAAGGTCAAACTTTTCTAATTCTAGTGTTACAATATTTATAGTCGTACTTTCCTAAAATACACCCTTTAGCTAAATTTTCCCACACTCTCCCTCAAGCTGGTGAATAGATATTCTCCATTCCCAGCTTGGATACAATATTTTCAAACATTGGACCATTTAACCCTTTAGTTAACACATCAACAACCTAATCATTTGTAGACACATAAGGTGTGTTGATCAATCCACTCTCAAATTTCTCCTTGATAAAATGTCTGATAATTTCGATATGCTTTGTCTGATCATGTTGCATAAGATTGTGAGCTATACTAATTGCAAACTTATTATCGTAGTAAAGTCTTATTGGGCCTGCCAACTTAATCCTTATATCTTGTAGAATGATCTTTAGCCAAAGTAACTCACATACTCCTTGAGCTATCACTCGAAATTCAGCCTCTGCACTAGACCGTGCTACTACATTTTATTTTTTACTCCTCCATGTCACAAGATTTCCACCAAGGAACGTACAGTATCCAGTGGTTGATCTTCTATCAATCAATGACCCAGCATAATTAGCATCTGTATAGGCTTCAAGCATTAGACCCCCACTTCTCCTAAAAAGAAGTCCTCTTCCTGGTGTACCTTAAAGATATTGCAATACCCTGTGTGTTGCTCGAAGATGAACCTCTTTTGAACTGTGCATAAATTGACTAATCACACTCACGGCATAAGCTATATTCGGTCGTGTGTGGGACAAATAAATTAGCCTTCCCACCAAACGTTGATATACCCCTTTGTCCACCATAGCATCTTCCTTTGCTAGTCTAAGCTTTATATTTGGATCTATCGAAGTACTTACTGGTTTGCATGCTATTTTTCCTGTCTCCTTGAGTAGATCAGTTACATACTTCTGTTGAGAGAGAAAATTACCCTTCTCTGAATGTGCCACTTCAATTTCGAGAAAATATTTTAGCTTCCCAAGTGTCTTAATCTCGAATTCTTTTGCTAAGCACTCATTTAAAGAATGTCTCTCCTCATCATCACTTCCTATAACAATTATGTCATTCACATAAACGAAGAGGACCGTGACTCCTCTTGAAGACGAATGCTTGATGAACAAAATATGATCTCCTTGAATTTGCTTGTATCCTAACATAACCATAACATTGGCAAACCTACCGAACCATGCTCGAGGAGATTGTCTATGCCCATACAATGCCTTTCTTAACCTACAAATTGTATGATCAGCAACTCTTTTCCAATAACCTAGAGGTATCTCCACATATATCTCCTCCTGGAGATCTCCATGCTTGTAAATCCCATCCAAAGTTGGCTACCAAAGGCAATAGGACCCTAACAGTATTTAATTTTGCAATTAGGGTAAAAGTCTCTAGATAGTCCACTCCATACGTTTGAGTATAACCCTTGGCAACTAGCCTTGCCTTGTTTCTTTCCATTGAACCATCAGCTCTATATTTTATTGTGTACACCCATTTACACCCCACTGGTTTCTTCCCTGTTGGTAACTCCATAAGCTCCCATGTTTTGTTCTTTTCCAGTGCCTCCATTTCTACATTCATAACTTATTTCTATTTTTCATTAGATAAAGCTTCGAATAGATTGAAATGAATGATAATGGTTTCTAGGTTACTGAGGACGATTCTGTGTGATGGAGAAAAACGCTGAAATGACAGGAAATGTGTAAGGAGGTATAAAGGTCTTTTAGTGCACTCTTTTGCACTTTTTCTCAATGCAATGGGTAAGTCTATGTCACTACTATTACCCCTATGGATCTCACTCTCTACCTCTGATTCTGTTTCAATCTGTAATCTGGGTTCAGAAGTTATTACCTGATCAGACTCTTGGACTTGCGTAGGGTTGGGGGCAGTCGTCTTCTTCCTTGTATACATCTTTCCTTTGCCATATCTAACATCCTTGGGAACAGACTCAGTGGTGTCAGATTGAGCAAATACAGGTTCAGAGGAGATTGTGACAGACTCAGATAGTTCAAAGTGAATTGGGACAGGATTACTAGTGGATGAGGAAGTATGATGATTTGAAGTTGACAGATCCAATAACAAGTCAAAACCCAAACTCTCATCTTCTCTCACAAACTTCTCCCCCTGAAAAAAAGAGTTTGGAAAGTAAGATTTACATTCATTGAAAGTAACATCCATAGAAACAAATAATTTTTGGGAATGTGGATGATAGCACTTGTATCCTTTTTGAGCTGAGGAATATCCCATAAATAAAAATTTTAGAGTCCTTAGATCCAATTTTCCTTGGTGGTGACTGTGAATATGTACAAAGGATATACATCCAAACACTCTAGGAACAAGATTATTTGTAATGTAGAAGTTAGGATAGAAAGTAGACAATACATCCATTGGACTCTGAAATCCTAGGACTCTAGATGGCAATTGGTTTATGAGATGTGTGGTTGTACGAATAGCCTCCCCCCAAAAGGTTTTAGGTACATGATGTTCAAATAACAATTCCCGAGTTTTTTCAAGGAGATCACCATTTTTCCTTTCTACAACTTCATTTTGTTGCGGGGTATTCACACAAGATAACTCATGGATTATCCCTTCCTTTTGAAAATATGAACTTAGGATTTGATTGAAACAGTCTCGTGCATTATTAGACCTAACTCTCTTGATGGTCACTCCAAACTGATTTTTAATCATAGAGCAGAAATTTGGAAAAACAATACTGACATCAGATTTTTGTTTAAGCAGAAAAACCCAACAAACACAAGTGCAGTAATCAATAAAGGAACCAACAAACACGAGTGCAGTCATCAATAAAGGAAACAAACCAACGTGCCCCAGAAATATTAGCAATAGTAGATGGTGTTAGTGTTTTGCCCTAGAGGCAATCACTTATACATTGTATATGACACATTTTATTTTATAAAAGTCATTATTTATCTTACAGTTTCTTTTGATTACTTTTGAGTAATATAACTGTTTGATAAAGTCCTAGTACAATATTGTGTTAAGGAAAACATAATAGAGATCATGATATGAGATTCCTACTACACTGTATAGCGTTAGTACTTAAATAGTCCCTAGTCATAGTATTAATGAGAAATGACATCATTAATGCTTTAAGACTAGCATGTGTTAAATCTTGCTGATTTGATCAGGTGGTGGTTCTCATATCCGTGAGTATTGAGATACTCAAAGTTAACATATGGTTGCTTGTTAGTGGAACAAGTTCATTGGATGACCTAGCTATGAGATAATCACATGGATAACTATTCAGTGCCAGTGATATAATCTCAATATAACAAACATGCAAGTATCCTTAGACTTGAGATTTCCAAAGTACTTTATTTTGTGAGCCTTGTGCTTTGATTCCAATCTCCGGAGCTCGTTCGAGGTCCATCTATGAGATAGATATTGGGTACATTGTGAGGTAAACGAAAGTAGTTGAGAGGGTCAATAAAGGATTCACCACTCCTAATAGTAGGGGCGAATATCTCATGGCCACTTGTAGGAATTACTACTCGAGAAGTCCTTGACCAAGGCGTATATGTATTGAAAATAGTTCCAATTGATACACATCTAGAGTAGTGGGTTTCTGGTACAAGTATAGTTATATTCATGCCAGAATTAATATATATTCTGGAGGGAGTTGGCACTAATTCCGTACTCTAGACCGAATGAGATATTGTATGGTGAAAGGAGTTAATTGCACTGTAGTTTGTTATTGAAGGGTTCATGTCAAGCCAGATGACTTCCTGGACTCTTAGGTGGTCATGATGTGTTGCTAGATACTGCTCATGATATGAGAATATGGGTTTATTAATTGATTAATTAATAAACCAATCCTGATTAGAATTAATAGGATTAATTCTAATTAATTAAGGATTATTAATCTCAAAGACGTTTGGATTAATTCATGTTCGCTACCAATTGATCGGGAAACCTAATAGGTCACACACAAAAGAGGAATATATACTCAAGATGTTATTTGATAACATAATGGGGTTTATTGCGAGAAAAAGAAGTTGATGTGGTCAAATTATAATTAGTTATAATTAATAGGCTAATTTGTAAGTTTGAGAATTTGATGGGTTCCAATTGCAATTAGAGAATTGCAATTGTTTGTTTGGAATTCTCAGATGTGGTTGTTTTTGTTGAGCTTTTCGGGTGACTTCAAGGGTCACATGAAATGACTCTAAAAAAAATATATAAAACCAAGGGTCACAAGAAGCCTTATATATACATGATGTTCTCTTCTCTCTCTCTCGTGGGTGTGTGAGTCTTTTCAAGACAACACCAAGACTTTTCTACTTCTTCTTCTTCATTCTCTGGTTTTGCTGAACAAGAAGAACAAGGAAGAAAAACCCAGCCACCATTGTTGTTTTCTACTAGCACAGAAAATCTTGGTGCTTGAGTATGATCCTTCGTGTAGATTACTGTTAGAGATAATCACACACTGTGATTATAGTGGTTGGACATACAACTCTCGAGGTGATTCTTCAAAAGGGTTGCTAGATCGCACCACAATTATCATACATGAAGAAGGAAAGTTTTGTTTTCTACACAAACAAAGAAAGGTAAAAGCTGTTATCTTTGTTTCTTTGTTTTCTATATATATGTCTTGTTTTCCACACATATGCGGATCCTGAGATGGTATCTCATTTTTATTCTTTCACTGTGCTGTATATGATAGGCGTAAGATACCCAACAGATGGACCCCAGACATCATTATGGATTAAATGAAAGGGAATGGAACTTCTGCTATTGCTTACTAGAAAGGGTACACGTTTGTGTTTGGCAAGTTCACATTTTTCACAATAAAAAAACTCAATATCTAAATGTTAAAACAATGATGGAAACAAGAGTTTTATAACTTGAAATGAGGGATATCCAAGCTGACGATGATAGAGCCAAATTTTCTCCGTATTAGATGACAAAGACTCGAAAACAAATGACACTAATGGTTTACCCTTAGGGATGGTTAGTTAACTTGCTTCAAGGAAGTAGATGCCACCCCATTCTCTAGCATGTCCAATCATCGTCCCTGAACTCTTGTCTTGAAATACATAACCATTATGATGAAAAATCACCATACATTATAAGTCATGGGCAAATTTTTGGATGGATATCAGTTTAGTAGCTAGCTTAGGGACATGGAGAACATTTGTCAAGGTTAACAATGCGTTAATTTGGACATTTTCAATTCCTACCACAGTGGTCAAAGAACCATCTACAGTGGCTATTTTCCTACTGCTTGGGCGCGGGGAATAGGTGGTGAAGATATTTGGTGAAGGGGTCATATGGTTGGTAGCTCCTGAATCCATGATCCAAGAGGTGAAAAAGGGTGTATCCGAAACATTTAATCTAATGGAAAGTGGAAAATTACCTGAATATACCATAGAACAAGTACATGAGGGCTTTTCTAAACTGCTAATGAGTGCACTCACCCTGTCCAATTCATCTTGGTTGAGACTAGCAATGTCTGACTTTGGTGGCTCAACAATTTGGCTAGCTACTACATTGGCTTGTCCACTTTTGGATTGTCCCCCGTTTTGTTCCCATTCTCGGTTGGGTGGTTTCCCATGAAGCGTCCAACATTTTGTACTTATATAACTCGTGTTTGGGAAGTTGACATGGTAAAAAAAAAATATTTTGCAGTAATTAAGGCTGCCTGAATAGGAAAAATAAAGAGAAAATAACAGCAATAAAGGCTGCTCAGTGCAAATCAGTATCAAAATAATTGGAAACAACACCAGCAATAAATGTCAGCTATACAACACCTACGAGGAAGAAAAATAGAGGAGAAATACCAACAATTAAGGTTGGTTGGTCGTAGGAATTAGACTGAATGAAACACCACCAGCAATTAAGGCCGCTCGGTAGAAGAAGAAGAAGTAAAGAATAGGCGCAAGCAGAAAAATCAGAAGCAGATCATGATGAACAGCTCTGATACCATGTAAGAAATTGAGAGAGAATGATCTCTTTTAATATATCACTCAAAGATTACAATGAGCTAATTATATACAAGCTGCCTAAGACACAAATATAGCAACTACCCTAATAAATTGATTCACAAAATCTCCTAATCAATCCCGTAATTACTGCCCACAAAATTTCCTAATCACTGATTACAAAACCCCTTAATTTAAGGGTCAAACTTCCCTAATTCTAGTGTTACAATATTTACAGCTGCACTTTCCTAAAATACTCCCTTTAGCCATATTTTCCCATAGTTTTAATTAAACTTGACAAATGGATGGATTTAAATTTAATGATTTTTATACACCCAAAATTTATGCATCATACGGGTAGTATCCAAATCTCCACGGTCATCCTTGACACTGTCTCCTGACTACTTGGCATATCAAGGAATCTTTTGATAGGGATTAGTCTCTAAAAGTTGTCAAGAATAAAACCAATGTGGGTGCTAAACACTCAGTGAATCCCAAGTGTGCTAATGTTTTCCTTAAAGAAATATATGGTAATACTAAATACTATTTCCAAGAGTAACTAGTAAATCAAGTAGCAATAAGACAAGTTAGTAGACTTGCACTCATTGTAAACAAGTAGAATCAAGCATCGGGAGTTCATGTTATCCAGAAATACAAGTAATAGAATCCATGTGCCCTTACTGGAAAATCATGTTCAAGATTTAAGCTTTCAGGTAAATCAGGTATTTTTTTTGGAAATTTTATATGTAGGGAAATCAAGAATTCAAGTGATGCAGGTATTAAATTTGGAAAAATTCATGTTTAGGAATTTCAAGAAATCAAGAAAATCTTATCTGGAACACCCATATGCAGGAATTCAGGCATTCAGGTGTCAAATATTTTATTTTAGGAATTCAGGCGTAAAACATTTCATTTCCAGAATTCAGGAATTCAAGCATAAAATAAGTAAATTCAGGTATGCATGTTTTCATGTATGTGTGGCCCACTTGGGCCGATTATTCATGATTTGTTGCCCACTTGGCTGGCTAGTTAGGCGTTAGCTACTTCTAATATTCTGTCACCCTGTTTTGAGTAAGACAAATCCCAAAATTGGCCAAGTTACTTGGGGCCGTCTATCTCTAACGTAAGCTAGTACAAGGAGAACAACTCCTATTGAGTACCCAATTCTTTCACAATACATATTCAGGTCCAAGAAATAGAAAAAGGTTTTCACTCATTTTCCATAAATTATAAATTTAAGGTATGTGTGAGATATCATGAAACATAGCACATGGCGGGATTTTCACAAGTAATTTGAAATATGTGTTAATAGTCATGATACAGAATATAATAGGTAATTTCAATCATATGCACAAAATTGATTATTAACGAGTAATAAAGAATTTGAAACTCTTACTAATATTAGTTTTCTATTTGATCGACTAAAATACTTGTATTTCATTTCATAAAATTTTTGTTATTAAAATAGAGTCTTGAAAACCAAAGTTCAGTTGACTCGTAAAGCTTTTTCACATTCCTCGGTCCAAATATAACATTTTCTAAACTATTGGATTCATTTTGTAGAGAATACCCTTACGCGAGTCCACCTGTAAAGGCTTAATTAAATATAGTTTTATAAACTTTAGGAAGCTCGTGTAGTGCATAATACATGGTTTTCAATGTACAAAAGCTTTGTATAACATAAATTTTCAAGAAAAGGATATATGTTAAAATCTGGCAATCGATGCTCACAAATCTCAAGTAAAAACATTTTCTTGAATATATTCGAAAAATACGAATCTATGTCAGGAAAACGTTTATTCGTATAAGAAAAACACCTTGTGATTCCAAAAGATTTGAAAACCAAGGAATGTTAATTTCTGAAGCTTTGCTTTAAACATGTCAAGAAACATACTCTTATATCCGGAAAGCATTTCATTATTTCATCACCTAAAAGGAATTAATAATCCAAATATTTCACAAACTCAGGAATTTCACAATCACATCGTTTCAAAAAACACTTAGCTGAAATGGGATTTAAAAATCAAGCGACTCACCTCGAATCATTTATCACTTAGCAAGATAAATATTCGCTAAATCGTCACCAATGCTTTACAATGAACGGCCTACAATAATGACTATTCATAACTCAATTAGCCTTCTATGCTTGCCGACAACAATATATATATATATATATATATATATATATGTGTGTGTGTGTGTGTGTGTGTGTGTGTGTGTGTGTGTGTGTGTGTGCATGCATGCATGCATGTATGTATGTATGTATGTATGTATGTATGTATGTATGTATGTATGTATGTATTCATCTAAGGTTATCACTTCATTTCCTATTTCATCTCATACTTGAAATGAAATATAATCATTGCATGCTTGTAATCTATTTCCTTTTTTCATCTTCGTCACAAGAATATAAGGTCTTCATATATCGAATTAACTTCTCATTCATCCATGAACATAAATAAAATCACTTCATAAATTTATTTGTTCTTTAATGAAAATTCTGCAATTTTCAGTTTTGGCACATCATCTTGTATTTCTCATAACTTTCAATCCGCAATTCTAAATGATGTTAAACAAGTTTTAAAATAACCTCAAGACATTCCTTTACAATTTCCAACTCATGGACTACCATTCTCTTGTTCAGTTTTGAACACAAAGTTCCAGTGGTTAAATCCCTTCATTGATTTGACACCTTTATCTATTTTTACCATAACTTTTGATCCATAAATTCGATTAACCTTAAACTTGTGCCAAAACACTCCATTGATCATGAACTTACAAGCTTGCTTTGTCAAATCTAGAAATGTTATAGAACTACTAGAGCAAAACAGTCTAGTATTCACAATGATTCATCCATAATCTTGAACAATTCCATTATTCCTTTTTCATTCTAACACATGAATAACTCTTTATTCATTTCATTTCCTTTTTTTGTCATCCTTTAATCCACATACTTTCAACTTTAACCAAACCAGTACTTTCATCATAAAACAATAGCAAAATTGACAGTCTTGTAGACCTCACATCACAATTTTCTCAACAATTATGCTATTTTCCATGTTCAATTCTTTCTTCCAATTGAATAACAATATATAACCATAAGTAATCCATTAAAACACCATCAAACCACCCCTAACGAGCACATAGAACACAACTACAAGCTACCAATCCAATCCGCCACATATTTGTATACACAAAACAACTTTGCTTAATAATTACTTCCAAGCATATTTCTCAAACATGCATAGTTTCATGTATAATTCAAACCAAAATAATCCTCTTAACTTGCTTAACAACTTTAATGCTTTCAAATAACTCCTTACCTTGTATAAGCTGATTGGTTGGCAAGAAAAGGACCAAGCTTTCCTTTCTCTACTTTCTCGATTTCTCTCTCTCTCTCCCTCTCCCTCTCTCTATTTACTTTTTCTTTTCTCTTCCTTATTTCTCCTTGTTTGTGGCAAATTTTTGTCTGGCTAAAACCCTCCCAACTGGTTCTCCTTTGCTAGTTATAGCAAACTTTAGTCTTCAAGTCAAATAGGCATCAAATGATCCTAATTCACTTCGAAGCTTGTGATTGGTCCAAGTAGCTACCTTAGGTGTCATTTGGGAATTTGGTAGAATTCTCTAGAATTCTTGCATGATTGTTCATGTAACCAATCAAGTATTGCCATGCATTACCCTTGCACTCAATCATGAAGTTCCACCTAGCTTTACATCCAACCAATCAAATATTTTTGTGAATAAAATCAATATAGCTATAATTCTTCCTCCTTTTCCTTTTCTTCTTCTTTTCCTTCTTCTTTGCTCCTTGGCCGGTTGCCTTGCTACTGTTCTACCACCACCTTCCTTTCCGTATGGTATAAAAATTATCCATGTGATCAAATCATAAAATAGTGACTAAGCACGCATAATAAATGCTTATGATAACTAGGCTTGCAGATTAATGCCTCCAATAATCTCATAACATCTAATATTTACTTTCCACGTCATCCTAGATGATTCACCATATCACAACCAATCACAAATCATCATTTGTTTTCTTTTTTCCAAAATCTACCGTTTTTCCTCAGGAAATAATCATAATTTAGCCTATTATTTATTCCAGTCCGGAAAACTTTTTCTTTTACTAATGAAATCTACTCATTAAACTGAATACAATGATGTCTCTTAGAATTTTCAAATTCTTTCCCAATCTATCTTAATTCAAAATTGAAAATTCCTTTGGCATCCCTTAAAATTTTAATCACCCCGAAATATTCGTCTGATTAAACAAAGTATTTATTGTTCTATGCATCCATACATATATTACTTTAGTACCCATTTACAATGGAAAGTATCGAAGATCCTCGAAAAATGGATAAAGGTACTGCTACTAACTCTTCTTCTATTTTTTAACCTAACAAATAAAGAGAATAGTCTAATTACAACGGGCAAACCTAGAGAATCAACACAACCTCACACGAGATTGGTCATGAGAAAATCAAGGATGAGAAAGAAAGCGAAAAACATGTAAAATGTTAGGAATCCCAGAATTAGCCAAGTATTATACACAAACCCAAGACAATCGAATTCCAATTCTAATACCAAAGAGATCACAAATATGAAATCCCCTATCTCTCGAGTTATAGATTCCCTATTCTTATGCCAATTAAAGGGTATCTCTATTTGTAAAACCCCGCCCTAATGCACCCGGGAAGATGCATTACATCATTTATATGCTAGCATAAACTATTCTTGATCTTAGAGATCTTACATGCCTTGGGTGTAATTCAAATAGTTATAAATTCTATCAAGTCACTACATTATGCTTGCATGCATTATTTGAGTTCTTTCTACCTCCTATTGTAGTTAATTATGCTAAAGAAGAAATTGAAGAGACGGACTCTAGTATTTAGGAATTTCGCTATTCATTCAATGCATAAGAACATAAGTAGGTTATTGGTGAAGGTGATGGAATACTATTGACAGACTGAGGGATTGATAGCTAATTCTTGCTTGGACATTCTTTAATTTTTCGTTCCTTTTTCCTTGGTGTTCTATTAGTGGCCAACCTTAGTGCCGTTACTATCCTTAAGCTATTTCCAAATCTATATCATCTTTAAAATAATTCTATTTCCTTAACCCTTCCAAATTTTCATAATTTCTATACTGTATTTAGGTAAGTATATTATAATTATTTCTTATTTCTCTTCCAAGAAGAATACTCTCCGATTAAGGGAATTTCCTTTCCAAATCTAAGCCCTCTTGTAAACCATTTATTTCCTTAATTTTTTTAATATTTTTGGTTTCATAATGAAAAATTACATTGAATTCCATTTTTACTTGAAATGATACTCTTAGAATTATTTTGGTCACCTATCTATCTATAATCTCTAGTCGCCACTTATTTTTTATTTTTTTTTTAAGATAGAAGAATATCTTTCCAAATTTCCTAATTATTACCACTTCACGAGGCAACCGATATTTGTTTTGTCACCTACATATTATTCTAGTAACTAAATCCTTAGAAGATTTGTTCATTCTAAAGCTGGAATTATTCTTTTCCATGGTGACCGAAATTAGGAAGTAACCTACTCCTTAATTCGGCTAGCAATCCTTCATCAATAACCTTCCTTCGTTCTTCCTTTATCACTGCAATTTGAATTTAAAACTCTAGCAATTTCCTCCCTTATTGAGTTGGCCAAAAATTACCAAGGAATTGAGCAAGAAAGATACCATCAATTTGGTAGCTAAATAATCCACCATCTTAATGACGGCTATAAACAGCTCATCCCTTCAAGATTCCAGCATTCACCACACCTTTCCTTTTTTTCCAATTCTGTACGCAGCACCCAAACTAATCAGCTTGAACTCTCAACATAAAAATGAAACAAAGCAGCAAAAGTTTGGTTTTTCATCTTTGAAGCCAAACTAACACACCACACCATATATCAGATTACCACTCGTTGGTCTTTTACTTAAAGCAGATCGGCACGCACACCAGACCTTTCATTCTTGGCATCATTCCACAGAAATACATGTAGGATTTCTATCATGCATAATCAGATTAAACGCAGTGGAAAACAACAAGAGATCCAAGCCATGGATCACGGGTTTGCAATAGAAACGGGAAAAAGGAGAAGATTGCGTCTATTACCTCGTGAAGCCGGAATTCAAAAATTTCAGAAACAAGAACGCAAGCGCGATCTAGATTATCCAAAACCGTTCACTACAGCTCAACTGAAGTCCAAGAAAGAACTCCCTCTAATGATAATCCACACAAGGTTGAATGCTCACAATCTCACAATTCTATGCTAGTAGAATTCGGGAGGCTAGGGTTTTGATCAAGAAGAGAGACGGCTAGGGTTTGATCAAGAGAGAGGCAGAGAAACGGTTTCTCTGTTATTGCGTGAATAATCTGTCTCAAACCCTAAGGAAACTGTTTCCTTATATTTATAGATTTATAATTACCATAAATCGCAACTTAGTCATTCAACGTCCAATTGTCAACAAATTAGTCCTTGAAGTTTACTTAATTACAATTAGGTCCCATGAATTATAACAAACTTATAAATCACCTATAAATATATTCCCTTCTCTTAATTAACCCCACAATATTATCAAATAATATATTTGAGCATTCAAACCTTTATTGTGTGTGACCCATTAGGTTTCCTGGTCTTATTGGTAGCATAATATGAATTAATTCTAACAATATTAGAATTAATAATCCTTAATAAAATAAAGGATTAAATTTATTAATTCTCTAATTAATAAATTCATATTTAGCATATCAAGAGCGACATCTAGCAATGACTCTTGACCATCCAAAAGTCCAGAAAGTCAAGTGGCTTGACATGAACCTTTCAATAGCAAATTATCGATGCAATAAACTCCTTTCAACATACAATATCTCATTCGGTCTAGAGCATGGAATTAGTGCCAACTCCCTCCAGAATATTATTAATTCTGGCCCGAATATTTTAGTACTTGTTCAAGAAATCCATTACTCGATATGTGTATCAATTGGAACCATTTCCATCACATAGTCGCCTTGGCCAAGGACTTCATGAGTAATGATTTCTACAAGTGGCCTTGAGATATACTCTCCTACTATTAGGAGTGGTGAATCCTTTATTGACCCTCTCAACTACTTTCGTTTACTTTACGTTGTACCCAATATCCATCCCATAGGCGGTCCTAGATAAGACTCCAAAAATTAGAATCAAAGTACAACGCTTGATAAACAAAGTACCTTGGAGATCTCAAGTCTAAGGATACTTGCACACTTGCTATAATGAGATTCTATCACTGGCACTAAATAGTTATCCAAGTGATTATCTCGTAGCTAGGTCATCCAATGAACTTATTTCAAAACAAGCATCCACACGTTAATCCTGAGTATCCCAATACCCACGGATATGAGAACCACCGCTTGATCTAATCGAAAGATATAACATGTGCCAGTCTTGGCGTATTAATAATGTCCCATCTTATTAATACTATGACTGGGGATTATTTAAGTACAAACACTGCATCACTGCATAGTGTAGTAGGAATCTCACATCATGATCTCTATCATGATTTCCTTACCACTGTGTTGTACTAGGGACTTTATCTAACGGTTTGTACACATATTTAGATATAACAATCAAACTAAAAGATAAAGAATGCCTCTTATTAATTTAATATGCAATATACATGGTACAAGTGATTGCCTCTTGGGCACATCACTAACAAACTCCCACTTGCACTAGAGCCAATCATTTATGTATCGAATACCAAATGACTCAACATATTTATCATGTTTCTTCTGGGAAAGCGCTTTAGTGAGTGGATCAGCTATGTTCTGATCCGTGGGAATTCTCTCTATCTTTACATCTCCTCTATCTATGATTTCTCTAATCAGATGATAGTGCCTAAGTACATGCTTGGATCGTTGATGAGATCGTGGTTCCTTTGCCTGTGCAATGGCTCCATTATTGTCACAATACAAAGGTATCGAATCAACAATGCTGGGCACCACTCCAAGTTCAGACGATGAACTTCTTGATCCATACTCGCTTCTTTAGTCGCTTCGAAGCTGCTATGTACTCGCTTCGTAGTCGAATCGGCAGTAGTCTCTTGTTTGGAGCTCTTCCAACTAACCGCCCCACCACCTAATGTAAATACGTAGCCGCATTGTGATTTGAAGTCGTCCTTATCTGACCGAAAGCCGGCATCGATATACCCTCTTACTTGTAAATCACCATCTCCATATATCAAGAATGCATCCTTAGTCCTTCGTAAGTACTTAAGGATATTCTTTACAACCGCCCAGATGACCCTCTCCAGGATCGATTGGTATCTCGCTCATCAAACTAAGAGCACACGATACATCGGGCCTAGTACATATCATAGCATACATGATAGACCCAATTGCCGAAGCATATGGAATTCTACTCATGTGATCCCTTTCAACTTGTGTCTTTGGAGACATTGACTTTGAAAGGCTTACACCATGTGTCATAGGTAAGAATCCTCTTTTGGATTGATCCATGCTGAACCTTTTCAGCACTTTGTCTATGTATGTAGACTATGAAAGACCTAGCAACCTTCTAGATCTATCTCTATAGATCTTTATTCCTAGAATATAGGTTGCTTCTCCAAGGTCTTTCATGGAGAACATCTTGGACAACCAAATCTTCACTGATTGAAGAGTGGAAACATCATTTCCTATAAGCAATATGTCATCTACATAAAGCAATAGGAAAACAACTTTACTCCCACTAGCCTTCTTGTACACACAAGGTTCATCCATATTTTGAATGAAACCAAATTCTTTAATTGTCTCATCAAAACGGATATTCCAACTCCTAGATGCTTGCTTAAGTCCATAAATGGACCTTTGCAACTTGCACACCTTTGTGCCATCTTCTGGATATGAAACCTTCAGGCTGTGTCATATACACTTCCTCAATCAGGTTTCCATTAAGGAAAGCTGTTTTTACATCCATTTGCCAAACCTCATAATCGTAATGAGCGGCAATGGCTAGGAGTATTCTTATGGATTTCAACATCGCAACTGGTGAAAAAGTTTCGTCATAGTCAATACCTTGTCGTTGACGATAACCTTTCGCTACCAAGCGAGCCTTATAGGTAACCACATTACCATCCATGTCAGTTTTCTTTTTGAAAACCCATTTACACTCTATAGGCTTGATTCCTTTAGGTGGATCAATCAAAGTCCATACTTGGTTGTCATACATGGAATCCATCTCTGACTTCATAGCTTCGAGCCATTTGTCAGATTTTGAACTATTCAGAACATCCTTGTAAGTAGTAGTCTCATCGTCATCTATGAGCAATACGTCGTTATGGTCACTTATGAGAAATCTATATCTCTCAGGTTCCACTCGTATCCTACTTGACCTACGAAGCTCTTGTGTGTTAGAAGGTTCATCTATTTGAATAGATACAGGTTCAGAAGGTTGATCAATATTTGTTTGCTCTTCTTGAACTTCACTAAGTTCAAGCTTGCTCCCACTATCTTCTTTGAACATGTGCTCCTTCTCTAAGAAGACAGACATGTTTTGAAATAAAAACTTTATTTTCAGAAGGAAGATAGAAGTAATATCCAAACGATTCTTTTGGATATCCAACAACCAAACATTTATCAGACTTACTTTCAAGTTTGTCTGACATTACCTTTTTAACAAAAACAGGGCAACCCCAAATCCTTAAATGAGATAACTTTGGTCTCTTACCAAAGAATAACTCATAAGGAGTGGTATCAACCATTTTTGACGGAACTCTGTTTAAAATGTAAACAGCAGTCTCCAGTACGTACCCCCAAAACGATTTTGGTAGGTCTGCAAAATCCATCATGGTCCTTACCATGTCTAGAAGGGTTCAATTCATTCTCTCAGATACACCGTTATATTGAGGTCTATATGGTGGAGTCCATTGAGATAATATTCCGTTATCTCTTAGATAACTTAGAAACTTTTGACTTAAGTATTCACTTCCTCGATCAGATCTAAGAGCTTTAATACTTTTGCCAAGTTGTTTCTCTACTTCATTCTTGAAGTCTTTGAAATGGTCAAAGGCTTCAAATTTGTATTTCATCAAATACAAATACCCATATCGAGAATAATCATCAATAAAGGTAATGAAGTATTGATAACCTCCTCTTGCCTGTATTGACATTAGGCCACATACATCCGAATGTACGAGTTCTAATAACTCTTTTGCCCTTTCTCCTTTTCTTGAAAAAGAAGTTTTAGCCATTTTTCCAAGTAAACAAGATTCGCATGTGTCATATGATTCGTAATCAAATGACCCTAAGTCACCTAATTTGTATAACTTAGACACACGTTTTTCATTTACATGGCCTAAACGACAATGCCATAAGTAAGATGAGATTAAGTTATCCTTTTTATGTTTCTTTTTACTTATATTGAGAATTGGATTATACATGTCTAGAACATATAAACCATTGATCAAAGTTGCAGAACCATAATGAATATCATTTAATGAGAAAGAACAACATTTATTCTTAAAACTTAAATGAAATCCGAATAAGTCTAAACAAGCAACTGAGATAATATTTTTCAACAAAACTGGTACAAAATAACAGCTTTGTAGTTCTAAAACTAATCCGTAAGGTAGATTGAGATGATAAGTCCCCACGACTAGAGCAGCAACTTTTGCTCCATTTGCAGCTCGTAGGTCCACGTCACATTTCTCTAACCTTCTACTCGTCCTTTAGTCCCCGCAAATTATTGCATAAATGAGATCCACAACCGGTATCCAATACCCATATCTCATTATTAAAGGCAGTATTAATCTCAATCATAAACATACCAGGATTAGAAGTAGAAGTGCTTGCAAGCTTCTCCTTCTCCTTCCTTTCCTTCACAGTCTCCAAGTAGGCCTTGCAGTTACGCCTCCAATGGCCCATTTTGCCACAATGATGACATGGGCCTTTAGGGGCAGCCTCCTTCTTCTTGACACCTCCTTTGGGCTTAGTAGGAGTGTTCTTCTTCTTCTTAGAAACCTTTTTCTTAGAAGATGAAGAACCTACTAACAAGATTGCTTTATCATCCTTTTTCATAGAGGACTCAGCAGTCGTAAGTAGATTGATTAGCTCAGGTATTGTGGTCTCAACATTATTCATGTGGTAGTTGATCACAAACTGCGAAAAACTACTTGGTAATGATTGTAGAATTAAGTCAATACTTAAGTCATGATCCATTACGAACCCAAGAGACCCAAGTTTTTCAATGTAGCCCAACATCTCGCAGCCCATGAGTGGCCACCGAAGCACCCTCAACCATCTTAGCACGGAACAGCTTGTTTAGAGATCTCATATCTCTCTGTTCTAGCTTGTTTATCAAACAGCTCTCTAAGATGGAGGATCATTGATTGAGCATCCATATGCTCATGTCGTTTTTGCAGCTCAGGAGACATTGACGCCGACATGATACAAGATGTCTGTGTCGCTATCTTCTTTGTGCTTCTTGTGGACAACATGCTCTTCAACGAGAGCATCTTGAGCTGGAGGTGGCGGAATAGGAGCTTCTAGCACGTAGAGCAACTTTTCCGACTTGAGAACGATTCTCAAGTTTCTATACCAGTCCAAATAGTTTGATTCAGTGAGCTTGTTTGTTTCCAAGATGCTACGCAAGTTTAGGTTTGTCGACATGATGCAAATGACCTAGATGTAAAGATAGAATTATTAGAACATGTATATGCAAATGCAATGCAATTAATTAGGTCTTTAATTAAGCGCATAATTATTCCACTATTTTACTCAAACCAATAGCCCTCACTATTGACTCTGGAAAGCCCGTTGGAAACTTTCTTAGTGGATCAAGTATCCAAATTCCTTAAGAATAACCTTGGGTTAGCCCAACAAGCCACTCTTAAGTTCAGTGGTAGGTATCCAATACCAATTACATCAAAAAGTAACTATTGAATCATTGGGTGATTAACATCTTTTAATCAATAAAGTATCAAATACTAGCCCAACTTTGCCTCTAATTTTCTTTATGCTTAGGTTAGCCCAACCGGGATAAAGAAATTAGTTAAATCCAACCCATTAACATGAATTTAAATTCTATAGCTTGAACATACTTGATGTCAAGTAGGCTTGGGTTTGCCCAAAAACCTGGTCTTGAAAAAGAGCTCTCGTTCTCACTATATTAATGGAAGGCATTAGATTTAATATTATTCGAGGGATTTATTCCTTTTAGTGATCTCATTGTTAGGCATGCATACAATTTATCAATAAGCAGCATAAATTGATAAACATGGTAATAAACATTTACGTGGCATGGTTATGGACTTTCTAAATTAATTTCCTCGAGCCACCAAGGAAATTAATATGGTCAACCCTATGTGTTCATGCATGATACAGGTAGAGGGTCTTACCATCTCGCCTTATTTTGAACGCCATCTTCAAAATCTTGAAAATAAAATTCTACCTCAATCTAACCTATATAATCTAATTACATAATTTCCTAAAAGGAGAAACCTCGAGTTACATTCGAGGGGAGTTAGATGAGAAGAGAATTACATCGAATTTGAGAGAAGGCAGGACACGCAGGCCCTATTTCATTAAAACAAAGCGGTAAAAAAAATGCATGAACAGATATAATTTGTTTTAGTCCATAACCATCCACCATGCCATTAACTATGCTTAAACAAAATAAACATATACTTTTATTATTCCAAAATCAGTATTTTGGGAAAATAAAACAAATTCTAAAATCAACATTTAAGAAAAATACATTAATTTTAAATTTTCAAAATCACTATTTTGAAAAATAAAATTGATTGTCTCAAAACTAATTTTGAGAAAATGCTTCGGGTCCCGTCATGCAACGATAACGTGTCGGTCCCACCGCTCAGTCAAATGAGATGTGCCGGTCAAAAGGCAGTCGCAACCTTTTTAAAAAAAAAAAAACGAACAAGTAACCACCGCGTGCGGCTTGGATTTTCTGGAAATTTTTTGTTCCGTTCAGGGCCGTTCCAAGATCAATCAAAACCAGTTTTTTACGTTGACCTTTGTTAATCTTTATTAACAAACCATTGTGATCATTCTCACAATCAATTTAACAATCCAAATTGTTAAACGGAAGGCTTAATTACAGGATGAACATCAAGTGAAGCCAAAACCTCGAATACGTACGCAGTAACCATTCTCGCAATATTTTCAAAAGCATAAAACCCACAACGCAGAAACGATTTCTGCAACCCAGATTATTCAAAACAAAACCTAGACGATTACATACAAACCAACAGACATGATCATACAATTAACATGCTGTAATCATGCAATTTACATGCTTGAACAATTCAAAGTAATAAAACATCCCATTAAAACACAAACCCGTTGGCTTTGATACCATTGTAGGATTTCTATCATGCATAATCAGATTAAGCGCAACAGAAAACAACAAGAAATCCAAGCCATGGATCACGGGTTTGCAATAGAAACAGGAAAAAGGAGAAGATTGCGTCTATTACCTCGTGAAGCCAGAATTCAAAAATTTCAGAAACAAGAACGCAAGCGCGATCCAGATTATCCAAAACCGTTCACTGCAGCTCAACTGAAGTCCAAGAAAGAACTCCCTCTAATGATAATCCACACAAGGTTGAATGCTCACAATCTCACAATTCTATGCTAGTAGAATTCGGGAGGCTAGGGTTTTGATCAAGAAGAGAGACGGCTAGGGTTTGATCAAGAGAGAGGCAGAGAAACGGTTTCTCTGTTATTGCGTGAATAATCTGTCTCAAACCCTAAGGAAACCGTTTCCTTATATTTATAGATTTATAATTACCATAAATCGTAACTTAGTCCTTCAACGTCCAATTGTCAACAAATTGGTCCTTGAAGTTTACTTAATTACAATTAGGTCCCATGAATTATAACAAACTTATAATTCACCTATAAATATATTCCCTTCTCTTAATTAACCCCACAATATTATCAAATAATATATTTGAGCATTCAAACCTTTATTGTGTGTGACCCATTAGGTTTCCTGGTCTTATTGGTAGCATAATATGAATTAATTCTAACAATATTAGAATTAATAATCCTTAATAAAATAAAGGATTAAATTTATTAATTCTCTAATTAATAAATTCATATTTAGCATATCAAGAGCGACATCTAGCAATGACTCTTGACCATCCAAAAGTCCAGAAAGTCAAGTGGCTTGACATGAACCTTTCAATAGCAAATTATCAGTGCAATAAACTCCTTTCAACATACAATATCTCATTCGGTCTAGAGCATGGAATTAGTGCCAACTCCCTCCGTAATATTATTAATTCTGCCCGAATATTTTAGTACTTGTTCAAGAAATCCATTACTCGATATGTGTATCAATTGGAACCATTTCCATCACATAGTCGCCTTGGCCAAGGACTTCATGAGTAATGATTTCTACAAGTGGCCTTGAGATATACTCTCCTACTATTAGGAGTGGTGAATCCTTTATTGACCCTCTCAACTACTTTCGTTTACTTTACGTTGTACCCAATATCCATCCCATAGGCGGTCCTAGATAAGACTCCAAAGATTAGAATCAAAGTACAACGCTTGATAAACAAAGTACCTTGGAGATCTCAAGTCTAAGGATACTTGCACACTTGCTATAATGAGATTCTATCACTGGCACTAAATAGTTATCCAAGTGATTATCTCGTAGCTAGGTCATCCAATGAACTTGTTTCAAAACAAGCATCCACACGTTAATCCTGAGTATCCCAATACCCACGGATATGAGAACCACCGCTTGATCTAATCAAGAGATATAACATGTGCTAGCCTTGGCGTATTAATAATGTCCCATCTTATTAATACTATGATCGGGGATTATTTAAGTACAAACACTCACGCATAGTGTAGTAGGAATCTCACATCATGATCTCTATCATGATTTCCTTAACACTGTGTTGTACTAGGGACTTTATCTAACGGTTTGTACACATATTTAGATATAACAATCAAACTGAAAGATAAAGAATGCCTCTTATTAATTTAATATGCAATATACATGGTACAAGTGATTGCCTCTTGGGCACAACACTAAACAATACAAAACCTAAATCTTCCCTCAATTCACCTTTTGTTCCTCTTAACTCAGCAGCAGCCCATCACCATTCTTCCCTCTTCTCTTTTGCTCTCTTGACTTAGAGTCACTCCTCAAACTAAGTCGTCCAGCTTGCTCAAACTCCAGCAACCAAAGCCACCTTGCCTCTAGTCTTAGAAGGATCGAACTACCGAAGGAAAAGAGAGAGAGAGAGAGAGAAGAGCAGCGCAACCCATCTTCTAAGACTAGTTGCTACTGGAGGTAAGCCGTGAACCTCACTACTTCCTTTCCTTTAGAGATCTTGTAGCCGAATGTGAGGGTGGAAGAGCGGTGATTGCTAATCCTTTTGTGGCTGATTGTGTGAAACCATGGATGCTTTTCGATGGAGGAAATTTTGGCTAGCATGTGGGAAGCTTTTCATGATATTGTCTATATAATGGATTTGGGTGTATTAAAATAATCTAGTATGGGTGGTAGGTTGTTGTTGTTAGAAAACAAGGTACCTACGAGCACAAACAAGCTACTCAGCTGAATTGAACAAGCACCGCCTATACCAGACCAGGGCTCTAACCAATGCAATTATCAACTATCAATAATGCCGGCAAGGCCAAACAGTCCAAGCGTAAAGTAACTAAATAGAATTCAAACTTAACAAATAAGTAGTAATGGACTTGAGAGACTTGCTTGCAGTTCTGCCAAAACGTACTCGGTGCCAACTCTAGTAGATGTACCCGAAGCCAGCTCTCCTCTGGATAAGCTGCGATGTGATGTACAGTAACACTAACCGAATCACCAGTTCAATACTAATTTGCCTTCAAAAAGTTATTCGCCCCACTCCAGTGCGATGGGTACCGCAACTCTCCTTGCAGTATAAGACGGTCTCAGATCGCTGTTGACGTACATCAACTGCGATCACCTCAAAAATCTCCTCAGTTCATCAGTCCGGTTTAGTCAAAATACTATGGATCGTGGTAGGGAGAACCAAAGAGGTGATTTGTCTCTCAAGGAAGTAAAAAGCACCAAAAAAGGTTTACCCTAACCGCCGCTCTCTTCGTTTCCTTTTAATCTTACCTTAGGAAAAAATCAAAACCCAATCCGAATTAGGAGACTCTAATCCCAATCAGATTTTTTGTTTCCTTTATCTTTTCAAGGTAGAGTTAATTGGGCCAAATTAAAATAGAGGAACCTGAAAACATGGGCCAAGCCCGAGTCGGGCCAGGTGGGCGGCATGCGCGTGTGACATCCTCCATATCTTGGGCTTTTCTATTAAGTCTATAGAAAAAACCTTTTAGTATATAAAGGCTTCCAAACTCCTCAATTGTTCCCATGTGGGACTCATGTCTAACATAAGTTCCCAAATGGTTAAACACCCAACTTTAACAACATTTAATTATCGATTCCCACCATGAAAATGGCTTCTACCATAATCAAAATGAACTCTAACATGTCAAGAACAACCTCCATTAATTGTTTTAGGTGAACTAATCATGAGTTAAAAGTTATTAACTCCCAAAGTTACCATTTTCAACAATCCCCCACAAATTCATAGTTAAAGACTATTCAGGATTTATATAATATGTTTTCGATAATGGTACCTTCTGGTTTGAATCACTACCTAGGTTATCCAACTTATGCCCCCATAGGAACAGATGGACTTAAGCCTTAAATCTGAACCTTGAATGTGACAGCGTCCATTGGTAACAACAGACTATCGGCTATGGAGACAATCTTTAGGGTTGACATGTTATGGCCATGTGTCCTAATCCTGTCTCATGAGTGTATTCAGAGAAAACCCAATTCCCTTTAGTTGCGGCCACACAACAACACTCACATAGTAGGCAATCTTCAAAGATGTACTGCTAGCATCCTGTCTAAAAGACTTGATCCCATTCAGAGTCAAAACTCTTACTCATTGTAGTAAACGCACCACAACATTTCAGGGAAAGGACCTAGATACAAAGGTATCTGAATTGGTGCCAGATTCACTCAAACAGCTTGTTTATACCATATTGAACTGCCTTATGGGATCTCCACGTGGTCAGTTGGGTTGCCACTATAGGTTAATCATTACTGGGTTATCAGTCCCATTCCTAACCTAGATTTAAGGAACAAGGATGTTTCCAGTCCCTTAGTTAAGGGGTCTGCAATATTATCTTTGGATCCAACAAAATCAACATAAGCCACCCTTTCAGACACTAACTCCCTTATAGACTTAAGTCTAACTTGGATGTATCTTTTAGTCTTCTAATTATACTTAGTACTCTTTATCTTTGCAATTGTGGTTTGACTATCACAATGCACAGATATAGCAGTAACGAGCTTGCTGATCATTGGCAAAGAGGACAATAGTCCATATAGCCATTCGGATTCCATTCCAGTAGTATCTAAGGTATATAACTCAGCCTCAAAAGTTGATCGAGTTATCAAAGTCTGTTTACAAGACATCCAGGTGACTGCTCCACCACCTAATGTAAAGACATATCCAGTACAACCATTGCTACCAGATTTTTTTGCTATCCAACTTGAATCACTATACCCTTCAAGTACAGTAGGGAATTGCCCATAATACAGCCCAAGGGACACTATTCCCTTCAAGTACCTTAGTACTCTATCCAAGGCCTCCTAGTGAGTCCAATTTAGACAACTTGTATATCTTGCCAGCTTAGATACAAAAAATGAAATATCTGGTCTTGAGCCATTTGCAAGATATTGCAAGCTACCAATAATTTGAGAATAACTTAATTGAGATACAGGAACACCACTTTCATTCTTGAACAAAGCTACAAAAGGGTCACTTAGAGTTTTAGCAATTCTATAATTTTGATGACCATATTTCTCAAGAACACTCTCAATGTAGTGAGTTTGAGAAATGGTTATCCCCTCAATTGAGCAAATCAACTTTAGGCCAAGAATCACATTTGCTACTCCCATATCCTTCATTTCAAACTTACTTTCAAGAATGATTTAGTCTCATTAATTATCTCAACATTATACTCAAATAGCAAAATGTCATCCACATACAGGCATAGTACAATACATGCATTACGTTTAACCTTATAGTAAACACACTTATCATTCTCATTCATGATAAAACCATATGATAGAATAGTTTCATCAAAATTTTCATGCCATTTGTTTGGGTGCTTATTTTAGACCATCTAGGGATATAACAAGTTTACAAAATTTTCGTTCATTTCCTTTGGCTAAAAATCTCTCTGGCTGATCCATATATATCTCTTCTTCAAGATCACCATAAAGAAATATTATCTTCACATCCATTTGGTAGATGGGGAGACCATATATAGAAGCCAATGCAATTAGCACTCAGATTGTAGTCAAACAAGTAACAGGAGAGTAGGTATCAAAATAGTCTATTCCCTTTTTCTGTCTAAACCCTTTGGCAACTAATCTGGCTTTATACTTATCTATGGTCCCATCTGGTTTAAGTTTCTTCTTAAATATCTATTTGCATCCAATTGTAGTGCACCCAAGAGAGAGATCTACCAGTTCCCATATCCTATTGGAGATAATAGAATCCATCTCACTTTTGACAGCTCCTTTCCAATACCTTGCTTCCACATGGCTGCTTAAAAGGTTAAAGGTTCGTCCTCAACATTGTAAGTGACAAAGTCACTTCCAAAGTCCTTGACTACGTTGGCTCTCTTACTCCTTCTAGGTTCTTCCAATTCCTCAGATTGAGTATTGAAACTATTTGGACCTGCCCCTACATCTTTCATTCTTTCCATATGATCAGGAATGGAATCAAATGTTAAGGCTGAATATAAAGTAGAAACATCTTCGAGGTAAACCAATTTTCATGGGAAACACATCCTCAAAGAATGTAGTATTACGGTATTGAATAATAGTGTTAACATCTATGCCAGGTATTTCAGACTTAATTACCAAAAACCTCATGGCATAACTTGTTTTCACATAGCTAATAAATATGGCATCAACAGTCTTTGGTGCTAACTTCTTCCTCTTGTGCTCAAGGATTAGAACTTTTGCAAGATAACCCCACACACGAAGTATTTTAAGTTAGGTTTCCTACCTTTTCAGATTTCAAACGGAGTTACCTTTTTATGTTTATGAGGGACTCTATTCAGAATATGGCAAGCCATATTCAAAGCCTCACCCCACATATACTTAGGCAATCTGAAATTCAAAAGTAAATCGTTGATCATATCTTTAAACATTCTATTTTTCCATTTAGCAATCCCATTAGACTGGGGAGAATAAGGGGGTATCTCCTCATGAATTATGCCATTACTTTGGCAATATTCAAGAAATGGATTAGACCTATACTCTCCACCTCTATCAGATCTTAACCTTTTATATTTCTTGCCAGCTTAAGTTTCAGCTTCATTTTTAAATATGAGAAACTTTTGAAGTTCTTCATCTTTATGTTTAAGTAAATAAACATAGCAATATTTACTGTAATCGTCAATAAAAGTAATGAAGTATTTCTTATGATCCTTAGTCAACAAACCATTGAATTCACAAATGTCTATATGAACTAAATCAAGTATTTTTGAATCTCTTTAAATTGAATGATAGGGTTTCTTGGTTGTTTTAGCTTCCACACACACTTGACATTTATTCTTCTTATCAATTGAATGTTTAGGGATCAAGTCTAAATTTATCATTCTTTTAATAGAATCTAAATTTAAATGTCCAAGTCTACTATGCCAAATATCAATGGATTCAATAATGTGCACCCTAGGATAAACATAATTTTCAATAGAAGAAGTTTTATTCAAATCAGAAATAAATGGTTCAACTCTTAATTTAAACAATCCATCTGATAAATAACCTTTGCCAACAAAAGAATTGTAGTGCATAATCACTACTTTATTACATTTGAAAGTGAATTCATAACCCTCTTCAACTAAACATGAACCACTAAGAATATTCCTATGAACTGTTGGAACATGTTGCACCCTATGAAGAGAAAGAATATGCCCTGAAGGAAATTCAAGTCCACGCGTCCAATCCTCAACACATTGGTCGCAGCTGAGTTCCCCATCTTCACAATTTTTCTTTTAAAAGGCTGGTAAGACACAAAAAGTAATTTATTAGCACAAACATGCACATTTGCTCCAGTGTCAACAAGCTATTCAAGTAGCTCAAAAATAGTAAAGACTTCTAGGTTAACAGAAACATACCTTTCATCATCATTGGAAGTAGTGATGCCAGTCCCAACCTCAATGGTACAAACCTCAGCAAGGTGTGTACTCAAATCAGCTTCCACTTGACTAGTATCCTCTACCACCACATTGACTTGGGCTTCAGAATTTGATCCTTGTTTGACTTTAGGCTTTTTAGACGGATAGTCCTTAGCCCAATGTCCAACCTGACTACAATTCCAGTCAAGGTTTGTTCACTTTCAGTTTCTTCTTAGCCTTTCATTTTATCTTGTTAATGTTCTTAGAGTTTGAATTAACCCCTACATTCCTCTAATTATTGCTCTTCTTCCCAGTAGTCATCACATGGACATTAGACTCCACAGGTACAATATGACTATTCTTTCTATATTGTTCCTCAATGGATATTGATTTCATCAGATCGTTTAGAGAAATCTTCTCCGTCTTGTGTTTGAGAAACATACCAAAGTCCTCCCAAGACTTAGGAAATTTCTCTATCACTGACATCACTTGGAACTTCTCAAGAAGTTCCACATCTGATTCATGAAGAAAGTGAATAATCAATTGCAACTCTTGAGTCAATTCAGTCACATACTTGCCATTAACCATCTAAAACTTCAAAAATTTGGAGAGATAATACCTTTCTAGACCTTGATCCTCAATATTATATTTCCTATCCAATTCATCCCAGAGCATCTTTGTTGTGTATGGCTCAGAATAGTAGACATCAAAGAGAGCATTTGTCAATACTGACAATATTGCCCCTCTGCCTACATTGTTCCTTTCATCCCATGCAGCAATCTCAGCTACTCTAGGATGCCTATCAGTTGCTATAGGCCTGTCTACCTGCACTGCTGACAATAAGCCCCTCATGGTCAACCAAATTTTCATGCATTGTTGCCAACACTTGAAATTCTGCCCTAGACTAAATTTGTTCGGCAGACCATTCAAGTCAACCAAAGGCTTATATGCAACAGATGCAGTATCTGACGAACTGGCTATTGCACACAAATATATAATTGTAGAATAAATTCTTGAAGATAGTTAGAAAACAGGGCACCTACGAGCACAGACAGGCAACTCAACTGAATTGAACAAGCACTGCCTATACCCGACCAAGGCTCTAACAAATGCAATTATCAAATATCAATAATACCGGCAAGGCCAAACAGTCCAATCGTAAAGTAACTAAACAGAATTCAAACTTAATAAATAAGTCAATAATATACCTGAGATATTTGCTCACAGTTCTGTTAGAACGTACTCAATGCCAACTCCAGTAGATGTACCCAACATCGGCTCTCCTTTGGACAAGATGCAATGTGACGTACAATAGCGCTAACCGAATCACCAATTCAATATTGATTTGCCTTTAAGAAGTTATTTGCCCACTCCGAGTGCAATGGGTACAGTGACTCTCCTTGCAGGATAAGTCGGTCTCAGATCGCTATCGACGCACACCAACTGCGATCACCCTGAAAATCTCCTCAGTTCACCGGTCCCGTTTAGTCAAAATACTATGGATCGTGGTAGGGATAAGTGAAGAGGAGATTTCTCTCTCAAGGAAGCAAAAAGCACAAAAAAAGTTTACCCTAGCTGCCACTTTCTTCGTTTTCTTTTAATCTCGCCTTAACAAAAAAATCAAAACCCAATCCGAATTAGGAGACCCTAATCCCAATCAGATTTTTTGTTTTCTTTTTCTTTTCAAGTTAGAGTTAATTTGGCCAAATAAAAATAGTGGAACGTGAAAACATAGGCTAAGCCCGAGCCGGGCCGGGCAGGCGGCACGCGTGTATGGCCTCCTCTATACCTTGGGCTTTTCTATCAAGTCTATAGAAAAACCTTTTAGTATATAAAGGTTTCCACACTCTTCAATTTTTCCTATGTGGGACTCATGTCTAGCATGAATTCCCAAATGGTTAAACACCCAACTTTAACAACATTTAATTATGAATTCCTATAATGAAAATGGCTTCTACCATAATCAAAACGATCTCTACCATGTCAAGAACAACGTCCATTAATTGTTTTAGGCTAACTAATCATGAGTTAAAAGTTATTAACTCCCAAAATTGCCATTTTCAACAGTTGTATTATATACTATCACTTCACCATTTTGTAATAAAATAATGCTTGGGGATTCTTGTGTTTTCTAATGCATAACCATATGATTTGGAGACCATGACATGAAATGGAAGCTTGCATGTGTAGGAATTCGTATGAGTAGTATGGAATGATTTGTTCACTTGTGAGAATGGTTGGCATATTTTAAGTACAATCAATATTTTGACCCTCCTATTGATTTAGTGCATGGTGATAATGATAACTGTGTGTGTGTGTGTGTGTGTGTACTTATGGTATTTTACTGAACTTGGGAACCTCACACTAAATTGAGCATTTATTTATCTTAATTAATTGCTCATAGGTTTAGGGACTGATTTCTTGAAGTTTTTTTTTTTTTTTTAATGTATATAGTCACTACAAGAAAAATGCACTGGAACGACGAAATTTAGTGACAGAATGGCCATAGCAAATAAAATTTTCAATTTAAATTTATTTTTTAAAAAATTTGTCAGATACTCTTAACTAATCCCTCGCTAATAAGAAAGGGAGATAAGCCGTAGCTAATTAGTAAGAGATTAGCAATGTCTTATCGTCCCTCTCTAATTAGTGAGGAATTAGCAACGGCATACGTAATTAACACTAACACAACATTAATTGTTCAAATATCGTAGCTAATCTCTCGCTAATTTAGCTAAAGATTAGCTAAATTAGCTTTAGCTAAATTAGCGAGAGATTAGCTACGGTATTTCTGATTATTCATTAACATTAAATAATTGTTAAAATGTCGCCACTAATGTGTCGGTAATTAGCAACGGATTATCAACCGTCGCTAATCCATTGCAAATTAGTGACGGCAAATTGGGTCGTCGCTAATTCGTCACAAATCCCTTACAAATCCGTCACTAATCTGCAAAAAAAAATTATATAATTAATATTAAGAACAAAAAATTACAAGAATATCAATAGCCTAGTGGTAGAGCACCTGCTCCCCCACAACAAGGTCATGAGTTCGAGCCCCGTGTCCAACATAATCTCATAAAATTATCTAGCGGATTGGGTCGGGTTTCCGGACCGAACCGATTAGGCCAGGTCTCGGCTAATTTATTTATTTTTAAATAAAATTCCTTGGTCGTCGCTAAACTTAGCAACGGCCTTAATTACAAATTTAATTCTAAATTTCATTGCTTATATAGCCGTCACTAATCATATTCTGCTGCAAATAGCGACGGATGTTCGTTCCGTCGCTATTTGCTACGCTAGTTTTAGCGACGATCAAAATTCATCACTAAGCCTTTGCTAAACTCAATTAGCAACGGATTTGACCGTTGCTAAATTACTTTTTTATTGTAGTGAGTGTACCAAAGTAATATTCACTATTTATTTACCCATGTTTTGATCAGTAAATATCAGTTGTTTTTTATTAGTAAATTAATTGATTATTGGCTACGTCGACTTAACTATTGCTTGTTAGTTGTTAAAAGAAATATTTAAAAAAAAAAGAAAATTGCATACTATCAACTGATTGGTCCAGATTATTTATTAAACTCCCCTATCTTTCATTTTATTATTATTTGATATATAATCATGTGTATATATTCAACGTAATTTTTATTGAATTAGGGAAGTATTTGTTTTAATTAATTCAATTAAGTAGATATTATCTTTCACACAAATTACTATTCTTTATTATGTGGGTTGATAAATTATTTAACTATTATTTATACGTGTAGTTTAACTATTGTCTAGGTATTAAACAATAAAAGATAAATTATTACTTGATTAAATGTAATTATTTATTGGTTAACTTGATCATCTATTTAACAATCAATTAATTTTATTACTTACGTGATTATTCACCTATTATTTAATCACCTATTGGATATTAAATAGAAACTTAATAGATGCACTGATGAATCAAATTGAGTCATTCGTTTATGACTATTATTATTATTATTATTATTATTATTATTATTATTATTATTATTATTATTATTATTATTATTATTATTATTATTATTATTATTATAATATATAGTTGGTCACAAATTTATTCATTCACCAATTAATATTAGATAAAGTGTTTTCATAGCCATTATTTAATTACATATTTAAGTATAAATAAATATGTATATGTATATGTATATGAATATATGTATATATATATATATATATACAAATAAATATAAATATTTACATGTATATATATCTACTGAACTACTAATTTACTTACTATTCAAATATTGATATTAAGAGGATAGTGCTAAGGGTTATGTATTGCTTATCTACCCACTAGTCTAATGAGTGGGATAATCACTACTAGGAAAGGTTGAATTCCAAATACATGCACTTAGGAGGTAGACCAAAGATCTAGCTTATGTATGTCTTGAGAGTTATACTACCTAAATTGATAGAGTCATTAGAATCTTATTGTAATATTTTGATTAAACCCTAACTTAGGTTTGTATGTTTGATAGTCGAAGTGACGTATGATCTAGTCAGAAATAGTAATACCCACTACACACAAAAAAAAAAAAAAAAAGGCCTTTGGTGACAAAACAATTTCCTCACTAAAGGCCTAAGTTTCCTAGCGGCCTTTAGCGAGGAAAAAATTTCCTTTTGGCTTTCTCGCTGAAGTGCCATCACTAAAGCTTCTTGGCAACAAAAAGTTTTGTCACCAAAGAGCCCCCTTTAGATAGGAAAATTCCTAGCTAAAGCTTATACTTTTTGCTAGGAAAAATTTACTAACTAAAGGTGAAAACATTTTGTCGCCAAAGGTTTTAGTTTTATCTTTGATGATGAATTTTAGCGACAAAAATGTTTCACTGCTAAAATTTGGTCACCCAATATATACTTTATAAAAAAAATTGAATATCATGGTGAGAAATTTTTTTTGAAAAAAATTAATAAGTTTTCATCACCTTTTTCATCGCTAAAGGTCTCTTTCCGATTCCTCGTCAATGCTATAGCTTTTGTTGCAATGACCTTTGGAGATTGAATATTTTCTCGCCAAAAGGGCCATTGGCGACAAAAAATTTAGAACATTTTCGAGCTAAAGGACCCTTTGGCGAGAATATTTTTGTCTCCAAAATGGTCATTGGCAACAAAATATCTTGCATTAGCGAGGAAATTTCCTGGCCAAAGGTCTAGAAATTTATTTAAAAATAAAAATAAAAAATCCTTTTGGCGAGAATATTTTTGTTGCAAAAAATGGTTATTGGCGAAGTTTTCGAAGGTTGATACTCGCGAGTTTCGAGCCCGCAAGCTTCCGTTGAAATATTGAAGAACTCAACTATTGGGCCAAGTTCAATTGCTTGATTATATGCTTTTTTTTTAATTTAAACTATTATTAACATAATTTTGATTTTTTTAAATTAGAGTAATGACAAAATATAATAATCAAATTTAAGTTACTATCAAAATATATTACTTAAAATAATAAATTATTTTATATATTTATATAATTTTAAAATTTTAAATTCTATTAATTATGCCATTTATTTTATTAAATGATTTTATATATATAGATCAATTACAAAAAAAGACTATATATATATATATATATATATATATATATACAAAAAATTAACACATATACAACCAAACACACACCCATGCATGCGCGCGCACACACACACACACATATATTCATATATATACAATTAATACACTATTTTAGTATATAATATATTTATATATATTATTAAATTAATAATATATGTATGTGTATATATGTATATACATATATATATTATTAATTTAATAATATATATATACTAAAAATATATAAAGATAAACATATATATACATACGTACTTATATATTATTACATATATATAAATATACTATATATATATATATATTAATATATGTAAATATACTCTATACATACATACATACATACATACATACATACATACATACATACATACATACATACATACATACATACATACATACATACATACATACATACATATTATTAATATACTTTTTAAATATATGAATAAATATATTTATATACATATATATACATACATATTTCTTAATCTACATATATATAATTAATATATTTTTTAATATATATATTTATATTATATATAACATATTAATATATATAATATATAACTATTTTAGTATGTTAATAATATATATATATATATATATATATATAATATACACTTATACATGTTAAAATAGAATATTAAAATATTTACATTAATATCACTACTAGAAATTAAGCCTATTACGACTGGTAGAAGCGTTATAATAGGCATATATTTGTGACACATTCAATTTTGTGACACTTCTAGAAAATATCATGTAAAACGATGTTACCATAGCTATTCGGGACACTAAGAAGTGTCATAATATATGTATCTATTGCAACATTTTCAATTGTTACCTCAGACTACCTATTATGACATTTTGTCATATTGTAAAAAGGTTTGCTAACGGTCAAAATTCAAAACCTATACTAACAATTGAAAATGTCATAAAAGAGTTTGTTGGCACCCAAAATTCAGAACAAATGTTAACATGTGAAAATGGTATAATAAGCATTTTTAATGACATTTAGCATTGCCAAGTCAAACCTATTCTCACAACAAATCAGGCGTGTTACAAAAGAGTTTGTTAATAGCCACAAATTCAAATGTATTATAAATATTAACAAATGTCATAATAGACTTCTTGTTACACCTTTTTTATGTTATTTAAAATTCTATATAGCAACATTTTTACTAAAATTAAAACCATTAATTGTTACATTTTTTTTGTACAAACATAATAATTTCTTTGCATATCCTGTAACTTAAATATGTTACAATAGATAAGTATGATAGCACTTTTTATGTCACTATAAAAAATTTCAATTCTTAAATATATGTTATTCGACATAATAAAAAAAATTAACATGTAACATAATATAAAATCACAATACAACCTAAAAAATATGTCTGCATATATTAGGAAGTACATAATTCCGTCTACATGTATACATATGTCTAGGAAGTCATACTAATAGCAAAACTCTAAAAGTCCTTTCAAAATAAGATCCTAACATATCCATTAAGGCTGAAAAATCAACTAACATATCAAAATGTACTTCCACTTAGCAAAATAATCCAATGAACTTTTCCTTAATATGCAGCATCAAAATAGCACCTGCAACAAAGCATCCTCTCTTGATCATTCACCTTGAATCCTACAGACCTGCCATATATAAATTAATAACATAAGTTAGAAATCAAAATAGAAGAATATAGTCACCACAACCACCACACAGGCACTACTATTGCTAACTGGTTACATTATGTATAGTGGGAAAAATGTAAGAAACTAATGGCTTTCGTAGCAAAGAATAGAATGATCAGGATTCATTTATGCCAACCGACTATCAAAAAATAGGGAGCATCTCCTATTGCACTTAAGCACTAAACACTGCATAGAAATTCAGACACTAGAATAATAGGCATACCAAGGCCATCGGCCATGCAATGGGTGCACCATGAGCATCTCCAATTGTTTTAAGGATTGAGTATGGGCGAATCAGCTTTTCATCATGATAATGTGGCTATATGATATCAATCTCACACCAATCTTCTCCTAAGGGATGCAGACCAATAAGTTTTTCCATATCCAAACTTTTAATACGTGCTGTGGCAACTATTTTGGTTGGATCTCTTATGCTCAATACTAAAACAATTGCATTTACCTAAAGAGAATGTTACAATAAGGAAATTATGAACAAAAAAACTCCCAAATCTCAAAATGAACTTGACATTAAAAGCTATGAACAAAATAACTCCCAGATCTCAAAATGAACTTGACATTAAAAGCTATAGCACAAATTGGTTCCTTACCCTTCAAGACATCCCAAATCTAGAAAAGTGTTCATATAAATCAATCACAGCACTTCCAAGATCACCCCCCCCCAAAAAAAAAAAAAATCAAGTCCATATTTTACACAAAGTGCACATCATGCCTCTATTATGCTTTATTCACCAAATAATATCAAAGACAAGCAAGCATGAATTTTACATATACTCAGCACCTAAGACCTTCCATCAACCCTTACCAAGAATAAAATCCACCCTCAATCATTTCTCAAGAAAATAAATTAAAATTAGTAATTTAGCACAAAAACCCCTATGCTACCTTCAATTTCCAGCAAGCATTTTCTATGTTTCTAAGGGTAAAACACCTATAAAACACCTCTGAATGATCTCAAACTTTGCAGACACACATTTTAACATGTAAGGAACATAACACAATTGGCCAATATAGAAAATCATGTACACAAAGTTCGCAGAAAATTCTGAACAGAAACCGCATGAATTTGTTAAAATCTGTCAACATGGAAAGTAAAAAATAGGAATTCCCAACCTTGAATCCCTTTTTAATCCCAACTTTTCCATATTATTAAAGCACACAAAAACCTGCATTTTCACCCTGTTCACCAGTAAAGATCATGCTCAAAATAGATTCCAAACACTACACAGTAGTTACTGAAAATCCACTGTTCTTAGTTTTTTGTTTTTGAAAATTTTCTGCAATTAAATGTAGTAGTTTCTAACACAACAACACACAGTAAAGGAAAAATCAGTTTTGCAAATGTTTTGAATATAATAGTCAACATGGTCAAAATAGAAAATTTTTACAGCAAAGTTCACGTACTCATAAGCATTAAAATAACTTGCTTAGATTCAATTCTTCAAGAAGACTAAACTCAAACAAGCCTAGAGAAAAGGCGAAACGAAGGATACTCAACATCTAACATCAAGTTCATATAAATAGTTAGGAACATCATAGAAAACAAAAAGGGGAAAATCACAGAAAATCAAGTCCATATTATACACCAAGTGCATATCATGCCTCTATTATGCTTTGTTTGCCAAATAATATCAAAGACAAGCAAGCATGAATTTTTCATATACTCAGCATCTAAGACCTTCCATCAACCCTTACCAAACATAAAATCCACCCTCAATCATTTCTCAAGAAAACAAATTAAACTTAGTAATTTAGCACCAAAACCCCTAAGCTGCCTTCAAAATTTCCAGCAAGCATTTTCTATGTTTCTAAGGGTAAAACACCTATAAAACACCTCCGAATTATCTCAAACTTTGCAGATAAACATTTTCACATGTAAGGAACAAAACATAATTGGCCAATATGGAAAATCATGTACACAAAGTTCGCAAAAAATTTTGAATAGAAACTCATGAATCTGTCAAAATCTGTTAACATGGAGAGTAAAAAGTAGGAATTCTCAACCTTGAATCCTTTTTTAATCCCAACTTTTCCAGATTATTAAAGCACACAAAAACCTGCATTTTCAACCTTTTCACCAATAAAGACCATGCTCAAAACATATTCCAAAACACTACACAGTAGGCATTGAAAATCCATTGTTCTTAGTTATTGATTTTGCAAACTTTTTGCAATTAAATGCAGTAGTTTCTGACACAACAACACACACTAAATTCATCATTCATGTCCCTAGAATCAAGATTCATGGTGGCATTTCAAAGGAAAACTCAGTTTTGCAAAAGTTTTGAATATCATTGTCAAGATGGTCAAAACAGAAAATTTTTACAGCAAAGTTCACGAACTCATAAGCATTAAAAAAAACTTTCTTGGATTCAATTCTTCAAGAAGACTCAACTTGAACATGCCTAGAGAAAAGGCAAAACAAAGAATACTCAACATCTAACATCAAGTTCATATAAACAGTTAGGAACATCACATAAAACATAAAACATGGCCATTTTTCAAAACAGAAAATAGTACCTCCAAAATGAAATGAAATCTCCACAAACCACAATTCAAGCATAAATTCAACTCCAAAAATTCAGGCAATGCAATCTCCACACACCACAACCCAAAAAATTAGCACAAATTCAACTCCAACATCCCAATCACCACAACAAAAATAGCATCTCCAAAATGCTAAGAGGTCAACAATTCAATACCCACTGGGCAGAATCTCCACTAGGTCCCAAAAATGATCAAATATCCAAAGAAAGCAAATTCGGTAACATTGGACAAAACATGGATGCAAAGAGAACACCAAAGTATTAGGTAACAATACCCTTACAGTACTAGAGCTATTGGTTGCAATAGCTTGCTGGTTTGACTTAAATGATGCAACTCCTAACTCATTTGTCTCGTTGACATTATTTTGTGGCATACTTGCACGAATCTCAGCTAGCAATCTTCCTAGTTTCCTAATAAGTTCTACTTGCTCTTTAGCTTCTTCTTGAAGCATCACTATCTGATCTCTTTGTTCAGCCATGATGTGGTGCTAAGTATTACGGGATGGAATTTCGCCCCAAAGATCTAACGGAGCAATACCACTTCCACACATTCGAACTCAACCATTTCTATCCGGTCCCATCACTTGTGAGAAAATATCATTAGGCCCAATTTCATCACAAAAATCAGAAGGGAGTTCACTTCTCTTCTCATTCATCAAATTCTACGATAAAGAAAGAATTTGTTTATTATCTTAAGATTAGAAAAACTAATTTTTTGAAAGAATAACGATATCAAATATTCACATTGCATATATATATATATATATATATATATATGTAATATGGTACTAATTTTTCTACAATAGCACTGTTTCCCGGATTCCCATTGGAGTCCATAAAGCATGCATTGAACAACTCAGCTCAGGATGGCTAATGGCTTAATTCTTTTGTCTGTATGGGAAAGAAAAATAGTTAACCAAATTATGGAAAATGTTAATAAGTTTTTCATTTATGGAAAGCAAAAAAATAAATGTCAAGTATAATAAGTTTTATCAAATCTTCAACAACTTGAGCAAATGATTTTTACCCTTTTCTGTGCTGCAAATTATTGATTTTCCTACTTTGAGTATTCCTTGTGCATATACGCTAGAACAACAAAAACCAATGGAAAATTAACACTTAATAATTTATTTTTGTTAAAACTTCACATAAAATTTTTCATAGGCTGAAACAACAACTAATATTACCTTTCCATCCTCTAAATTCCAAAAGCCAACCAACCAAAACCATTGGTCTTCAAGCACATGATCTTCTCCACAAGAAGGCACCACATTGTTCTTTTGATTTCGAACAAAATGCTGCATTTTTAGTGTATTCTTCCAACTTCTCCACTTGTTTCCTATTGATGATATGATTTTTGGCTTGATTCCCGATGGCAAATCAAATCTTTCCCATCATGAAGTAAATAATGAATAATATAAAATCAGCAGTTTTCTTATAGGATAAAAAAAATAGAAAACTCTTCACTTGTGGTAGCAACGATGAACAAAATTTCATAGGTAAAGCTTGTTGTTGGAAAGAATTCCCTCAAAGACTATGTATTTTATGTAAACATATTGCAATAAAACATTTATTCATTCAATTATAGTTTATTTCTTATATTATTGTACATTTAAGGTCCAAGTATGACAAGTAATGGTCTATGTATTAGCTCTTTCTTCACAATAAGGTATAGACTATGGGTACTTGTCATACAAGTAAAATTGAGTTCTTAGTCATTTGATGGAACTAGGCATTTCATCAAGGTAAGACTAGTATTCTATAATTTCCTATGAGGAATGGTTTATCTTGAATTAGTGAGTAGTCCACTCACATCAGTGGCATAAGTGTATTTTGAATACATAGAACTGGATCTGTAATAGTGGTCTCTCTTAAAGTACTATAATTGTAGAGACTAGATTATTACTATTACAGTGTGGACGGATACCTTCATACTTAAGTATAAGTTGGTGGTCTGACGAAGCTACAGTTTTGTACTTTGATGTATGTTGATTTCTTAGGTCAGATCAATAACCTTGTACGTTTGGTGTATTACTCCAGTTAGTTAAGATAAACTCATGTAACAAAATTTCTATGCTTCACTTAGTGAGGTTAAATCACCCCCTTATGATTGTCCAGGATAACCTAATGATCCAGGACCCTGGGAACATAACTCTAGAATGTGTGCTTTTGCGTGGCTTCCAATGAGAAGCAAGTATATTCAAGTGAGTCATAGATTATCAAACTAGAGATCAAAGAATGATAGATGTTTTTGAGACGGGTGTTAGTACATTTATCATGTCTTATTGATGGGTGTTATTCACTCTACCCTATATAGGCTTTTTGGGCTATGGTTGTTTTTAGTTAGTAGGCTAGGACCCATGCATTAAAAGGGCTTTAGATTTAGTATTTTAAGTTAAAGAGTTAAGTTGAAATTATTTTCTTAGGAAATTTTAATCAATTACTTGTTAGAGGCTCAGGCATAATGTCAGTTCCGTTGTTTATTCAGTATCAGTGCCAAAAGAGAAGAATGAAGAAGAGAGGAGATGGGGTGAAAAACCTGAGAAGAGGCTAGAGCCATTGACATCAAATCTTGGTAAGTTAGCCTTTCTTTTGTTGATTATGGTGTTTGTAGCATAGAATTGAGGCTTGTTATTCTTGAATTGAAGTTAGAATGTTAGGGTTCTAAATTGGGGGAAATCAATTAGATGATTAATTGTGTTGTTTGGGTTTCAATTGAAGATGAATAAGTGTTTAGTGGCTCGAAGGGAAGCTTTGGGAGGATTCTTGGTGTTTGAATTCCTAGGTAAGAAAATTAGGTTTACCTATATTTTGGCTACTGATTGTTGTTTTCCAGAAATTGTGTGCGTTTTAAAACTAAGAAATTCATTGTTCCTCTAATCATCCCTCTTGTTTCCTTGTGTGATATTACAAGATCTTCATATGGTGTGACCTACCCACCAAGAAGATATTCAGAAGCTCCAAAAGTTGTGTACTTCAATAACTTGAAAGCTATTTTGAACAATCGTTTTATAAATATATATGTCTATGTAGCATGCTCAATCCCAAGTAAGCCAAATTTCCTTACTGAGTTAGTGTGCTCACTCCTTATCTATTATTTTGTAGGTTCTCAGTTAGATGAGGATGAGTTGGAAGAGTGGTTTGATGATGAGGAGTTAGAGTGACTAGCTATTATTATCTTTGTATTAGTTTTAGCACATTGTTTTGGGAATTATTTAATGACATGGATTTAGTTTTTATGTTTGGTATTTAATTCATAATTTAAGACTATGTATTGTTATCTCTTAAGTTATTAATGGATGATATGTCTTGGTTAATGGCCATTTATGGATGTAAGGGTTCGACATTTCCTTTTTAGGGGTGTTGGCATGTCATCCTCAGATTCGGGGTGTGATCGGCTGAGCTCAGGGGCCTGCAGGAGTGATTTTCAGAGTGCAAAAAAAACTAACCTGCAACATCTCAACCCTAGGAACTAAGCCAACCATCCACTTTATCAATGAAAAACACCATTTTGTGCACAAAAACCCTTTAAACACATATACAATATGTACTTAAACATAACTTAATTCACGAAGATGATTCATGCTTGGGGACTTAGTTTGGCTTAACTGATCAACCTTCCAATTATTATATCCCATTGGAAGAAAGGCATTAGCTTATCCTAGGTATTGTATCCCCCTAGTATGGCCTTATAGCTTATAAAGTTGGGAATTCACTACTAAAGCAAACCGACAAGCAATTAACATATCATGAATCATAAACCAGCACATAGCATAGAACTTAGCTTAAAACCTATAATTTCCAATAATACAACCATATATACAAAGGTGACAAATTATCATACCATGCGCAATACCATTTTCAAATAATCAAAATATCAATTTCATAAAGGATTTAAAACTCACTTGAATTCTGGAAAACAACATTCAGTATCCAAAATATAGGTAAATCCAATTTCTTTACCTAGGAATTCAAACACCAAGAATCCTCCCAAATCTTCCCTTTAAGACACCAAACATTTATTCACCTTCAATTAAAACCCAAACAACGCAATAATTCCTCTAATCAATTTTTCCCAATTTAGAACCCTAATACTCTAACTTCAATTCAAGAATAATAAGTCTCAATCATATGCTACAAACACCATAATCAACAAAAGAAAGGCTAACTTACCAAAATTTGATGTTAATGGCTCAAGCCCCTTCTCAGATTGTTCACTCCCTCTTCTTTCTTCTTTGTTCTTCTGTTCTAGCACTAATACTAAAAACCTCAAAGAAAATGGAAAACATAGAATTGAAATTCCAAACATAGTCTTTATATATGGAAAGTATGCCCTTATTGACGGAGTTCCACTTTATCAATCATATATGTTTCCACTTTATCATTAGAAGCTACCTAAAAGCACACATTCTAGAGTCACGTTCCCAAGGCCCTAGATTATTAGATTATCCTGGATAATCACAAGGGAATGGTTTAACCTCACTAAGAGAAGCCTAGAAACTCTATTGTTTGAGTCCGTCTTAAGTAACTAGTGTAATACACCTAACATACAAGGATATTGGTCTCACAAAAGAAATCTCACTGAAAATACATCAAAGTAAAAAACATTAGCTTCGCCAGACTACCAACTCATACTCAAGTATAAAGCTATCCATCCACGCTGTAGTAGTAATAGTGCAATCCTTACAATTATAGTACTTTAAGAGAGACTAAGATAGGGGTTAAAATCACCATTTCTTTCCTGGTTATTTGAAATTTTTTTAGGATACATTTATTATAATAACTAGGCATATTCCTTCCTATTCAATATTTTACTTGTAAAAGATATTTTTGGCAAATATATGTAGATTTAAGCTAAAATCGAGCAAAAAGTGCACAGAACCAGAATGTACCTGGCGCCAAGCCTAGCCAATAGACCAAGCACCGGGTCCTTTTTACTTCAACACAGATTTTAAGCAAGATTAAGGGATTTTTCCAAACCAGAGCTGGTGCCAGGTCTAGCAAGTGTACCTGGCGCCGGGTCTGTTCTGCCTGACAAGGAAGAGGCTGCCAAAAATAGAGAAAAATAGAAAAAGAACAGAGTACACCTAGTGCCAGGTGGGCCAAAGGTACTGGTGCCAGGTAGGCTCTGAAAGTGGGAATTCTGTATGCGGAATTAGGACTTATCTAAGGATTTTGGTATTTTTCTATTCCTACTCGACCAAGACTTCCTATGCCATGAAATTTCCATCTAATAGGTCTATAAAAGAATAAAAGAACACAATGATTTGGGATATACAGCTGAGAGTGGTGAATTAAAGGGCAAAAATTCTGATTCTCTCATTTAAAGGGGTGTTCACTGAAGTCAAGGAGAATTGTCAATGAGAGTCTTCAAGGAAGAAGAAAGAGGCTTGTCTATAAGTGCTTTCTTTTCTCTTTGTCTTCTTTTAATTTAACAATAATGTATTCAATGTTTTCATTGTAATTTAACAATAATGTATTCAATGTTTTCATTGTAATTTAACAATAATGTGGGATTCATGATTTATGCATCAGTTGAACTACTTGATCAATTGATTATTGTTCTTGGTATTTGATTATATGTTTTCCTTACGGAGTTGGTTGATTGGGTTTTGTTACTAACTTGCTTGAAAAAGAGGTTGGTAAGGACTTCAATTAATTAGTTTCATATTTGTTATCACTTAACTTGTTTAAAAAAGTGGTTAATTGTTAAGAACATTGGTAATGAAAGGTTAATTGATAATTGATAGAATATGGATTCATTGACTAATTTCGTACTTTAAATCGCCTAGAATATAGAGGTTTATATGAGGATTGATTTTAATACATCTTTTGTATAAGTTAGTCGAGACAGAATATGTTCACTAATTTAACTAGATGATAGTGATTCCATGGATTGTAACCGAAGCGGGTCTATATTAAATCCTTCATGAGACTAGGATAAAAATTGATTGTGATATTGGCTAAGTGATTCATTATCATGTTTTCCAGGATAATTGTCAAAATTGCATAAACCTACATCCTTGAGTTGTATATGTTTCTTTAGTTTTTCGTTTTATTCTTTTCTCACTTTATTTAGGTTGGTCAAACAATGAAAGAAAAGTGATTAGTATGTACTTGTTCCTTTGAGGATCGATCCTCATTAATTCCTTGTACTATGCTTGCGATGAGTATACTTGCTCACATATGTATTTTTGGGATTAATATTTTAATTTAAATTTGATTAAGGGATGGATTTAAAATTGATGATTTTATATACTCAAAATTTTTGTATCAAGTTTTTGGCACCGTTGCCGAGGAACAATATCGTGAAAGTTTGAATTTTGTTGGTTTAACCATGTTAATATATTTATATGTAAATATATGAATATGTATATATGTTTCCTGTTTGCCTAGGTGTTGTACTTTGTTGTCTTGAATACTTGTACTTTAATGTTTCTAAATGTTGTAATTCTTTGTAACTTAATTTGTAAACGTACCATGATTGTCTAACTTGTAAATTCTATAATCTCAAAAATTTTCTGTCTTATGCATACTTTACTCTTAGTTTATGACCAGACAATCCAAAGCTGAGATAGTTGACCTTGATCCGAAGATCAAAAGAACTCCTACTAAGGTCTAAAAGGTTATAAGTGACAGGGGTAAGGAGATCAATGGAGGTAAATCGGCCTAACGATGGTTGTAGCGGTGGAGCTAGTAGGCAGGTGATGAATGACTTTGTAAAACTAGCAATCTCAGGTACATGCTCTAGTATCACACGACCTAGGATAAAGGCAAAAATTTTTGATATAAAACCCAATGTGATCTAAATGATTTAGAATATGGTCTAATTTGATGGGTTACCTGAGGAAGATCCCAATGCCCACCTTGCGAGCTTTCTAGAGATATGTAACATATTTAAGATGAATGGTGCTTCTGAGAATTTCATCAAGCTAAGACTCTTCCCTTTTTTCCTTGGGAGATCGAGCAAAATCATAGCTAAAATATTTACCCACCAGATCTATTACTACTTGGAATGTACTAGCTGAAAAATTCTTGGCTAAATATTTCCCACCAGCTAGAACTTCCATACTTAGGACTGACATTTTTGCTTTCCAACAATTAGAGGCCGAAAACCTTTATAAGTGTTAGGAGAGGTTCAAAGAGATGCTAAGAAAATGTCCTCACCATGGATTCGAGTTGGGGATGCAAATGCAGATCTTTCACAGTGGATTGAGTTTCACTACAAGGCAATTAATGGATGCATCTATAGGAGGCTCCATAAATTCTAAAACCCCAGAAGCGGTATTTGATTTAATTGAAAATCTGGCTACAAATAATTATGCCTAGAGGAGTTCATGATCTAGAGCTCATGTACATAGAGTGCATAAAATGGATGCAATGGCAGCCTTAGAGGCAAAGGTGGAAGCACTCACGAAAAAAATGGATCAGTTGGTAATGCCTCCTTCCCAAGGACATGTAATAAGTGTAACTTGTGATTTTCGTAGGGATGGGGATCCAGACCATGAGTCCCAAAGTATGGGGTCTTCGCAAGAAGCATTGGACCACATAGTTTTTGTAGGTAATGGTCACCAAGGTAATAGTCCTTACAGCAATACTTATAACCCAGGTTGGAGGAATCACCCTAACTTTTCTTTGAATAACCAAAACCAATCTCGACAAGCTTCTATGAATTACGAGATGCAAAGGACTCAACCACCTCTACCATATAATGCCCTACTAGCAAAACATCCTTGGAGGAAATGGTCATCAAACTTGTAAGTAGAATGGAAACACGGTCTCAAGAAATTGATGCGACCACGAGAAACTTGGAGGTGTCAATGCGCAACCTGAAGGGTGAAATTGGACAGTTAGCCAAACTCCTTAGTGATCATCAACCAGGAATACTACCAAGCAACACGGAGACCAACCCATGGGACCAAGACCGTGGGAAACGATGATTTTTGAATTGCTTTAGTTTTTGTTGAACAATCTTTTTAATTCTTGACTGTTTTCATTTAATTAGCCATGAGATTGCATGTTTCGTATGATTTCATGGTCCTTTATCTTTATTTTCATTAAAATTCATTTTTGAAAAAAAAAATGATGATGATTTTTCAGCCAGAGCTGACCTGGCACCGGGCCTAACTTGTGGCTCGGGTGCTGGGTCAGCATGGCCTAACAAAAAAGCTTGGGTAGAACAAGCCCGATGCCAGGCCCGTTTGGCTGCCACACTTAAAATAACATTCTAGGCCATTTTTTGTTCAAAACTATTCACTCATCTCCAATTTTCTCTCAAAACATCATCGGGTTCATCTTCAAAACACCGCAGAATCAATTTTCATACCTCCAAAACACTTCCAAAACATAAAATCTCCAATTTGGTCTTCAAAGTTTAGATCAAAACTAGGAAAAATCCAATCTTTTAACCCAAAATCCATTTTAATCCAATTTTCAATCCTTCCATTGGGAGCACGATTTCTTTAAACTCTTTGCATAGAATCATTGCCCATGTATTGGAGAATATTTTGGTATGAATTTTTTACACTTTCTACGGTTAAGTTTTTTCTTATGAATTTTGGGTAATTTTCTATGCATTTTTGTGCGAAAGTTCTTGAATATTTTCTACTGAAGAATTTCATTCTTAAGATTGCTTTCTTTGAGCTTGCATTGGCATGGGAATATCATAGATACTACTTTATGATTAATGCCTTTGATAGTTTACATTTTTGAATGTGATTGAGCATGCATGCTTTGTGATTAACTTTTGGGATAAATGATACTTGTTCAATATTTCACCTTGCCTCATGTTGATAAGCTTTGCATTCTGATATAAATGGTATGGTTGATTGAGCATTGTGATTCTAGGCTAAATATGATTTCCCTGAGCAATATTGAATATTATGGATATGATCAAACTGGTTGATAATGTGTTTGGATTGGCATATGTCTTATTTTCTTGTAGGTTTGTTGGACGGCATTGAGTGGTGTTTACTGAATATCTTGAGGTGTTTTGTGTTGACTGGTGATGGTGTTGTAGGGTATTGTGGTTGTGAGATGGATGAGAGTTGAACATTTATTATAAAGAGTGACTTAAAGAGCATCCTACTTTTCTATTTTTATCATCTTTCTTCATCCCCCCATCATGTCTAGATGACCTAGGGGATTAGTATTAGGGGCTAAGGGAGCTCGAGAGGCGTCTTTATCTACACCTTACTTCGAGCCTCTACCTACCCAATTTTCTGATCTATTGTGCCAAATTTACTATGAGAGGCACCAATATAATAAATTTATAGTAGAAAAATGCTACAACCCGTCTTTAGACAATTCCCTACAACTTTCTATTATGTTTAGGTGCCTGGGGTGGGATCCCATTATTAGGATAAAAGGTCCTTATTGTCTTCTACGTGCGAGAGAATTTTATGCCAACATGCAGGATAAAAAGAAAAATACTCTTCAAGTCATCTCCACCATGGTCAAGGGAATTCCTATTGAATTTGACAAGGCTCAACAAGCTAGAATTTTAGGAATCCCGGATGTGGGACCGTAGATAGCTATGGACCATAATAACCAGAAGATTATCTTGAGCCTATCTGGAATGTGGGGGTTGTAAGCGCTAGTCTTCGTATATGGAGAAAATAGGAAGGACGTCAATATCAATATTATTCTAATAATGATCTTGAGGCTCAATGGCGTGCCCTAATCTATATCTTTGCTTTCAATGTCTATCCTAAAGCTAGTGGCTTTAATGAGTCTAGGATACTTGACCTTTATATTCTAGATAAGATAAGGAATCGTGAGCTTATTCTCCTTGCTCCCATTATCATTAACTCTATGTGAGAGGTTGTGGCCTCTAACATTGAAGTCAAAGCCATCAAATTCACTTTGGTTATTATGCGTATTTTGAGAGACTTTGGAGAACGACTAGATGGGGAGTTGAGTGAGCCCATTACTGACCGTGACCTCGTGACGAAGCATACTTTAGTTTAGTGTGGGTATTACTATGATGAGAGGGCAAAAAGGTGGAAGATGCCATCTAAAGTGCAGTTCCCCAGAAGGGAGGAGCTTCTCCCTGATGAGAAGGAAGAAGCACCACTTGCTACACCAGCCCCTCGTGCCACTAGCTCTCATTCACACACTGATTTTAAGGCACGAATAGAGGCATAGATGGAGAGCTAAATGACTATCCTCCTCCAACTCTGTGATTCCATTATTGATATTCGTCAACGTTAGAACGTCTAAGATTAAAAGCTGGCTACTTTAATCCAACACATTACTGGTGCATCTTCCAATCACGAAGTTGACCTTGATGCCCATGATGGTGATGATGATTCTTGACTCACACTTTTGTATTTTATTCTCTGTTGTTTCTTTTTTTAAAAATTTTTAATGACCTTTACTAGCTTGTAGGTGTCTTTTCTTTTCTTTTTTGTTTATCTTATTTATATTTTCCTTTTCTATATTTATGTTTTCTGTCTTTTGTTTCTTTTCTTTTAGTAGGTACTCCTACAATGATCCTTCCTTGAGGTGGATTAAAACCTGGTTGCACGACTATGTAATGGAAGTATCTTATTCACTTTATTCTTCTTCTTTCTTCATGTTGATCTTCTTGGCTATACTTTTATTATTTTATCTTTGGCCATTGCGAACAATGTCCAGTTTAAGTGGGGAAAGGGGGGGGGGATGGGGAGGATAAAGGTTGAAGAAATACTTTTCCATATTATTTTGGTGAATATATTTTTTGTTTGTGATATATTTTTTTTTGTTGAAAATTTTAATGGTTTTATTGTTAAGCAATTTTGTAATCCTTTTTCTTACTCTGAGATGAGTTTTGTCATTCATTAGGTGGATTTTGATAAAATTGGATTATTGGAAAAGATTTTTGTCAAGACTTGAGAATTTAGATTAATCTTGTTTATGCGTTGGTGTTTGAATGTTATTTGACTTATCTAGTTGAAATATAGAAGATATGATGAATATGGGAAGAGTTTATTGGCTAACTTTTGTATTACGGGTTTAAATTTTGCTAGATTTGAGTTATGATTAAAAAAAATGTGAGTTGAAAAAAATAAAAGATCTTTGAGTGGAAAGATTGAGGAGAATGCTGAAAATTTTGATTAGAGTTGAGAGAAAAACAATGAGTGGAAACAACACTATGGTTGGTGTTAATTGAGAACAAAGCTCTTATTGATGATCTTTGAAGACCTTTAGCTGAAAAGGGGGTCAATACGAGGATAAGTAGCAAGTGCATTCTGTGCACTCTTTTGAGGCTATCTCAAAAGTAAAAAGGCAAGTGAGAGCAAGAAAATAAGAATTGTTGAAAAAATGATGAGTGAAGACTAAAAATGGGGCCAATACAATGTGTGGAGTGAAATCCATGCACTTGAGACTAGCAATTCCTAAAGTCATTGAAAAACTTTGAGAGAAAAAATTTTGAATGCTCTCCTCACATCATAATTTGAGTTATGTAATTTTGGATTTATAATGCTTGAGTTGGTAGATGTCTTGACCTATGTGATTTATGTTATCTATATTTTTATTTGAAAAGTAAAATAATTTTCTTAGACTAAGGTATGCACTTGATTAATTTGACTTCAAGAGTTTTGTGATGTCTTGGTTAATGTTTCAAAGTTTGAAATTGTTTTCAAAGGGTATGAATAACAAGGGTTGTATCTAAAGTTTGAAAGGAAGAAATGATCTTTGCTATGATAAAGAAACTTTCGAATGAGAAAAAAAAAAATTGTGTTGTCTTGATAATTTTTTTTAGGGTAAAGTATTTTGCTTGAGGACAAGCAAATGTTCAAGTGTGGAGGAATTGATAGGGGATAAAATCACCATTCTTTTCCTAGTTATTTGAGGTTATTTTAAGGTACATTTGTTGTAATAACAACGTATATTCCTTTCTATTTGACATTTTTCTTGTAAACAATATTTTTGACAAATATGTACAGATTTAAGTTAAAATCGAGCAGAAAGTGCACAAAAACGTACTTAGCGCCATGCCCAACCAGTGGACTAGGCACCGGGTCCATTTTGCTCCAGCAGCAGAGTTTGAGCAAGTTTCAGGGATTTTTCCATACCACAATTGGCGCCAAGTCTAGCTAGTATACCTGGCACCGGGTCCATTATGCCTGCCAAGGAAGAGATGGCCAAAAACAGAGGACAAATAGAGTGCACCTGGCACCAGGCGGTTCGACAGTACTCGGTTTCAAGTAAGCTCTAGAGGTGAAAATTTTGTACGCGGAATTAGGGCTTATCTAAGGATTTTAGTGTTTTCCTATTTCTACTCGGCCAAGACTTCCTCAACCACGAAATTGGCATCCAAGAGGCCTATAAAAGCATAAGAGAACACAAGGATTTGGGATAAATAGTTGAGATAGGTGAATCAAAGGGCAAAAATTTTGATTCTCTCATTAAAGGAGGTGTTCACCCAAGTCAAGGAGGATTGTCAAAAATAGTCGTCAAGGAAGAAGAAAGATGATTGTCTATGAGTTCTTTCCTTTCTTTTTGTCTTCTTTTACTTTGACAATGATGTATTCATTGTTTTCATTGTAATTGTACAATAATTTGGGATTCATGATTTATACATCAATTTAACTATTTGATCAATTGATTATTGTTCTTAGTATTTGATTACTTATTTTCCTTATGGAGTTGGTTGATTGGGTTTTGTTATTAACTTTCTTGAAAAATAGGTTGGTAATAACTTCAATTAATTAGTTTAATATTTTTTATCGCTGAACTTGTTAGAAAAAGAGGTTAATTGTTAAGAATATTGGTAATCAAAGGTTAATTGATGATTTCAAGAATATGGATTCATTGACTAATTCTATACTTTAAGTTGCCTAGAATATAGGGGTTTATATGGGGATTGATTTTAAGACATCTTTTGTAACACTCCACTACCTAAGCCCAATAGGGCCGGGGATGACGTTCCGTCCAAAGGACAAGGGGTCTTTATAACTAGGTCACACAAACAAAAATAAAATAATACTTTAAAAATTAAACTTATTACCATCCAAAAATTCAAGACAAATCTAAAATAAAAATTGTTCACTCTCAACTCCCAAAGCATCACATAAAATAGATAATAGAATATCTTCCAAGCAGGAAACAACTAGCTACTAATCCCCACAGCAGGATCGACCTGAAATCATGGTACAAAGGGTGATGAGATAAAAATCTCAGTAAATCTGTGTGTGCTTTGAGTATTCAGTAAAAACAGTTCGTGAATGCAAAGTGTAAGAACTTCATAAGAAAAATACTGGCAAGCAATAAACAATGTTCAAAATCAAGAGTGGCGTTTTGGCTTTTCCATCCATATATGTACAATAAAATCAACCACTCAAAAGAGTGGTCATGGGTTACCACACATTGGGCCCCATAACCATACAACGGTCAGAATGCCACGCTTTGTGCAGACTGACAAAAGGTAGGTGATTGGCCTATCGAGTAAGATACTCCTCATTCTCTACACCCAAACAAAACCGGTTGTCCACCCTGACAACACACAGTCCATATGACTGAAACCTGCTAGCTCGGACTGGCATAACTAAGTACTACTGGCGTTTCTCTAAGTTGAGTTCATCTTCTGGAGGTGGCCTCCTACTAGAAGACTCACTCTTGCTCTTCAAAACTAGTACCACTAGCCTACCCTTATTGAGTACTCAACGTAGTTCATCCCACTTGGGAGAAAACTGATAAAACATAGCTTTACTTGAAAATGGCAATCAAAGGTTTCCAAGGACTTTGTCAAAATTAGTTTTAGAAACAGTTTAGCATTTGAATAAAACTGCTTGTTATTTTTTAAATAATTAGTTTGACTGAAACAAGAAAGGAAAAAGTCCCTAATTGCCTTTACCAAAGCAATGTTCACAAACTTCGAGTTTAACTTGCCATAACAACTTTTGCAACAAAGAGGTTTTATGCAGGAGCTTACCTGATCCTTTGCCTGAGATAAAATAAAGATCTCCAAAAGATGACCCAACCTCGCCTAGGGTAAACATAAGCCATAATTAAACTCAAGCCAAAATTTGCTTTCACAAATAATCCTAGTTCAACTTACCACAATCATGGCCCTAGTGTCCCAAGCTTTAAGGCTAGATAATAAATAAAGAATTTATAAAATAAATCTAGCTTGATATTAAAATAACTAGGGTTTGTGAATTAGATACTAATAACTTGTAGGTTTAAATCTTGCTATAAATAAATTAGGGTTTATTTGATGAAAGGTCCTAGGCCTAGATGATATTATTTAAACTAATGATTTATAATAACTAATGGTTAGAAAATAATTGGTAAATAAAATTAATAATAATTAAATTTTAATATGCCTTGACTAAAAGATAATAAATAAATTTTAATAGTATTTATGAATATAAGGCTTACAAAATTAATATTTTACCTATTATGATTATTTATATAAAAGGCTTTATTTGATATTATTATTTTATATAATATCTATATATTTTATTTCTTTAATAAAAGTTATCATTTATTTAACTAAAATATCATTATTTTATATAATAGTCCAAATCTACATTTTCCTAGGGTTTTGAAATCATTAGAAGAAATTAGAGTATTAATCATTTTATTGATGAAATAAAATTGGCTAACTCAATTAGCTTAGGGACAACAAGGTCATGATCATAATTCCTATTGCTAACTATAATCATGAACATACACTCTACACCAATCAACAAAATATCCAATCATGAATAAAGTCATAAATCCAAATCTACCAAGATATGATCCAAACTCCACTAAACATAATCATATTCATGGACTTAACAAGAATACATGAACATTAAACCCTATTCACCAAAGGTGACATAATCTCTAAAATGCTTGATCATTCTTACTACTCACGACATGAAGGCATGCAACAAACCCTAAAAATGCCATACATTCAACCAAGACAAATTATCACATGCATCAATCCCATCTCCATCATATAAACACATTCATTCTCATGCTTCAATCCCAACTCCATCACAAAACACATGATCTGTAACACCCCGCTACCTAGGCCCGCCAGGGCCGGGGATGTCACCCCGTCCAAAGGACAAGGGGTCTTTATAACTAGGTCACACAATTAAAATAGCGGAATAAAAATAATAATTTAACTTAAAATTTATTACAACCCAAGAATAAATCCACGAATAAAAACATGAATTCCCAAAAGAAATACAAATCCATAAATAAAATCATCCACTCTCAACTCCCTAAAGCAATACGTAAAAATAAAAGACAACATTCTCTTCCAAGGCAGATAACACAAGCTACTCATCCCCACAGCAGGATCGGCCTGAAATCATGGTGAAAAGGTGATGAAACAGAAATCTCAGTAAGTCCGTGTGTGCTTTGGGTGTTCAGTGGAAATAGTTCATGGATGTAGAGTATAAAAACTTTATAAGAGAAATATTGGCAAGCAATAAACATTAGTCAAAAGCAATAGTGGCGTTTTGGCTTTTCCAGCCATACATAATTTATAAGATCAACCACTCGAAAGAAAGGATCATGGGTTACCACACGTTGGGCCCCATAACCGGATGGTCAGTATGCCGACACTTTGTGCATACTGCCGGTCAGAATGCCGACACTTTGTGCAGACTAAAGGTAGGTGATCGGCCTACCGGGCAAGATACTCCTCCTTCTCTGTACCCAAACAACAACCGGGTGTCCATTCCAGCAAAACACAATCACTTGACTGAAATAAAAACTACTAGCTCGGACCGGCATGACTAAGTAGTGCTGACGTTTCTCTAAGTTGAGTTCATCTTCTGGAGGAGGCCTCCTGCCAAAAGACTCACTCTTGCTCTTCAAAACTAGCACTACCAGTCTCCCCCCATTGAGTACTCAACGTAACGTATCCCACTTGGGAAAAATGAACAAAACATAGTTCCACTTGAAAATGGCAATTAAGATTTTCCAAAGTTTGGGGCAAAACTGGTTTTAGAAAGAGTTTTAGGTTTTGAGTAAAACTGCCCCTTGATTTACAAATAATTTATTTGTCTGAAATGAGAATGGAAATAATCCTCAATTGCCTTTACAGAAATGAGTGACCATACACTCTACATTTGGCTTACCATAAAAAAAAAAATCATTTTTCATCAAACAGGTTTTATGCAGGAGCTTACCTGATCCTTGCCCACAACAAAGGTCTCCAACAGCTGACCTAACCCCGCATAGGGTAAATACAAACCACAATCAAACTCAAGCCAAAGACTCACTTTCTCAAATAAAACTAACTCAACTTACTACAATCATATCCCTAGTGTCCCAAGCTTTAAGGCTCAATAATAAATAAAAAAGGTTTATAAAATAAATCTAGTTTGATATTAAAATAGCTAGAGTTTGGGAAATAGGTACAAAAAGTTGAAGGTTTAAATCTTGCTAAAAATAAATTATGGTTTATTTGAAAAAGGGTCCAAGGTGGTATTAGCTAAAATAATGATTTATTAATAATTTAGTTATTAGAAAATAATTGATAGCTAAAATTTGTTGAAAATAAATTTAATGAGTCTTGCTTGAGAAATAATAAATAAATTTTAATCGGTTTGATTAAAAGATAATAATTAAATTTTAATAATAAATATTTTACCTATTATGATTATTTTCACAAAAGGCTTTATTTGATATTATAATATCTATATATTTTATCTTTCTAGCAAAAACTATTATTTATTTGACTAAAATATCACTATTTTATATAAAAGGCCAAATCCACATTTTTCCATGGTTTTCAAAATTTTACTAGAAAAATCATATTATTAAATATTTTATTAATGAAATAAAATTTAGCTTAGGGACAACTAGATCATGATCATATTCCTATAGCTAACCACAATCATGAACATATACAACCTTTCAATTCATCAAATCATCCAAATCATGCATACAAGCATAGATCTCAATTTATCAAAACATGATCTAACCCCTACTAGCATAAATATGATCATGGCTTCAATAATCCAACATGAATATAAATCCTATTCACCAAAGGTGACATAATCTCTAGCATACTTCATCACAAATACTACCTATGACATGCATCAAACCTCAAATCAACATGCAATCCACCAAGATAATCCTTCCATGCATAAGTCCCATCTCCTTCACAAACATACATATATTCATACTTCAATCTCAACAATATATATATATACTCCAATCCTATCACCATCTACCTACTATCATCATCATCCTAGAGACATGAATCTAGAGTTTAAAAAGGAAGATTGAAGGTACTTACTTGGTTGATGAATGCCTTGAAGGAGTTTAGAGTAGATCTCAACTTCTAGATGTCTAACTTTATCCATGGGAGATGGCGAAAGCATGTTCATGGGAGAAAAAGTCATCTGGCCAAGAGAGGGGAATTTTCGGCCATGAGAGAGAGAGAGAGAGAGAGAGAGAGAGAGAGAGAGAAAGAGACCATTAGCATGTTTATTCACATAGGCTCTCACTAGAGATCAAGATTGGAGAAGATGAAGTTGTTAGAATAAATTTACCTTGAAGGTATTCTTGACCTTAACAGAAATTTCTGGTTTTTGATCCAAAAGTGCAAGTTGGATTTTGGAGTTTGATGTTAAAAATGGTACGGATGGACTCACAGCAATGAATAGATGAAATCTGGAATTTTTAGAGGTAGTTTGAAGTGATTTGGAGAGGTATTAGGTGAAAGGAATGAGTAGGTGTTCTTGGTGTACTATGTGTTCTTGAAGGTTGAAGAGAATAAAGAGTTCTTGGATGGAGGCAGCCGAAATTCTGAAGAGATTAGGGCTGCCAAACTGTTTGTAGGGTTTAGGAAGATGGTTTTTATAGTTTGAAAGGAAAAAGGAAAGGCTAGTTGTTAAAATCCTTGAAGAATATTTTTGGGAAGCAAATTTGGAAACTAGATATCACAAGAATATCTTTGACTATTGGAGAGCTTTTGGAGATCTGCCATGGATGAATTTCTCGACAGTGTTTTGGTTGAATGAAAGCTGGTTGAAGGAGGCTTAGGGTGGCCAAAATTATGGAGTATAATGGTGGAGAGAAGGTCTGGTTGTTTGAGGTATATTTTATAGAAAGTTGTTTAATCATGGTAGCTGGAATTTTGGTATCCAAATCAAGGAATGATTGCAGAATTTTTTTTGGAAATCTTTTAGGCATCCATGGCTGGATTTTCGTGCAGAACTTTAGGAGGACAATGGAGTTTTGTTAATGGAGGTTTAAGGGTGGTTTTTTCAGAAAAAGGATGGAGTTTCGGCTAGGAGAGAATTAGGAAACAAAGTTGGAAAAAAAAACCACTGTACAGGTTTTTGCAAGGCTAGAATTTGCTGGGCAGTTTTCGGCTGCCCTTTTCCAGGCGATTTGCAGAGGCTTTGAAGGGGAATTTCTGGGTCTTTCAAGGCTGGTTTCCAGCCTACTTCATGGAGGAAAAACATGGCTAGGGTGCTGTACACAAATTGAAAGAAAACAGCTTGGTTTTGGACCTCCAAAGCTGCGATTTGTACAGGATTTTTTTCTGGTTTTGCACCATCTTTGTGCAGTCCGAAAATAGCCATAAAAATCCAGATTCTAAGCTGATCAAAAGGGCCATTTTCTGGCAGCATTTGGGAGGGAATAATGGTCAAGAATTTCGACACCTTGAAGGCACACAAAGCTGGAAAAATTTCAGTTCTATGTACAAAGGGAAATGAACCTAGCTAGAGTGAATTTTTAGAAAGTTCACTAAGGAATTTATTTCACTTGAAATCTTTCCCCCTCACCCATTGTTTCGGCCCATATGATGTCTTTTACTAAGACATTTTGAACCTTCAAAGCCACAACACATTGCTGGAATTTTTCTAGAATAAAATTAGCTTGAACACAATGAACAAACTAATGAATTGAGAATTAGGAAAAACTAAGGATCAAGAGGAAATGAATTCCCCTTAGAAATTTTGTGTAGAGCAAAAGAGTAGGATTTGAAGACTCCTATCATGTCTCTCATAGGACAACATCTCTACCCTACTCCAAACACCACTAAGGCCGACAATGATACTTCCCAAGCAAAAATAAAATTTAATCATGCTATAGCTCTAATAATGGAATTTGAACCCAAGACATCAAGAATCAATTCTAAGGCTCTAACCACTACACCACAATAACTCTTGTTCTTATTTCCCCTCTAAAAATATTTTCCTATTTATTTCCCAAGCTATCTCCATATTTTCACCTCAGGCAAAAATTACCATTTTGCCCTTCTCACTCAATAATCATAATCAAGCCCTCTAGACTATAAAACATAAATTCAATGCACATAAAATCATATAAAAATATATTTAAACATACAATAAAATATGATATGCATCACAACCCCCTTACTCTAAGGTTGGTTTTGGCTGGGGTTTCACATGATCAATATCCCAATATATTCCATCCTTATCCAACTACATTCATGAGACATGAATCTAGAATTTAAAGAGAAGAACGAAGAGCCTTACTTGAATGATGACTACCTTGAAGACATTTCAAGAGAATCCTCTCGCTAGGAAGGCTTGATCCGTCCAATGATAAGAAGGAAAATGGCCATGGTGGAAGTAACCATTCGGCCGAGAGAGAGAGAGAGAGAGAGAGAAAGAGAGTTCATTAGTATATATTCATTAAGGTCAAAGATGGAAGAAGATGGAGTTATTTGATCATGCTTACCTTGGAATTGTTCTTGAGCCTTCAAGAAAATTCTGGTTTTTGATCCGAAAGTGGAACTTTGGTTTCAGCGTTTGATGTTAAAAATTGCAGAAATGGATTCAAGAGGATAAGTAGGTGTGATCTGGAGTTTTTGGAGAAGATTGGAGAGGTTTTGAGTGGTCTTAGGCATGAGAATGGTGGTAGGTGTTCTTAGTATTCTTGGTGTTCTTGGAGGTTTAAAGAGAATAGAGAGAATGGATGAAGGCTGGCGGAAATTTTGCTTGGAAGGAGTGGCTGAATGGTTTGGAGATTTTTGGTAATTGGATTTTTAGATTTGAGAGGAAAAGGAAAGCTGGTTGTTTAAAATTCAAAAGGAATACTTTAGGGAATCAATCATGGTAGCAAATATGGTAAGTAGATCTTTGTTGATGGAGGTCTCTTGGAAGCTAAAATGGCCGGCTGCTTGGCTGGAATTTTTGCTGAGTTGAATGATGTTTGAATGAGCTTTAGAGTGGCCAAAATATGGATCATAATGGTGAAGGAATTTTCTGGTTAGTTGAGGGTTAATCTATGGAAGTTTGCTGGAATCTTTTGTTGGAATTTTGGACTCCAATTGATGGCTTGATTGGAGTGATTGATGGAGAGATTTTAGGTGCGGCCATAGAGCTCCTTTCATGCAGAACACTAGTGCGGATGATGAAGTTCAATTCATGGCTGTTCAAGGTGGGTTTTACAGAAAAATGGGATGAGTTTCGGACATGGGTGAATAAGGAACAAAGCTGGAAATTCTGATTAACCTTTCGCAAGGCTTGCTGAAATTTCTGAGCAGATTTTTCTACCATGCTTCAGCCAACTTGTAGAAGCTTTGAAGGGGTTTTAGGGAATCCTTTAAGGCTGGTTTCCAGCCTTCTTTATGGAGGAAGAACAAGGTTGAATTGTTGGTTGAAAAGCTGGAAGAAACAGCTTGGTTTTCAACTCACCAAGTTGCAAAACTATCTAGGAATTTTCTTGGTTTGCACAGCTTTTGTGCAGTCCGGTTTTGCCTGAAGTTTTCAGTCTTCAAGCTGAGTGAATTGGTCATTTTTCTAGCAGTATTTGAGAGGAAAAGATGGCTGAAATTTTCGACAATTGGATTGATCAAGAAGCTGGAAAATTTTCCAGTTTACTACATGAAGAAGATGAACACACATAGGTTGGAGTTTGAAGGTTCAACCATAGAGATTAATTCTCTTGGAAACCTTCCATAACTCCTCCCCATTCTCGGCCAACAAGATATCCTCACATAGACATTTTCGAAACCTCAATATCACAGAACCTTACTGGAATTTTCTAGAAATAAAATTGGCTTGGATAAATTGAACAACCTAATTGATTAAGAATTAATGAAAGCTAAAGATCAAGAAGAGTATGAATCCCCTAAAAATTTTTGTAGGGCACAAGAGTGGAATTAGGACATTCCCTTCATGTCTCCCTTAGGACAACACTCCTACTCTTCCCTAAGGCATGCAAGGGACGAAATGTAGTCTACCTAACAAAAATAAAATTTAATCATGCTAAACTCAAATGATGGAATTTGAACTCAAGACCTCAAGTATAAATTCCAAAGCTCTATCCACTAAACCACAACAACTCTTATTCTTATTTTCTCTCCCAAATATTTTTCCTATTTAATTCTCAAGCTATCTCCGTATTTCCGCCTCAAGCAAAATTACCATTTTGCCCTTCTTACTCACTAAGCACAATTAAGCCATCTAGACTACAAATCACATATCCAAAGCACATAAAATCATACAAAAATATATTTATACATGCAAGAAAATATGATATGTATCCCGACCCCTTACTCTAAGGTTGGTTTTAGTTGGGGTTTCACATCTTTTGGATAACTTAGTCGAGATAGAATATGTTCACTAATTTAACTAGAAGATAGTGATTCCATGGATTGCAAATGAAGTGGGTATATATTAAATCCTTCTTGAAACCAAGATAATAATTGATTGTGATATTGTCTATGTGATTCATTTTCTTGTTTTCTAGGATAATTGTCAAAATTGCATAAACATACATCCTTGAGTTGTATATGTTTCTTTAGTTTTTTGTTTTAGTCTTATCTCATTTTATTTGTGTTAGTTAAATAATGAAAGAAAAGTGATTAGTGTATACTTGTTCCTTTGAGGATCGATACTTGTTAATTCCCTGTACTATGCTTGCGATGCGTATACTTGCTCACATGTGTATTTTGGAATTAATGTTTTAATTAAAACTTGAATAAGGGATGGATTTAAAATTTATGATTTTATATACCCAAAATTTACGTATCAGACCACTACTACAAGTCCACTTCTACATATTCGAAATACGCTTATGCTAATGAAGTGATTGAACTATTCACTGATTCAAGGTAAACCATTCTTCATTACAAATCATGGCATAATAGTCTTACCTTGATGAAATGCCCAGTTCCATGTAATGACTACAAACTCAATTTTACTTGTATAACAATTACCCATGGCCTATACTTTACTGGGAAGAACAACCTAACACATAGACTATTACTTGTCATACTTGGACCGTAAATGTGTAATAATATAAGAAACAAACTAAATTGAACAAATAAATATTTTATTGCAATATGTTTGCACATAATACATAGTCTTTGAGGGCCTACTTTCCAACAATCTCCTACTTCCACTATAAGCACTAAGAAAGTCCATAAGTGCATACCTTTATGATATCTAAGTGTCTGCGAAACACTTTTTATGCCAAGGACTTGGTAAAAGGATCCGCCAGATTATTGATAGAGAAAATCTGATCGACCATAATCTCCTATTTTTGGATGAACTCCCGGAAGAGGTGATACTTCCTCTCTATGTGCCTGCCCTTCCTATAGTTTTTGACATTCCTTGCTTTGTAACACTGCTCCAGAGTTGTCATAATAAATAGTGACAGGTCTATCCATGTGTGGTACTACAACAAGTTCTATAAGCAACTTCCGGAGCCACACAGCTTTTTAGAAGCCTTTAAAGCAGCAACGTACTCAGCTTCTATAGTAGAATCAGTAATGCAAGATTGCTTGATACTTCTTCATGAAATAGCTCCTCTAGACAAAGTGAAGACGTATCTATTGGGTATCTCTCGGGTATCATATATGGCGCAATGGAAGAATAAGAATGAGATACCATCCTAGGATCCGCATATGTGTGGAAAACAAGACATATACATGGAAAACAAAGAAATAAAGATAACAGTTTTTACCTTTCTTTGTTTGTGTGGAAAACAAAACTTTCCTTCTTCAAGTATGATAATTGTGGCGCTATCCAGAAATCCTCTTGAAGAATCACCATGAGAGTTGTTTGTCCAACCACTATAATCACAGTGTGTAATTATCTCTAACAGAAATCCACACGGAGATCACACTTAAGTACCAAGATTTTCTGTGCTATCAGAAAACAACAATGGTGGCTGGAGTTTTTCTTGTCCTTCTTGTTTCACAAAACCAAAGAAAGAAGTAGAAGAAGAAGAGTTGTGTTCTTCTTGAAGAAGTTCACGAAAGAGAGAGTGAAGAGAACAAAAGATCATAGCTTTATCCTCTTGTGTGCCCTTTGGTTTTATGTTGTTTTGTTTCATGTGTACCTCTTGGGTCACCTGAAAAACCTCATCAATAAAACCATCTAAGAATTCCAAACAAACAATTGCAATTGGAACCCATCAAGTTCTCAGAATTACAAATTGGCCTATAAATTTAACTAATTATAATTTGGCCACATCAATTTCTCTTTCTCGCAATAAACCCACTATGTTATCAAATAACATCTTGAGTATATATTCCTCTTTTGTGTGTGACCTATTAGGTTTCCCGCTTAATTGGTAGTTAACATGAATTAATCCAAACGTCTTTGAGATTAATAACCCTTAATTAATTAGAATTAATCCTATTAATTTTAATCAAGATTGATTTATTAATTCATCAATTAATAAACCCATATTCCCAGATCATGAGTAGTATCTAGCAACATATCATGACCACCCAAGAGTCCAGGAAGTTAGGTGACTTGACATGAACCCTTCAATTACAAACTACAGTGCAATTAACTCCTTTCACCATACAATATCTCATTTGGTTTGGAGTACGGAATTAGTGCCAACTCCCTCCAGAATATATATTAATTCTGGCTCGAATATAATTATACTTGTACCAGGAACCCACTACTCTAGATGTTTATCAATTGGAACTATTTCCAATGCACATACGCCTTGGCCAAGGACTTCTTGAGTAGTAATTCCTACAAGTAGCCATGAGATATTTACCCCTACTACTAGGAGTAGTGAATCCTTTATTGATCCTCTCAACTACTTTCATTTACCTCACAATGTACCCAATATCCATCTTATAGGCGACCCTCAATCGAGCTCTGGAGATTACAATCAAAGTACAAGACTCAGCAAACAAAGTACCTTGGAGAGCTCAAGTCTAAGGATACTTGCACGTTTGCTATATTGAGATTATATCACTGGCACTAAATAGTTATCCATGTGATTATCTCATTGCTAGATCATCCAATGAACTTGTTCCACTAACAAGCATCCACGTGTTAAGTTTGAGTATCTCAATAGTCACGGATATGAGAACCACTGCCAGATCAAATCAGAAAGTCTTAACACATGCTAGTCTTAATGTATTAATAATGTCTTGTTTCATTAATACTATGACTAGGGACTATTTAAGTACTAATTGAAGGCATGGAAAGCAGGAAAACACGGAGCACGCAGCGGAAGCGAACATAAAAAAAACTGGAAAACAAGAAAAGAGATTCCAGGGTAGGGCCGGCTCTGGCTCCAGCAGCCCTAGCCTGCGCCGGTTGCGCCCTATCCCAATCCCGAAGTTTTAAAAATTTTACATCTTTTCCTCGTTCTAAGTGTTGGCTGTATCGAAACATGTGCAACCGGTGTTGGTGTGCTGGTAGAAGCCTCTGGTGCGATTCCTGCGAGCTTCCTACTCCATCTTTGCATGTATGTGAATGCCAAACTCTCAGTCTTCCAGTATATGACCTGCCTAACTACCATTTGGTGAACAACTAATGAGTTAGGGAATTTTCTGGGAGAGAGAGAGAGACGTCTGGCTTCCACAGAGAAGAAGCTATCTCTCTTGTGTGTCTAATTGCAACAACATTGTTTCCAATCCTCCTGTTTAACCTAAAGAAAAAAAACCTAGGTTAAACTAGACTAGGCCATTGGACTCTTGGTTTAACCTATTGGGTTAATTAATTATTCTAGATAGAACCAACTCAATGGCCCAACAAATAATTAATTTTTTAGCCCAAATAAACCAGTCCAATTAAATAAGCCTAAATCGGTTTAGTCCTAAGTTAATCCCTAATTATTCAAACTGGGCCAAAGCCCTGAATAATTAATTAACCCACAAAACCAATGTAATTAATTCTCTCTCCCTAGACTTTTATTTTATTCTAGTCTAATAATTAAATTAGGCTACTAAATAAAATAATTCCATTTAATTTAAGATCAATCCCTTAATCCGTATTTAATTAGGACTCACGGTCTATACTGGGGACCAAAAGACACACCGCCTTAGCTACTAAAATGATCAAAATACCCTTGCCATATAAATAGCTTTATTTTTCATTTTAAATATTTTCTAATATCACCATAAGGAAATATTGGCCCCAAGGACAATGTTGCATTAGCAAAGTCTTTGACCAACAAGTGTAATGACTAAAATACTCCTCTATACATCGACGTACATTTAAAGAGGAAGAAGTGTACTAACACCTTTTTAAATGACATCTACCATCCTTAGGCCTCTAGTCCAATGATCCACAACCTCCTGGATTGTTTCCGCTTTATAAGGGAGCTACCCTAAAGCAAACATCCAAATCATGTTTCCCAAGGCCCTGGATATTCAGATCATTCAGACAACCACAACGGGCGATATAGTATAGAAACTATATTGTACAAGTCTATCTTAACTAACTAGTCATACATATCCAACATGCAAGTATATTGACCTTACGATAGAACCTCAACTATAGCATATCAAAGTATATGCTTCCAGCTTCGTCAGACCACTAACTCTTACTCAAGTCGTAGAGTACTTGTCCACACTGTAGTGATAGTAGTCTAGGTTTCTACCATATAGTACTTTTAAGAAACCACTACTACAAGTCATGTTCTACGTATTCGAAATACGCTTATGTCATGAAGTGAGTGGACTACTCATTGGCTAAAGATAAGCCATTCCCCATTTAGAATTCACAACATAATAACCTAAACATAATGAGATTCCCATTCTCATCAATCAGTTAAGAACAAAAGTTTATGTGCTAAGTAACCTGTGATCCATTACCTTACTATGAAAGACCTCCATTCATATGGACTACTTACTTAAACACAATAGGTCTTTTCCAAAGGTAATTGTGCACAAATAAAATTGTAAATTCACAAATAATTTCTTAAAATAAATTTTTTTATTAAAATTATTCAATCTTTACTTCAGAAACCTAATCTAAGAGGGCATACATCCCAACACTAACACTATACAGTGTAGTAGGAAATCTCATTTCATGATCTCTATCATGATTTACATAACACAGTGTTGTACTAGGGACTTTATCTAATAGTTATATTACTCAAAAGTAAACAAAAGAAACTATAAAAAAAACTAATGCCTTTTATAAAATAAAATGTGTCATATACAATGTATAAGTGATTGCCTCTAAAGTACAATACTAATAGTATCCACTAGTGGATTTTCTTTCATCTTTATTTACCTAGAAGTTTGAGTCTATGTAACCAGTTAGAAACCAAATCATCATCATGTTATAGAAGCATATAATCTCTCATTTTCTTGAGATATTTGAGTATATGCTTTACGGATTGCCAGCGAGCCTCCCACGGGTTTAACTGATATCTAGTAACCATGCCTACTATAAAGCAAATATCTGGCCTAGTACAAAGCATAGCATACATGAGACTTCCCATAGCTAAAGCATAAGATATCTTACTCAATTTCTGCTAGTCTTCCAGTATCTAAGGACACTGTTTAGAAGATAAGGATAATCTATATCTATAGGGTATAATATCCTATCTATATTGATCCATGTTGTACTTGACCAATATCTTGTTAATTTAAGCTGACTAGGATAAGTCTAATATTCTTTACTTCCTATGTCTAAGAAGCTTAATGCCTAGAATATAGCTAGATTCTCCGACGTCTTTCATGCTAAATTGAGTAGATAGCCAAACCTTAATGGATGACAATGTCCCTGCATCATTTCCAATGAGTAGGATGTCATCTAAATAAAGTACCAAGAAAATCACTTTGCCACTGTCTAACTTCCTATACACACATGATTCATCCACGTTTTTAATGAAACCATAAGATTTCATGGTTTAATCAAAATGTATGTTCCATGCCCGTGAAGCTTGCTTAAGCCCATAGATAGACTTCTTAAAATTACAGACATTTGTTCTTGACCTCTAGCAACAAAACCTTCTGGCTCGGACATATACATGTCTTTGCTAAGATAGCCATTTAAGAAGACTGTCTTAAAATCCATCTATCATATCTCGTAGTCATAGTTACATGCGATGGCTAAGAGAATTCGGATAGACTTAAGCATGGTTAGTGGTGAAAATATTTCCTCATAATCAATCCCTTTTTTCTGAGTATAACCTTTAGCAATCAACATTGCTTTATAGGTTTCAACCTTTCCATCTGCACTTCTTTTCTTCTTGTATACCCACTTACACTCAATGGGTGTTATCCAATCAGGAATAGCGACAAAATCCCAGACCTGATTGAGGTACATAGACTTAATCTCAACATTCATAGCTAGTTGCCATTTGTTTACATCAGCATCAACAATGGCCTCTTCGTATCTAGTGGGATCTTGTTCCGGATGATCAGAGACTAGATCATAGATCTCTTCGGTCCACCATTCTAGAACTCTTATGATCCTCCCACTACGACGAGGCTTAGTTTGTATAGGAACATCCAGTAGTGCTTTTCTTGGTTCCTCGATCGGGGTGTTAGAAGTACCTAAAGTTAAATTAGTGACCAACTTCTCTTCCAACTCTATTCTGCTTGAACTCGTTGTAGAAGTAACTTGGTCATCCTCTATGTATCTAGTAATAGTACTAACAAGATTTTATGCTCTTGAAGATGATAGAAATATTGATGTGTTTAGATTTGGGCATAAAAATCATTCAAAAACTAAGCACATTCCCAATTAAGTTTAAATTAAAACGTTAGACCCAAATCACACATATGAGCAAGCGTACTCATCATTACTGAGTATAGGGTTCAAACGAGTGTCGATCCTCAAAGAACAAGTAAACATTAATTACCCCTCTTTCATTGTTTAACCGACTCGACAAAGTGAAAATCAAATAAAAAGGAAAACTAAAAAGAAAATAAAATAAAAATATGTACATGTCAAGGATGGAGAAGTATGCAACTCAAACCATTGATTAGACAACTATGATCTTCAAGAACTTAACCATTATCATAATCAATCATTCTCTTGGCACCATGAAGGATTAAAAGGTAAATTAGCATCACTTGGTCTGTCTCAACTAATTACTACCTTCTAGATAAATTAGTATCACTTGGTATGTCTCAACTAATTCATCCAAAAGATGTATTAAACACAATCCTTAATTAAATTTTCGTGGTCTGGAAAATTTAAAACATGAGATTAATCAATGAATCCTTGGTCTTGCAAACATCAATTAACCTTTAATTACTCAATCCTCAGCAATTAATCTCTTTAGTCTAGCAAGTTAACAGCCAATGAATGCGAAAATTAATCAATTGCAACCATCATCAACCTCTTTGGTCTAGCAAGTTAACAATAGAAACAACCAACTAATCTCGGAATATGCCCAAGTAATTAAATACCAAGAAGAACAGTTAATTAATCAAAACATCAAATAACTCCAAGAATTATGATTATCTAAAACAATGTCAAATTACAATAGAACAATTAAAACATCATTGTCAAGAAAAAGAAAACAAAGTAAAAGAAAGAACTCATAGACAAGCCTCATTCTTCCTCCTTTGAAAACCTTCTTGTACAACCCTCCTTGAACTTGAAGAATTCCTCCTTAGACTGAGTGATTTTCTATGATGATCAATGAATTCTCCCATTTTTCCTTGTGTTTTTCATCTATTTATAGGCTTAGGAAGTGCCTAAACTCGTAGGTACAAAGTTCTTGGCCGAGTAGAAGTTCGAAGATGCTAAAACTCCCCAGATTTTCAAAAACGCGTCAAAAGATCGCAGCACTGCCTCAAGAATAAACCACAGCCAGCGCCGCCTTGGTCCTTCAGAGCCGGCGCCGTCTGTGTTCTGTTTCTTCACTCGTTTGCCGATTTTTCTCCGAATTTTGCGCATACGTTCCAGAATGCAGCCGGCGCCGCCTCCAGCCTTATAGCCGGTGCCGATTAGGCTCTATTCTACTCTGCTTCTCCAATTTTTCCATTGCTTTGAAGTCCGTGCATCCAGTGTACAACTGGCGCCAGTTCCAAGCTTCTAGCCGGCGCCGCCTCTGCTCTGTTTCGCGACGATATTTGCTTCGTTTTACCCAAAAGTCTGAAATAATGACCAAAATACCTTTCCAAGGGTAAAATCTCAAATATGAAAGAATATGACTAGTTATTGCACAAAATGTATTACAAAAGAGCCTCAAATAACTATGCAAAATATAACCAAATTAGGCCCTATCATATTCCCCCATACTTAGCTCTTTGCTTGTCCTCAAGCAAAACATCAAGAACAAGTAGAAAAAACACAAGGTTTTACTCACATCACTCAATCAATTCCCAAAACATATCTTCAATGCTTTTTTTACTTATGAACATAAAACATATGATACTAAATCTTTCACATCCAATGCAAGACTTGTGTAGTGATAAATGACTTCGTAGAACCATCACAATACTTCACAATATTCTCAAATCATTAGAAAGAAGTTAGTTCAAAAAGAATATGCATTCCATATGCTTACTTTTCATACACCCTCTCCACTAATCTGAGACATATCATGATTCTACTTAGATCAAGTAGGACTTTTAAACTTGTAATGTAAGGCTAAAGGTTTGTAATGCGGCTTAGCAAACGAAGGATATAGGAACATCAAAAGTCAAAGAAAAACCGAGAGTAAGCAAGAAAAGGGTAACTAAAATAAACCTATAATTCCCAACTCTTCTTGCTCTCTTATTCCAAGAACCAATCAAACCATAACCTTATATAACAACCCTTATGCATTTCAAGCAAATCATGCATTGCTCTTTCTTTTCTTTTTTTTTTTCCCTCTTCTTTCGCCTCTTTTTATCATCAATTCTTTTCCTCACAAGATCAATCAATTTTCCAGCAATGGTAGCAAGTATCTTATATGAACTTACTTTTACAGTTCACTCACCATCCCTTTTGTGATTTTTTCGCTCTTTTTGTCTTCAATTCTCTTTCAATTCTTTCTTCCTTTACTCCTCTTTTTTTCTTTTTCTGCTGCTGTTCTTTTCTTTTTCATTTACTTTCCTTTCTAGCAGCTTGTTGTTTTCCCTCTTTACTCGTTTCTTTTCTTCTTTCTCATCTTTTTTCAGCTCGCATTCTTTTCTTTCTCAATCTTTCAACTTCTTCCTTTCATTCCACTTCCTCTCTTTTCCCAGCTCCAATAGTAATTGATCCATGACTGAAAGTAACAAGTCATGATCTCTCTCCCTGCATTGTTCTCAACATACATACACTTTCATCCTTGAAGAGCATAAAGATTTGAAAATTATACAAACTCTCAGCACAAGTAATGGACAAAATATCGTGACGGGTTGTAAAGAAAGAAATCACCAATTTAAACTCAAAATAGGCACTAGGAATAATATAGCACTAAGTAGGCTTGAAAAGCTCAAACTATCCAAAGAAGGCCTATTACTGTCATCCCTAAGTTAAATCATGAATGTCTTTCTTCTTTCGCCCCGAGAGGTATTCAAGTAAGTTCTAGAATGCTCCATGAATTTTAGAGAAAAACAAATAGGTTTAAGAATAATGCAAAGAATTTGATCAAGAACTACTTCGTCCAAGTGAGTGCAAAAAATCATGCATAAGCCATAAATGATCTAGAACATAAGCTCTATAATCCATCATAAAGACATGCACTAAAAAAAAATAAATAAATACAGCATGGAATCTCCAGAAAATCAGAAAATTTCGAAGAATTTCGCACAAAAAATTGTTTACTCCCAAGAAGGCTAAAGAATATGTATAGAAGACTTGTCAATCAAACCACTCCCCTACACTTAAACTGGACATTGTCCTCAATGGCCAAATAAATATAACTAGAACAAACAATACCATGGGACCAAAAAGATAAAGGATAAGAGATAAGAAAAACAAACTTCCATTCCAAATTAGCTCCAAAAGTTTCACTCTTCTAAGTCTTTAAATTTTTAGAACTTTTAAACCAAATTTTTCTAAAGTAGCTCACCATTAAGAAAACACCAAGATAATTGATAAAAACTTGGACAAAGTATATCACCAAACCACTCCCCCACACTTAAATTGGACAATGTCCTCCTTGGCAAAAGATAAACACCAGAAAGCATCTCCAAAAGGACCAAAAATAATAGAGGGGTAGAAAGTTTAAGTAATACTTTCCAAGTGCAATAATGCTCCAATAGATGGCCAAGCTTGAGGTAAAGAGAAGGGCTTGTCCAAGAGGACTTTATGCCTATAAAACAAAACACAAATAAAAGCACAAGAATAATAATAATAAAATAAAAACATACCTAAATAAAAGAAAATAAACTAAATAAAAAGACTAAAATAATAAAAATAAAACAAACGCTCTACACCCATCATGCTTCCTCATCAAACCTTTTGAAAAGAAATTAAAGCTCAAAGTAGTAGATAGGCGTACTGAATGTAGAAAGAATGGAGGATTTTGAAAAATAGAAGGTTCATGAAAATAAATTTTTCTCACTAAAGCAAAACACATAAACCTCTTTCTCTAACATTTCTTTCGGCACACAAATATTGTTGTCAACATATAAGTGCACATGGTTTCTAAAGAATGCATCAAGCTTGAGATCACCGATTAACCCTTCAAAAGAATTTTTACAATTAAAATTCCCCTTAAAACATAGAAATTGAGTTCTTAAGGATGGGATCAAGAAATCCTTACTTTTCGACACATCTACAAAAACTAAGTTACCTCTCGTTGAATGGGGTGAAGGGTAGAGATTACCACCATCTTCCAAGGACTTTTATGATATAGTATTGAAAGATCCAACTCCTTGAAGCATGATAAATTCAACACATCATTATTTGGACCCATATTCCCCGAGAGAAGAGAAGAACCTAGGAAATCATGTGACAAAGAGAGGTTAGGATTATTAGCACATAGAGAAGAATTGAATACCTCCCTTCCCACATTGGATAGTTGTCCCTCATAGGATCTCTCCTCTCTTGGGAGATTCTCTTATTCGAGTGTATGGGCCAGCATAAACTTATGATTCTCCTCAACAATCTTAACTAAGTGTTTCCTTGGATCGCACAATTGTTGGGAAGCTTCGTCATGCCACTGATAGATAAATTTGTATTGGCAACACAAGAATTCACTAATGCTTCTAATGACGTCTCACCAAAAACATCAATACGAGCTTGTAATTTTGCCAATCAATATACTAATGTTTTTTTTTTTTAATGCAAGAAAAATGATGAACATGCAATAATGATGAATAATGCAATTTAATTCATGAAGATATGATAAAAAGAACAAAACAAAACAACCAAAATAAAAATTGTTTCAAACAGCAAAAATGACTCACTGCTTTCCACAACCTACACCTATAAAAGATAAGAAGAAAGTTAGATAACCAAAATTCATATTTAAAACAAAATTAAAAGAAGAAAAAGTTAGTAAAATTAAATAACTAAATATACAATATATACAAACATACAAAGACAAGTTAGTGATTATGAACATGTATATACCTATTTACATATTTACAACATATAGCGAAATTACAATACAATTATACAAACAACAACATAGGCACTTCTTCAAACAAGGAACGTATATACATATTTACATATTTACTTATTTACATTTTTACATGGTTAAATCAACAAAATCCAAGCTTTCATGATATTGCTCCCCGGCAATGGCGCCAAAAACTTGATGTTGTTTAGATTTGGGCATAAAAATCATACAAAAACTAAATACATTCCCAATCAAGTTTAAATTAAAACGTTGGACCCAAATCACACATATGAGCAAGCGTACTCATCATTATTGAGCATAGGGTTCAAACGAGTGTCGATCCTCAAGGAACAAGTAAACATTAATTACCCCTCTTTCATTGTTTAACCGACTCGACAAAGTGAAAATCAAATAAAAAGGAAAACTAAAAAGAAAATAAAATAAAAATATGTACATGTCAAGGATGGAGAAGTATGCAACTCAAACCATTGATTAGACAACCATGATCTTCAAGAACTTAACCATTATCATAATCATTCATTCTCTCGGCACCATGAAGGATTAAGGTAGATTAGCATCACTTGGTCTGTCTCAATTAATTCATCCAAAAGATGTATTAAACACAATCCTTAATTAAATTTCTGTGGTCTGGCAAATTTAAAACATGAAATTAATCAATAAATCCTTGGTCTGGCAAACATCAATTAACCTTTAATTACTCAGTCCTCAGCAATTAATCTCTTTGGTCTAGCAAGTTAACAGCCAATGAATGCGAAAATTAATCAATTGCAACCATCATCAACCTCTTTGGTCTAGCAAGTTAACAATAGAAACAACCAACTAATCTCGGAATATGCCCAAGTAATTAAATACCAAGAAGAACAGTTAATTAATCAAAACATCAAATAACTCCAAGAATTATGATTATCTAAAACAATGTCAAATTACAATAGAACAATTAAAACATCATTGTCAAGAAAAAGAAAACAAAGTAAAAGAAAGAACTCATAGACAAGCCTCCTTCTTCCTCCTTTGAAAACCTTCTTGTACAACCCTCCTTGAACTTGAAGAATTCCTCCTTAGACTGAGTGATTTTCTATGATGATCAATGAATTCTCCCCATTTTCCTTGTGTTTTTCATCTATTTATAGGCTTAGGAAGTGCCTAAACTCGTAGGTACAAAGTTCTTGGCCGAGTAGAAGTTGGAAGATGCTAAAACTCCCCAGATTTCCAAAAACGCGTCAAAAGATTGCAGCACCGCCTCAGGAATAGACCACAGCTGGCGCCGCCTTGGTCCTTCAGAGCCGGCGCCGCCTGTGTTCTGTTTCTTCATTCGCTTGTCGATTTTTCTCTGAATTTTGTGCATACATTCTAGACTGCAACTGGCGCCACCTCCAGCCTTACAGCTGGCGCCGGTTAGGCTCTGTTTTACTCTATTTCTCTAATTTTTCCATCGCTTTGAAGTCCGTGCATCCAATGTACAGTCGGCGCCGGTTCCAGGCTTCCAGCCGGCGCCGCCTCTACTCTGTTTCTCAACGGTATTGCTTCATTTTACCCAAAAACTTGAAATAATGACCAAATTACCTTTCCAACGGTAAAATCTCAAATATAAAAGAATATGACTAGTTATTGCACAAAATGTATTACAAAAGAGCCTCAAATAACTATGCAAAACATAACCAAATTAGGCCCTATCAAATATCCATCTTTTGTTCTTTTTGGATACCTAACAAAATAGTATAACTCTTATTTTGGTTCTAGTTTACTTTCTTTTGTCAACATATAAGCTAGACAACCCTGTATCTTGAGATATTTCAGACTGGGCTTTCGTCCAGTCCACATCTCATTAGGTACCCTAGGTACTGATTTGGAAGGTACCAAGTTCAAAATATATGCCACTATTTCTAAGACATAACCTCAAAAGGAAATAAGAAGAGACGCATGACTCATTATGCTTCTGACCATTTTCATCAAAGTTCTATTTCTTCTCTCAACTACTCCACTCTACTGGGGAGTCTTAGGTGTAGTTAACTGAGATACTTTGTAATAATATACTAAGTAATCCTTAAACTAACCGAGGAGGTACTCTCTAACACGATCCGATCTCAAAGTTTTAATTAATTTACCCGTTTGACGCTCCACTTCAGCTTTAAACTCCTTGAATTTATCAAAAGAGTCAAACTTACACCACATTAAATAAATATAACTAAAATGAGTATGATCATTTGTGAAAGTGATGAAGTACTCGTAGTCTCCTTTAGCTGGTGTAGTCATCGAACCACAAATATCCGTATAAACTAGTGGTAGTATTTCCATTGCTCTATCTACCTTTTTGTTCAAGGACCTTTTGGTTTTATTTTTAAGGCAAGATTCACACTGAAGCCATTCTTCCAGTTTTAATGAACGTAAGGCCCATCATGGATTAGTCTCTGAACCTAATTGGGATTTATTATAAATCCCAATCATAGATGCCACAAATACGAGTCATTTGATATGACTTTTCTCTTTTTATTATTAGGTTCAGTTTGAATACTATTTACTTAATTTTGAATAGGATGTATATAAAAAAGATTCTATACATGTTTCCTGTACAAATTAAATTACCATCTTTACAAATTGAAACACTAGAATGGATAAAAATAGAATATCATTAATTTATCAATTTGGAAACTAAAATCAAATTATATTTAAAATAAGAAACATATAAAATATCTTTTAAAACCAACCTCCGATTACAATAAAAAATAAGCTCAACATCTCCCACTGTTTCAGCCTATATTTTTACTCCATTACCTAGTTGAAGTCCATGCTCACCCCTACTAAGTCTTCTTGTCCTTCTGAACCCCTACATAGAGTTACAGATATGGTCACTGGCTCCAGAATCAACTGTCTGGGAGGATGTAGATCCAATCGTCAAAATAGACTCTAGGTATAAAGCAATACCTGAAGTAGACTTGGCTAAGAAGTTTGGTTAATCTTTCTTCCAATGCCCCTTCTTACCACAGTTAACGCATTTACCTTTGGGCTTCCCGTTAGGCTTGGCCTGACCAGATGCTATGGGTTAGGCCCTTACGTTGTTCTAGACCTTTTTCTTCTTGAATTTCTTAGGCTTTACCTTAATTCCCGAAGAAGAAGCAGAATAAGAGACCAAAACATTTGACACAGGCTTCATGATCTTCTCTACCACCTGGAGCTCTTCAATAAGCTCCTAAGATTCATATCCAACTTATTCATGTTGTAGTTTAACTTGATCTAAGAATATGAATCAAGCAGAGTTTTAAGAACCATGTCAATTTAGCTTTCAGGATCTATCATCGTGTTTAGGACCTCGGCCTCCACGAAGTAGACAATCTGACGCACAAAAAATAGGAGAGCATACACCAACGAAAAAAAAACAGAGAAAAAAACCGCAAGCCTTAAAGGCCATACGGAATCATAAAGATCATACCTTCACGTGCTTTAAACCTACTAGGTTGAGTAGAAGTGGATTGAACGACAGGAATTGCTTCGCCTTGCCCACTTGAAGAAGCTTCTGGTTGAAAACCCGCTGGCCTCCTACTTCGCCTTGTTTACATGAACGCCAAGCCTTTCAGCTTTTAGAATATGCCATGCCCAACCTCTAGTCGGTGAACATAACGGTGAAGAGGAACGGTTTTAAATCTCCTTGGTTCTCTTGCTATTGGTTAGCAAAGCTCCAAGGAGAAACCAGAGGAGATGGAGACGTGAGTTTAAGAGAGAGCTATACGTGAGCCTCAGTTGTGTTAGGGAGATTAGGGTTTTTCTTCTACTAGAGACTTGTTTATTAGTTAGCCAAAACTAGGTCTCTAATTCTCTGATAAACATATCCCCAGGATATCATATTTCAAACACTCAGATGTTATCCTGAGAATAAGTTTGGCTTAATCCTAAACTCTTTTTAACCGTATCTAGAAAAAGCTCTACGGTCCAAGCGATTGGGTCAAAATAATAAATATTATTTCTCTTGGAACCAAAAAGCCCAAAATAATAAACATTAATTATTTATTTCTTGGGCTTATACAAATAACCCAATAAATAATTAATGAGCCTAAATGAACCAAAATAATTAATCTTTAATTATTTATTTCTTGGACTTATATAAATAACCCAATAAATAATTAAACATTAATTATTTTCCCTAATTTAAGCCCAGGTTAATTTTCTAATTATTCATACTAGACCTAGGCCCTGAATAATTAATTAACCAATTAAACTAGATAATTAATTTCTCTCAACTCCTATTTTTTATTTATTTTATTTATTTTATTCCAGTCTAATAATAAATTAGGTATCCTGAATAAAATAAAATAAAATAAAATAAAATCCTCTTGAACTGAGACCAATTCCTCAACCCAAAATTAGTTAGGACTTACGGGCTATTCCGAGGACTAAAAGGACATATCGCCTTGGCTGCTAAAATGACCAAAATACCCCTACTATATAAATAGCTGCATTTTGCATTTTAAATATTTCCTAATATCACCATAAGAAAATATTGACCCCAAGGACAATACTGCATTAGCAAAGTCTCCGACCTACAGGTGAAATGACTAAAATACCCCTCTAAACATCGTCGTATATTAAGAAAGGAAGAAGTGTACTAACACCCCTCTAAATGACATTTACCATCCTTAGGCTTTTAGTCCAATGATCCACGACTTCCTAGAATGTTTCCGCTTTCCAAGGAAGCTACCCTAAAGCAAACATCCGAATCATGTTTCACAGGGCCCTGCACATTTTAGACCATTCGGACACAACAAGGGGCGATATAATGCAGAAACTATCTTGTACAAGTCTGTCTTAACTAACTAGTTACATATACCCAATATACAAGTCTATTGGTTCTACTATAGAACCTCAACTATAGCATATCAAAGCATATACTTCCAGCTTCGTCAGACCACCAACTCATACTCAAGTCGTAGAGTACTAATCCATGCTGTAGCGGTAGTAGTCTAGGTTTCTATCATATAGTACTTTTAGAAACCACTACTACAGGTCCTGTCATACGTATTCGAAATACGCTTATGTCATGAAGTGAGTGGACTACTCACTGGCTAAAGGTAAGCCATTCCCCATTTGGAATTCATAACATAATAACCTAAACATAATGAGATTCTCAGTCTCATCAATAGATCAAGAACAAATGTTTATGTGTTAAATAACCCGTGATCCATACCTTACTGTGAAAGACCACCATTCACATGGATCACTTATTTAAACACAATGGGTCTGCTCCAAACAAAAATTGTGCACAAACAAAAAGTAAGTTTTTCTAAAAATAAATTCTTTTATTAAAATATTTGATTTACATCAAAAACCTAGTCTAAGAGGGCATACAATCCAACACAATCATCTTGAGCAGATGCTCCCGAACTAATGCCCCCTCAGCTATCCTAGTATACATGATTACCCTAAGAGCTTCCTGCTTTGCGGGCTGGTTCTTGTCAGCAAATATAGTACGCAATGACAAATACATGTTCTATGCAGTAGCCATGTACTCAAGCTTAGATCGGAGCACACTAGATATAGAAGCCAACATGTAAAATTTAGCCATCTCATCAGCTTTCATCCATGACTTCTGAGCCTTTCGCTCCTAATCAGTGGATTCCTCCCCAATCTCAAGATAGGGATCCATAAGAACATACTTGTACTCCTTGATAGTGAGTACTATGTTCAAATTCCTCTTCCAATCCATATAATTTGGAGTCTGTTAATTTATGCTTCTTGAGAGTGATTAACAATGAACTGAAACCAAACAATTCTGAAATATTGTGAAAAACATTCATTTAGTATGTAACAAAAAAAAATGCGTATTTCTTTATATTATTTCTTTTATAATAGATAACTCTTAAAACTATTATCAATAATAGAAATTGTTTAGCTCTTAGAAAAGCTAACAGAGCTTCGTAGAAAGATTAATACCATTGTAAGCTAAGTGTATAACCATCACAAATCAAAACTTGCTAAAATAGGTAATGGTCTAGAAAAAGTGTCGCCGATAGAATGGCTACTAATTCAAACAACCTATGGGCAATCTAATGCTAAAAACCTCTAACGTAGGTTGGTCAATCCTAGAAAATGCCCTAGGCTTTTAATTTTACTATTCCATTAGTTCTTGATACTTGTGGAAATCCATTCTATAGGGGGACAAGATCAGAATGACACGAGGAAATCCACTATCTGTAATAAGAGTTGTGATGGAAGCCATGGTATCATTGGAACCTATTAGTGTTATGCCCTAGAGGCAAACACATGTATGTTGTATATGACATATTTTATTTTAATAAAAGGCATTATTTATCTTACAATTTCTTTTGTTTACTTTTGTGTAAAATAAGTGTTAGATAAAGTCCCTAGTACAACACTGTGTTAAGGATATCATGATAGAGTTCATGATATGAGATTCCTACTACACTGTATAGTGTTGGTACTTAAAAAGTCCATAGTTGTAGTATTAATGAGACAGGACATCATTAATGCATTAAGACTAGCATGTGTTAGACTTCCTGATTTTATCAAGCAATAGTTCTCATATCCGTGAGTATTAAGATACTCAAAGTTAATATATGGATGCTTGTTAATGGAACAAGTTCATTGGATGACCTAGCTATGCGATAATCACATGGATAACTATTTAATGCCGTGATATAATCTCAATATAGTAAACGTGCAAGTATCCTTAGACTTGAGATCTCTAAGGTACTTTGTTTGCTGAGCATTGTGCTTTGATTCCAATCTCTGGAGCCAGATCGAGGGCCGCCTATGGGATAGATATTGGGTACATTTTAAGGTAAACGAAAGTAGTTGAGAGGATCAATAAAGGATTCACCACTCCTAATAGTAGGGTCCAATATCTCACGGCCACTTGTAGGAATTACCACTCGAGAAGTCCTTAGCTAAGGCGACTGTGTATTGGAAATAGTTCCAATTGATACACATCTAGAGTAGTAGGTTCCTGGTAAAATTACTATTATATTCGGACTAGAATTAATATATATTCTGGAGGGAGTTGGCACTAATTTCATACTCCAAATCGAATGAGATATTGTATGGTGAAAGGAGTTAATTGTACTGTAGTTTGTTATTGAAGGATTCATGTTAAGCCACTTGACTTCCTGAACTCTTGGGTGGTCATGATGTGTTGCTAGATACCACTCATGATATAGGAATATGGGTTTATTAATTGAAGAATTAGTAAACCAATCCTGATTAGAATTAATATGATTAATTCTAATTAATTATGAATTATTAATCTTAAAGACATTTGGATTAAGTCATGTTCACTATCAATTGACTGGGAAACGTAATAGGTCACACACAATAGAGGATTATAACTCAAGATATTATTTGATAACATAGTGGAGTTAATTGCGAGAAAGAGAAGTTGTTGTGGACAAGTTATAATTAGTTATAATTTATGGTCCAAATTATAATTATGAGAACTTGATGTTTCCAATTACAATTAGGAAATTCTAATTGTTTTAGAATTCTCAGTTTTCAATGATTTTCATGATATATAGGGGATATGCACGAAACCCTAAAGGGTAGTATGATTCACAAAAAACAACAGCCACGAAAGCTCTCTCTTCTCTTTCTCTCTCTCGTTGATCTTGATCAAAACACTAGCTGCCATTGTTTTTCTGCTGGCACAGGATATTTTGGTGCTTAAGTGTACCTCCATGTGGATTTCTATTCGAGATAATCACACACTGTGATTATAGTGATTAGACATTTAACTCTCATGGTGTTTGATCAAGAGGATTGCTAGATCGCGCCTCGACTTGAGGAAGGAAATTTTTTTTTCCACACGATCAAAGAAAGGTAAAAAACTATTACCTTTGGTCTCTTTATGTCTCTTTTTCTACACATATGCAGTTCCTAGGATGGTATCTCGTTTTATTTTTCCACTGCGCCATATATGATATGCATGAGATACCCAACAGTGGTATCCAAGACTTGCTATGTATGGATTGCAGACATTGTTTTGGCATGAAAAATTGTTTTCATGTATTCTTGTTTGCCTTTGTTCACTATGAAATCTATTTTCACTCGAGTCAAAATTATTTCAAGCATTGTAGGTTAAGTCTGTAGCATAATATGAATGTGTAAAAGGTACAACATATTTCGAAAAATGGTTTCTTTGTGTGCTGAAAATTTTTTGCAAAAAAACGTTTTCTTGAACATGGATGTTACCTTTCGTTATATCCTAATTCTCTGTTTTGTTTAAATTAACAAATTGGTTGTTGTTTTGAGCATTAAAATAGAAAAATTCTACTGAGAATTGTTCTTACCAAACTATTGCAGAAGATGAAGGCTCCAGAAATTGTTTTTGAAAAAATTCTAAAAAATTTTAAAAAGCTGCTGCCTCTTCCCGACTACAGCCGGTGCCAGCTCCGACCCCCTAACCGGCACCGATTGTGTGCTATTTCGTGATGTCCAGAAATTATTTCTGGAGAAAATTTTTCTAAAAACCAGATCGTAGCCAGCGCCGCCTCGGCCAGCGAGACCACCATTTTCGCTACCAGAGATGGGATCCAAAAGCATTTTCTCAAAATTAGTTTTGAGATAAACAATTTTATGTTTCAAAATAGTAATTTTGAAAATTTAAAATTAATGTATTTTTCTAAAATATTGATTTTAGAATTTGTTTTATTTTTTCAAAATAGTGATTTTGGAATAATAAAAAATTATATGTTTATTTTGTTCAAGCATAATTAATGGCATGGTGGATGGTTATGGACTAAAACCAATTATATCTATTCATGCATTTTACATTTTTGGTGTTTTATGAAATAAGGCCTACGTGTCCTGCCTTCTCTAGAATTCTTGTGTAATTCACCTCTCATCTAACTCCCTTGAATGTAACTCGAGGTTTTCTTTCTTTAGGAAATTATGTAATTAGTTTACATAGGTTAGATAGGAGTAGAATTATTTTATTTTGGATATGGCAACCAAAACAAGGTAAGAAGGTAAGACCTTCTACTTAAATCATGCATGAACACATAGGGTTAACTATATTAATTTCTTTTATAACTCAAAGAAATTAATTTAGGGTAATGTCCATAACTATACCACGTAATCGCTTTATTACCATGATTATCAATTATGTAATTTATTGATTTTTATGCATGTCATTTATTGAAATCACTAAAAGGAACAAATCTCTCAATTAATATTAAAGCTAATTCCTATCGTTAAATATAGTAAGAACGAGAGTCCTTTTTCAAGACCGGGTTGTTGGGCAAACCCAAGCTTACTCAACATCGGGCATGTTCAAGCTATGGAATTAAATTCATTTGGAATTAAATTCCTGATTAATAGGTCGGGTTTAACTAAATTCTTTATCCTGGTTGGGCAAACTCAAGCATAAAGAAATTTAGAGGAAAAGTTGGGGTAGCCCAAAAGGCTTAAAGATTAAAAGTTGTTAATCACCCCAATAATCCAGTAGTTACATACAATGTAATTGGTATTGGATACCTACCAATGAACTCAAGGGTGGCTTATTGGGCAAACCCAAGGTTATTCTTGAGGAATTTGGATACCGGTCCACTAGGAAAGCTTCCAATGAGCTTTCTCGAATCAGTAGTGGGGGCTATTGGTTTGAGTAAAATAGTAGAATAAAAATGCACTTAATTAAAGTCCTAATTATTTGCATTTTATGTGCATGTACAGTAGCTAATCCTCTCTATCTTTACATCTAGGACACTTGCATCATGTCAACAAACCTAAACCTACATAGCATCTTGGAAACCAACAAGTTAAACGAATCAAACTATCTCGACTAGTATAGAAATTTGAGAATCATTCTCAAATCGAAAAAGTTGCGCTACGTTATAGATGCTCCTATTTCGCCACCACCAACTCAAGATGCTCATGCTGATGAGCATGCTGTCCATAAAAGGCACAAGGAGGATAGTGATACAACATCATGTATTAGGCTAGCATCCATGACTCCCGAGTTGCAAAAACAGCACGAGCATAAGGATGTTCAATCGATTATACTACATCTTCAAGAGTTGTTTGATGCCCAAGCCAGAACTAAGAGATACGAGATCTCAAAGCAACTATTCCATTGCAAAATGAGAAAGGGTTCTTCTGTGGCCACTCATGGGCTAAAGATGCTGGGCTTGATAGAAAAGCTTGGATCTCTCGGGTTTGCAATAGACCATGACTTAAGTGTTGACTTAATTCTACAGTCTTTGCCTAATAGTTTCTCACAATTTGTGATTAAGTATCAGATGAACAAGATTGAGTTCACCATTCCAGAGTTGATCAATCCTCTCAAAATAGTGGAGTCCTCCATGAAGAAGGATTCTAATGCAGTTTTAATAGTAGAATCTTCTTCTAAGAAGAAAGTTCAAAAGAAGAAGAAGGCTCCCATAAAGGCCAAAGGTGGTATGAAAAAGACCAAGGCCTCATGCCATCATTGTGGGAAGATGGGCCACTGGAGGCGCAACTGCAAAGTCTATTTGGAAACCATTAAGGATAAGAAGTAGAAGGAGAAGCTTACAAGCACTTCTACTTCTACTCTGGGTATGTTTATAATTGAGATAAATCTGTCTTTAGAAATGAGATATGGGTATTAGATACCGGATGTGGATCTCACTTGTGCAATAACTTGTAGGAACTAAAGAGCAGTAGAAGGCTTGAGAAAGGCGACGTGGACCTACGTACTGCAAATGGGGCAAAGGTTGTTGTACTTGCTGTAGGGACATACAAGCTGAACCTGCCTTCGAGATTAATTCTAAAACTACAAAACTGTTATTATGTACCAATTTTAATGAAAAACATTATCTTAGTTGCATGTTTAGACTTAGATGGATTTCATTTGATATTTAAGAATAAATATTGTTCTTTTTCATTGAATGATATTCATTATGGTTCAACAACTCTGGTTAATGGTTTATATGTTCTAGACTTGGATAATCAAGTTCTCAATATAAATAATAAGAAACCTAAAATGGATAACTCTAACACCTCTTACTTATGGCATTGTCGTTTGGGCCATGTAAACGAAAATCGTGTTTCTAAGTTACATAAGCTTAGTAACTTAGGGTCATTTGATTATGAATCATATAACACATGCGAATCTTATTTACTAGGTAAAATTACTAAAGCTCTTTTTTTCGGAAAAGGAGAACGGGCCAAAGAGTTATTAGAACTCATACATTCTGATGTATATGGCCCAATGTCAATACAAGTAAGAGGAGGTTATAACTATTTCATAACTTTTATCGATGATTTCTCACGATAAGGGTATTTGTATTTAATGAAATACAAATCTGAGGCTTTTGAAAAGTCCAAAGACTTCAAGAATGAAATAGAGAAATAACTTGGCAAAAGTATTAAGACTTTAAGATCTAATCGAGGAGGAGAATACTTGAGCCAAGAGTTTCTGAATTATCTTAGAAATAATAGGATATTATCTCAATGGACTCCACCACATACACCTCAACATAACGGTGTATCTAAGAGAAGGAATCGAACCCTTCTAAAAATGGAACGGACCATGATGGCTTCTGCAGACCTACCAAAATCATTTTGGGGGCATGCACTAGAAACTTCTGTTTATATACTAAACAGAGTCCCAACAAAACGGTTAATTCTACCCCATTTGAGATGTTCTTTGGTAAGAAACCAATGTTATCTCACTTACGAGTATGGGGTTGTCCTGCATTTGTCAAAAGGCCACAGTCAGACACACTTGATAGTAAGTCTAACAAGTGTTTGTTTGTGGGATATTCGAAAGAATATTTCGGATATTACTTTTACCTCCCTTCCGAAAACAAATTGTTTGTTTCGAAGTATGTCGTCTTTTTAGAGAAAGAGCACATGCTCAAAGGGGACAGTGGGAGTAAAATTGAACTTAGTAAAGTTCAAAAAGATCATACAAATGAAGATCAACCATTTGATCCCACATCTATTGAGAGAATAGATTTACATTCTACTACACATAATCCTCGTGGATCTAGTAGGATACGCACGGCACCTGAGAGATATGGATTTCTCATTAGTGACCACAATGACATATTCCTCATAGATAAAGATGAGCCTACTACCTACAAGGATGTTCTGAACAATTTAGAATCTACTAAATGGCTTAAGGCCATAAAGTCAGAGATGGATTCCATGTACGACAACCAAGTAAGGACTTTGGTTGATCCACCCAAAGGAATTAAACCTATTAGGTGCAAGTGAGTTAAAATCCATCAGGATACTCTTTACCATTACTGCTCATTATGATTATGAGATTTCGTAATTAGATGTGAAAACCACTTTCCTAAATGGAAATCTGACTGAGGAAATGTATATAACACAATCTGAGGGTTTCACACCCAATGATAGCACAAAGGTGTGCAACCTGCAAAAGTCCTTTTATGGACTTAAGCAGGCTTCTAGGAGTTGGAATATCCATTTTGATGAAATAATCAAAGAGTTTAGTTTTATTCAAAACATAGATGAGCCTTGTGTATACAAAAAGGTTAGTGGGAGTGAAATTGTTTTCTTATTGCTTTATGTAGATGACATATTGTAAATAGGAAACGATATAGCTGTCTTGCAAACGGTTAAAGTTTGGTTGTCCAAACAATTCTCCATGAAAGACCTTGGAAAAGCAACCTATATTCTTGGAATAAGGATCTATAGAGATAGATCCAAAAGGTTACTAGGTCTTTCGCAGTCTACATATATAAATAAAGTGCTAAAGAGGTTTAAAATGGATCGATCCAAAAAAGATTCTTACCCATGTCACATGGTGTAAAGCTTTCAAAGTCAATGTCTTCCAAGACACAAGTTGAAAGGGATCACATGAGTAATATTGCATATGCTTCGGCAGTTGGATCTATCATATACGCTATGATATGTACAAGACTCGATGTATCTTGTACTCTCAGTTTGACAAGCAGATACCAATCTGACCCTAGTGAGGATCATTGGGTGGCTGTAAAGAACATCCTTAAGTAATTACAAAGGACTAAGGATGTGTTCTTAGTGTATGGAGAATGTGATTTGAAAATAAACGGGCATACTGATGCCAGTTTTCAATCTGATAAAGATGATTTCAAATCACAATCTAGCTATGTATTTACGTTGTGTGGAGGGGCAATAAATTGGAAAAGTTTCAAACAAGAAACTATTGCCGACTCTATGACAGAAGCTGAGTACATAGCCACTTTTGAAGCAACAAAGAAGGCTATTTAGATCAACAATTTCGTGACAGAACTGAGTGTGGTTCCTAGCATTGTTTGTCCAATAAATTTGTATTGTGACAACAACGGAGCCATTGCACAAGTAAATGAGCCATGGTCTCACCAACGATCCATACACGTATTGCGTCACTATCATTGGATCCGGGAGATCATAGATACGAATGATGTAAAGATAGAGAGAGTTCCTATGGATGAGAACATAGCTGACCCACTTACAAAAGCACTATCCGAAAAGAAACATGATAGGCATGTTGAGTCATTCGGAATTAGATACACGAATGATTGGCTCTAGTGCAAGTGGGAGTTTGTTAGTGTTATGCCCTAGAGGCAATCACTTGTATGTTGTATATAACATATTTTATTTTAATAAAATGCATTATTTATCTTACAGTTTCTTTTGTTTACTTTTGTATAAAATAACTGTTAGATAAAGTCCCTAGTACACTACGTTAAGGAAATCATGATAGAGTTCATGATATGAGATTCCTACTACACTGTATAATGTTAGTAATTAAAAAGTCCCTAGTCGTAGTATTAATGAGACAGGACATCATTAATGCGTTAAGACAACCATGTGCTAGACTTGCTGATTTGATCAGGTGGTGGTTCTTATATCTGTAAGTATTAAGACACTCAAAGTTAACACATAGATGCTTGTTCATGGAACAAGTTCATTGGATGACCTAGTTATAAGATAATCAAATGGATAACTATTTAGTGCAAGTGATATAATCTCAATATAGCAAACATGCTAGTATCGTTAGACTTGAGATCTCCAAGGTACTTTATTTGCTGAGCATTGTGCTTTGCTTCCAATCTCTGGAGCCAAATCGAGGGACGCCTATAGAATAGATATTGGGTACATTGTAAGGTAAATGAATATAGTTGAGAGGGTGTCAATAAAGGATTCACCACTCATAATAGTAGGGGCGAATATCTCACGACCAATTGTAGGAATTATTACACAAGAATTCCTTGGCCAAGGTGACTGTGTATTGAAATTAGTTCCAATTAATACACATCTAGAGTAGTGGGTTCCTAGTACAAGTAATACTGTATTCAGACCAGAATTAATTCTGAAGGGAGTTGGCACTAATTCCGTACTCCAGACCGAATGAGATGTTATATGGTTAAATGAGTTAATTGCACTATAGTTCGTTATTGAATGGTTCATGTCAAGCTACTTAACTTCTTGGACTCTTGGGTGGTCATGATGTGCTGCTTGATACTACTCATGGTTTGGGAATATAGGTTTATTAATTGATGAATTAATAAACCAATTCTGATTAGAATTGATATGATTAATTCTAATTAATTATGGATTACTAATCTCCAAGACATTTGGATTAATTCATATTCACTACCAATTGATTAGGAAACCTAATAGGTCCCACACGGTAGAGGATTATATACTCAATATATTATTTGATAACATAGTGGGGTTAATTGCAAGAAAGAGAAATTATTGTGGATACATTATAATTAGTTATAATTTATGGTCCAAATTATAATTGTGAGAATTTGATATTTTCAATTACAATTAGAGAATTCTAATTGTTTTAGAATTCTCATTTTTCAGTGATTTTTGTGACATATAGGGAATATGCACGAAACCCTAAAGGGTAGTGTGATTCACGAAAAACAACCGCCATGAAAACTCTCTTCTCTATCTCTCTCTTGTTGATCTTGATCAAAACCCTAGCAGCCATTGTTTTTCTGCTGGCACAGGATATTTTTGTGCTTGAGTGTATCCTCCATGTGGATTTTTGTTAGAGATAATCACACACTGTAAGTATAGCGGTTGGACGTTCAACTCTCGTGGTGTTTAATCAAGAGGATTGTTGGATCGCACCTCGACTTGAGAAAGGAAAATTTTGTTTTCCACATGATCAAAGAATGGTAAAAAGCTATTACCTTTGGTCTCTTTATGTCTTGTTTTCCATACATATGCAGTTCCTGGGATGGTATCTCATTTTATTTTTCTGCTACGCTACATATGATATGCATGAGATACCCAACAAAACCCCTCTCCCATTTAATCCTTTATTGAAAATAGAGTTTTCAACCTAAAAACGTTCTCTATAATCTTATGGTTTCATTAACTTTAGTAAAAATCTAAAATTCAATATTATTCTCTATGCCAAGGATTAAATCCTTTGTGAGAATAAATTATGAATTTATTTTACTATTCTAAGTTGATAGCCAGGTAAAACTTTATTAAATAAACTTAAGTTCAACATTGTTAGCCCTAAGGGTATTCTCCTATGTTTTAACTTACGACAAACATTAATAAAGACTAACTTATATGATCTGTATGTAATAGGATATGTTTAACTCAGTTCTTTCAAGGCATACAAATAAGGTTGCTAAGTAGCTCTCGAGAAAATGGAATTCAAAGTGGTGATTGATCAATAATAACCTCAACCTAAGAGCTCACAAGATCATGAAGTCTTTGAGAAAGAACTTTAGATTAGAAATCATTTTGTTAAGGTATTTTGTGTAAATTCTTATGTTTTCTTTACCTTATGATTCGATTTATTTCTACCTTGAAGCACATAAGCAAAAAGATTTCAAAGTATTAAGTCTTCAGAATTTTGGATTAAGTAGTTTGGATGACTGTGCATCCAAAAGCTTCATCTAAAACTCTGTGGACAGTGTCAAAATATTTCTACCTATAAAAGTGCCATTTCGCACACACCTTTTGGACGCACTATCGTCCAATGTTTAAGTCCAAAACTCTGGAAAATCTGACAGTGTGAAACTAGTCATTTCTAGCCGTTTGAGCTTTACTTTTTTCCTCTATAAAAGGTTTTAAAACTCGATTTTAAAGCAGATTTTTGTCCTATCTTTCTAAGATACCACTTACTCTCTATAATTCAACAATCTCCCTTTTCAATAGTACTTCAAAGTGAAATAAAATTACTTCAAAAAGGTAAAGATTGTTGGTGCTCATTGGTCTGCGCATTTGCTCTGAAGTGTGAGCTATCTCTGTTACATTTCTATAATCGTTTTTGTACATCAAGGTTGTAGTGTAAAACCCAATTAGGGTGAGCTTTGATTTGTTATTGGTTGAAAGGTTTTGATAAAATCAAGTGTGGTGATTCTCTTATGCAATTGGTATAGATAAACACCATTGAATTAGCTGAGGTTAAAGAAATTTGGTTTAAAATACTTAAGTGTAAGCTTAAGGTAGTGGATGTAAATCTTGGTAGATCAAAGCACTATAAATCTCATGTTCATTCTCTTTGCATTTAATTTTAACGGGTTGCGAACTTCCTTGCTCAAATGTTTTCATTCATTCAAAAGAAATCTTTATGATTTTCACCAACCTCTCTTCATCCTTGCATTAATTACACATGTCTCATCTCATTCAGATCATAGTTGGTTCTTCAAGATGGCTTAAAAGCTCTTCTTTTTATCTTTAGCAAACACCTCGATCTGAAATACAAAAGAAGGATTTCAAAAACAAATTTTTGAAAAGTGTTGTAAATTTGCCAAAAACCTTATTCACCCTCTAAGGTTTTTTAATTGGTATAAGAGCTTTAGTCTTCTCTTCTTTCTCTAAACAGCCTTGTAGAAAATATCCTTATGGCAAATATCTCCTTTCTTCCCTATGTTAAGGGATCCTCACCTCCTTTGTTCACTTGGAGTAACTACACATTCTGGAAAAATTGCATAAAGATCTATGTTTGCTCAATCAATTTTATGCTATGGAACTTGATTGAAAAGGACCATATGTTCCTTCTAGAAGTGTTGAAAGTCGAATAGTTCCAAAATAGAGTGATGAATATGATATTGAAGATAATGCCAAAATGATATTAAATTTTCAAGCTATGAACATTCTATGTTGTGCCCTTCGTTCCACTGAATATATCCGAGTTTGTGGCTGTGATTCAGCCCATGATATGTGAAGAATGCTTGAAGTCACCCATGAGGAGACAAATCCAATGAATGAGTCTAAGTTAGGACTTTTGATTCATGAGTATGAATTATTCACTATGAAGCCAAATGAGAACATAACTGATATGTTTACTAGATTCACAAATATTGTAAATGGACTTAAAGCTTATAGGAAAAGTTATTCCCTTGGTGAACAAAATAGAAAAATTCTAAATGTTTTGCCAAAGAGTTGGCAACCTAAAGTTCTAGATGTGGAGAAATCAAAAGATTTGAAAACCTTTTCGACTGAAGAGCTAATTGGCTCTCTCCTTACTCATGAAATAAAACTCAAAAGATTTCAAGAATCTAATGACCATAGCAAAGGTAAAAGAGGAATAGCATCGAAAGTTGTTGATGAGGATTCTGATAGTAGCCAATCTGAGAGTGATGATGGAACTGAAATGGATACCAAAGAGTTGGCAATAATTGCCAAGAAATTCAGAAGAATGTTCAAAAAGGAAAACTTCAAAGAAGGAAAGAAGTTCATGAAAATGAAGGGACATACCTCATCCTTTATACCTCAATATTATGAATGCAAGAGTATGAAACACTTCATTGCGGACTGCCGAATAGCCAAAGAGAAAGAAGGCAAATTACGTAAGAAGAAAAAGTAGGATCTGAAAACAAAGAAGGGAAAAGGACTAATAGGAACTTTGGAATCAAAATGAGTCCGAATCTAAGGAAAATGGAGATTCTAAAAATGAAACTGCTAACATATTCTTTATGACAGTAGAGGATAAGGTAAACTCCTCATCATTTAACCTTGTAGGTAAATTGCATGATTCTACTTGCCATAATATTGATGATCCAAATGTTCTTCTTATTGATATGTTCCATGAACTAAAAAGACTATCAAAAAGGAACAAGGAAATGAAGGTGAAAGTTGATTCACTATCAATTGAAAATGACAATCGAATAAGTGAGAACAAAAAAAAAAAATCATTTCAACTTTCATGAACTATTCTTCTCTTGAGAATAAATGTTTGTATGATAGAGTCTCATCTCTTGAAGTCATGATCTGTGAATTTGATAATATGAAAATGAAAGTTGATGATCTCAGTACTTTTATTCAAAAATTGACCGATGACTAAAGCAACTTGAATAAACTTCTTGGAGCTCAACAAATGGCTAGTGAGTGGAATAATACACGTGTGAGTGAAAATCACTCAGTGAGTCCCGTGTGTGCTAGTGATTTGTAAAACAGACAGCTAACATATTATCCGTTGTTGCTTCATAAAAACATTAAGGGAAGCATTGCATTTGTTTACTAAAAATAGTTTCACAACTTACTACTAGAGTATTTATCCAAAATCTAGTCATATTTGGAAAACTAACTTTTACACAACATTACTACCCTATTTTTAAGAAAGACAGGCACCCCTCTCAATGGAAGGTCGACCTGCAGGCAAAGCTCACAAGGCTTCGCCTTTGGCATCACGATCTCATTGTACCAGGGACCTCACCTTATAGCACTCAACCATGCATTGTTGGAAAGTTAGAGTTGTCGCCAAAATCTACCCCAAATCATATCAATTCTTTTTATTTGCAATAGCACAAGTCCCGACTTTGTACTCCCCTCACCACGAGGTTGACAACGGTTGATCACAAATTAGGTGTCCCACCCAGGACCAACCAATTAATCGTTTGCTTATGCATTGGGACAGTGCTTGCTGGGGAACCCATTTAATTCCAATGTCCTATCACTTCGTTTAGAGTAAGATGATCCCTGACCTTGGCCGAGTAACTTGAGACCATATGTATCTAACGAGAACTAGTACAAATGTCATAACCTCTATTGAGTACTTGGAGTTTTCAATGGTTCACAAGATCAGTATAATTTCACTTGCTCACAATGCCAGATAAATATCCATTCCTAATAGAATACCAATAAAACATTTTTTGAGGCCAAAATATCATTTTCCAATTATAGAACCCACAGGCTTACAAGACCAGTTCATTATGCCCATTTATCTTATTCCCAAAGGAATACCAATAAAACAATTTTTGTAGTTAAAATACCATTTTTCAAAAATTAATCTCATATCGAGAGATTGTTTTCCAAATCGTAGCAAAAAAGAATAGAAAGTCCTTTTCGTACAATAAAATAAGTTTCCAATGGTATTTTCATCATTTGAAGAATACTCGATTCCAAAAGAAGTCTTATCTAGAAAATCTTGAATTCTAATTCTAAATGAAGAATTAAATTCAAAGAATCCCAATTATGATTCACAAAATCCATAAGGAATATTTATGCTTTCCCATAATAAAAATTTATTTTGATTCATAAATCAATGAGAAAAAAGCCTTTCCGATACAAATTTATTGCTAAGAAATATTCATAACTCAAGGGAACTAAATTCCTTATAGAAAACACCATTTCCTAAAGTCTCCAATAATTTTCCCATTAAGAGAAACTATATTTTCTCAGAAAAGCACAAGGTCGATTAACCTTGTTTTAAAAAGACATTAGGCAAATTATTCAACGATCATGAATAGTTCCATTTTATGAAAAATTCAAATTTTCCATTCAAGCCTTGCATGGCATAATACTAGTTCTTCCTCAGAGAAACCAAAAGGATTCATAGAACATTTCTCCAATAAAACATAATTTCACTAGCATAAAATGGAGTTTATAAAATAAATGGGACTCACCTCATGTCCTAACTCAATGTGATGATGTATATGGCACTCTTAGTCCTTTACAAAACTTTGAAGATAAACGAACTATATTGTGAGTCATTCCAAACTTCACTTATTTTTTAACATTCGACTAACATAAAACTAATACGAGAATAGAAAATATTCTAATTTCTTCTTTCTCACTTCTTCCTACCTAAATGAGATAAATACTTGGAATGATCAAAGGCTCATTCTCTCATTTCCCATCACTTTGTTCAACACGTTTCCAAGGTTTCCCTATGTTCTTGTGATCTCTTCTTCATGCATTAATACTAATAGAACAATACTTGGGTTTAGTTCTTGCCAAATAAAATTGTGCATTTCTTCATTCTTGTCATGCCTTCTTCAATTTGACATAACTTCTAATTTACAAGTATGATTGATGTCAAATTGGCTCCAAAATGTCCTTAAGACATTCCTTGATGATTTTCAATTCATGAACCACTAATTTCCCTTCTCATTTCATTTAGTTTTGCTTACAACATCTCAGCTTTCTAATCCCATCACAGTTTTTGATAGCTTGTGCTGTTTCTAAGGGAGACGCAAACAAGGGCATCATGTTGTAGCGGGGAAAAAATAGAGAAAAAAAATTGCGAGCCTTAGAGGCCACACAGAAGCGTGAAGATCATACCTTTGCGCTCCTTAACCCTTCTAGGTTGAGTAGGAGCGGATTGAACGACTGGAATCACCTCGCTTTGCCCACTTGAAGAAGCTTCCGGTTGAACACCCGCTAGCCTTCTACTTCGCCTTGTTTGCATCAACGCTAAGCTTCCAGCTCTCGGAATATTCCTCTGCCTAACCTCTAGTCGGTGAACACAACAAAGAAGAAGAATGGTCTCAAATCTCCTTGGTTCTCTTCTTATTGATTAGCAAAGTCCAAGGAGAAAATAAGAAGAGAACAACGTGAGAGAGCAGAGAGAGAGACGTGAGTTCTCTGTGTGTTGTGTAAGGGATTAGGGTTTTCCTCTTCCAGAGACTAGTTTATTCGTTAACTAAAACTAGGTCTCTCATTATCTGATAAACATATCCCCGGGATTTCAAAACACCCGGATGTTATCCTGAGAATAAGTTTTGCCTAACCCTAAACTCTTCTTAACTGTATCTGGAAAAAACTCTAAGGTCCAAGCTATTGGGCTAAAATAATATTTATTATTTCTCTTGGACCCAAAAGGCCCAAAATAATAAATATTAATTATTTATTTCCTGAGCTTATATAAACAACCCAATAAATAATCAATGAGCCCAAATGAACTATAATAATTAATCTTTAATTATTTTTTTCTTGGGCCTATATAAATAACCCAATAAATAATTAAACATTAATTATTTCCCCTAGTTTAAGCCCAGGTTAATTTCTTAATTATTCATACTGGACCTAGGCCCTGAATAATTAATTAACCAATTAAACTAGATAATTAAATTTCTCTCAACTCCTATTTTAATTTATTTATTTATTTTATTCTAGTCCAAAAATAAATTAGACTTTCTGAATAAAATAAAATAAAATAAAATCCTCTTCAACTGAGACCAATTCCTCAACCCAAAATTAGTTAGGACTTACGGGTTATTCCGAGGACCAAAAAGACACATCGCCTTGGCTGCTAAAATGACCGAAATACCCCTGCTATATAAATAGCTGTATTTTGCATTTTAAATATTTCATAATATCACCATAAGGAAATATTGACCCCAAGGACAATGCTGCATTAGCAAAGTCTCCGACCTACAGGTGAAATGACTAAAATACCCCTCTACACATCGCCGTACATTTAGAGAGAAAGAAGTGTACTAACACCCCTCTAAATGACATCTACCATCCTTAGGCTTCTAGTCCAATGATCCACGACTTCCTAAAGTGTTTCTGCTTTCCAAGGGAGCTACCCTAAAGCAAACATCCAAGTCATGTTTCCTAAGGCCCTGGACATTTTAGACCATTCGGACAACCACAAGGGGCGATATAGTGCAAAAACTATCTTGTACAAGTCTGTCTTAACTAACTAGTCACACATACCCAACATGCAAGTGTATTGGCCCTACGATAGAACCTCAACTATAGCAAATTAAAGTATATGCTTCCAGCTTCGCCAGACCACCAACTCATACTCAAGTCATAGAGTACTAGTCCATGCTGTAGCGGTAGTAGTCTAGGTTCTATCATATAGTATTTTTAGAAACCACTACTACAGGTCCTATCCTACGTATTCGATATACGTTTATGTCATGAAGTGAGTGGACTACTCATTAGCTAAAGGTAAGCCATTCCCCATTTGGAATTCATAACATAATAACCTAAACATAATGAGGTTCCTAGTCTCATCAATAGATTAAGAACAAATGTTTATGTGTTAAATAACCCGTGATCCATACCTTACTGTGAAAGACCACCATTCACATGGATCACTTATTTAAACACAATGGGTCTGTTCCAAACGAAAATTGTGCACAAACAAAAAGTAAATTCACAAACAAATTCTGAAAATAAATTCTTTTATTAAAATAATTGATTTTACATCAGAAACCTAGTCTAAAAGGGCATACAATCCAACAATTTCATCATAACGTTTTATTCAGAACTCCAAATCATGTAAAATTGGTCCCAAAATAATCCAAAGACATTTAGCTACAAGTTTCAGGCCATGGGGTTTCAAATAAAGAAGCCAATTTATACAGTTTATTTGTTCTTGATAGCTACTTGGGATTCCCTTCAAAGTAGAGTTTTTGTTTTGTTTATTTCTTCACATCATCTATTCTATTTTAATCCTAACAACTATATAACACTTAAACCATCCTAAGTTCCATCATAATAGCCTAAAATTCTCTGATTTTCAGATATACTTATCACAACAAAATCATATTTTCCGACATCAAGTTCAACAAGTGCAAATAACAACATTAACAATTTATTTTCTTTAAGATTATGCTAGTGTTCCATCTCATACCTTACACCTTCTTGTGCAGCCATGAACAACCACCCAAGACACCATCAAAACACCTTAATATACCATATAAAACATCGTATACAAACCCTCAAACAAATGGGCACACATATGCACACACCAATCTTCACCAAACATAGAAATCATGCTAGACAAAATTACCACTTCCAAATTTTCCAAACAAAATTCATACCACAATAATTATTGCAATGCAATCCACAACTTTAATTCATGAAGTATAGCTTTTTACCTTGTTTGTGCAATTCTCCAAGCTTGATTTTCCCCAAGTTCTTCCTTTTTCTCTCAAGAAATGCTCTCTCTCTCCTTTCTATTTTTCTCCCATTTTTCTCCAACTTTGCTTTTCTTTATCTTTCCTTTTTCTTCCTTTTGTTTTCCTCCTTTGTTGCTGCCGACTTCAAGCTGTGAAAACAGCATTTCCACTGCCATTCTTGGTCCAAATTGTGACCAATTGGTCAAAAACTGTGAGCTATCCAATTTTGCAACCATTTTCCTATTGGTTGATTTAATTAATTCATTATTTATTCACCTTATTCAATAAGCTTTTGCAATAAAATAATCTCACAAATATTTCACTTCCCCAATAGTATTTTGACCCTTCCTTTCATCCCCCAATCACATTACGCCGCTAGTCTTAATGTTGATCGCACTTTAGAATTTTCTTCAGAAAATAACTGTAATTTCGGTCTATATTGGAAAAATCTTTTATTCTACCAATGGAATCTATAAATATCATTGAATACATTGGTAGGAATCAAAACTCTTAATTCCTTCTCAATTCTTGCCAATTTGCGGTCAAAATTCAGATCGTAGTCAAAATTACGAAAATACCCCTGATACCTCCGATAGTTTAATTTATACCAAAATACTTGTCTCATCACACTGTTCAATTTTGTTCTAAACATAGCCCCAAACTCTCGTTCTATTAAAGGTAGTCACAATTTGAAGATTTAGGGTACGACTGGAACAAATTCAAAATTCCATCTGGGTCCCTACAATTTCAATAATGCCCCTAAATATTTTATCACACCAAAACATTTATCTCATTATACTAATCATTTCTTATTCTGGCCACTGATACAAATTTTTATTCTATATAGAGTAGTAGCTAGTCAAAGTACAAAAAATGGAGGGATATTTCAAATACACATGTAGGTCGAAGACATTGCACTTACAATATTATTCTGGAGATTAATATTTTTATATAGTGATAAATAGAATATTTAAAATGATAAAATACAACTATTTGTTAGCTTGAGTATTTTGGTCATTTTAGTAGCAAAAAATAATGTCTTTTGTTCCCCAGAGTAGCTCAAAAAACCTTAGTACATTTATTTACTATGGGCTTATTGGATAAATTTATTATTGGAAGAATTATTCTTGGAGTCCAATTAATATTTTATTTAGGTTAGAATATTTAATTTGGCCAATTTAATTAATTAGTTTATTAATTAATTATCAAGGATAATTTTATATTGGGTCCAAGTAGATTAATTAATTAATATAAAATAATTTAATTAAGTATTTTATTAATTAATTATCTTGAATAATTTTATATTGGGCCAAAGTGGATTAATTAATTAATAAAATAGATATTTAATTAGTCATTGGACAAATGAAGAAAACATGGCCCATCGAGGTTTGATGGTAGTCGCCATGTGCAAAAGGGAAAAGGAAATAACAGGAAAAAGAAGTGGTCGGTGGTTTTTAGGTTTTGGAAAAGGAAAAGGAAGTTGTTTATGTTTAAAAGGCATCACGTGTGTACCTGATGCGTTGACCAAATTTTGCACAGGAAAAAACAACTTTCAGTTTTCCAAAGGAACGAAACCAAGTCCACCGTTTTCTTGCCATTTTTCTTTGTTTTTCCTTCTTTTTCCTTTACCGTTTTAGCTCTTCCATTTTTCTTCCAATCTTCTTCACTCTAGATCTACCTTCTCCGGTAGAGGTCTATAGAGGTTCAAGAATACTTTGGAAGGTCAAGAGCTAGTAATCGTGGTAAGTGTTTCGTGCTAAGGAGCCAATGGTTAACTGGTATACCCATGGAACAAGTAGATGTTCCTGTTCAAGAAGCATCATCAAACCCGAATCTAACTTCGGTTATTCAAGTCAAATGCCCTAGAAGTAAGTATTCCAAAACTTTGGCTTGGGAAATATTTTTTAATTGCATTTTTATTTTCCTGCAGTCCTTCAGTTGTATTGTTATTGTTATTGATATTAGTATGTGTTATTTTGGGTAATAGTATGGATTTTGTATTTTATTAATTTGGTTTTTGTTTTTGTAATTAGCCTTGCTATGGATTATTTTTGTTGTTGCTGAGGAGCTTTGTATTTAGCATTGTATTAGTGTTTGTTACATGAAAATTGTGATTGTAAAGGGTTATTAAAATGAGGAGATCTTGTTATGGAAAAGTTAGTGTAGTTGAAGGAGTAGTTGTAATAATGTTGGATATTATGAGAACTTGGTTGACTGTTGTATAGTAGTAGAAATCATTGTTGTTGTTGAAATTTTCTTTTAGTTGTGTGGTATTTTAGTTGATTGTTGTTGTACTATATATATGTTGGCAAAGGTTTAAAAATTGATTGTAGTAATAGTGAATGAGTAGATGAGTTAGTGGCTTGTAAGGTTGTTTTTGTTGTATTTTTGTGGACTATTGATTTTTGTTGGAGATGTTGTTATGTTTTTATAACCTTTTATATAGGAATTTTTGTATCATTGATGCTATTTATTGGTTGTTTGAGAGATTTCATTGTGATTTTGGAATATGGATTAGTGGATGTTGTGTTAATATACTACAAAAAAATAGCCTTCCATTACACAAAAAACTCCTACTAAAGCCCTTTAGGTAGGAAATTTACTTTCTCATTAATTAGTGGCCAAAGCTATTTGGCAACAAATTTTCAATTTCCTTGCCAAAGATTGTTCTTTAACGAGGAAAAATTTTCCTCACTGAAGGCTTTGCTTTTAGTAGGAAAACTTTTCATGCTAAAGCTAAAAATTATTTTTTGTGTTGTAGTTTTCTTACCAATGATGATTTTTAGCGAAAATAAATGTTTCATCGCTAAAATTTCTCGCCAAAATATATTTTTTTGAGAAATTAAACATAATTTTGAGAAAATTTTTATTTATTTTTTCGTGACAAAAAAACTTTTCCTCGCTAATGCAAAAAATGTTCATCGCTAAAAGGTCAATGGCGACAAAAAAATTTTGCCATTAGTAACAAAATATTTCCTCGCTAAAGATATTTATATTTTTTAAAATAAAAATTATATAATTTTTTACGACCACAATACCCTTCATGAATCGAGCACACCTGATCGCACCATCCTAAACAGGGTAGATCACAGTTCTCTTCATGGACCACGCATACCTAATCATGACCCCTTCTATTGGAATGTATGCCTAAAATGTCCTACGTACTTCTGTGTTTTGGAAATTAATAAAAGTTTCATTCATTAATGGTTGTTTGTTTACATATATTGCACATTAAGGTCTAAGTGTGTTAGTAAGTAATCTATGTGATTAGGTTGTGCTTTCACACTAAGGTGTAGATTATGGGCTACTAATACATAGGCAAAAAATTATTCTTGATCGACTAATAAAGTTGGGCACTTCGTCAAGGTTTAGATCATTACACCATAGTTTCTTATTGGGGAATGGTTTACCTTTAGCCAGTTAGCAGTCCACTCACACCAATAGTGTAAGCATGTATGGAATAGGTTGAACTAGACCATGCGATAATAATCTTTATTGAAGTACTGCGTGGATGAGTACCCTTACACTTAAGTATAAGTTGGTCATCTGTTGAAGCTATACTTGTACACTTTGGTGTATGTTAAGTGAGGTCTTATCGCAAGGCCAATAACCTTCTACATTTGGTGTATAATACTAGTTAATTAAAACGGAGTTATACAATAGAATTTCTTTGCTTTATTACATGAAGAAATTACCCTCTTATGATTGTCCAGGATAATCTAATAATCCAGGACCCTAGAAAACGTGACTAAGTATGTATGCTTTATGGGTAGCTCTCTGAGATAAGTTGGTACATACTCAAATTCATGAATTATCGGACTATATATCTATCAAAGGATGGTAGATGTCATTGAGAAATGTGTTAGTACTATTTTCCTATCTCAATGACGGGTGTTACTGATACGTAAATTTTGGATGTATAAAAATTATTAAATTTAAATCCATCCCTAGCCAAGTTTTAATTAAACCATTACTCCTAAATTTCACATATGAGCAAGTATACTCATCACAAGCATTGTATATGGAATTAACAGGTATTGATTCTCAAAGGAACAAGTGCCCACTAATCATTTTTTATTTATTATTTAACCAATCTACTAAAGTGATAGGATGATAAAAAAAATAAAGAAAAATACATACAACTCAAGGATGTAAAAATATTCACTTTAGACAATTATTCTTGAAAACATGACAATGAATCACTTCACAAATATAAAAATCAATTATTATCTTTGTACCATGAAGAATTTATAATAGACCCACTTCGTTTGATATCCATGGAATCACTATCTTCTAGCCAAATTAGAGAACATTTTCTATCCCAACCAATTTACCCAAAAGATGCATTAAAATCAATCCTCATATAAATTCCTATATTCTAAGTGATTCAAATTATGAAATTAGTCAATGAATCCATATTCTAACAATCATGAACTAAAATTTGATTACCCAAGTTATTGACAATTAACCCTTTTTTCAAGTAAGATAAGAAATAACAAATATGAAATTAATTAGTTGATGTCATTATCAACCCCTTTTTCAAGCAAGTTAATAACAAGAATAAACCAATCGAGTTCATAATAAAAACACGTAATCAAATCCCAAGAAAAATAATTAATTGATCAAAAGATTGAATTAGCTCCGAAAATCATGAATCCCAAAATAATGTCAAATTACAATGAAAACGTTAATTACAACACTATTCTAGAAAAAGAAAACAAAGGTTAAAAGAAAGAACTCATAGACCAGGGCCGGTGCCGACCATGCTCTGGTCGGCCCAGTTGTTCTCTATTTTTTTTCCTCAACAAAATCTCTATTTCTCCATAGTGGGGCCAGCACCGACTCCTTGTGACACGAGCCCGCGCTGGTCGTTCTATGGACGGTGACGGGATTTTTCATTTTTTCATCAATTTCCCCTTTTTCTGCAATAAAAAGTTAAAACACCTTTCCAAGGGTAAAATATCAAATATAAAGGAATATGACTAGTAATTGCACCAATCACAAAACATCCTCAAATAATTAGGAAATTTTTGATGAATTTAGCCCTTATCAGTTTCGTAGAGGGGTATTTTTGTTTTAATTTTCTATCTTCTGTTGCGTATTTATTTTTCCCACTATCCTTCACCTTCGTGGACCACATCCCACTTCATATACCACTCACTCTCGATCATAACCCTCCAATTAATTGGAGAGTTTGGTGAGAGTCGAACTGAAGACTTCCCGTATGGGAGGTTAAGCCTTAGCCATTGAGCCAAGTACAACAACTTGACTATATCCTTCTTTTTTTTTTCATTTAAACTATTCCCAATATTCTTTTTGTAATTTTTTTCTCAATATTTTTATTATAAAAAATAAAATAATCGTATAAAATTTACTACAAAAAATATTATTCAATATATACAACATATATATATACACGCAACACATTCATATAAACATAAATGAAAATAAATAAGTAAATATATATACATACTGTAATACCCCACTCTGGATACACCTAGTTTATGAGAATTAACATGCAATGAATGTGAACATATGCATTCGAACATGGTATATGCTTTTTTCATGAATCTGCAAGGTTGTGTTTTGGTGATATGTGCATATTTTAAATTTATTTGAATATGTGATGCATTAAATTTTTAATAGTGATTTAGGAATAGTGGAAGGCATTATTTGATTATTGTGCCATAAAATACTTTACATGAAAAATATTATTATTATTATTATTATTATTATTATTATTATTATTATTATTATTATTATTATTATTATTATTATTATTATCGTCATTCCTAAAAAGCTATTATATCTCCCATTTTTGGTTGGTCATCTATTAATTATTTATAATAGTAATAATAATTATTATTATACTAATTAGAACTATATTGTTATTATTTATTATCTATTGAAAACTTATTTATTGTTATAGTTGTCTCCGGTTGATGAATTATAATAATATTAGATATATTATTTTAATAATGTTATAACCAAATGATTTCCTTTCATTCCATATATATATTCCTTGTACAATATTAAATTATGCATTCATAAGGTTGATCTCGTTTAGCCATCACATTTTGACTTGAAGACTCCTATATTTTCTTGCATCTCTCCATGGCCGACATTTACCACCTTTCTACCACGGATTTATTATCTTTGGAAAATTAAAACTTCAGCATTTGCATGTGTATTTGAAGACCTCATTTCCTCCTAAAAACTCTATCTACTTGCCATTTTTAATTTCCAAATATTATACCTAACAAACTTAGTTTAGCAATTTTGATCATAAGACTTCTTAGTTGGCCAACAGCTTTGCACGAGTTCATGGGCTGAGATTTTCGATTTTCTGCTTTGCCTCCTTGTACTTCTCGTAGTTGATCACAAAAGCTGTTAGTATCTATAGAATTATGGTTTGATTAGAAGTGTATTTGAAATTAAACAAACCTTATCTTTTCCTCCTATCAATCGGTGCATCCCAACTTCCCCTTGCTTCACAATTTTCCTTTCCTTTCTTAAGGAAAATCTCAGTTTACCTTCACTCCTAGGTACTCTTTAAACTCTCAAGAATTTCAACCATCATCGTACACTACTTCTTCTCTCTAAGGTGCACGATTTCCTCTTCAACTTGAACAACAAAACACTGCCACAGCAAGCAAAACAGCTGACACACACGCATATTTCTGTAACCAAATTCGCAGCAAACTCTCAAACTTCAGTCTCCTTATTCTGGTCGACACACATAGCAGCTATCATTCTAGGTTGCTCTTCCTTTTCCTAAAAGGATTTCAAGAGGTAACAAGCTTGATCCTTCTTTTATTTTCTCTCGGAAAAAAATGGCAGCATGTATATGTGTGTTTGTGATGGAATTTTCGGTCATCTCCTTACTTCTTTATGTGGGATCTTTTCTTGTTAATGTTGATCTTGCATAAATCTTGAATGCTGGGGTTGTTTTCTTCAAGGAAAATCTGAAAGGAGAAACATGTGTTCATGATTTTGGCATTAAGATGGTTGGTTATAAAATCAGAATTTTTGCTATTATTGAATGAGTAGTTTGAATGGAAATTGGCCCGCATACTGGCTGCTTATAATTGTCTCCTTGTGCACAAATTTTAAATGGAGAATGCTTGCTGCAATTTGTCTCTTCTACTTGTTTCTTTTCAGTGAACTGAATGCTTACCTCTGTTTGTTCCCTTCTACTTGTTTTTTTTTCCAGTGGACCGAATGCAGATGGAGGCTGTGGGTAGTTTCGCAATATATGCTTCTATATGTCTCTTCTATTTGTGTGTTTTTTTTTTCAAATGAACCGAATGCATATGGTAGTTGTGGGTAGTTTTTGCAATATTTATGTGTTTCTTGTGGATTTCAATGCATGAAATATGATTATGGCTTGAGAGTGCTGTTTTTGGTTGGTTCTTATGGATGTTAGGAGTTGTTTTCTTAAGGGGAAATCAGTAAAGAAAGAGGGATGAACATATTTGTTGCTTCTTGAACTAGTCACGTAATCAGAAATTTAAACAATGTAAATTTTGAATGTCTAGTCTTGAATGTAAATTTTTTAATGTTCTGGATTGCAAGATGAATGATCTTGGGTGGACTATGTTTTGCTTCGTTCCTATGCTTGTTTGAGTTTAATTTTCTAGAAGAATTGGATGTAAGAACCCTTTTCATTGATACTTAAAGTATCATGTTGAAAGCTGAAGTTTTGCTATTTTATTTGATATCTATCAATTGACCTCAAGAAAACGGAGGACAAGATTAGATTTTTGAAGAAAATTTTTGAAAATTTTCTTAATACATAAATATCATGTTTTTCATGTGTTGTATTATTCTAGAAGTTACTTTAGTCTATTGTAGAAATTTTTCAAAGAAAAAAACTAAGAATAGGGGATTTTCAGAATTTACTGTTCACTCTTTTGGAATCGGTTTTGCAATCTATTTTGAACATGGTTTGTTTGGGTAAAAAGGTTTAAAATGTAGGCTTTTGTGTGCTTAAACAATCTGGAAAAATTGGGGTTCAAACAGGGTCAAGGTTGGAAGTTATTAATTTTCTTTTCTGCATGGCCAAATTGAGTCAGATTTGAGCAGTTTGGGTTCAGAATTTTCTGCGATTTGTATGAGCCTAATTTTTGGAATGTGCTCAGTGTATTTCATTCATAATATTTTAAGCTATGTTCCAACAAAATTTGAAGTCAATTGGAGTGGTTCGTATAGGGTTTTTACCCTTAGGAGCTTAGACTATGGTTGCTGGAAATTGAAGGCAACTAAGGGTTTTATACTAAATTCCTAAGTTTAATTTAATTTCTTGAGAGATGATAAAGGGTGGATTTTATACTTTCTAAGGGATTGATGGAAGATCTTAGGTGCTGAGTATATGTAATGTTTATGCTTGTTGCTCATTCGCATTATTTGGCGAACAAAGGATAATATACACATGATATACACTTGGTGTATAACGTGGTCTTAAATTTTGTTTGAGATGATCTAGGATGTGCTGTGATTGATTTATATGAACTCTTTGCTAGATTTGGAAGATTATCAATGGTAAGGACCAACTTACTAGACGTCATACCCTAAGCTTAAGGATAAGGTAAGTTCCCTTACATTCTTGAAATTGATTTTACCTTATCATCTTGGTTTGAAAGAAAGGTTGGTGAGTATCTCTTGCAAACATGAAATAATGGCATGATAGCTAATTTTTGAAAACTTTTATTTTTAGAAACTTCTTATTTTGGAAACTTTCTACATTTGGAAAACTTCTAATTTTAGAAACTTCTAGATTTAGAAATGTTTAAAATATGTCAAGCATGGCTTAGGAGTCAAGCATCAAACATTTTGATTTGTTTTGAATGTGCAAGAAATGAATTCTTGATCATGCATATACTTTCCGAAAAATCATAGCATGACTTATTTGAACATGTGGCTCCTTCATTATGAACACTTGGAATGAAATGTTGTTTTAAAACCATACCTTCTAAAATCTTGGTGAGAGTTGGAAAATGTTATTTGGAATTGTATTGAACTAATTTTGTGAGAGTTGGAAAATGTTATTTGGAATGCTATTTGGAGCCTTATGAGTTGTGAAGATTGAATAACGCCGAGTACTCAATAGGGGCTAAACCTTTATACTAGCCTTTAGTTGGTCTGGGAATATCTCTCAGCAGGTTGCCACCTCCGAGAGGTTGACTCTTTTCGATTAGGGCGTCAGTATAGAAGATTGAGCCATCCTCAACTAGCGACAGGGTTCTAGTAGAACTAACGGCCAAAGTGGGACAGCCGGATTGCATTAAGTGAGAGAGGGAGGAGAATCTTTCTCGGTAGGATGTACACCTACCAAGTGTTGGGGGTCAAGTGCTTCATAGAAATGAGAGCCACATTTGTGCCCTGTCACAATTATTTGGTTGCTTTTAATTGTTGAACTATTTTCGTGGAACTGTTCTGAGGGGACCTTAGAATTTTATTCAAAGCCTAATATCTTTTAGTTTTCATATCTCTCCAAACAAAATATTCTAAGAGCATTTTGCATCATGACTTCTCACTACTATCTTTCAAGAAGTGAGAATTAAATTTGTAAAGAATGCATGATAAAGCTTTTGATATACTGATAGTGCAGGCATCATGAAATGTGTTTTGTTTCTTAGCCCAACTCACACATGGGGCTTGCTTGAGATAACCAATCTCACACTATTTTGAACTCATGCTTTCAGGGTGCCTCAAGTTTGGTCAAGTTGGAATATCTGTAGCGTGAAGCTTTTGTTATGGAATTTCTACGTCCATTTGTTGGATATTTGTTTTCAATATTAATTTTATGTGGGAACTTTTGTATAAGTATTGAAGTTTTTTTTAATTTAATTTTTCCTTAGACTTTCTTTAATATTTGAATTTCTTTTACTCTTTCGTTATAAAGACCCCTAGTCCAAAGGACGGGGCGGCATCCCTGACCCATTTTAGGTTACGTAAGTAGGTGGGGTGTTACACACACACACACACACACACACACACACACACACACATATATATACAACACACATACATATTCATGCACATAAATTCATATATGAATATATTTATACACCTATATAACACATATACTCATAGTTATACAACATATATGAATATACTCAATATATATATATATATATATTTATATATACATATATTCAACACACACACACACACACACACACATAACACAATATATATATATATATATATATATATATATATATGCAAATACACACACACCTATTTATATACAACACGTACATACACACATATATATACTATATATATATACATATATATACACACATTCATATGTGTATGTATGTATGTATGTATGTATGTATGTATGTATGTATGTATGTATGTATGTATGTATGTATGTATGTATGTATGTATGTATGTATGTATGTATGTATGTATGTATGTATGTATGTATGTATGTACACACACACATATATATATATATATATATACACATACACATATATACACAGATATTATATATATTATATATATATATATATATATATATATATATATATACACATATATACCACATTTTAAATTTAAGGATTGACTTTGTAAATTTTTTGGGGTCATATTGTAATTATTCAAAAATGTAAGGACAAATTTATAAAATTTTTTATGCATCATATTATGTATATATTTATATTTTAATATATATATATATATCAAAAATTGTATATTAATAAATATATTTTGGCACATAGTGAGCATAATGTTTAGAAAAATATCGAAAACCTAATGCATTTACAAAGATGTTAAATTTGTTAAAATTGTAAAAAAGTGTTACGACAAAATTTAAAGGTAATCAGATATATTTCGGCATATAATCTAGCATAATATTTAAGAAAATATCCAAAATCTAACGCATTTATAGGGATGGACGTATCAAAGTAATGATCCAATCGTTAGATTTGTTAAAATTGCTATGAAAAATGTTATGAAAAAATTTGAAGGTAATCAGGTATATTTTGGTACATTTTTAATACAATATCTTGAAAAATATCCAAAACATAATGCATTTACAAAGATAAACATATCTAATTAATGATCCAACCATTAGATTTGTTAAAACTACAAAGAAAAGTGTTATAACAAAATTTAAAGGTAATCGGATATATTTTCGCACATAATCTAACATTATATCTAGACAAATATACAAAACCTTACGTATTTACATAGATAGGCAAATCAAATTAATGATCCAACCATTAAATTTGTCAAAATTGCTAAGAAACGTGTTATGACAAAAATTTGAATGTAATCAGATATATTTTAGCACATAATTTTGAAAAATATTTAAAAACTTATCCAAAACCTAATGCATTTACAAATATTGGCATATCAAATTAATGATCCACTTGTTAGATTTATTAAAATTACTAAGAAAAGTGTTATAACAAAATTTGAAGGTAATTGGATATATTTTGGCATAATTTCTACAAAAAATATCCAAAACCTAATGCATTTACATTGATAGGAATATCAAATTAACGATCTAATCATTAGATTTGCTAAAATTACTAAGAAAATTGTTATGACAAAATTTGATGGTAGTCAGATATATTTTGGAACATAATCTAGCATAAAGATAGGCATGTCAAATTAATGATTTAACCACTAACTTTGTTAAAATTACTAAGAAAAGTATTATGGCAAAATTTGAACGTAATCGGATGTATTTCGGTACATAATTTAGCATAATATCTATAAAAAAAATCCTAAACCTAACACATTTACAAAGGTTAGTATATCAAATTAATGATCCAACCGTTGGATTTTTTGAAATTGCTAAGGATAGTGTTATGACAAAATTTAAGGCAATTGGATATATTTTGGCACATTTTCTAGCATAATATTTAGAAAAATATCCTAAACCTAACGCATTTACAAAGACAGGCTTATCAAATTAATGATCCAACTATTAGATTTATTGAATTTACTAAAAAAATGTATTATGACCAAGGTTGAAAGTAAACGAACATGTTTTGCTACATAATCCAGCTTAATTTCTTTAAATCAGCCCAAAATATAATGTATTTATAAATATTTAAAAATTTATGGACTAATTTGTAAAATTTATGGAATTTTATTTTAAATATTCTAAAATTTAGTGACCAATTTATAAATTTTATAATTTTACAAAAGTTAAGGAGAAATTTGTAAAATTTGGGTCATATTTTACATATTTAAAAAGTTATGGTCCAATTTATAAATTTTTAGGGTCATATTATCAATATTTTAAAATTTGGGGGATCAATTTACAAAAAATTGTAGTCATTTTGTAATATTCAAAATTTAAAGACCAATTTACAAAATTTATAAGACCACATTGTAAATATTTTAAAATTTAAAGATAAGTATTAGCTAGGAAATATGAGTTTTGTGACTAAAAGTATACTTAATAATGATAAAAGTTAATATTTTTAGATAGGAACTGAATTTTTGTCGTTGATTATGCATCATTAGCTAGAAAACATAATTTTTCCTTGCTAATACACTTATTTCCTATCTAAAGCAATCACTTTTTGCTAGAAAATAAAAATTTTGTAGCTGAAGGTCTTCATCAATAGTGACAAAAAGTTTTTGTCACTAAAGAAAAATTTTCCTTGCTAAAAGGTATATTTAGCGACAAACATTAGCTAAGAAAAAAATTTTATCGCCAGTGTATCATTTTCTTGTAGTGATAATCTTTAAAGTCCCCCCCTTCCAATAAGGCCACTAAGTCTTTGATCCTTTACTCTTCCTTAGATTTTATTGAGTTTATGTTGTTCGTATACTATTGCCATGTTATGTCTATAATTTATGTATTGATGATAGTATTTTAGTATATATATATATATATATATATATATATATTATATTGATATAGTGTATCCTTAGTGTACATATTGGTTTGCTCATTTGTTTTGTTGTACTGTTGTATTGGTATTAGTGTAGTTCCTTGTACATATATATTCTTTGGTTTTATTCATATTGGTTGATCTTATATTTTTGTTAGAATCTTTGTGTGCATCTATTAGCGTATGGTGATTAAGTTGTTCTATGTAGTGGTATTAGTGAATATTATTGTATTAGTTATATTGGCTATCTTGTAGTTGTTCTTGTATTGGTTTTTCTTTGTATGTCCTTTTTGTCTTCATTTTGTTGTTTGTAATCTTGTTGATATTGTTTGTTTGGGCTTTGTGTACTGTTGTTTTTGTAGTTATTCTACAAAAACAGGGGATAAACAATGCTCGTTTAATAGCTTACGTTGACAATCAATTCTAGAAAACTGCAAAAATTTTGTATGCTTTAATACCACTTAGAACCTTTTTACTAAAGCCACTTTCTATTCCTCTGCTCACTTTACTGAATGAAGAATGCTTATAATGTACATATTTTCTATGTAAATTGTACTGTATTTGTGTACAATAGTTCTTAAATGACAACTCATTCCAGCATTTATAAATTATTTTTTGTAGGATTAAATAAATAAGGCTTAAGGAATGACAAGAATACAAATGCAAAAAAGGGGAAGCATGCACAAAGAATAACCAGCGCTGGCTAGGAGCCCTAACTGGTTCTTGTTCTCTTATTGAACAGGCCATGAAATTTTATTTAAATAGGCACCCGGAGGAAACATAAAGTTTACTGGACTGAACAGGGACTGGTTCTAGCCCCTAAAAGGTGCTAGCTATGCATTGAAAGTCGAAATAAGTAAATAAAAGGTGACTATTTTCACACTTGGCAGGCGCTAGTTAATGTCACAAATCAGATATGTGCTTTGATTTTGGACACAATTTTTGGGGCAAAATGGGACCTATAAATAAAACATTTTGGGACAGATAAGGGAGAACAACAATAGAGAAATACACCCACGATAAGAGAGAGACTCAAAGAAAGGATTGGAGTCTTGATCTTGAAGTAGCTTGGAGAAGATGATGAAGAGATCTTATCTATTAGTTTCTCTTACTCCATTTTCTTTGTTTTCACTTGATAATTTGTATGGAATGTTTTAATTGTATTTTGAAAGGATGAACCGTAGTTTGTTCTTGTATTAAATCTACTCTTGATTTGTTGATTTCAATCTCTAATATATGATTACTTGACTTTATTGTTGGATTCATTATTTGGGTTACATTTGACTATTAGATTAGAGAGATGGAGTTAGAAGTTGAGTTCCATTTCATGGATCCAATGTGGGTTTTCATTCAATTAACTCGAGAGGGAGATATTGAAGGATTAGAACTTGGTAATCATTGGGTTCTTAATATCGCTTAAAGATAGTGGTATTTGGTTCTTCTTGATTTTGGGGTTTTGTCCTTAATGCTTCTTAGGTTCAATAAGGGTGGTAGAGATACCCTTTAATTGGCTAAGAATATGAAATTACTAACTCGAGAGAGTGTGGATTTTCCAATTGTGACCTCTACCTATATTAGAATTGAAATTTAACAATCTTAGGGTTGATTTAGTACTTAGCTAATTTTGTGGGAATTTTAACATGTACATATCCTTAAATCTTTTTCTTATCCTTGATATCTTGTTATGACCCATCCTTTGTTGGGTTATGTTAATTCTCTTTGTTTGTCGATTGTAATTAGTTTATCCCATTAATTTGTTAGGCTAAATAGTAGAAGAAGAGTTAGTAGTGGTACTTTTATCCCTTTCTCAATGATCTTCGATCCTTGCTATTGTGATACTATATTAGATGACCGGTATACTTGCCCAATTCTATGGTTTGAGTGCGTGCTTGGAATTTTAATGTAAAACTTGTTTGATTGTGGATTGTCGATAATATTTTCCACTCTAAAAAATGTACATCAAGTTTTCGGCGCCGTTGCTGGGAAATAAGGATAATATCATGAAAACTTAGATTTTGTGATTTGGCCTTGCAAATATTTGTGAATATTACAAATTCTTTGATGTACATATTTGTTTTTCTATTTGTGGATAATAATAACCTTTAGTTGTATACGGATTTCTTCTTCTTTTTGTACCCTATTTTTATATCATTTTGATTCTTTATTTGTAGCCATTGAAATAAATAAATCATATTTAGTTCTACTGTGGTATTATTATGTTTGTTGTATGACTATTGTATATATTATTGTATGTTATTTTGGAAAATTGTAGATATTGGGCTCATTTGATTTCAGCTTTATTCTTGTATTTGGCCTTGTTGTTGTGGAGTAATATTGTTGTTGTTTTGGAGAATTTTGTATTGGAGTTGTGTTGTTGTTTGTTGGATGAAAGCATTGTTATATTCATTGATGGGATATTGTTGTATAACAAATTTTGTGGTTGATTGCTGTATATTAGGATTTGGTTCATTGTTATTATAATGGTGTTGGTTATTATGAGGATTTGATTGTTGATTGTTGTGATGCAGTTTTGAGGCTTTGATTGTTGTTTTGAGGACGATAGTATTTTTGGTAGTTTTTATGGTTGTTGTTGTACTGTATATATTGGTGGAGGTTAAAACTTGATTGTCGTAGTGATGAATAAATTGAGGAGTTGGTTAGTTTGTGCTGTTGAAGTTGTATGCTGTAGAATGTTGTTGTTTGTTTAAAGGATTTTGTTAAGGTTGTAAGCCTTTTGTTTAATAGTTGTTGTGGTGGTGAGGTGAACTTTTCATTGTTTGGAGACCTTATCTTGAATTTTGAAGTTTGTAGCACTGCTAGGGATTGTTGTTATAAAAATATTTTAAATTTCTTTTAAATTATCTTTTGAGATTTCTATTCATTTTACTCATAGTGTTGATTATGAGTGTGCTTAGTGGTATTATAAGAGAATGGAGAAGTAAAGGATTGTTCTTAAGAGTGGTAGAAAGCTTAGTAAGTAGATATCTATTGTTTGGGCAATTTTATAAGAATAGTGTACGTTTTGGTTTGGTCATTTGTTTTATTGTATTCTTCTAGTGTTATTGGTGTAACATATGTTTTGGTTTTGTTCTTATTTGTTGATCTTATAGTTTGATTATAATGTTAGTGCACATATATATGTGTTCTTGTTGTTTGTATCCTTGTTGTTCTTTCTTTGGCCTTTGTATACTATTGTTTTTGCAGGAACAAAAACTAACCGGCACCATTTAATCCATATAAATAGGCACTGGTCAATTGTAGAATAACAAAGCCATTGAGCTACTAGAAAGAACCGGCGATGTTTCTTACCTTCAACTTGCTCCGGCTATATCACACATTTGGAAAATAAGCTTCAAGATGCTCGAGAAGTATTTCTTACCCTTTGCTCCCTATTTTGTTATTTTATATCATGTAAATATATTTGTATCATTTATTTTGGACAATGAGGACATTGTACCAATTAAGTGTGGGGGAGAGGTTGAGTAATTTTTCATTTACAAGTTTTTACTGATTATTTTGAGAATTTTCTTATTTTTGGGCTAAAAGTTTTGTTGTTGCATTTGGGCTAAACCTTTTTTGATTTTTTTCGCATTTTCAGGTTTACTTTGAAGAATTTTTAGCATATGTGTTAATATGTATTAGTTTGGTGGAATTATTATTTACCTTTTTGCTTGGGAATTCTACTTAAAACTTGTTTAGACGAGTTGACTTTTTGTACACTTATACATTACGCATGACATGAGCTAAGTTTTAAGATGGTAAACCTTATTTATGCCTTTGAAAATGTTTTAAAGCTTGAATTCTTTTGGAATGGATGAAAACTTTGAGGTGAAATATAGAGTATAGAGTGTTGCTTTATCTCTAGTTTCGTGGCATTCCCAAATTACTTATTTATTTAGTTAGTTATTCATTTATTCATTTATTGTATTGTATTGTATTATACAAAACTCCATTTGTTTGTTGCATTTTTCAATATAAAAGCAAGCAAGAGCAAGAGGTAGATTGCTTAATGCACCTACCGAAGTAGGAGAAAGGAATGGAAAAAGCATGTCCTATGACGAAAAATAACGTGTGATATTAAAAAAAAAAAAAGGAGAAAGAGAGAAAAGAAAAATAAAAAAATAGCAAAATGCAAAAATGGAAAGGAAGCAAAAGAGTATTCAAATCAAAATTATTATAAATGCATTCCTTTTGTAAAAAAAAAAAATGATAAAAATTGCGAGGCTCCTACTTTTCTAATTAGTTGAAATGTATTGTTAAAATGTTGTATCAAAGTGTAATTTATTGTTGTAATATGATGTAGCACTTGTAATTTTTGTACTTTTTTGTAAGCCAAAAGACTTGAGTGAACTAGTTAATCATAACTTGTATGAATCACATTTTTTATATTCTTGACTCAAAGGGTAGAGTGAATCATGTTAAATTGATATAAACTTGTCTAATTTGACTTTGATGTTCTTAGTTGTGTCTAGTATAATATACAGATATACATAGGATTAACTTGGATAGATAAATGTTAGGATGAAATCTATGGTAGAGGAAGAAATAATCTCTCTACCATTTTGACATTATTGCATATGCGCTAATTTGTTCTTGTTAATTCACCTAGAATGCAATATAGAAATTTTCATTTTGCTTGTGAGCAAATTATTTTTGTTTTTTTGAATAATTGTATTTTGTTTGAGGACAAGTAAAAACTTAAGTGTAGGGGAGTAATGAATACTCATCATGTACATATTTTCAATGTAAATTGTTCTCTATTTGTTCTAAAATAGTGCTTAAATGAGTACACATTCTCACATTTGTACATTGTTTTGTATAAGATTAAATAAATGAGGCTTGAGGAAGAACAAGAATAAAAATTCAGAAAAATGGAAGCTTGCACAACTAAGAAAATGAAAAGCCATTACTACTTGAAGAAGAAACTAGTGTCAGTTAGGAGCCCCAACCAGCGTCGGTTCCCTTACTATACAGGTCATAGAATTTTGTTTCAACAGGCACCCAAAGAAATAGAAAGTTTACTGGAATGAATAGGTACCGGTTCAAGTCCCTAACAGGCACCATATATGCATCAAAAACTAAAAAAAAAAATAAATAATGTGTGTCTATTTTCACACTTAACATCCGCCGATTGTTGTCGTGAATTAGATATGTGCTAAGATTTTAGATAAGGTTTTTAAGGTAAAATTGGGCCTATAAATACAACGTGTTGGGGCATAAAAAGGTGGCCAACAATTGAAAAATACACCCACCAAAAAAGAGAGACTCAGCGAGAGGATTGGAGAGTTGATCTTGTGAAGGCGTGGAGAAGATGATGAAGAGATCTTGTCTATTAGTTTCTCTTATTTCCTTTTTTTCTTTTTCACTTGACAATTTGTGTTGAATGTTTTAATTGTATTTTGAAAGGATGAACCCTAATTTCTTCTTGTATTAAATCTACTCTTGATTTGTTGATTTCAATCTCTAATATATGATTACTTGATTTTATTGTTGGATTCATTATTTAAGTTACTTTCTCATAATGAATTCAAGAGATGGGGTTATCAGTTGAGTTCCAATTAATAGGTTCAATGTGGGGTTTCCTTTCGATTAACTCGTGAGAGGGGTTGGGGGATTATAACTCGGGTTCTTGATATCGCCAAGAATAGGGATAATGGGTTCTTCCAGAATTTAAAGGTTTTGTGCTTAATTATTCTTTTGTTCAATTAGGGGATAGAGATACCTTTTAATTGGCTAATAATAGAAAATCTATAACTTGAGAGTGAGAGGGTTTTGCAATTGTGACCTCTACCAGTTTTAGAATTGAAATTTAGCTATCTTAAGTTTGATTTTGTACTTGGCTAATTTTTGAGGACTTTTAACAATCTTGTATGGGTTGTGTTAATTCTCTTTGTTTGTCCACTGTAATTACTTTATTTCATTAATTTATTAGACTAAACAATAGAAGAAGACTTAGTAGCAGTACATTTATTAGTTTCCCGAGGATCTTCGATACTTGCTAATGTGACACTACATTACACAATAGGTATACTTGTCCAATTGTGTGGTTTGAGTGTGTGTTTGGCATTCATTTAGTTAGTTGTTCATTTATTCTTTATTTTATTGTATTATACAAAACTCCATTTTTTTTGTTACATTTTTCAATATAAAAACAAGCAAGAGCAAGAGGTAGATTGCTCAATGCATCTATCAAAACGGGAGAAAGGAATGTAAAAAGCATGTCCTATGATGAAAACAACATGTGATGTTAAAGAGAGATAGAGAGAGAGAGAAAGAAAACAAAAAAAAATAGCGAAAAGAAAAAATGCAAAGGATGCAAAAGATTACTCAAATCAAAATCATTATAAATGCATTCCTTCTGTAAAAAAATTGATAAAAATTTGAGAGGCTCCTACTTTTCTATTTTAGTTTAAATGTTTTATCAAAGTGTAATTTATTGTTGTAATATGATGTAACACTTGTAAGTTTTGTACTTTTTGTAAGCTACAAGACTTAAGTGAGCCAATTAATCCTAAATTGTATGAATCACATTCTTTATATTCTTGACTCAAAGGACATAGTGAATCACGTTACATTGTCATTAACTTGTTTTATTCGACTTTGATGTTCTTAGTTGTGTCTAGCATAATATACAGGTATACATAGGATTAACTTGGATAGATAAATGTTTGGATGAATTCTAAGATGGAGGAAGAAATAATTTCTCTACCCTTTTCACCTTATTACATATATATGCTAATTTGTTTGTGTTAATTCACCTAGAATGTAATATATAATTTTTCATTTTGCTTGTGAGCTAGTAATTTATTTATTTATTTATTTTTGTAAACAACTGTATTTTGTTTGAGGACAAGGAAAAACATATGTGTGGGAGAGTGATGAGTGCTGATCATGTACATATTTTCTATGTAAATTGAACTCTGTTTGTTGTAAAATAATGCTTAAATGACTACTCATTCCCACGTTTGTACATTATTTGGTGTAGGATTAAATCAAGGAGGCTTGAGGAAGAACAAGAATAAAAATATAGAAAAATGGAAGCTTGCACAAAGAGTAACGGATGCCGATTCCATTATTGAACAAGTCACGATATTTTGTTTCAACTAGCACACGGAAGAAATAGAAAGTTTATTGAATGATCAGGAGCGAGTTTAAGCCCTTAATAGGTGCCTGTTTTCACACTTAATAGGTACCAATTGATGTCATGAATTAGATATGCTCTCAAATTTTGGGCACAATTTTTAGGGCAAAATGGGGCCTATAAATATAATTTTTAAGATAGAAATGGGCGGCCAACAACAGAAAAACACACCCACCACAAGAGAGAGACTCAAGGAGTGGATTGGAGTGTTGATCTTATGGAAGCTTGGAGAAGATAATGAAGAGATCTTGTCTATGAGTTTCTCTTACACTTTTTTCTTTGTTTTCACTTGACAATTTGCATTGAATGTTTTAATTGTATTTTGAAGGGATGATGCCTAATTTTTTCTTATATTACATATAATCTTGATTTGGTGATTTTAATCTCTAATATATGATTACTTGGTTTTATTGTTAGATTTGTTATTTCAGTTACTTTCTCCTAATGAATTCGAGAGATGGGGTTAGGAGTTGAGTTCCATTTAATGGGTTCAATGTGAGTTTTCCTTCGATTAACTTCAGAGAGAGGTTGAGGGATTAGGACTTAGTAATCATTGGGTTTTTTGAATCACTTAGAGATAGGGATATTAGGTTCTTCTGGAATTTATGGGTTTTGTGCTTAATGCTTCTTGGGTTTAATTTGGGAAGTAGAGATACCCTTTAATTGGCTAAGAATAGAAAATCTATAACTCGAAAGAGAGTAGATTTTGCAATTGTGACCTCAATCGGTATTAGAATTGAAATTTAGCTATCTTAGGTTTGATTTTATACTTGGCTAATTTTGGGGGATTTTTAACAAATCATGTCCTTAACTTTTTTTTTTTTTTTTTTCATATACTTGATATATTCTTATGACCAATCTTGTGTGGGTTATGTTAATTCTCTTTGTTTGTCCATTGTAAGAGAAAAAGTAACGAAAATTTGAAAATTAATAGATCTTGAAGAAGATTGTACCTTAGCCCAAAGAAAGTGGGTTGATTAAAATCAACACAATGCAAGCCTCTGATACCACTTGATATGATCTTGGGAAGCTCCAAAAATGTGGATTAAGCTCAAGAACAAGAACCCTAAAAAACTCACACACAAGAACACCAAACTACAAAGAAATTAACACTCTTGTGATAATGTGAATCTATCCTAAATCAAACACACCTTAACACCCTAATCTAACTAGAGATTACAACACTAAGGATAGGAATTTGAAGGCACCTAACTTAATCCTATCAAACACACTAGGCAACTTAGCACATAGAATAGAGAAAAAGTTGAGATTATCCCTTAAGATTTAGAGACAAGATCAAAGGTGGGACTAGATCCTTTGATTTAATCTTGATATTCATGGGAATCACCCAAGAGGATCGCCCTCTCCAAAGCTCTCAAAGAGTTCTTGAATTCTCAAAAATTTCACGTCTCCAAAAGTTGTTTTCACAAAGCTATAAGAGCATATTTATAGTTGCCTTGACCTAAACTACTTAGCAACTAATCCTAACTATTAAATGGCCTTAATACATGTTTTGAGGACCCATTACATGACTTTAAATAGGTAAAAATATAATAAAAGTTGTGGAACTAAAATTACAGCTGAAAAGGATGAAAACAAGAGAAATTGCAAAAAGGCCAAAACCGGCCCGAATGGATGAAAGTGACAAAACCAAGCTAGATCTAGGCCGGCGCCAAGTCCGTCGATCTGGACCGGTGTCGAGTCGGCTCTAGGCAACCTCTCTTGTTTTGTTGCACTCAAATCCTTGCTCATTTGACCTCCATTCCTTTCATTCTTTTTCCATGTGTTCTCTTAATCTTCCAAATGAAATGTTGGTCATTTTGAACTCTTCTTGTTACTCCTTTGGGCATCAATTCTTGTTTCAATATTAGCTTGATTCTCCACATAGATTTTTGTTCTTTTTGTGTCCCATTTACAACTCCCTTCACTGCCCATCTCTTGACAAACTTTTTAGCTTTTGGCTTGTATGCTTTGATGGCTTGAAAATCCTCCTGAAACTTTTTGAGTGTTGAATGTTCCCATAAAGATTTGAAGCAAGTCTTGACTTTCCATCCCCCTTCTTTAGATGTACCTTATTGCATGGACAGATTCCTATTACACCTGTAAGTTGAAGACATTGCACTTGCAATACTATTCTCAGGATCAATATTTTCATATGGTGAAAAATAAAATATTTCAAATAATAAAATACAGTTGTTTGTTAGCAATGGTATTTTGATCATGTTAGTAACCAATAATAATATGTCTTTTGGTCCCCAAAGTTGCTCAAATAACCTTAGTAAATTTATTTATTCTATGGGCTTATTAGGTGAATTTATTATTGGAAGAATTATTCTAGGAGTCCAATTAATTATTTATTTAGGGCTACAATAATTAATTGGGTCAACTTAATTAATTAGTTTTTAAATTAATTATCTTGAGTAATTTTATGTTGGGCCCAAGTGGATTAATTAATTAATAAATAACTAATTTAATTAATTAGTTTATTAATTAATTATTTTGGGTAATTTATATTGGGCTCAATTGGATTAATTAATTAATAAAAGACCTATTTAATTAGTTATTGGACTAATTAAGAACACATGGCCCATTAAGGTTTGATGCTAGCTGCCATGTGCAAATGGGAAAAAGGAAATAAAAGGAAAAAGAAGTGGTCAGCTGGTTTTTTGGCTTTGCAAAAGCAAAAAGAAGCTGTTTATATTTAAAAGTCATCACGTGTGTGCCTAATAGGTTGACCGAATTTGACAAAGGAAAAAACATCTTTCGGTTTTCCTTAGGAACGAAACAAAGACCACCATAATTTTTTTTATCAATTTTCTTTTTTTTTATCAAATTTTCTTTTGCCATTTTACCTCTTCCGTTTCTCTTCCAATCTTCTTCACCCTAGATCTACTTTCACCGATAGAGGTCCGTAGAGGTCCGAGAATACTCTGGAAGGTCAAAAGCTAACAAACATGGTAAAGGTTTCATGCAAAGGAGCCGACGGTTAGCTGGTATACCCTTGAAACAAGTAGACGTTCCTATTCAAGAAATGCCGTCAAAACCAAATCCAATTCTAGTTATTCAAGTAAAATGCCATAGAGGTAAGTATTCCTAAACTTTGGTGCGGAAAAAAAATTACATTGCAATTTATGCTGCATATTTTTTTTCACGTGATCTTTCAAGTGGTATCAAAGCCATGGTTTTAAAATATAAAAGAATGCTTATGGTTAATAACCAAAAAAATGTGGTTCTTTTACTAATAGAAAAAATGATCTTTGGGATTTTATGGATCCCTCGTGACATTTAATACTGGTGGATTTTGTGTACACCTCACACATGGAGTCATAGGCATATGTAATTTATTTTTTATCGCTTTCCATAGAATTCGTGTCCACCCCATTTGACAGGTATAGGCAATTGATATTGTATTTCACTTTTAATTTACAAATTCTTGTACAAAAATTGCTGCTTGGATCAACACAAAAAACCTAGAAAAGAATAAGTAGAGATTGCACACAAAAAAGGAAGAAAAACATAGAAAAATGGAGGACGGACAAAGGCCAGCCGCGAGTTGACTAGCATGCAAGTCGTAGCCAGCTACGAGAAGAAATTCTCCAAGCAACTGTAGCTGGCTCAAGTAGAAAGTTCTCCCTGCAACCATAGCCGGCCTAGGGATAATTTCTCCCTCAAGCCGTGATCGATTTTGGTTGCAATGGACCGGTTTTGAATGGGTTCGATCGTGTGATTCGGTTCTTCCGGTTCGGCTCTTCTGAAACTTTTCTATTTAATTTTTTTTGTAATTTTTTTTGGGGGCTCATATCACACGAGATTATTTTCTTGTAATGGTTTATTTATGGATTTAAATAAGTTTACATAAAAATGGTTAGTAAAGGAGGAACCACCTTAGGATTAAAGAAAATCATTTTAATTTTATTATTATTATGATGTTTAACCTATTATTTAGTCACACAAAAATTAAAGGTTAGAAATAGCATATAAAAAGTTTATTTTTTGGAGCATTTCTCTTTTATTTAATTTTTTGATCAAATGTACAAAGGTTTTTGAGAAATTAATTCTTCTCTTAAAAAAATTAAGAATAACGCTGTAAAACGGAACCAAGTAATTTTTTGAAAAATAAATTCATGATTTATTCTTCCAAAGGGTTTTATCCTTGACATGGAGAATAATTTTGAATTTAAATATTTTAAATTTAGTTTCTAGAAAATAGTTTTAACTTAAGTAGTAAAATAAAAAATTCATAGTTTTATTCTCTTAAAGGGTTTTATCGTTGACTTAGAGAATAGTGGTTGAATTTTTGGATTTTTACTAAAGTTAATAAAAACCAATTAAATTTTAAAAGGTTTTTTGCCAAAACCCTATTTTCCTCAAAAGAATAAGTGGGACAAGGGTTCTCAAGGCCCTACGGATTCCTATTAGAAATTGTGGTTATCCTCACGTTATTCTAAGCATGACACCCTATAGAATGGACTTTCACGAGAATCTAAAACTAACAAAGGAATTATAATTAAAACCTAGGATATCTGTTAGTGCCGGCCAGCCTATCGTTGTAGGCATTAATAATGGATTATCCGTAGGTGGTGAAAGTACTTATCATCCTGTCGATGGAACTATTAAGGAATTTTAATTTGTAATGGTTATACACTTAACCTAGAAAATTGTCAACCTTCCTGCAAAGCTTTGTCAATTTTTCTAAGAGCCAAATTTTTTATATTTTTTATAATGGTTTTAATAGGTTAACCATATCATGGAAAAAATATTATGTTTCAAAAGTGCATTTCTATATGTTTTTTACAAAACAAACATTTTTGTTGAATGAAGCGTTTTTTTTTTTTTCAATCAACAAAAATGTCTAGTTTCAGTCCTTTGTCCATTATTCTCAAAGATAATAAGTTAACTACACCTAATTATGTGGACTGGAAAAAGAATCTAAACATAGTACTTACTACGGAAGAGTACAAGTATGTTTTAACTGACCCTTGTCCTAAAATTGGTGAACAATCCACAGGCCAGGATCGTGAGGCTAAGAAAGCATGGAGGAAAGCTGATGAAATGGCTTGATGCTATATGTTGGCTTCCATGTCTAATGTTCTCCAGTCTAAGCACGAAAATAAGCCTACTGCATACGACGCCGATATATCATTACACACCATGTTTGTTGAAAATAGCTAGCCCACACGGCAGGAAGCTCTTAGAGCAATCATGAATATTAGGATAGCTAAGGGGGCATTGGTTCATGAGCATTTACACAATATGATTGCTCAATTCGAGGAGGCCGAGGTCTTAGGGGCAACAATCGATGCTGAGAGCTAAGTTGACATGGTTCTTGAGACTTTGCTGAATTCATATCCTCAATTCAAGTTAAATTATAACATGACCAAGTTGAATATGTCTTTGACAGAGTTGATGAAAGAATTCCAGGTTGTTGAGAAAATCATAAAGCCTGTGTTAAAGATTTTTGTTACTAGTTCTGGTTCATCTTCTAGAACTGGGCCCCAACCTAAGAAGTTCAAGAAGAAAAAGGCCTAGAACAATACGGGGGCCCAATCTAAGGGATCCTAGCCAGGTTCGTCCAAGCCTAAGGGCAAATGTTTTATGTGTGGCAAGAAGGGGCACTTCAAAGAAGAATATCCAAACTTCTTCACCAAGTCCTCTTCAGGTATTGCTCTATACTTAGAGTCTATAATGATGGTTGGGTCATCATCCACTTGGATTGTTGATTTCAGAGTCACTGACCAATTTTGTAACTCCTTACAGGGGTTTAGCAAGATAAGGCAACTCAGTAAAGGAAACTATGGACTCAGAATGTGGGCAATAGAGCACAAATGTGGGCTGAAGTAGTGGGAAACTTAGAGCACTTATTTGATTATAATAGGATTTTAGTTTTAAAAGATATTTTATATATTGCTAGTTTAAATAGAATTTGATTTCAGTTTCAAGATTCATTAATCAAGGATATTCTATTTCTTTCCATTTTGGTATTTCAATCAGTAGAAATAGAAATATTATTTGTTCTGAAAACATGTATGGGAATATTTTCTATATTAATCCTATTATTTGTCAAATAAATAATACTCAGAGGGAACTTAATAATAAGAAGAGAAAGGTCATATCAAATAACTCTTATTTATGGCACTTGAGATTAGGGCATATAAATCCTAATCGAATTTAGAGGTTAATCCAAAATGGATCTTTGGAGTCATTGAAATTGGATGAATGGCCTCAGTGTGAATGTTGTCTTATAGGCAAAATGACCAAAAGGTCCTTTACTCAAAAGGTCAAAAAGGCCAAGGAAATATTAGAGTTAGTTCATACTGATGTTTGTGGTTTTATGACTATATTGCTAGAGGAGGTTATAAGTACTTTATCAAGTTCACATATGATCACATGCGTTTTGGTTATGTTTACTTGATAAGGCACAAGTCTGACTCCATTAATAAATTCAATGGGAGGTGGAGCGTCAAACAGGTAAACTAATTAAAAAGCTAAGATTAGATCATGGTAGAAAGTATCTCCTTAGTGAATTCAAGGACTACTTAGCACATCGGGGTATACTATCTCAGCTAACTGCACTTGGGAGTCCTTAACAGAATGTAGTAGCTGAGAGAGGAAATAGAATGTTGATGGAAATGGTCAAAAGCATGATAAGTCATGCAACTCTTCCTATTGTTTTTTGGGAATATGCTTTGGAAATAGCAACATATATTCTGAACTTAGTACCTTCCAAGTCAGTGCCTAAGACACTCTATGAGATTTAGACTGAACAAATGCCTAGTATAATTCATGTTAAGGTATGGGATTGACCAGCTTATGTGCTTACTAAAGAAAGTAAACTAGACCTAAGATCAAAATTGTGCTACTTCGTAGGGTATCCAAAAGGAACTAGGGGTGGATACTTTTATCATCCCTAAGGGCAAAAGGTAATTATTAGTACCCATGCTAGGTATTTGGAGGATGAACAATGTGTATCAACTAAAGTTTTGAGTAAGGTGGAATTGGAAGAGAATTTGAGTGACACTTCAACTTCTAGTACCCCAATTGGGGAACTTAAAGAGGCACAACCAGATGTTCTTATACAAAATGAACACATAATAGTGGTAGGATATCTAAGGTTCCAAAAAGATGGACTGGAGAAGCCTTTGAGATAGTCTCCGACCATCAAGAATAAGATCCTACTAGATACGATAATGCCATTGTTGACGTTGATATTGATGCAGATAAATGGCAAGTAGCAATGAATGCCGAGATTGAGTCTATGTATCTCAATTAAGTCTGGAATCTTGTCACTGCCCCCAAAAGGATAAAATCCACAAGGTATAAGAGCATATACAAGAGAAAGAGAGGTGCAGATGGAAATGTGGAAACATTTAAAGTAATGTTGGTAGCAAAAAGTTATGCTCAGAAAGAAGAGATCGATTATAAGAATACCTTTTCACCTGTTGTCTTACTTAAGTCCATTTGGATTCTCTTAGCCATCGTATGTCATTATGACTATAAGATATGGCAAATGGATGTCAAGACAGCCTTTTTTTAATGGCTATCATAGTGAAAACATCTTTATGACCCAGCCTAAAGGTTTTGTTGCGAAATGCCAAGAGCATATGGTCTGCAAGCTTAAGAAGTCCATTTATGAACTTAAGTAAGTATCATGGGCATGGAACATACATTTTGATGAGACTGTAAAGTCTTATGAATTCATGTCAAACGTGGATGAACTATGCGTATACAGAAAATAGATGGCAACAATGCATTTTTTATTATACTTTATGTGGACGATATTCTACTTATTGGAAATGATGTAGGAATATTGTCATCAATAAAGGTTTGGCTATCAAGTCAATTTTGGCATGAAAAATATAGGAGAAGCTAGCTATATTCTTGGAATATAGCCTCTTAAAGATAGGAAACAAAGAATGTTAGGCCTATCCTAATCTGATTATATTGACAAGATACTAGCTAAGTTTAGCATGGATCAGTATAAAGGGGCAATTAAACCTTTTAGGCACAAATTGACCTTATCTTCCAAACAATGTCCTATGACACAGGAAGAACAAGAAATGATTAGTAGGATTCTTTATGCCTTGGCAGGGAGAAGTCTTATATATACCATGCCTTGTAGAAGGCCAGATATCTACTTTGCAGTAAACATGGTTTGCAAGTATCAGTTAAACCCATGGGAAGAATATTGACAAGTTGTAAAGTATATTCTCGTGTACCTAAAAGGAACAAGGGATTATGTGCTTGTTTACAGGGCCAATGACTTAGTTCCAACTGATTACACGGAATTAGACTTCCAAGCGAATAAAAATGAAAGAAAATCCACTAATGGATATATTTTTTCACTTTGTTTGGAAGGGGTATTACATGGAGGAGTATTAAGTAATCTTGCATTGCTTATTCTACCATAGAAGTTGAGTATATAGCAGCTTCAGAAGTTTCTAAATAAGTAGTTTGGCTCCGGATGTTAATCACAGAACTAGGAGTTGTGCCAAAGATGGACAGGCCCCTTACTGTATATTGTGACAATTTTAGAGTTCTGACACAATGTAAGGAACTAGGAAACTACAGGAAGGGCAAGCACATTAAGAAGAAGTATCACTTGATCCGGGATTCATCCAGACACGGGAGATAGTGGTCGACCAGATTTTCCCTGCAAACAATCTGACAGACCTATTTACCAAGCCTTTAATAGAGAAGGTGTTTTGAAGACACTTAGATGTCATAGGGGTAAGCACATATAAACAATTATAGTCCATTTAGTGCAAGTGAAAAATTGTTAGAATGTATGCTGAAAATGGCCTATGTATTTTTATAGTTTGGGAATTAATAAAATCTTCATTCATTAATGGTTTTTTGTTTACTTATATTCCACATTAAGGCCTACTTGTATAAGTAAATAATCTACGTGATTGCATTGTTCTTTCACAGTAAAGTGTAGATTATGGGCTACTAACACATAAGCAAAAAATTATTCTTGATCGATTGATGTAATTGGGCACTTCATCAAGGTTTAAATCATTGCATAGAGTCTAACATATGATACATATACTCGAGGGTATAGTAGATCCAAGGTATAGCATGAACCTCTGCGAGTCTACCGCACTTCAACTTCACCTCTGACTCCTAAAATATTTCAAAGAAAATACTACACGCGTGAGTAAAAATCATTCAGTGAGTCTCGTGTGTGCTACTGATTTGTAAAACAGACAGATAGCATATTATCCATTGTCACTTCATAAAACCATTATAGAAAAGCATTACATTTGTTCACTAAAAATAGTTTCACAACTCACTACTGGAGTATTTATCCAAAATTCAATTATATTTGGAAAACTAAATTTTACACAACATTACTGCCCCGTTTTTAAGAAAGACAGTCACCCTTCTCAATGGAAGGTTGGCCTATTGGCAAACCTCAGAAAGCTTCCCCTTCAGCATCACGATCTCATTGTACTAGGGACCTCACCTTACAGCACTCAACCATGCATTGCAGGAAAAGTAGAGTTGTCGTCACAATCCACCTCAAATCATATCAATTCTTTTTACTTGTGGTAGTACGAGTCCCCACTTTGTACTCCCTCCACAACGAGGTTGACAAGGGTTGATCACAAATTAGGTGTCCTACCTAGGACCAACCAATTAATAGTTTGCTTACGTATTGGGACAGTGCTAGCTAGGGAACCCATTTAATTCCAATGTTCTATTACTTCGTTTGGAGTAAGATGATCCATAACCTTTACCGGGTAACTTGAGACCATCTATCTCTAATGAGAGATAGTACAAAGGTCATAACCTCTATTGAGTACTCAGAGTTTTCACTGGTTCACAAGACCAGTATAATTCCATTGGGTCACAACGCTAGATAAATATCCATTCCCAAAGGAATACCAATAAAATATTTTCTGGGACCAAACTATCATTTTCCAAAAATAGAACCCACTGGCTTACAAGACCAATTAATTATTCCCATTGGCTCACAAAGCCAATTATTTATCTTATTCCAAAAGGAAAACCAATAAAACAATTCTTGGAGTTAAAATACCATTTTCCAAAAATTAATCTCATATCGAGAGATTGTTTTACAAAGCCATAACGAAAAAGAATAAAAAGTCATTTTCGTACAATAAAATAAGTTTCCAATGGTATTTTCATCATTTGAAGAATACCTGTGAAACCCCCCGTCGAAACCAACCTTAGAGTAAGGGGATTGGGATGCATATCATAATTTATTTCATGGTTAAATATATTCTCATATGAATTTTTATGTGTTCTGGATTCGAGTTTTATTGTCTTGAAGTCTTGTTGGTGAGTATTGTGTGAGAGGGGCAAAATGGTAATTTTTGCCCGGGGTGAAAATAGGGAGATAGCCTGTGGATTGAATAGGAAATAATTTTTCTAGTAGAAATAGCAACAAGAGTTGTTGTGGTTTAGTGGTTAGAGCCTTGGAATTAATTCTTGAGGTCTTGGGTTCAAAGTCCATCATAGAAGCTTTAGCTTGATTAAATTTTATTTTTGCTTGGGAAAGGGTGGTTTCGGCCTTAAGGGCCTAGATTAATGTGGTGATGATGTTCTAGGAGAGACACGATGGAAGTAACCTCATTCCACTCCTTTTACTTTTCTCGAAATTCTTATAGGGAAAATCATTCTTCCTTGATCTTTAGTTTTCCTTAGTTTCAACTCATTGGTTTGATCAAGATGTTCTAGCCTTTTTCTTTCCAGAAAATTCAGTAAAGTACTGAGGTCTTTTAGGATCGAAATGTCTTGGTAAAAGACTCCTTATGGTCTGAAAAATATGGAAGAGTTGTGAGGAATTTCAAGAGGAAAAATCCCCCTAGTAAGCTTGCTGAAATTTTCCTCTAGCTTAGTTCATCTTTCTTCATAGAATGAGCTGGAATTTTCCAGCTTGTTGTACCTTCAAAAGGTCGAAATTTTTAGCTAACATTCCCTCCCAAATGCTACCAAAAAAATGGTCTTTAGGATCAGTTTGAAACCTAAAAGTTTTTGTCCAATTTCGGACTGCTCAAGCTAGAGCAAAACAGGAAAAATTCCTGTACGAAAATCAACTTTGAGAGCTCCAAACCAAGCTGTTTTCTCCCAGATTTTGTGCAGCACCTTAGCCATGTTTTTCCTCCATAAAGAAGGCTGGAAACAAGCCTTGAATACCTCTGAAACCCCCCTTCCAGCTCGCTGCAAAATGGATGGAAGTGGCAGACGAAAATCTGCCAGAAAATTCACTGTGCAGCGAAAATTCTGTGCAGATTTTCGTCCAGCTTGTTTCCTATCTCTCTTCCAGCCAAAACACCAACCTTAATCTGTCAAAACCTTCCTTAAACCTCCATCAATAGAGCTCCATTAATCCCCTTGAACTTCTGCACAAAATTCCATTAATGGCTGTCCAAAAATCTCTCAAACAAATCCCTGCAATTTAGCTTGATTGGTTTCCAAAATTTCAGCCATCTTATTTAGTAACCTTCCATAATATTTTGCTCAATGGACCATACTTCTTCTTCATCATTGTACACCCTAATTTTGGCCACCATAAGCCTCCATAAGTCAGCATTAATCCCACGAAATTCTGCTCAAACAATCAGCCATGGCAGACTTCAAAGCTGTCCAAGCAATCAAGATATTCTTAAGATATTTACTTTCCAAATTCACTTCCTAAAAATATTCTTCAAAGATTGTAACAACTAACCTTTCCTTTTCCCTTCCAAATCAGAGAAACAACTTCCTAAACCCTACAGAATTTCGGCAGCCCTCATTCAACAGAAAATTCGGCAGCCACAACAACCATCTCTCTTGATTTTCTGCAATCATCAAGAACACACACACTACACCAAGAACACCTACTTCTTCTCTACACCTAATACCCCTCCAAACCATCTCAAATCCACTCAAAAACTTCCAGATTTGATCTACACATTGCTGTGAATCCATCAACACCATTATTAACATCAAACTCCTCCAAACATCTTGCTACTTCGGATCAAAGCAGAAATTTCTGGACAAGAACATCTTCAAGGTAAATTCACTCTATCAACATCATCCTCTTCAAACTTGATCTCTAATGAAAACCTATATGAATAATCACACTAATGACTGCTTCTTCTTCTTCTCTCTCTCTCTCTCTCTCTCACGGACCGAAATTCCCTCTCTTGGCCGAATGGACTCTTCTTCCATGACCATGCTTTCGCCACCTTTCTTGAACAAGATTAGCCATCTAGGAGTTGAGATCTTCTCTAAACTCCTTCAAGTCATTCATCAACCAAGTAAGTCCCTTCAACCTTTCTTTTAAACTCTAGATTCATGTCTCTAGGATGATGATGATAGTAGGTGGATGGCGATAGGATTTAAGTATATATATATATATATATATTGTTGAGATTGAAGCATGAATGTATGTATGAATATGAAGGAGATGGGATTTATGCATGGATGGATTATCTTGGTCGATTGTATGATGATTTGAGATTTAATGCATGTCTCCATGTCATAGGTAGTATTTGTGATGAAGTATGCTAGAGATTATGTCACCTTTGGTGAATAGGATTTATATTCATGTTGGACTATTGAAGCCATGATCATATTTAAGCTAGTAAGGGTTAGATCATATTTTGATAAATTGAGATCTATGCTTGTATGCATGATTTGGATGATTTGTTGAATTGAAGGGTTGTATATGTTCATGTTTGTGGTTAGCCATAGAAATATATTCATGATCTAGTTGTCCCTAAGCTAATCTTTATTTCATTAATAAAATATTTAATAATATGATTTTTCTAGTAAAATTTTGAAAACCATGGGAAAATGTGGGTTTGGTCTTTTATATAAAATAGTGATATTCTAGTCAAATAAATAATAGTTTTTGCTGGAAAATATATATATATATATATATATATATTTAAAATGATAAAATCAATTAAAGCCTTTTATGGAAATAATTATAATTAATAAAATATTTATTACTAAAAATTTAATTATTATCTTTTAATCAAAACCCATTAAGGATTTGCTTATTATTTTTCAAGCAAGACTCATTAAATTTATTTTCAACAAATTTTAGCTATCAATTATTTTCTAACAACTAAATTATTAATAAATCATTATTTTACCTAATACTACCTTGGACCCTTTTTCAAATAAACCATAATTTATTTTTAGCAAGATTTAAACCTTCAACTTTTGTACCTATTTCTCAAACTCTAGTTATTTTAATATCAAACTAGATTTATTTTATAACCCCTTTTATTTATTATTGAGTCTTAAAGCTTGGGACACTAGGGATATGACTGTAGTAAGTTGAGTTAGTTTTATTTGAGAAAGTGAGTCTTTGGCTTGAGTTTGATTGTGGTTTGTATTTACCCTATGCGGGTCAGGTCAGCTATTGGAGACCTTTGTTGTGAGCAAGGATCAGGTAAGCTCCTGCATAAAATCTGTTTGATGAAAAATGATTTTTTTTATGGCAAGCCAAATGTAGAGTGCATGGTCACTCATTTCTATAAAGGCAATTGAGGATTATTTCCATTCTGATTTTAGACAAATAAATTATTTGCAAATCAATGGGCGGTTTTACTCAAAACCTAAAACTCTTTCTAAAACCAGTTTTGCCCCAGACTTTGGAAAACCTTAATTGCCATTTTCAAGTGGAACTGTGTTTTGTTCATTTTCTCCCCAAGTGGGATATGTTACGTTGAGTACTCAACAGGGGTAGGCTAGTAGTACTAGTTTTGAAGAGCAAGAGTGAGTCTTCTGGCAGGAGGCCACCTCCAGAAGATAAGCTCAACTTAGAGAAACGTCAGTACTACTTAGTCAGGCCGGTCCGAGCTAGCAGTTTGTTTTATTTCAGTTAAGTGACTGTGTTTTGCCAGAATGGACACCCGGTTGTTGTTTGGGTATAGAGAAGGAGAAGTATCTCGCCCGGTAGGCCGATCACCTACATTTTGTCAGTCTACACAAAGTGTTAGGCTTTCTGACCGATTATGGGGCCCAACGTGTGGTAACCCATAATCCTTTCTTTCGAGTGGTTGATCTTATAAATTATGTACGGCTAGATAAGCCAAAACACCACTCTTATTTTTTAACATCATTCATTGTTTGCCAGTATTTCTTTTGTCAGTCTGCACAAAGTGTGGCATTCTGACTATTGTATGGTTATGGGGCCCAACGTGTGGTAACCCATGACCACCTTTATGAATGGTTGATTTTATTGTGCACTTGTATGGTTTCAAAAAGAGGAAAACACCACTCTTACTTTTGACTAATGTTTATTGATTGACAATATTTCTCTTATAAAGATTTCACACTTTGCATCCACGAACTGTTTTCACTGAACACCCAAAGCACACACGGACTTACTGAGATTTCTGTCTCGTCACCTTTTTACCATGATTTCAGGCCGATCCTGCTGTGGGGATGAGTAGCTAGTGTTATCTGCCTTGGAAAAGAATATGTCTTTTGATTTTATGTATTGCTTTGGGGAGACGAGAGTGGATAATTTTATTTATGGATTTGTTTCCTTTTGGGAGTTCGTGGATTTATTCTTGGGTTGTAATAAATCTTAAGTTGAAGTATTATTTTTATTATTTTTATTCCGCTATTGTATTTGTGTGACCTCGTTATAAAGACCCCTTGTCCTTTGGACGGGGCAACATCCCCGGCCCCGGCGGGCCTAGGTAGCTGGGTGTTACAAGTGGTATCAGAGACAAGGTTTAGGCAATCAGTTGGTTTTCTTGATTTATATTCCTTAAGTATTTTGACCTGGTTCTAATTCTTGTGTTTTGTTTATAGGATGGTCAAGAGAGCTGCATCGGCTGTCAGAGACTGGCCCGCTGGTTGTGGGGATCCACCTGCCCCATTACCTGTAGCGGATCCATCCTCGTCTGATTCGGAGATAGAGCCTGAGGGAGGTTGGTTTTTTAGTGAAGACGAGATGGAGTATGAGCTGCCTATGCTAGATAACCCGGTTATTGAAGCAGAGATGGGGGTTGATGGGGGCCTAGGTGAGTACTATGGGGATGATGAGGGTGAGGTAGATGAGCTTGTTAGTGAGAGTGAGGGAGATGAGGAGATGGCTGGGCTGAGCGAAGGGGAGGCAAATGAGTTTGGGGATGACAGTGATGATGAGAGTGAGGAAGAGATAGATGGGATAGAGGAGGAGGATGAGGATGCGATGACCGCAAGGAGTCCAGTGATGAGGGTTATAGGCTGTGGGATGGATTTACCCCGGCATTAAGAGAACTTAGGAAGCCCGCTTTAGGAATGGAAGATAAGGGAAAAGGGAAGCTAGAAGAGGGACCTAAGAGGAGCGGACTTCGATATGGACTGGTTATAGATGCTAAGTTAAGGAGAGAGGGATTGTTTAACCTGTACGACTCGGAGGACGAGAGGCCTGCACCTAATGGTGCGATTAGATTGGCTTTGGATAAGTTTTATGAGGCAGTTATGAGAACTAAGAAGGGCAATGAGGGTGATTTAGGTCAGCCAAGTGAGAGTGCGTCTTTTGCGAGGGATTATGTGGGAAAATCCGATAGCTCCGTGGGGTGGCTCGTGGAACCAGCCTCTGACAATCCGGATGCCTCTACTAACTCTAGCGGCGAGTAGAGTGTAGAACATTAGCAGTATTTGCTCTTTCTCTCTCTTTTGGGATTTGCATTCTTTTGTTCATTTATTCTTTTCAAAGAAGCATGTTGCTTGTAGGGTTAGATTATTTTGCTAAATAAAAGGGTATCGCGTGTCATAACCCTTCTTTATGAAAGTATTATTTTATGAGAAACATGAGTTTATTTATTGTTTAGTTTTCCCCTAAAAAATAACATCAAAATTTCTTTCAAAAAAAATAATAATAAAATTATATATATATATATATATATATATATTTGCATCTGATTTTCTTTTACATAAACCTGAATGTGAATGCATGCTCAAAATATTTTAAACTTGAATGCATACATTCATCATCTGGGTATGCATGATTTGCATGATTTGTTGAATTGAAGGGTTGTATATGTTCATGTTTGTGGTTAGCCATAGAAATATATTCATGATCTAATTGTCCCTAAGCTAATCTTTATTTCATTAATAAAATATTTAATAATATGATTTTTCTAGTAAAATTTTGAAAACCATGGAAAAATGTAGGTTTGGTCTTTTATATAAAATAGTGATATTCTAGTCAAATAAATAATAGTTTTTGCTGGAAGATATATATATATATATAATTTAAAATGATAAAATCAATTAAAGCCTTTTATGGAAATAATTATAATTAATAAAATATTTATTACTAAAAATTTCATTATTATCTTTTAATCAAAACCCATTAAGGATTAGCTTATTATTTTTCAAGCAAGACTCATTAAATTTATTTTCAACAAATTTAACTATCAATTATTTTCTAACAACTAAATTATTAATAAATCATTATTTTACCTAATACTACCTTGGACCCTTTTTCAAATAAACCATAATTTATTTTTAGCAAGATTTAAACCTTCAACTTTTATACCTATTTCTCAAACTCTAGTTATTTTAATATCAAACTAGATTTATTTTATAAACCCTTTTATTTATTATTGAGTCTTAAAGCTTGGGACACTAGGGATATGCCTGTAGTAAGTTGAGTTAGTTTTATTTGAGAAAGTGAGTCTTTGGCTTGAGTTTGATTGTGGTTTGTATTTACCCTATGCGGGTCGGTCAACTATTGGAGACCTTTGTTATGAGCAAGGATCGTGTAAGCTCCCGCATAAAACCCGTTTGATGAAAAATGATTTTTTTTATGGCAAGCCAAATGTAGAGTGCATGGTCACTCATTTCTATAAAGGCAATTGAGGATTATTTCCATTCTCATTTTAGACAAATAAATTATTTGCAAATCAAGGGGCGGTTTTACTCAAAACCTAATTGAGTAAAACCAGTTTTGCCCCAAACTTTGGAAAACCTTAATTGTCATTTTCAAGTGGAACTGTGTTTTGTTCATTTTCTCCCCAAGTGGGATATGTTACGTTGAGTACTCAACAGGGGTAGGCTAGTAGTACTAGTTTTGAAGAGCAAGAGTGAGTCTTCTGGCAGGAGGCCACCTCCGTAAGATAAGCTCAACTTAGAGAAACGTCGGCATTACTTAGTCAGGCCGGTCCGAGCTAGCAGTTTGTTTTATTTCAGTCAAGTGACTGTGTTTTGCCGTAATGGACACCCGGTTGTTGTTTGGGTATAGAGAAGGAGGAGTATCTTGCCCGGTAGGCCGATCACCTACCTTTTGTCGATCCGCACAAAGTGTTAGGCATTCTGACCGATTATGGGGCCCAACGTGTGGTAACCCATAATCCTTTCTTTCGAGTGGTTGATCTTATAAATTATGTACGGCTAGATAAGCCAAAACACCACTCTTATTTTTTAACATCATTCATTGTTTGCCAAGTATTTCTTTTGTCGACTCGCACAAAGTGTGGCATTCTCGACCATTGTATGGTTATGGGGCCCAACGTGTGGTAACCCATGACCACCTTTATGAGTGGTTGATTTTATTGTGCACTTGTATGGTTTCAAAAAGAGGAAAACACCACTCTTGCTTTTGACTAATGTTTATTGCTTGCCAATATTTCTCTTATAAAGATTTCACACTTTGCATCCACGAACTGTTTTCACTGAACACCCAAAGCACACACGGACTTACTGAGATTTCTGTCTCATCACCTTTTTACCATGATTTCAGGCCGATCCTGCTGTGGGGATGAGTAGCTAGTGTTATCTACCTTGGAAGAGAATATGTCTTTTGATTTTATGTATTGCTTTGGGGAGACGAGAGTGGATAATTTTATTTATGGATTTATTTCCTTTTGGGAGTTCGTGGATTTATTCTTGGGTTGTAATAAATCTTAAGTTGAAGTATTATTTTTATTCCGCTATTTTATTTGTGTGACCTCGTTATAAAGACCTCTTGTCCTTTGGACGGGGCGACATCCCCGGCCCCGGCGGGTCTAGGTAGCGGGGTGTTACAATACCCGATTCCAAAAGAAGTCTTATCCATAAAATATTGAATTCTAATTCTAAAAGAAGAATTAAGTTCAAGGAATCTCAATTATGATTCACATAATCCATAAGTCACATTTTCCCAAAATCTTGTCCGTAAAAAGGAATATTTATGCTTTCTCATAATAAAACATTATTTCGACTCATAAATAAATGAGAAGAAAGCCTTTCAGATATAGATTTATTCCTAAGAAAATATTAATAAATCAAGTGAATCAAATTCCTTATAGAAAACACTATTTCCTAAAGTCTCCAATAATTTTCCCATTAAGAGAAACCCTATTTTCTTAGAAAAGCACAAGGTCCATTAACCTTGTTATAAAAAGACTTTAGGCAAATTACTCACTGATCAAGAATAGTTCCATTTTATGGAAAGTTCATATTTGCGATTCAAGCCTTGCATGTCATAATACAAGTTCTTCATCAGAAAAACCATAAGATTGTTCAGAGAAACCAAAAGGATTCATATAACATATCTTTAATAAAACAAAATTTCACTAGCATAAAATGCAGTTTATAAAATAAGTGGGACTTAGCTCGTGTCCTAGCTCAATGTGATGACGTATATGGCAGTCTTAGTCCTTTACGAAACTTTGAAGATAAACAATCTATATAGTGAGTCATTCCAAACCTCACTTATTATTTTAAGGTTCAACTAACACAAAACTAATACGAGAATAGAAAATATTCTATTTTCTTCTTTCTCACTTCTTCCTACCAAAATGAGATAAATACTTGGAATGATTGAAGGCTAATTCCTTCATTTCCCATCTCTTTGTTCAACAAGTATCTAAGGTTTCCCTATATTCTTGTCATCTCTTCTTCATGCATTAATACCAATAGAACAATACTTGGGTTTAGTTCTTACCAAATAAAATTCTGCATTTCTTTATTCTTGTCACACCTTCTTTGATTTGACATAACATTTAATTTACAAGTCCAATTGATGTCAAATTTGTTCCAAAATGTCCTTAAGACATTCCTTGATGATGCCCAATTCATGAACCACTGATTTCCCTTCTCATTTCATTCGGTTTTCCTTACAACATCACAATTTTCCAATCCCATCATAGTTTTGTTAGCTTGTGGTGTTTTCATTATAATGTTTTATTCAGAACTCAAAATCATGTAAAATTGGTCGCAAAAAAATCATAAGACATTTAGCTACAAGTTTCAGGCCATGTGGTTTCCAATAAACATGCCAATTTTTATAGTTTATTTGTTCTTCAAAGCTACTCGAGAATCCCTTCAAAGTAGAGTTTTTGTTTTGTTTATTTCTTCACACCATCTATTCTACTTTAATCCTAACAACTATATAACACTTAAACCATCTTAAGTTCCATCATAATAGCCTTCAATTCTCTTATTTTCAGAGATATTTAGCCCAGCAAAATCATATTTTCCAACATCAAGTTCAACAAGTGCAAACAACAACATTAACAATTTATTTTCTTTATGATTAAGGTTGTTTTCGCTCTCATTTCTTATACCTTCTTGTGAAGCCATGAAAAACCTCCCAAACCACCATCAAAACACCTTTATATACCATTTAAAACATAGTATATAAACACTCAAAAAAATCAGCACACAAATGCATACACCAATCTTCACCAAACATAGAAATCCTACTATACAAAATCACAACTTCCATATTTTCCAAACAAAACTCATACCACAATAATTCTTGCAAAGCAATCTACAACTTTAATTCATGAAGTATAGCTTTTTACCTTATTTTTGTGATTCTCCAAGCTTGATTTCCCCCAAGTTATTCCTTTTTCTCTCAAGAAATGCTTTCTCTCTCCTTTTCTATTTTCCTCCCATTTTTCTCCCATTTTTCTTTTCTTTTTCTTTCCTTTTTCTTCCTTTTGTTTCTCCTTTGTTGATACTGACCTCAAGCTGTGAAAACAGCATTTCCACCACCATTCTTGGTCCAAATTGTGACCAATTGGTCAAAAACTGTGGACCATCCAATTTTGCAACCATTTTTCTATTGGTTTATTTAATTAATTCATTATTTATTCATCTTATTCAATAAGCTTTTGTAATAAAATAATCCCACAAATATTTCACTTCCCAAATGGTATTCTGACACTTGTTTTCATCCTCCATTCATATTACGCCACTAGTCTTAATGTTGACCGCACTTTAGAATTTTCTTCAGAAAATATCTGTAATTTTGGTTTGTATCAAGAAAATCTTCTATTCCACCAATAGAATCTATAAATTTCACTTAATTCAATAGCAAGAATCAAAACTCTTAATTCCTTCTCAATTCATGCCAATTTGCGGTCAAAATTATGAAAATACCCCTAATACCTCCGATAGCTTAATTTATACCAGAATACTCATCTTATCACACTGATCAATTTTTGTATTGAACATATCCCCAAACTCTCATTCTATTAAAAGTAGTTGCAATTTGAAGATTTAGGGTACGAGTAGAATAAATTCAAAATTCCATCTGGGTGCCTACAATTTCAAATTTTCAATAATACCCATAAATATTTTATCGCACCAAAATGTTTATCTCATTATACTAATCATTTCTTGTTCTGGCCACTGATACAAATTGTTATTCTATATATAGTAGTAGCTATTCAAAGTACAAAAAAGGGAGGGATATTACAATTACACATGTAGGGGGAAGACACTGCACTTATAATATTATTCTTAGGATTAATATTTTCTAATGGTGATAAATGAAATATTTAAAATGATAAAATACAGCTATTTGTTAGCATAAGTCTTTTGGTCCCAGTGTAGCTCAAATAACTGTAGTACATTTATTTGCTATATAAGCTTATTGGGTAAACTAATTATTGGAAGGATTATTCTTGGAGTCCAATTAATAATTTATTTGGGTTAAAATAATTAATTAGGCCAATTTAATTAGTTAATTTATTAATTAATTATCATGGGTAATTTTATATTGGGTCCAAGTAGGTTAATTAAATAATAGAAGAACTAACGTAATTAATTAGTTTATTAATTTTTTATCTTGGATAATTTTATATTGGCCTCAAGTGGATTAATTAATTAATAAAAGATTTATTCAATTAGTCATTGGACAAACTAAGAAAACATGGCCCATTGGAGTTTGATGGTAGCCGCCATGTGCAAAAGGGAAAGGAAATAACAGGAAAAAGAAGTGGTCGCCTGGGATTTCGATTTTGGATAAGGAAAAGGAAGATGTTTATATTTAAAAGGCATCACATGTGTGCATGATGGGTTACCTAAATTTCACACAGGAAAAAACGGCTTTTAGTTTTCCTTAGGAACGAAACCAAGGCCACCGTTTTCTTGTCATTTTTCTTTGTTTTCCCTTCTTTTTCCTTTACCATTCTAGCTCTTTCGTTTGTCTTCCAATCTTCCTCACTCTAGATTTACTTCCTCTGGTAAAGGTCCATAAAGGTTCGAGAATACTTTGGAAGGTCAAGAGCTAGCAATCATGATAAGTGTTTCATGCAAAGGAACTGACGGTTAACTGGTATACCTGCGGAACAAGTAGACGTTCCCGTTCAAGAAGCACCGTCGAACCCAAATCTAACTCCAGTTATTCAAGTAAAATGCCCTAGAAGTAAGTATTCCTAAACATTGGAAAAAATTTTAATTGCAATTTCCACTGCGTTTTTATTTTCCCGCAATCCTTCAGTTGTATTGTTATTGTTGTTGATATTAGTATATGTTATTTTGGGTAATTGTAATGGTTTTTGTATTTTATTAATTTGTCTTTTGTTTTTGTAATTAGCCTTGTTGTGGATTATTTTTGTTATTGTTGGGGAGTTTTGTATTTAGTGTTGATTAGTGTTTGTTAGATGAAAATTGTTATTGTAAAGGGTTATTAAAATGAGGAGATCTTGTTATGGATAAGTTAGTATAGTTGAAGGAGTAGTTGTAATAATGTTGGATATTTTGAGAACTTGGTTGAATGTTGTATAGTAGTAGAAATCATTGTTGTTCTAGAAATTTTCTTTTAGCCTTGTGGTATTTTGGTTGATTGTTGTTATACTATATATATGTCGGCAAGGGTTTAAAAATTGATTGTAGTAGTAGTGAATGAGTAGAGGAGTTGGTGGCTTGTAAGGTTGTTGTTGTTGTATTTTTGTGGACTATTGATTTTTTTTTTTTTAGAGATGTTGTTAGGTTTTTATAACCTTTTGTATAGTAATTTTTTTTAGCGTTGATGCTATTTATTGGTTGTCTGAGAGATTTCATTGTGATTTTGGAATATGGATTAGTGGTTGTTGTGGTAATATACTACAAAAAAAAAAATAGTCTTCCGTTACAAAAAAAAAAAAATTCCTAGCTAAAGCCCTTTAGCTAGGAAATTTGCTTGCTCGCTGAATCGCCGTGGCCAAAGCTATTTGGTGACAAAATTTTCAATTTCCTCACCAAAGATTGTTCTTTAGCGAGGAAACATTTTCCTCGCTAAAAGTTTTGCTTTTAGTAGGAAAAATTTCCTCATTAAAGCTAAAAAATTTTTGTTGCAAAAAGTTGTAGTTTTGTCACCAATGATGATTTTTAGCACCCAAAAAAAAAAAATGTTTCATCGCTAAAATTTCATCACAAAATATATATTTTTTTTGGGGGGGGAATTTAAACATAATTTTGAGGAAAATTTTATTTATTTTTTGAGATAAAAAAATTTTCCTCACCAATGTAAATATTTTTCGTCACTATAAAGGTCAATGGCAACAAAACATTTTGCCATTAGCGACAAAATATTCCCTCACTATAGATATTTAAATTTTTTTAAAATAAAAATTATTTAATTTTTTCAGACCACAATACCCTTCATGGACCGAGCACACCTGATCGCACCACCCTAAATAGAGCGAATCACAGTTCTCTTGATGGACCACGTATACTTGATCATGACCCCTTATGTTGGAATGTATGCCTAAAATGGCCTACGTACTTTTGTATTTTGAAAATTAATAAAAGTTTCATTCATTAATGGTTGTTTGCTTACATATATTGTACATTAAGGTCTAAATATGTTAGTAAGTAATATATGTGATTGGGTTGTGCTTTCACAGTAAGGTGTAAATTATAAGTTACTAACACATAAGCGAAATATTGTTCTTCATTGACTAATGAAGCTGGGCACATCATCAATGTTTAGATCATTACACTATAGTTTCTTACTGGGGAATGGTTTGCCTTTAACCAGTTAGTAGTCCACTCACACCAATAGTGTAAGCATGTATGGAATATGTAGAACTGGACCATGCAATAATAATCTTTATTGAAGAACTAAAATAAATAAAGATTGGTTTATCGCAGCTACTGCATGGATGAGTACCCCAAAGACTTGAGTATAAGTTGGTGGTCTGTTGAAGCTAGAATTATACACTTTGATGTATGCTTGGTAAGGTCTTATCGCAAGGCCAATAACATTGTACGTTGGGTGTATGACTCTAGTTAATTAAGATAAACTTATACAATAGAATTTCTTTACTTCATTACGTGAAAAAATCACCGTCTTATGATTGTCCGGGATAATCTAATAATCCAGAGCCCTAGAAAACATGACTAAGTATGTATGCTTTATGGGTAGGTCACTAAGATAAGTTGGTACACACTGGAATTCATGGATTTTCAGACTAACTGTCAAATGATGGTAGATGTCATTGAAAAATGTGTTAGTACTATTTTCCTATCTCAATAACGGATGTTACTGATGCGTAAATTTTGGGTGTATAAAAATTATTAAATATAAATCCATCCCTAGCCAAGTTTTAATTAACACATTAATCCCAAATTACACATACGAGCAAATATTGCAAGCATAGTATATGGAATAAACAAGTATTGATCCTCAAAGGAACAAGTACACACTAAGCACTTTTTATTCATTATTTAACCAACCTACTAAAGTGGTAGGATGATAAAAGAAAAAAAAAAGAAAAATACATACAACTCAAGGATGTAAGAATATTCAATTTAGACAATTATTCTTGAAAACATAACAATGAATCACTTAGCAAATATCAAAATCAATTACTATCTAAGTACCATGAAGAATTTAAAGTAGACACACTTCATTTGCAATCCATGAAATCACTATCTTCTAGCCAAATTAGTGAACATATTCTATTTCAATAAATTTACCCAAAAGATGCATTAAAATCAATCTTCATATAAACCCCTATATTGTAGGTGATTTAAATCATGAAATTAGTCAATAATTACATATTGTAACAATCATCAACTAACCTTTGATTACCCAAGTTATTGACATTTAAGCATTTTTTTCAAGAAAGTTAAAAAATAAAAAATATGAAATTAATTAGTTGAAGTCATTATCAACCCTTTTTTCAAATAAGTTAATAACAAGAATTAACCAATCAATTTCATAATAAAAAAAGGTAATCAAATTCCAAGAAAAATAATTAATTGATCAAAAGACTAAATTAACTCAAGAAATCATGAATCGCAAAATAATGTCAAATTATAATGAAAACATTAATTACATCACTATTCTAGAAAAAAAAAACAAAGGTTAAAAGAACTCATAGACCAGGGCCGGCGTCGATAGTGCTCTGGTCAGCCCTGTTGTTCTCTGTTTTTTTTCTCCACAAAATCTCTGTTTCTACAGAATGGGGTTGATGCCGACTCTGTCGAACATGGCTAGCACCGGCCGTGCTATGGACGAGGATGGGATTTTTCATTTTTCGTCATTTTTCCCTTTTGTTTTTGCAATAAAAAGCCAACACACCTTTCTAAGGGTAAAACATCAAATATGAAGGAATATAACTAGTTATTGCACCAATATATCACAAAACATCCTCAAATAATTAAAAAATTATTGATGAATTTAGCCCCTATCAGTTACGTAGAGGGATATTTTCATTTTAATTTTCTATCTTTTGCTGCGTATTTATTTTTCTCGTTATCCTTCACCTTCGTGGACCACGTCCCACTCCATATAGCACTCACATTTGATCATAACCCTCTAATTAAATGGAGATTTTAGTGGGAGTCGAATTGAAGACCTCCTGTATGGGAGGTTAAGCCTCAGCCACTGGGCCAAGTGCAACTGCTTGACTATATCCTTTTTTTTTTTTTCATTTAAACTATTACCAATATTTTTTTGTAATTTTTTTGCAACATTATTATAAAAATAAAATAATCATATAAAATCTTCTACAAAAATATATTATTCAATATATACAACATATATATATACACGCAACACATTCATATATACATATACAAAAATACACACACACACACACATCTATACACATATGCATTTATTCATATATTTATACAACACATATACATACATACATTCATATACATATATCTATATACTATATACATATATATATATATATATATGTACACATATGCACATATATACATCACACACACATATTCAAACACATAAATTCATTTATGCATATATCTATACACGTATACAACACATATACTCATAGTTATACAATATATATAAATATATACGTATATTCCTATACATATATGAATATACTAGATATATATATATATATATATATATATATATTCAACACATAGACATATATAACATAACATATATATACAAATATACACACAACTATTTATATACAACACATACATGCACTCATATATTATATATACATATACATACACACACACACACACACACACATTCATATGTATACATACATAATTTTTTAGGATTCATATTGTAAATACTAAAAACTTTAAGGACTAATTGAAAAAAATTTTAGGGGTTATATTTTAAATATTTAAAAATTTAGAGACCAATGTGTTATATATACATAGTTATCGACACACACACACACACACACATATATATATATATATATATATATATGAAAACATTCATACATACATAAATATTAATATAACATATTAATAAATATATATACACATTATTTTAATATGTTAATATACTATATATATATATATATATTAATATAATTTTTTAATACACACACACACACACACACACACATATAAATATATTACTATACATATATAAGCATAATTAATATACTATTTATATATATATATATATATAGATGACAATATATCATATAAATATAAATACATACATAAATAAATATATATATATTAATATAGCATATATATATATATATATATATACACACACACACACACATACTATTTTATTCTATTAATATATATATATGTATATATACTCACACATATGCATATATATACACTAATTTAATATATTAACATAGTATTTATATATATACTTGTTTAATACACACACACACATATAAACATAAATATACACAATTAATATAACATATATATATATATATATAGCACATGAATATGTATTAATATATATATATACAACAAATACACATATACATATCAAATTAATGATCCAACTATTAGATTTGTTTAAATTGCTAAGAAAATTATTATGACAAAATTTAAAACGAATCGAATATATTTTTGTATATAATCTAGCATAATATCTAGAAAAATATCCAAAATCTAACGCATTTACAATGATGGCATATCAAATTAATGATCCAACTGTTAGCTTTGTTAAAATTTACTAAGGAAATTGTTATGACAAAATTTGAAGGTAATCGGATATATTTTGGCACATTTCTAGCATAATATCTAGAAAAATATCCAAAACCTAACACATTTACAAAGAAAGGTGAATCAAATTAACGGTCGAACCGTTAGATTTCTAAAAATTGCTAAGAAAAGTGTTATAACAAAATTTGAAGGTAATCAGATATATTTTGGCACATTTCTTGCATAATATCTAGAAAAATATCCAAATCTATTGCATTTACAAAGATTGGCATATCAAATTAACAATCCAACCATTAGATTTGTTAAAATTATTTTTTTTAAAAAAAAAGTGTTATGACAAAATTTGAAGGTAATCGGATATATTTTGGCATATAATCTAGAATAATATCTAGAAAAACATCTACAACCTAACGCATTTACAAAGATAGGCATATCATATTAATGATCCAGCCGTTAGATTTGTTAAAATTTTTATGAAAAGTGCCATGACAAAATTTAAAGATTATCGGATATATTTTGGCATATAGTCTAGCATAATATTTAGAAAAATATCCGAAACCTAACACATTTACAAAGATGTTAAATTTATTTAAAAAGTGTTATGACAAAATTTGAAGGTAATCGGATATATTTTGGCACATAATCTAGCATAATATCTAGGAAAATATCCAAAACTTAACATATTTACAAAGACAGACATATCAAAGTAATGATCCAATCATTGATTTGTTAAAATTGCTAAGAAAAATATTATGACAAAATTTGAAGGTAATCAGGTATATTTTGGCACATTTCTAACACAATATCTAGAAAAATATCCAAAACATAACGCATTTATATAGATAGACATATCTAATTAATGATCCAACCATTAGATTTGTTAAAATTACTAAGAAAAGCGTTACGACTCAATTTAAAGATGATTGGATATATTTTGACACATAATCTAGCATATCTAGAAAAATATACAAAACCTTATGTATTTAGATAGATAAGAGAATCAAATTAACGATCTAACCATTAGATATGTTAAAATTGCTAAGACGCGTGTTATGATAAAATTTGAATGTAATGGGATATATTTTGGCACATAATTTAGCACAATATCTAGAAAAATATCCAAAACCTAACGTATTTACAAAGATAGACGTATTAAATTAATGATCCAAGCTGTTAGGTTTGTTAAAATAGCTAGAAAAGTGTTATTACAAAATTTGAAGGTAATTGGATATATTTTGGCATATAGTCTAGCATAATTTCTACAAAAATATCTAAAACCTAATGCATTTACATAGATATGAATATCAAATTAACAATCCAACTGTTAGATTTGTTAAAATTACTAAGAAAAGTGCAATAACGAAATTTGAAGGTAGTCAGATATATTTTGGCACATAATCTAGCATAATATCTAGAAAAATATAAAAAACCTAACACATTTACTAAGATAGGCGTATCAAATTAATGATCGAATCACTATATTTGTTAAAATTATTAAGAAAAGTGTTATGACAAAATTTGAAGGTAATCGGATATATTTTGATACATAATTTAGAATAATATCTTTAAAAAAAAATCAAAACCTAACACATTTTCAAAGGTCAGTATATCAAATTAATAATCCAACCGTTGAATTTTTTCAAATTGATAAGGAAAGTGTTATGACAAAATTTTAAGGTAATCGGATATATTTTGGCTCATTTATCTGCATAACATCTAGAAAAATATCCAAAACCTAACGCATTTACAAAAATAGGCTTATCAAATTAACGATCCAACCGTTAGATTTATTGAATTTACTAAAAAATGTATTATGACCAAATTTGAATATAATCGGACATGTTTTGCAATATAATCGTGCTTTATTTCTATAAATCAGCCCAAAAGATAATGTATTTATAAATATTTAAAAATTTATGGACTAATTTGTAAATTTTTTGGAATTTTATTTTAAATATTCTAAAATGTAGTAACCAATTTATAAATTTTTTGTTATCATTTTATAATTTTACAAAAGTTAATGAGTAATTTGTAAAATTTAGGGTCATATTCTATATATTTAAAATTTTAGGGTCCAATTTATAAACTTTTTAGGGTCATATTATAAATATTTTAAAATTTGGGGATCAATTTACAAAAAATTGAGGTCATTTTGTAATATACAAAATTTAAAGACCAATTTACAAAATTTTTCGGGCCACGTTATAAATCTTTAAAAATTTAAAGAAAGGCACTAGCTAGGAAATATGAATTTTGTTGCTAAAAGTATAGTTAATAGTGATAAAAGTTGATGTTTTTAGTTAGGAAATGAATTTTCGTCGTTAAAGATGCATCATTAGTGAGGAAACGTAAATTTCCCTCATTAGTACACTTATTTCCTAGTGAAAGCCATCACTTTTTGTTAGGAAATAAATATTTTGTCGTTGAAGATCAACAGCGACAAAAAGTTTTTGTCACTGAAGAAAAATTTTCCTCTCTAAAAGGTATTTTTAGTGACAAAACTTTAGCTAAGAAAAAAATTTTATCGCTAATGTATCATTTTCTTGTAGTGATAATCTTTAAAGTCTCCCCCTTCCAATGAGTCCACTAAGTCTTTGATCCTTTACTCTTCCTTGGATTTTATTGAGTTTACACTGTTCGTATACTATTGTCATGTTGTGTCTATAATTTATGTATTGATGATAGTATTTTAGTATATATATTGATTTAGTGTATCCTTAGTGTACATATTGGTTTGCTCATTTGTTTTGTTGTACTGGCATTAGTGTAGTTCTTGGTACATATATATGCTTTGGTTTTATTCCTATTAGTTGATCTTATATTTTTGTAATAATCTTTGTGTGCATCTATTAGCATATGGTGATTAAGTTGTTCTACGTAGTGATATTAGTGAATATTATTGTTTAAGTTATATTGGTTATCTTGAAGTTGTTCTTTTATTAGTTTTTCTTTATTTATCCATCTTATCTTGATTTCGTTCTTTGTAATCTTCTTGATATTGCTTGTTTGGGCTTTGTGTACTATTGTTTTTGTATTTATTCTACAGGAACTAGGGATAAACAATGCCCGTTTAATAGCTTACGTTGACAATCAATTCCAGAAAACCTCCAAGAATTTGTATGCTTTAATACCACTTAGAACCTTTTCACTAAAGCCACTTTTTATTCCTCTGCCCACTTTACTGAATGAAGTACGCTCATAATGTACATATTTTCTATGTAAATTGTACTCTATTTGTTGTACAATAGTGCTTAAATGACAACTCATTCCCACATTTGTACATTATTTTGTGTAGGATTAAATAAATAAGGCTTGTGGAACAGCAAGAATACAAATGCAAAAAAATGGAAGCATGCACAAAGAAGAATTGGCACCGGCTAGGAGTCCGAATTGGTTCTAGTTCTCTTATTCAACATGTCACGCCTCAAACCCGAGGATGACATGGCAGTATCCCAAACTGGAATACTGAACCCAGAACTAAAAATAGACTAAACAAACTACATTAACCTAAATGTTGTTAACTAAAACATAATGGAAACAAAATCTAATAAACTTGTACTATTGCAACAAACTCTAAAACCTCAATTGTCATCAGTACAAATCAAACATGAATAGAGCATTACATAAGCTCTTCAGAAAATCACTCAAGGTCCTCCACGAACCACTCTTCTAACTCTTTCTCTTCCAACTCAGAACCTGAAATATTAGATAAGGGGTGAGCTTACTAGCGTAGTAAGAAAAACACGACTTAACTAGGATTGAGCAATTTACTTAAGTAATAGTTTTGCAAGCACTTAGTTTTTTAACATAAATTTGTAATTTTTCATGGTTAGAGGGATGGTTGCGGTCCAAGATTAACGAGATTCTCACATCTAACTTACAACAGAGATCGGTGCAACAATACATTAAGATTCTTGATCAAAAGTCAGAGAATCAAAGTTCTGAAGGAAAGCGGAAAGGTTGTGTACCACCATAAGGAGATCACAGAATATCAGACCGAGAAATAACAGTAAGAAATAGAAGAACAATGAATTCCTTAGTTTTATTCAATACTGAATCGAATGATGCATAACCAACCACCGAATATAGAACCGGTGTTGTTTATTCAATAGAGATAATGACAAATTAGTCAAGGTGCCGGAACTGAACAGAGTGGACCTAGCGGCATGTGGGAGAAGCCCAGCCGACACTGGGTGCTACCTTAGTGACACCGGGACCGAGCAGAGCAAGGCCGGGGTAGTCAGCGCCGGGTGTGCTCTGAAATGCGTGAACGCAATTTCTTGAGAACCAAAGGCTAAGCTTCAACATCCCGACCCTCTGCACCAATCTAACCAACCACTTTACCAAGGAAAAACACCAGTTTTGAGCATCAAAAACCATTTAAACGTATATAACACATACTTAAATCCATCTTAATTCACAAAGACGATATACTTGGGGAAATGCTTTAGCTAACTGAGATCAGTTCCCTAACTAATGTATCCCGTTAGGAGAATGGCCAGTACACAGAACATGTTGACTCGGTATTGTATCCTCCTAGCCTAGGGCCAATACAAAGAACAGAATGGGTTCATCCCTACCAATTCCAAGCCCAAGCATCAAACAGAATAGAACTAGAAATTAGAATAGTTCCAGAATAGAAATTTAAATATCCTATAAACTATAATTATCGTCATAATAATCGCAATCATAGTAATAAACTATGTACCATGCTCAATCCAAATTTTATACTAACATAAATTTTCGATAAGGAGTATTTATTGAAAACCAGTTAAAAACAAAAAATGAAGATAAGTCAAAATCCTTTACCAGGAACACTGAATCATAGACTAGTCTTACCACCTCCAATTCTTTTTTCCCATACAATCCAGTAATCCATACCGTATTAGAATAATCAGACTCACAATTTTCTCTAAATCAGAATCTTACAATCGAGAACCCTATATACTAATTAAACCTAGATAGAAGCATAAGCGGAACACAACTTACCTAAACTTGCAACCTCAAGCACTTCCCCTTCCTTTGCCTCCTTCTCCTAGCCCTTCCTCTCTTCCTGAACAGCCTCTGAATAGTGAACAACGAGAATGTCAGAAACAACGTACTAACAGAATGTAAGTCAGTCTTAAGGGTAATAATTGCTAATAGATCCCCTAATTACTCCTTCTATTAATTAAGCCCCTAACTTCATTGGCTAAAGCCCATAACATATATCATAAAGAGAAAGCCCCAAGGCCCCAATTGGATTGTGGGCTCACATTCTATCCGCCTTACAAAAAGTTTCTTTCTCAAAATTTACACTCTTGAATTCTCAAATAAAGCAGGATACTTCCACTATGCATCTTCTTCCAACTCCCAAATAGCTTCTTGCTCAGAGTGATTAGTCTATTGAACATTCACGTAAGGTATGGACCTTCGTCTCAGAACTTGTATCTTCCGATCAACAATATTTATTAGCACCTCCTCATAAGTCAAGTCCTCACGAACCCACAATAGAGATGCTTCCAAGACATGACTCGGATCTGCTCCATACTTTCTTAGCTGGGATACATGGAATACATTATGCAGCTTAGATAAAGTTGATAGCAAAGCTAATAGGTATGCCAGATCCCCAATCCTCTCAAGAATCTCATAAGGACCCACAAATCTCGGGGGCTTAACTTCCCACTCTTACCAAATCTCATAACTCCTTTGGTTGGGGAAACCTTTAGATACACTTTGTCCTCACATTCAAATTCCAAAGGTCTTAACTTACTATCAGCCTAACACTTCTGACGGTTAATGCGTATAGATTTAGGTATAAAAATCATATAAAAATAAGCTCATTCCCAATCAAGTTTAAATTAAAACATTAACCCCAAATTACACATATGAGCAAGCATATTTATCGCTAACATAGTATATGGTTCAAACGAGTGTCGATCCTCCAAGAACAAGTATGCATTAGTCACATTTCTTTCATTGTTTAACCTACTCAATAAAGTGAAAAAGAAATAAAATAAAATAAAATAAAAGTATATACATGTCAATGATGGAGAAGTATGTAACTCACACAATTATTTAGACAATCATGATCTTAAAGTACCTACTATTTATCATACTTAATTATTCTCTTGACATAATGAAGGATAATATAGATTCACTTATTTTTCAATCCATGAAATCACTATCTTCTAGACAAATTAGCATAGCATATTATGTCTCAACTAATTCATCCAAAAGATGCATTAAACACAATCCTTGATTAAAGCTCCATATTCTGGCAAACTTAAAACATGAAATTAACTAATGAATCCATATTCTGACAGACATCAATTAACCTTCAATTACCTAGTTCTTAGCAATTAACCTCTTTTTCAAGCATGTTAAGAGACAACAAATATGAAATTAATGAATTGAGACCACCATCAACCTCTTTTTCTAGCAAGTTAATGGAAAGAAACAACTAACTAATCTCGTAACAAGCACAAGTAATTAACTACCAAGAATAACAATTAAATAATCAAAAGATCAAATAACTCTAAAAATTGTGAATACCTAAAACAATGTCAAATTACAATAAAAACAATTAATACATCATTGTTCAAGAAAAGAAAACAAAGGAAAGAAATAGATACTCATAGACAAGCCTTCTTCTTCTTCACTTGAAGACCTTATTGAACAATCCTTCTTGAATTATTTATCTCGAGAAAATATTGGTAATGCACTTTAAAATATAACTAAGTCTCTACATTGTGCACCTCCTTTTCGTAGGGTAAATTGGCCTTTATTTATAAGCTTACAAAGTTCCAAAAAGAATTCTAAATAATGAAGAAGTAATTACCTAAAAATAATCCAAAATAAAAATAGAGTAATAAAAAGCTCTAAAACAAAATCCTAAATAAAACTAAATAAAATTAAAGGAAAACTAAGTAGTCCACCATCTATTGCCATTATGAATTGTGATTTTGAAACCAATTTGACTTCAATTTAATTTGGACTTTATCGTGTTCTAATGAAGCTCTTGTTTTTGTTGAATTGGAATTGTTGAAGTTGGCTTGCAATTTAGCCGTGCGAAATTTGCTTGAAGCCACTGAAAATCTCTCTCTTTGTAGTGTCGGCTCAAATTGAACCGCATTCTCCTTACCTGTAAGCCATCGAGAATCCTTGTTTTCCTTTTGTTGCAAATAGCTCGCCTAGACAATCCCACCGAAATTGTTTTCTTTTGCCTTTCTGTTGCAATCAACTCGCCATCCAAACCACACAGATGCCGAAATTGTGTTCTTTTTCCTGCCATTGCACTAGCTCAATTGAGCCGGCGCCTACCTTTGTTGACTTTGTTTTCCACCGAATTGTTTCTTCTCCTGTGTTGTTGTTGCTTTTCATTCTTCTTTGGTGAGCCATGACTTAGCCATGAACTAAGCCAATTGCTCCCTTTTCCTTTCCAACATCAATTACAATTGTTCCTCTGTTTCTTCTCAATTTCTCCACGCTTCTCCAGTGGAAGACCGGCGCCAGTTCTTCCTTCCTGAGCTAGCGCTGCCTCTATTCTGGAAAATCACACAATTAGCTCTAATTTTTCCTTATTTTTGCATAAAATTATAGAAAATCATTTTTATAAGGGAAATAGCAAATATGAAGGAATATAACTAGTTATTTTACAAAATATATCACAAAATAACCTTAAATAATTAGAAAAAATATGACTAATTTAGTCCTTATTAACAGTCTTGAGCTGCCTTCAACTTCTCACGAACAATATGTACCTTCTCTACTACTATTTGTACCAACTATGACCCAGCTATCCTTCTTTCACCCACATCATCCCAACACACTAGGGATCTACACCTCCTACCATACAGTGCTTCATATAAGGCCATGCCAATACTGGATTGGTAAGTATTGTTATAGGAGAACTCTACCATAGTCAAACTATATTAAAGTCCAATACATAAGCTCGCAGCATGTCCTACAATGACTGAATCATTCTCTCATATTAACCATCCGTCAGAAGGTGAAAAGAAGTGCTCAAAGTGATCGTGGTTCCTATCGCTTCATTGAAGCTCTTCCAGAAATAAGACACAAATCGAGTATCTCTATCCGATACATTACTCACTAGCACCTCGTGTAACCTAACGATAGCATTCATATACAGTTGAACCAGTTCTTCCATCGAAGCTACTAACTTCATGGGCAAGAAATGAGCTAACTTAGTCAATCGGTCCACTATAACCGATACAGTGTCCTTCCCAATCCTGGATCCCGATAAACCCGTGACAAAATCCATAGTGATGTGCTCCCACTTCCAAAAAGGAATCTCTAGAGGCTTCAACAATCTTACAGGTCTCTGGTGTTCTGTCATAACCTTTTGATATACCAAACACTTAGATACAAAGTCTGCTATGTCTTGCTTCATTCCAATCCACCAAAAATACCTTTTAAGATCCCAGTACATCTTAGTCCCTCCTGGATGAATTGAGTGTTTCATATTATGACCTTCCTAAAGTACTCCCATCCTTCAGGCCTCATCACTAGGAACACATAGTCTATCTCAGAACCGGAAACTACCATCCTCATGGACTTGAAACTCTAGATGTGCTCCGCTGAGAGCTGCTACCCTCTTCTTTTCTAATTTCTCATCTCTAGGTTGTGCTTCCTTAATCCGTTCCACCAAAGAAGATTAGGCTATTAAAGGCACCAAATAACCCGATGCAGGTTGAACAACTTCCAACTCCAACTTTTAAAATTCTAAAATCAATTGATCCTGCTCGGTGGTACAAGCTGCCAAGGTTCCCACTCTTTTGCTACTTAGAGCATTAGCTACATGGTTTGCTTTTCCCAGACAATAGCTTATTTTCAAATCATAATCTTTAATTAATTCTAGCCAATGCCTCTGCCTCATATTCAGCTCTTTTTGGGTGAATAAATACTTCAAGCTCTGATGATCAGTGAAGACCTCACACGTTTTACCATACAGGTAATGTCTCCAGATCTTCAATGCGAATACCACTGCCGCTAACTCTAGATCGTGAGTCCGGTAGTTCTGCTCATAGGGTTTCAACTGACGCGATGCATATGCTATCACTTTCCTATTTTGCATCAACATGTAGCCCAGTCCATTCTTTGAAGCATCATTGTAGATGGTAAAACCCCCAACCTAAGAGGGTAAGCCCAAAAATGGTACAAAAGTCAACAACCTCTTCAATTCCTGAATGCTCCTTTCGTACGCATCACTCCACCGGACACTTTTCTAAGAGTCAATGGAGTCATTATCTTGGAGAAATCCTCCACAAACTTTCATTAATAACCTACCAAATAAATGAAGCTTCTAACCTCAAAAGAAGTAGTCGGTCTAGGCCAATCAACGATTGCCTCAATTTTCTTAGGATCCACAGCAACTCCTTTCTCCGAGATCACAGGGCCCAGAAATGCTATAGTACTCCTCAACCAGAACTGACATTTAATAAGCTTTGCATACAGTTTCTACTCACGAAGCCTTTGCAACACTATCTTGAGATGCTCTCGATGAGCTTCTTTTGATGTAGAGTACACAAAAAAATGTCATCAATGAACATAACCACAAACTTATCCAATTCGTCCCTGAAAACTCTATTCATCAAATCCATAAATGCTACGGGCGTTAGTCACTCCAAAAGGCATGACCACAAACTCATAGTACGCATAATGCGTTCTAAAGGCACTCTTCGGTATGTTCTCGGGCTAGATGCACAACTAGTGATATCTCGATCGCAAGTCTATCTTCGAGAACACCTTAGCCCTTTTTAGCTGATCAAATAAATCATCAAGTTGCAGCAACGGGTACTTGTTCTTCACCATGATTTAGTTCAACTCCTGATAATCAATGCACATCCTCAGGCTGCCATCCTTCTTTCTTACAAACAAGAGAGGTGCACCCTATGGAGAAACACTGGGACAGATAGGTTTTCAACTCTCTTAATTCTATTGGTGCCATTTGGTATGGGGCCTTTGAAATTGGCTTAGCCCCTGGTGTCAAATTAATCTCAAATTCCATATACCTGGCAAATCATCTGAAAAAACCTCATTGAATTCCCTCGCTACTTCTATATCTTCAATACACAGTTCTTCATTCTCAATATCCACCACATACGCCAAGTATGCCTCATATCCTTTCTGTAAACTCTTGCGAGCTCTAACCGTTGAAATCACCGGCATTGATCCTCTGCTAGGCTCCTTTCCTCTACTTTGGAATTAGAACACTACTTTTCCTGGCAAAGCAAATTGAATTCTCTTTTCCTAGCAGTCCACTAAGGCATGATTACTAGCTAACCAGTCCATGCCTAAGATAATATCAAAGTCCACCATGTTCAGCTGAATCAAGCTTGCATCCAACTTCTCTTCCTCAATCTCTACCTTACAACCCTTATGCATAAGGTTGAAAATCAAAACCTTTCCACTAGGAACAAACACCCTATAAGCATTATCTAACAAGGTAGGAACCAACAATCAATAGTCCCAGAAACTTAAGCATCGTTTAGGCCTTTATTCACTCACATATTAGACTTACAAAATTTTTAAACTTATTTTACTTGCAGTTTAAGCTTAAGGTAATCGTAGCCTATTTCTCTGATACCACTAAATATCACGTCCCCCGAACCCGTGGATGACATGGCAATATTCCAAAATGGAATGCCGAACTCGGAACTAGAAACAGACCAAACAAACTACAATAACCCAAATATTGGTAACAAAAACACAATGGAAACAAAATCTAATAAACTTGTACCATTCCAACAAGCTTTAAAATCTTAATTGTCATCAGTACAAATCAAACATGAATATAGTATTATATAAGCTCTTCAGAAAATCGCTCTAGGTCCTTCTCGAACCACTCGTCTACCTCTTCCTCTTCCAACTGAGAGCTTGAAATATTAGATAAGGGGTGATCTTACTAACTTAGTAAGAAAAACATGACTTAATTGGGAATGAGCAAGTTACATAAGTAATAGTTTCGCAAGCACTTAGACTTTCTACAGAAATTTGTAATTTGTTATGGTTAGTGGGATGGTTGTTGTCCGAGCTCAAGGAAATTCTCACATCTAAATCACTACAGAGGTCAGTGCAACAATATATTAAGATTCTTGGTCAAAAGTTAGAGAATCAAAGTTCTGAAGGAAAGTGGAAAGGTTATGTACCACCGTAAGGAATCACAGAATATCACACCAAGAAATAAGAGTAAGGAACAGAAGAACAATGAATTCCTTAGTTTTACTCAATACTGAATCGAATGATGCATAACCAATACCCGAATACTGAACTAGAGTTGTTTATTCAATAGAGATAATGAAAAATCAGTCAAGGAAAAAAAAAACTCTTGCACAAAAGAAAAGCAGCGCTAGAACCAAATAGAGTGGACTCGGCGCCAGGTGGGGGAAGCCCGATCAGCGCTGGGTGTTGCCTCGATAACACCGGGGCCAAGCAGAGAGGGGCCGGCGCCAGGCGTGGCCGAGGGAGTCAACACCGGGTGCGCTCTAGAATGCGCAAATGCGATTTCCTGAGCATCAAAGGCTAAGCTACAACATCCCAACCCTTTGAACCTATTCGACCATCCAGTTTACCAAGGAAAAACACCAGTTTTGAGCACCAAAAACTATTTAAAAGTATATAACACATACTTAAACACAACTTAATTCACAAAGATGATATGCTTGGGGAAAGGCTTTGGCTAACTGAGATCAGTCTCCTAATTATTGTATCCCATTAGGAGAAGGACCAGTACACAGAACATGTGGACTTGGTATTGTATCCCCCTAGCCTAGGGACAGTACATATAACAGAATGGGATCATCCCTACCAATTCCAAGCCCCAAGCATCAAATAAAACAAAACCAAAAATCAGAAATCAGAACAGTGCTATAACATAAATTTAAATATCCCCTAAACCATGATTATCATCATGTACATTCACAAACAATTTCTGAGAATAAATTCTTTTATTAAAACATTCGATATTTACATTAGAAACCTAGTCTAAGAGGGCATATTTTCAAACATATATGAGAGACCAACAATAAAGAAATATACCCATGGTAAGAGAAACTCAATGAGAGGATTGGAGTGTTGATCTTGAAAAAGCTTGGAGCAGATGATGAAGAGATCTTATCTATCAGTTTCTCTTACTCCATTTTCTTTATTTTCACTTGACAATTTGTATTGAATGTTTTAATTGTATTTTGAAAGGATGAACTGTAGTTTGTTCTTGTATTAAATTTACACTTGATTTGTTGGTTTCAATCTCTAATATATGATTACTTGACTTTATTGTTGGATTCATTATTTTGGTTACTTTCGACTAATACATTAGTGAGATAGAGTTAGGAGTTGAGTTCCATTTCATGGATTTAATGTGGGTTTTCGTTCAATTAACTCGAGAGAAAGAGATTGAAGAATTAGAACTTGGAAATTTTTAGGTTCTTAATATCGCCTAAAGATAAGGGTATTGTGTTATTTTGGATTTTGGGGTTTTGTGCTTAATAATTCTTAGGTTTAATAAGGGTGGTAGAGATACCCTTTAATTGGCTAAGAAGAGGAGATTACTAACTCGAGAGAGTATGGATTTTGCAATTGTGACCTCTACCTATATTATAATTGAAATTTAGCAATCTTAGGTTTGATTTGGTACTTAGCTAATTTTGTGGGATTTTTGACAAGTACATATCCTTAACTTTTTTTCTTATCCTTGATATCTTCTTATGACCCATCTTGTGTTGGGTTGTGTTAATTCTCTTTGTTTGTCGATTGTAATTAGTTTATCCCATTAATTGCTAGGCTAAATAGTAGAAGAAGAGTTAGTGGTGGTACTTTTATCCCTTTCTCAATGATCTTCGATACTTGCTATTGTGACACTATATTAGATGATCGGTATACTTGCCCAATTGTGTGGTTTGAGTGCGTGCTTGGAATTTTAATGTAAAACTTGTTTAATGTGGATTGTTGATAATATTTTCCACTCTCAAAATTGCACATCAAGTTTTTGGCGCCATTGCTGGGGAATAAGGATAATATCATAAAAACTTGGATTTTGTTGATTTGGCCTTGCAAATATTTGTGAATATTACAAATTCTTGTATGTACATACTTGTTTTTCTATTTGTGGATAATAATAACCTTTACTTGCATATGGATTTCTTCTTCTTTTTGTACCCTATTTTTATGTCATTTTGATTCTTTATTTGTAGCCATTGAAATAAATAAATAGTATTTAGTTCTAGTGTGGTATTTTTATGTTTGTTGTATTACTATTGTATATATTATTTTATGTTGTTTTGGAAAATTGTATATATTAAGTTCATTTGATTTCAGTTTTATTCGTGTATTTGGCCTTCTTGTTATGGAGTAATATTGTTGTTGTTTTGGAGAATTTTGTATTAGAGTTGTGTTGTTGTTTGTTGGATGAAAGCGTTGTTATATTAATTGAGGAGATCTTGTTGTATAACAATTTTTGTGGTTGATTGTTGTATATTAGGATTTGGTTCATTGCTATTGTAATAGTGTTGGTTATTGTGAGGATTTGATTGGTGATTGTTGTGATGCAATTTTGAGGATTTGATTGTTGTTTTGAGGATGAGAATATTATTGGTAGTTTTTATGGTTGTTATTGTACTATAAATATTAGTGCAGGTTAAAACTTGATTGTCGTAGCGATGAATAAATTGAGGAGTTGTTTAGTTTGTGTTGTTGAAGTTGTTGTTGTAGAATGTTGTTGTTTGTTTAAAGGATTTTGTTAAGGTTGTGAGCCTTTTGTTTAATAGTTGTTGTGGTGGTGAGGCGAACTTTTGATTGTTTTGAGACCTTATCTTGAATTTTGAAGTTTGTTGCACTGATTAGGGATTGTTGTTATAAAAATATTTTAAATTTCTTTTAAATAATTTTTTGAACTTTCTATTCATTTTATTCAAAGTGATGATTACGAGTGTACTTAGTTGTATTATAAGAGAGTGGAGAAGTAAAGGATTGTTCTTAAGAGTGGTAGAAAGCTTAGTAAGTTGATACCTATTGTTTGGGCATTCTTATAAGAATAGTATACGTTTTGTTTTGGTCATTTATTTTATTGTATTCTTCTAGTGTTATTAGTGTAATATATGTTTTGGTTTTGTTCCTATTAGTTGATCTTATAGTTTGATTAGAAAATTAGTGCACATATAAATGTGTTCTTGTTGTTTGTATCCTTGTTGTTCTTTCTTTGGCCTTTATATGCTATTGTATATGTTGTTGTTTTGGCAAGAACAAAAACTAACCGTCACCGTTCAGTCCATATAAATAGGAACCGGTCAATTGTTGAATAACAATGCCATTGAGCTACTAGGAAGAATCGGCGACATTTCATACCTGCAACCTATGCCGACTATATCACACGTTTGGACAATAAGCTTCAAGATACTCGGGGAGTATTGCTTACCCTCTGCTCCTGATTTTGTTATTGTATATCATGTAAATATATTTGTATTATTTATTTTGGACAATAAGGACATTGTCCTATTTAAGTGTGGGGGAGATGTTGAGTAATTTTTCATTTACACGTTTTTACTGATAATTTTGAGAATGTTCTTATTTTTGCCAATTTAAGTGTGCTTAAGTGTTAGGGAGTAATTTTTGTACTTTTTTGTAAGCCACAAGACTTTAGTGAACTAGTTAATCAAAACTTGTATGAATCACATTTTTTATATTCTTGACTTAAAGGGTAGGGTGAATCGTGTTAAATTCACATAAACTTATCTAATTCGACTTTGATGTTCTTAGTTGTGTCTAGTATAATATATGGGTACACATAGGATTAACTTGGATAGATAAGTGTTGGGATGAATTCTAAGATAGAAGAAGAAATAATCTCTCTACCATTTTGACATTATTGCATATGTGCTAATTTGTTCTTGTTAATTCACCTAGAATGCAATATAGAATTTTTCATTATTGCATTATTTTTGTTTTTGTGAATAACTATATTTTGTTTGAGGACAAGCAAAATCTTAAGTGTAGGGGAGTAATAAATACTCATCATGTACATATTTTCTATGTAAATTGTACTCTATTTGTTCTAAAATAGTGCTTAAATGACTACACATTCCCACATTTGTACATTATTTTGTATAAGATTAAATAAAGGAGGCTTGAGGAAGAACAAGAATACAAATGCAAAAAAATTGAAGCTTGCATAGAGAAGAAACTGAATAGCCATGGACTGGCTTGTGCTTGAAGAAGAAACTAGTGCCGACTAGGAACCCCAACCAATGCCGGTTCCCTTACTGTATAGGTCACGGAATTTTGTTTCAACAGGCACCCACAAGAAACAAAAGTTTACTGCAATGAATAGGTGTCGGTTCAAGCCCCTAACAGGCACCAGATATGCATTAAAAGCAAAAAAAAAAAAAGTAAATAATAGGTGCCTATTTTCACACTTAACAACCGCCAATTGATGCCACAAGTTAGATCTGTGCTAAGATTTCGGACACGATTTTTAGGACAAAAATGGGCCTATAAACACAACATGTTGGGGCATAAAAAGGGAGCCAACAATAGAAAAATACACCCACCACAAGAGAGACACACAAGGAAAGGATTGGAGAGTTGATCTTGAGGAGGCTTGGAGAAGATGATAAAAAAATCTTGTCTATTAGTTTCTCTTATTCCCCTTTTTTTTTCACTTAACAATTTGTGTTGAATGCTTTAATTGTATTTTGAAGGGATGAACCCTAGTTTGTTCTTGTATTAAATCTACTTTTGATTTGTTGATGTCAATCTCTAATATATGATTACTTTATTTTATTGTTGGATTCGTTATTTAAGTTACTTTCTCCTAATGAATTCGAGAGATGGGGTTATGAGTTGAGTTCCAATTAATAGGTTCAATATAGGTTTTCCTTCGATTAACTCGTGAGAGAGGTTGGCGGATTAGAACTTGGTAATCATCGAGTTCTTGATATTGCCTAGAATAGGGGTATTGGGTTCTTCCTAAATTTAAAGGTTTTGTGCTTAATTATTCTTTGGTTCAATTAAGGGATAGAGATACCCTTTAATTGGCTAAGAATAGGAAATCTATAACTCGAGAGTGAGTGGGTTTTGCAATTATGACCTCTACCAGTATTAGAATTGAAATTTAGCTATCTTAGGTTTGATTTTGTACTTGGCTAATTTTGGAGGATTTTTAACAACTACATGTCCCTAACATTTTTTCTTATCCTTGATATCTTCTTATGTCCATTCTTGTGTGGGTTGTGTTAATTCTCTTTGTTTGTCCACTGTAATTACTTTTTTTCATTAATTTGTTAGGCTAAACAATAGAAGAAGACTTAGTATAGTACATTTATTAGTTTCCCGAGGATCTTCGATACTTGCCAATGTGACACTATATTACATGATAGGTATACTTGTCCAATTGTATGGTTTGAGTGTGTGTTTGGCATTCATTTAGTTAGTTTTTAAATTATTCTTTTTTGTATTGTATTATACAAAACTCCATTTGTTTGTTACATTTTTCAATATAAAAGCAAGTAGGAGCAAGAGGTAGATTACTCAATGCATCTACCGAAGTGGGAGAAAGGAAAGCAAAAAGCATGTCCTATGATGAAAAACAACATGTGATATTAAAAGAGAGAGAGATAGAGAAAAAAGAAAAAAAAATAGCAAAAAGAAAAAATGCAAAGGATGCAAAAGATTATTCAAATCAAAATCATTATAAATGCATTCCTTTTGGGAAAAAAATGATAAAAATTTGAGAGGCTCCTAGTTGTCTAGTTTAGTTGAAATGTTGTATCAAAGTGTAATTTGTTGTTGTAATATGATGTAACACTTCCAATTTTTGTACTTTTTGTAAGCCACAAGACTTAAGTGAGCCAATTAATCCTAAATTGTATGAATCACATTGTTTATATTCTTAACTCAAAGGGTAGAGTGAATCACGTTAAATTGTCATTAACTTGTTTTATTTGACTTTGATGTTCTTAGTGGTGTCTAGCATAATATTCAGATATACAAAGGATTAACTTGGACAGATAAATGTTTGGATGAATTCTAAGGTGGAGGAAGAAATAATCTCTTTACCCTTTTGACCTTATCACATATATATGCTAATTTGTTCGTGTTAATTCACCTAGAATGAAGTATAGAAATTTTCATTTTGCTTCTAAGCTAGTTATTTTTGTTTTTGCAAACATTTGTATTTTGTTTGAGGATAAGGAAAAACTGAAGTGTGGGAGAGTGATGAGTGCTCATCATATACATATTGTCTATGTAAATTGTACTCTATTTGTTGTAAAATAATGATTAAATGACTACTCATTCCCACAATTGTATATTATTTAGTGTAGGATTACATAAAGGAGGCTTGAGGAAGAACAAGAATAAAAATATAGAAAAATGGAAGCTTGCACAAAGAGTAACCGACACAGACTAGAAGCCCCTACCGCACCGATTCCCTTATTGAACAAGTCATAAAATTTTGTTTCAACTGGCACACGAAAGAAATAGAAAGTTTGTTAAATAAACCAGAGCATGTTCAAGCCCTTAAAATGTGCTTGTTTTCACACTTAATAGGTGCCAGTTGATGTCACAAATCAAATCTGCTCTCAGATTTTGGGCACGGTTTTAGGGCAAAATGGGGCCTATAAATACATTGTTCTAGGATAGAAATGGGCGACCAACAATAGAAAAATACACCCACCACAAGAGAGAGACTCAAGGAGTGGATTCGAGTGTTGATCTTAGGAAAGCTTAGAGAAGATAATGAAGAGATCTTATCTATGAGTTTCTCTTACACCTTTTTCTTTGTTTTCACTTGACAATTTCTATTGAATGTTTTAATTGTATTTTGAAAGGATGAACCCTAATTTGTTCTTATATTAATTATACACTTGATTTGTTGATTTCAATCTCTAATATATGATTACTTGGTTTTATTGTTGGATTTGTTATTTGAGTTACTTTTGCCTAATGAATTCGAGAGATGGGGTTTGTAGTTGAGTTCTATTTAATGGGTTCAGTGTGGGTTTTCCTTCAATTAACTTGAGAGAGAGGTTGAGGGATTAGAACTTAGTAATCATTGGGTTTTTTATATCGCCTACAGATAGGGATATTGGGTGCTTCCGGAATTTATGGGTTTTGCACTTAATACTTCTTGGGCTCAATTAGGGAGGCAAAGATACCCTTAATTGGCTAAGAATAGAAAATCTATAACTCAAAAGAGAGTAGATTTTGCAATTGTGACCTCTATCAGTTTTAGAATTGAAATTTAGCTATCTTAGGTTTGATTTTATACTTGGCTAATTTTAGGGGATTTGTAACAAGTCATGTCCTCAACTTTTTTTTTCGTATCCTTTATATCTTCTTGTGACCAATCTTGTGTGTGTTGTGTTAATTCTCTTTGTTCGTTCTTTATAATTGCTTTATTCCATTAATTTGTTATGCTCAATAATAGAAGAAAACTTAGTAGTGGTAGATTTATTTTGTTTCCTGAGAATCTTCGATACTTGCCAATGTGACATTATATTATACGATATTTATACTTGTCTAATTGTGCAGTTTGAGTGTGTGTTGGCATTTTAATTTAAAATATTTTTGATTGTGGATTGCTGGTAATATTTCCCACTCTAAAAAACGTACAACAAATAAATCTTTCAGTCTCGTGTATCTTCAACAAAGTTCCTTGGATTTTTCTACATAAGTTTTCCAATGGAGGAATTTGTTTCCTTACTGAATTAGAACATTGTGTAAAAAATACTCATAATAATCTTCCATATCTTCTGAATTTAGTTCAAGTAGGATTCCTTGTCTTCAAGGCATGATCTTTAGAATAAATTTTGTAGGACGTTTTCCTAGATCAATTAAAATCCTTTTTCCTAAACCAATGAAAATTTGTTTGGCTTCAAATATTGCCAATAACTAATAAGTAGGTTGCTAAATTTGAGATTCAGCATTGCCAAAACTTTTTTTTTTTTAATGAAGATGTATATATATATATATAGATAGATATATATATATATATATATATTGATCAAAGTGTATGTACACAGGGTGTTACTAGTTAATAGTAATGCAGCTATTAACTAGTTACAACAGATAGAATCCTCAAAATGGGTCAAAACATAAGGGTACAAGGTAAAAAGAACATAGTACACATGCATTTTGATCCTCTTTGTAGTTTCCAAAGGTCGACAAGCAACACTCTCGAAAAGTGCCTGATTGCGTGCCAGCCATATATAGTAAACCGTGGCAGCCATTGTAGAGACTTTGGCTTTGGCAAGCCACGAGGATCCGCGAGTTGCTCGGTTGAACCAACTGAGGCAAGTGCCGATCGAATTCATATGTTGTGGTAAGGCTAACCATGCTTTGATATCCATCCATACATGTTTTGATATTACACAGCTGAAAAAAAGGTGCCTAATCGTCTCTGGGTGCGTATGGCATAAAGACATGACATGTCGTCTGGCCAGAACACCAGAACACCTTTAGTTTTCAGCCGGCCCTTGGCACATAACCAAACCATGAATGAATGTTTTGGTGTGAGCCCCTACTTCCAAATCGTTTTGGCCCAATGTACCATCGGCAGTGATGTTCTGAGATAGTTATATGCCTCTGCAGTAAATCCCGTGGTCCCAATTGCCCAAAGACTGCAAAAGTATTAGTGCTCGATTTGCATCTCTTTCCCTTTCCAAAATGGTATCCCTAATAGATAGTATTCTTCTGAACAAAAGAGAATATTTCTTATGTTGCGAATAGATACTATCCCTGATAGATAATATTCTTTTGACAATTGCCTTAACATGTCTTTTTACCAACTTATTAAAATTAACGATTGTCTTAAAAATTTATACTCACTAAATTAATTTGACTTTTACAATTTCCTTCTCATACACGCATTCACTTTCCTCACAAATTAGTCTCGTATACATTTTCTATGGTTTATATACGAGACTACGGCTCAACTGCGGCATGAAAAATGAACTGATAAGAATTATTTCAATCAATCTACGGGGATCGATGGGCATCTTAATGTGGAAAACATACGAATATGATTAAAAAGGCATTAAAATATAAAAAGGATGCCGTAGCTGAAAACAGAAAAGAAAAAATAACGGTCTCTCATATACATTGAACGCGAAAGTGGCTGCATGTGCTCCTTTAACAACTTGAGCTTCGGAGGATATTGCCTAACCCTCCCTTCTATGGTAAGTTTTTTTTTTTTTTTTTCCCCCTTTAAGAAAAAGAAAAACAGTGCAATAAATCCCTCTCGCCTAAACAAGTTAAAAATTCCATCGAAGAAAGTTAGAGGTCAAATCCTAACCCGTGCATATGAATTTCTTACAATAGGAGATCAATTTGGATTTTGAAGTATTTTTTTTTTAAACCATTATATTTAGTAAAAGCTATTTATGAAAACTTAAAATATTCCAATTTACGCAGAGGCTTACTGAAGATATAAAGCATGCGCTGTCTTTGACTTTACATTTAGTATATTAATTAATATTATCACTTAAAACATTAAATAGCTCAAGATAGTTTCAGTAGTGTCCATATTTTATTTTACGCCAAAGATATATACATATATTTGGTGAAGAGGTTTAGAGCTTGTTATGAGTCCTGTATGTGTCTTCAGGTTGTGGCTACGAGCTTTTATTAATAAAAAATAAAAAATTGAAGAAAATAAACCAAAGAAGGATAAGAGATCCATGGATATCCAATGTGACAATGGACTGTATCATTTTCAAAAACATTCCCAACCGTGAGTACAAAGCTTTAGGTCTATCTAATTATTTTTTTCACGTGATAGACAGAAACAAAGCGCTCCTAAGATATTTTTATAAACTCATATTTATCTTACAAAAATAAGAGTTTTAGAAAAGTCCTCATAAATTTTCACTTGTAACCCATACAATTCACAAATTCAGTTTCTTAATTCCTTCTTGCTAGCAGTTCAATAGGAACAACCCAATACAAGAAAACACAGTATTTGTGAGGGAAATTAGCGACAGCAAAAATGCCGTTGCTATTTAGCGAGAGTCTTGCAAGGGCAAGTATGGTGAGCGACAATTTGCGGAGGACTTGACCAGGCATAGCTAAATCCTCACAAATAGCAAAGAATTAAGAAGGGTTTTAAACACTCACTAATTAACGAGGGTTTAGATACGACCATAAATATTTTTCAAACTTCTTTTTTTTTGTTGAAATTTTAGGACAAAATGGCCATAGCTAATCCCTTTCTAATTAGCGAGGTTTTAGCCATGGCAAAAAATGTTTCTCCAAAAAAATACTTTCAAACACTAAGACATAGCAATCATAGCTAAACTCTCACTAATTAGTGAGAGTTTAGCTACGACCATAATTTTTTTCTCAAAAAGAATTTATTAGAATTTTAAAATAAAGCGCCATAGCTAGGCCCTCGCCAATTAGCGAGGATTTTGCTATGGCCGAAAATTTTTCTCCAAAAAAATATTTTTTAATATTAGGATATATAGGCCATAGCTAAATTGTTGCTAAAAAGCGAGGGTTTAGCTATGACCATAAAGTTTTTGTGAAAAAGAATTTATTGGCATTTTGCCATAGCAAGGCCCCACTAATTAGTGAGAGTTTAGCTGCGGCCATAAATGTTTTCTCAAAAAAATATTTTGGAATATTAGGTGAATTGACCGTAGCAAAACCCTCTCTAATAAGCGAGAGAGTAGCTACGTACATGAGGGTAAGGTCGCTATATAGCTATGGTATAGCTACGGTACCCTTAGCTATGGCTAAACCATCACTAATTAGAGATGGTACCTTATGCCCTCACAAATTCGTCGCTAAACTATTGATGCAAAATAGTTCAAAATTTAATTTCATATATATGTCGATATGCGTATAATTATAGTATGTGATTTTTATGTCATACATGCTGCAAACTTACATATAAAATATATTATATGTATATAGGTAGAATATATTATTATTATAATATTGGATATATATACACTAACACTCATATATAATAATAATAATAATAATAATAATAATAATAATAATAATAATAATAATAATAATAATAATAATAATAATAATAATAATAATAATACAAAATTAGACATGTATACACTAACATATTAGGGATACTAAATATATATTAGTGTAAATATATATATTTGGGATATATATATATATATATATATATAAATACACACACTAATATCTTAGTATACATTAGTATATATTAATAGAAAACTATATATATATATATATATATATATATATATTCTAATATATACTGATGCATATATACACATATATGTTACTACATAATACATATCTAAAAAGTCATATGTGTATATTTAAATACACACTAATATATACTTATATATATTTATTTATATATTAGTGTACAATATGTATCTAAAGTAAATATAAGTATAGTATAGATATGTTTTAGACTATATAACTTTTTACATTATTAATTGATTTATAGAATGTGTAAAAAAGTATTATTAAGTGGAATATATATTTTATATACATGTATTATATATTTTTTATATATATATTTTAATAGTAAAATATTTTTTATATATTTTATTATTAAGTGGAATATATATTTTAATCTTAACTTTGTTGTTCAAATCCATTAAGATTTAACATATATGAAATCAATACAATGAAACACCTAACATCGTTTTGTCTAAATCAACTAGAAGAACTCGAATCAATAACCAATGATATAAATTAATCAAACACCAAAGATGATAAAGAATTGCTCAAATAACTGAATTAATACAAAATCATGAATCTCAAAATAATGTTAAATTATAATAAATACATCATTGCTAATGGAAAAGAAAACAAAGATAACAGAAAGCACTCATAGACAAGCCTATTTATTCACCGTTGAAGATTGTCTTGAACAATCATCCTTGATTGGGTGAATTCTTCTTCATTTGGATGGTTGGGACTTTAGCTCTTGAATTTACACTACTAGAAAAAAGTGATTTACCAACTGACAAAATCGGTTGGTAGTTAGCTAAATTCGGATGGTAATCATGATTTACCAACCGATTACCAACCGAATAGCATTGCATGCAAAAACCTTAGCTTGTAAATTTTCCAACCGAAATTTTTTGGAGTTGGTTGGTAATTACTAATCACATTTCGGTTGGTACTGTAAAATCGTCGGTTAAAATTTTGGTATTAAATTTGGCATTTGAGTTGCCTATTTACTCAATTGGTAATGTAAAATCTTCGGTTGGAAATTTAGCATTAAGTTTGGTATTTGAGTTGACTATTTCAGTTGGTAGTTACCAACAAACATTTATGTTATTAACCGATTGTTGCAGTTGGTAATTATCAACAAAAAATGTAATTTGTAAATTTATAATTTTTGGTTGGTAAATTTGTATTGAATATAAGATTATAATTTACTAATTTACGAACTGAGACATTTTGCTACCAACCAATATATGTGTAGGTAATTACCAACTGATTTTTGACTGGTAATTATTTTTTTTAGTTGATAGTTTTATTTATTTACCAACTGACTTTCGGTTGGTAATTTTCCAACTATTTTACTTATTTAAAATCTGTTGGTAATTTTTTATTGGTAAATTACTTATCGTATTGTTCAGTTGCTAATTCTTTTTTTCCGTTGGTAGTTTTCTTTCTTTACCAACGAAATATTTAGTTGGTAATTTTCTAACTATTTTAGTAATTTAAAATCTGTTAGTAATTTTTTGCTGATAAATTACCAAGTTGTTTGTTGGGTAGATAGTTGGTTTGAAAATTACTAACTATTATTTAATATATTACCAACCGAATTATTTTCAATTGCCAATTGAAATACCAACCGAATTTTATTGAATTACCAACTAATTTTTCAGTTGGTAATTTTTCTTTAATTTGACAGAATTCTGGTTCATTTAAACATATAACCAAACACCTGCATTTGACAAATTCATAAAATAATAAAGCCAAAACACATCCACAAACCCAACATAAACATCATCAAATCCAATACAAACATCAACCTTCCACAAATTCAAAACAAATATAATTCCCTCACAAAATACCATAAATCCTAACCAAACATCATCTTCAATTAAACATAAAAGATTATCATAATATGAAAGTGAGATGAATTGCAGATCCATGGTTTAACAACAGTGAAGGAATATTAATACAATTAAGAAACACAGTAAAAGAATATTAAGTTTCTGGTTGATTTGATCCACTTAGGTCCTTAACCTTCTGTGTTAGCAAAGAAACCTCCACTGTCAACCGCTCATTTGTCTTCAACACTTCTTGAATCTGTGTATCAACAGCTTTTTGCACCAACTCTACAAGCCTACTTTCAAACAGAATATGACATTGAAGGCTAATACAGTTCCATTTGAAGCCTACTTTCAAAGTTTTCTAGCACTTGGGAAACCCCCCTTAAGTTGGACGACACCAAAATCTACTTAGCTTAACTTTGTCCTGGCAATAAGAATCCGAAATCAATATGCATTTCAGGCGAATGATACAAACGACTAAATGAATTGTAAGGGTCCAGTTGGTGTGGGGTTTTCCAATATTACACGTTTAAGGTTTACCTCAACATTATCTTGGTAGTAACGAACAAGAAAGATACACTTGCAGTCTTCATTGTCACGTGATATTCTCTCAATTTCTTCTACTTCTCAAACTGAAAACTAATTCCTATACCAAGTAGAAATCAAAGAAAGTACTGTTATTAACTTTTTGTGGTAGGTGATAAAAAACAAAAATTCACTTCTAATCTTTTTTCAATCCTAAAATGAATATCATGTTTAAGAGAAGCTAAAACTGATCTACAAAAATGGGAATTTACAGTCATAATTGACATCCAATATGTTGGCCAACCAAATCATAAACTATTATATTATCTTTTAGAACAAGGTCTGCATAAAAATGGGAATGACAAAATAGACAACACAAACAAAAGATTACAATAGTGCCATAGCAATCTTAAAAGAAAAATAACAGCCAGAGCATATAATACTTGGCGAGGCTTAACTAGAGCAAACTTATGCTCAGACTAATAAACTAGATATTCTAAAGTAGATGATTAGGAAGATTAGAGATATGGAAAAGTAAAGAAACTGGAGTATAACATGAACCACTGTGTAATCGAAAGATAGAAAGCAATACCAAAAGTAGATGACCAGTTCCTTCTTGTCTCACTACTCTTTGCTAAAACACATTCTGTCTCAAAAGAAGATGTAAAGAGTTGCCATTACCCGATATTCATTGCAAGTGTTCTCCTATCAAACTGGTCAAAACTATCAAACTTTCTCAGTGATATCTTAACTGCAGTACCCTTTTGCTTTCCATTTACAACTCCTCCCCTGCAACGCCAATAGGAATCGCTTTTTTCTTTGTAAAGAATGAAATACCAAAGAGCAACTCTGACGAATCCAGCTCCAAAACAACATAGGCATCTGCTAGTACGAGCAGGACAGATGGGGCACTGGATGATGAAACCTCAACAGACAACAGTTGAGGCGAGTCCGCGAGTCCAAGTAACAACCGAGATAAATTATCAAACGTTCCGCGGCTCCGCCCGCAAGTGTAAAAATGCATACAATGCCATTGTCAAATGCACTAACCTTGAACCCACCACTACAATGTATGTATTTCAGTATGTTAGCCTAAACTGTCTAATGGCAGCAATTGAATAGATATTGTAGCATTGCGCTGCACATGTTGTCAATCCAACAAAAGTTTAGTCGCACAATTTCACAACTAAGAAATAATAGTGATGATGATGTGGTGAAAACCAAATCCATAGAATTTCAATAACGATCCCATTGGCTAACCATGCTGGACTGGGAATAAAAATCATAGGACTAGAAAATGCTAAAAAAGTATCAACTTCTGAAGGGAATAAAATCTTAAGACTTTTCCTTGTCTCCTCCAATTTACCAATGTTAAAGAGAAAGAAAGGCAACCAAATGACCTACTAGGACTCTTCAGCAAGTTACAAGTCCAAGGAAAATTGGTGTTCATGTTATAATGTGTGTTGATGCTAGTTTCATTACATTTATATCCTGAAAATTGGAATGGCAGTACTTCGGCCTTTAAAATCACAACTGGAATAAGAAATGACATCCTTAGTAGATATTAAAAAAAAATTAATATGTAAACAAAGAAGAGCATCATAGACACCGCCGCTTAAATGTCAAATACTCTTGTTATGGGTTGCCACAACATTTACCCATGTAACCATTTAATTGCACAGAACACACCTACACTCAATAGTAAGGAGCTCGGCTATTCCTTTCTTCAGCACAAACTGAATAGCTGGCCCTCAGCACACACGAAACAACATCAGCTAAGTCAAACTCTACAAGCTAGTTCGATCACACCAAGCCCATCAAAACATTTTTTTCTCCCTCTCTTCTAGTAACCGAAACTATCCTTCTTGCACCAAGAAGCAGCATAGTAGAACTTACCAGTAAGGGCATACTTTAACAAAATTTACCAGCTTTATGCACATCTTGCAGAGTAGAACAATTCTCCAAACGCTTTCCAGCCATGAAGCTTTGATTCAATATTGGGCCTATGAGGAGGAATTCTTTGGATGCGGAAAGGGTAGTTGCTGGTGGTGGAGGCAGTGACGAGTTCCTGCCGTGGGAAAATAGGAAGGGGCTGCGGGGGGAGCTCGGGTAGGGGGGCGGCAGGTGTGGGAAGTGGCTGCCGGGAGGGGGAGGGGGAGCGGGGTGGGCGACCGGGGGGGTGGAGATCTGGGTTGGGGGCTAGCGATGGGAGGGGGCGAGCAGCGGCGGGGTGGTCACGAGGGGAGAGAGGGAGATCTGGGTAGGGGACGAGCGGCGGGGGGGTTTCAAGCGGGTGGTCGGGTGAGGAGAGGGGGAGATCTGCGTTGGGAGTGAGTGGGATAGGGGTGACCGGGGGGTTGTGGAGGGCGGTGCACGGGCTGGGGGGAAGGGAGACGGGGTTGCCGGGGGAGGTATGCGGGCAGGGGCAGAAGTAGGGGGAGGCGGGTGCGGGGTATGGGCAGGGTGTCACCGGCGTCTGCAAGAAGGGGCGTTGTAGGTAGCGGGAAGAAGAAAGAAAAAAAGAAAAGCAATAATAACATAGACAAATATGACATTTCTGGCTGTCTAATTTGCCAAATTCAGACAAAGTAGATAAATTGTCTTGTAGGTGCCACTGTGTAATCAAAAGATAGAAAGCGGTACCACAACTATTTAGATGAATTTGAATTTGTACGTGAAAAAAAGATAAAATTTATATTATTTGTTAACCGTTAAGAACATGAAGTCATTATCCTATAATACATAACTATTGCTATAAATGTCGAAAATTTTAATTAATAAAATACTAAAAAAATCCTTACGAGGATCGAAATATTATTGGACAAGTATGATAAAAAATATAAGTTAATATACGGAAATAATTAATAATAATTAAAAAAAATACTAAAAATGATTCCAATGGGAATTGAAATATTATTGTAGAAGTATGACAACAAATACAATATAATATATGGGAATTTGCATATATATAATCTATATATACATATACATACATATATATATTATAATATATATAAACTTCAAACATAATTAAATAAAAAAGAAATACTATTAAAATAAATTGCATTATACTTTTAAAAAAATTAAATATAATGTAATGAATTTTAATAATATTAGTCATAATATACATACATATATATATATATATATATTATATGTCTATTTTATAGACATATAATATATATATGTATATATATATATATATATATTTAATATATATATACGTATATAACAAACAAAAGCAACAAAGGAAAAAGAAAATGTAATAATCAAGAGATATGATACTCTACCTAGGTATATTATGTAATAATTATTTAAATTTAATATAAATCGTAACGAAATATATAGATAGGATGTCTATATATAAAATTAAATGTAATAATCAAGAGATATGATACTTTACCTAGGTATATATGTACACACATATATGTATGTTCATAATTAAAAAATTATTATTATATATACATACACACATATATACATACCCACACATATGTATAATATATTAATCTAATACTCACTAAGGATATATTACACTATATATAAATAATATATATACATATATCTTAAAATAACTAATTATAATAATTAAAATAAAATTCAGGCTCTTTAATATCAATATATGAAAACTTAAGATGTAAATAAAAATATATTTGAAAAATCAATGATCTAACAAATACATGTATTTATAAAGTTAAAACAAGTTTAGGGACCAAATTTAAAGGTCATTCGTTTTATTTTATTACATTTGTACAATAATATCTATAAAGAGCCTGTACAGAAGGATTTCAACTAATTAAAATGGATACTTTTTAAAATTTTCAGCTTTGAAGAGGAATAAGGACCATGGGTTCTGTCAAGCTTTCAGAAGAGATGTGAAGGAAATTTTGAAGGTAAGTGTGAGAGAAATTTTAGAAGAAAGCTTTAAGTTTTTGTATCCTGCCAAAACAAATATTGAGATTGAAACGAAAATTTTATTATTATCTCTATTTCGTATTAAATTTGTCTCTAATTTTCAAAATTAAAATTTGATATTTTTTTATAATTAAAAGATGAATAGTTAAGTTTGTCATGTAAAATTTCTTTTTTCTAAAATAAATATTTATTATGTAATTTAATTAAATTATTAATTTATAAACTATGAATAAAATAGCACTATTATTTCATATACAATATAACAAAATTTGTTATGCAAAATTTTCTCTTCTTGTTCTCTTAAAAATATTTATTATGTAATTTAATTGAAAATTTAATTTATAATTTATGAATAAATTTAATCATCAAGCATTATATAATACTACTATTTTATATATTACAACCATTATTCTATTTGACTAGTACTATAATAGTATTAGAAATAGTGCGATTAATACAAATCTGTAAATAATTATGTAAATATTTCCTTCAAAATGTTTAACAATGACATTAATACATATCTTCATTAAAAGTAACTCAGGCATATAGTTAAACATAACAATGTATAACGATAATAATAAAGTATATTTAGATTAATGTAATTTAATTAATGTATATTTATACTAATGCAATTTAATAAAGTATATTTATATTAATGTAATTTAAACATAATAATGTATAATGATAATAATAAAACATATAGTTAAAAAAAGAATAATTATCTAAATGAACTAAGGGTTGAAAATATTTATTATGTAATTTAATTGAAAATATTTATTAAATATAATTAGATATAATTATCTAAATGAATTAAGTTACAAAATATAATGAATCAAATAATATTTTTGAAAACTTGTGGTCCTAAGGGTTTTGTTTGAAAACTTTAGAGACTTAGGTATAATTATCTAAATGAATTAAGTTAAAAAGATTGAAATAATTCTTTTAAAAGTTTATTTATTTATTTTTACACTTGGCACGTTATTTTTCAAAAGATATTTAAAATAAGTTATGCTTAAAAAAATTTATGGTCGTAAGGGTTTCTTTTAAAAACTCTAGGGACTTAAATATAATTATTCAAGTGAACTAAGTTAAAAAATATAGGAATTCAAGTAATGACTAAATGCATTAATAATTAACTAATATATGACCTTAAGTCTCAATATACATTCATATATAACTTGAAAATATATAAATTTTATCTATAATAATTTTAATTTATATATGTGCATGTGTATATAAAAAGGCAAAATGTGATATAGTAATTAAAAGTATGGGATAAAAATAGTAACTTTACTAAGTATTTCTACTTTTTATATTGGAAACTTGTTATTTTTATAATATTTGTTGTATATGATATAAATTTAAAAGTTTGTCAATTTGAATATAAAATAAAAGAATCAAATTTACGAATATATTGACTATTTATATGCATTAATAAAGATAATTCTTATTTAATTTTGTATGATTTACAGTATTTACTATTTATATATGTGCATGTATATAGAAAAGTATAACTATGAGGGAAACACATCATACACATATACATGACACCTACATATTGTCATACAAATAAAAGTAATAACTTTTATATTATGATAAAAAGAATAACAATTATATTTATTAATAAAATTATGTGTACAGATATAATATTTGTTTTTTATTGTTAAATTTAATACACCTAATTGATAAATTGTTTAATGTCTATTTAGTTATGAATATTTACATAATTAAAATATTCTAAACTGCGTCTTCTAAATTCAATATGAAAAAAATTTATATCTAAGAAATTCTATAACTAAAGGCATGAAAAATTTTCGTAATTTTATTATTAATTCAAAAATAAAATTTATATCATTTGAGAATATATGTACAGAATAATTATATACTCTGATAAATAGAAGAAAATTAAAAATTTAAAAATTTAAAAATAAAAGTGATAAAAAAAATTTTACTTTATTTATTTAAATCAAATTTTACAAATTTTAGAAGTGTATTTCATATAATTGTAATATTTTGAAAGAAGTGAATAAATATAATATGTGTTTCCAATTTGCACAAACAATGATGTAGCACAGTGGTTGGAACACTGCGCCTCCACAATGGAAATGCAAGTTCGACTCTTGGTCGCACGCAAGAAAGGGAAGGATTTTCTAGCGTGGCGCTATGTGGCCGGCATGTATAGCCACGTGGCGAACCATTCTGCCATGTGGCATATTTCAATTTGTTTAAAAAATTTAAATTAAAATATCAACCAATTACCAACTGATTAGGTTTACCAATCGAAACATTTCGGTTAGTAGTCGGTCGGTAAAATTTTTAAATTAAAATAGTAACCGATTACCAACTGATACATTTCGATTAATAATTGATCTATAAAATTTTTAAATTAAATTACCAACCAAAATACTAACCGATTACCAACTGAATATATTACCAACCCCATACATTTCGGTTAATAATCGGTTGGTAAAATTTTAAAATTAAAATACCAACCGATTACCAATTGAATATATTATTAGCAAATATATTTCAGTTATTAATCGGTCGGTAAAATTTTTAAATTAAAATACCAACCGATTACCAATTGAATATATTACCAATCGATACATTTCGGTTAGTAATCGGTGGGTAAAATTTTTAAAATAAAATATCAACCGATTACCAATTGAATATAATATCAACCTATTGTTATCGGTTGGTAATCAGTTGGTAAATATTTTACCGCCAAATTACCAACTGAATACATTACCAACCAATATATTTTGGTTGGTAATCAGTTGGTAAAATTTTTTCCCTTAAATTACCAACCGATTACCAACTGATAATATTACCAACTGGGTGTTATCAGTTGGTAATCGATTGATAAATATATTCCCGCCAAATTACTAACCGATTACTAACTGATTACCAACCAACTATTTACCAACCGATTATGATTGTTGGTAAGTGGTTAGAAAAGTTTTAAATTTTTCCAATTTTCATTTCGGTTGGTAATTACCGACTGCAGCGGTCAGTTGGCAATAATTAGTTGGTATATTGCACTTTTCTAGTAGTGTTGCCTCTCTTCTCTTATGTTTTCTTGTGTTTTTATAGGCCTTTTAGATGTTAAATTCGTGGCTGAGGAAGTTTTGGCCGAGTAGGATTCGAAAAATAGCAAAATCCTTGTGAAATTCTTAAGTTTGTACAAAGAATATTTGCCTATCAGAGCGTATTTAGCACTGGGTACCTTCGACCCACCTGGCGCCAGGTGCACTCTATTCTTTCCCTTGTTTTTTCTCTGTTTTTTGGCATGTTTTTATCGGCAAGAAGAATGGACTGGGTGCTAGGTACATTTGACAGACCTAGTGCCAGGTCTATTCTGCTTTTGCACCAAATTCTACTCGAATTCCTCTGCTGTTACCTTCTCGCGCTTGTTTTGGTTGCCATCTCCAAAATAGAATAATTCTACTCCTATCTAACCTATGTAAACTAATTACATAATTTCCTAAAGCGAGAAAACCTCAAGTTACATTCGTGGGAAGTTAGATGAGAGGATAATTATATAAGAATTCTAGATAAGGTAAGATACGCAGGCCCTATTTCATAAAAAACCAAAATTGTAAAATGCATAAACAGATATAATTGGTTTTAGTCCATAACCATCCACCATGCCATTGTTTATGCTTAAACAAAATAAATATATAATTTTTTTATTCCAAAATCACTATTTTGGAAAAATAGAACAAATTATAAAATCAATATTTTAGAAAAATATATTAATTTTAAATTTTCAAAATCACTATTTTGAAAAATAAAATTATTTGTTTCAAAACTAATTTTGAGAAAATGCTTTTAGGTCCTGTCTCTGGTAGTGACAACTAATTTTGAGAGTCAGCGTTGGTTACGGTCTGGTTTTTAAGAAAATTTTGCTAGAAACGATTTCTGGACGTCGCGAACAGCACAGAACTAGCGCCGGTTTGGAACCGGCACCGGCTGTAGTTGGGAAGAAGGCGGCAGTTTTTAAAAAATTTTCCAAAAACAATTTCTGGAGCCCTTATCTTCTGCAACAATTTAGTGAGAACGATTCTCAGTAGAGTTTTTCTGTTTTGAAGCTCAAAACAACAACCAATTTATTAGTTTAAACAAAAACAAAATAGAAAATTAGGATGAAATGGAAGGCAACAAACATGTTCAAGAAAACGTATTTCTGCAAAAACATGCAGCACATAAAGAAAACAATTTTCTTTCGAAATATGCTGTAACTATTACACAATCATATTGTGCTACAGACTCAACCCATAATGCTCGAAATGATTTCGACTCAAGTGAAAACAATTTTTCACAGTGAACAAAGTCATACACGAGTACATGAAACAACTTTTATGTAAGAAACAATGTCTGCAAACCACACATAGCAAGGCTCTGATACTATGGTTGGGTATCTCTCATCATATCATATATGGTGCAGTGAAAAAATAAGAACGAGATACCAATCCAGGATCCACATATGTGTAGAAAACAAAACATAAAGAGAACAAATGAAACAACTTTACCTTTCTTTGAGCATCTGAAAAACAAAAATTTTTCCTTCTTCAAGTCGAGACGCGATCCAGCAATCCTATTGATCAAACACCACGAGCGTTGAATATCCAACCACTATAATCATATTATGTGATTATCTCTAACCGAAATCCACATGAAGGATCACACTCAAGCACCAAGATGTTTATGTGCTAGCATAAACCAAAATGGCAGCTAGGGTTAGGGTTTTTTCGCTTCCTCTTTGCTGAAGAAAAATGAGAGAGAAGAGAACGTTTGGAGATGTTCTTTTTTGGTGTCAATTCTTCTCAAGCTAGGGTTTCGTGTGTGTCTCACACATATCACGAAAAACCTGCTGAAATTACTCCAGCTCAGGATTCTAAAACAATTAGAATTCCCTAATTGTAATTGGAAACTTCAAGTTCTCACAAATTGCAACTTGGACCATAAATTATAACTAATTATAATTTGGTCACAACAACTTCTCTTTCTCGTAATTAACCCCACTATGTTATCAAATAACATCTTGAGTAGATAAACCCCTATTGTGTGTGACCTATTAGGTTTCCTAGTCAATTGGTATCGAATATGAATTAATCCAAACTCATTAAGATTAATAATCCATAATTAATTAGAATTAATCATATTGATTCTAATCAGGATTGGTTTATTAATTCATCAATTCATAAACCCATATTCCCAAATCATGAGCGGTATCTAGCAACACATCATGACCACCCAAGAGTCCAGGAAGTCAAGTGGCTTGACATGAACCCTTCAATAACAAACTACAACGCAATTAACTCCTTTCACTATACAATATCTCATTCAGTTTGGAGTATGTAATTAATGCTAACTCCCTCCAGAATATATATTAATTCTAGCGTAAATATAATAGTACTTGTACCAGAAACCCACTACTCTAGATGTGTATCAATTGGAACTGTTTCCAATACACAGTTGCCTTGGTCAAGGACTTCTTGAATAGTAATTCCTAGAAGTGGCCGTGAAATATTTGCCCCTACTATTAGGAGTGGTGAATCCTTTATTGACCCTCTCAACTACTTTTGTTTACCTTACAGTATACCCAATATCTACCTCATAGGTGGTCCTCGATCTGGCTCTAGAGATTGGAATCAAAGCACAATGCTCAGCAAACAAAGTACCATGGAGATTTCAAGTCTAAGGATACTTGCACGTTTGCTCTATTGAGATTATATCACTGGCACTAAATAGTTATCCATGTGATTATCTCATAGTTAGGTCTTCAATGAACCTGTTCCATTAACAAGCATCCACGTGTTAATTTTGACTATCTCAATACTCACGAATATGAGAACCACTGCCTGATCAAATTAAGAAGTCTAACACATGCTAGTCTTAATGCATTAATGATGTCCTGTGTCATTAATACTACAACTAGGGACTATTTAAGTACTAACACTATATAGCGTAGTAGGAATCTCATATCATGATCTCTATCATAATTTCCTTAACACAGTGTTGTATTAGGGACTTTATCTAACAATTATATTACACAAAGGTGAACAAAAAGAAACTATATGAAAAATAATACATTTTTTTAAAATAAAATGTGTCATATACAACATACAAGTGATTGCCTCTAGGGTATAACACTAATAGGGGAGAGGGGGGAGAGGGGGGGGGGGGGGATTATATTGAAGAAAATATTTTCCATACATATCATTTTTGCGAGTAAGTAAGGTTGTAATTCTTTTATATCATTTTTGTGAATAAGCAAGGTTGTAATTCTTTTTCTTACTTGGATATAAATTTTTGTCATTCATTAGGTGGATATTTATGAAATTGGTTTATTCGGTAGGATATTTTTTTAGACTTGAGAATTTGAATTAATCTTATTTGTGCATTAGTATTTAAATGTCATTTGACTCATCTAGTTTGAATATGGAAGCTATGATGAATATGATGAGAGTTTATTAGCTAACTCTTGTATTATAAGTTTAAATTTTACTTTGCTTTGAGTTGTGATGAGGAATGTGAGTTGATAAAAGATCTTTGAGAGGAAAGACTGTGAAAAAATTGTGGAAAATTCTTGTGAGTTGAAAATGAAAAAAATGAGTTGTTGTTTTCTCTTTGAAGATAAGAAACAGTGTTGTTTTTACTTGATTATGGGGGCCAATACAAATAGTGAAGAGAAATCTATTTTCTTGAGACTATGAATTCCTAAGAGTAAAAGAGCGAAAAGATATTGAAAAAATGATGAGTGATGACTAAATAGGGGCCAATACGGTGTGTGAAGAGAAATCCATGCACATGAGACTATCAATTCCCTTAGTCATTCAAAAAATAGAGAAAAAATTGGAGTGCTTTCCTTATATCATGACTTGAGTTGTGCAATTTTTAGATTTATAATGCTTGAGTTGGTAGATAGCTTGACTTGTGTAATTCATGTTATCTATATTTTTACATGAATGGTGAAATAATTTTCTTAGCCTAAGGTAGAAACTTGACTAATTTGACTTCAAAAGTTTTGTGATGTCTTATCAAATATTTCAAAGTTTGACTTGCTTTCAAATGGTTTGATGATGAATGGCAGGAGTTTTATCTAAAGTTTAAAATGAAGTTATAATCCTTTTTATGTTTCAAATTTTTGGAAGAGAAAGAGCTTGTGTTTTCTTGATGATTTTCTTGGTTTAAAGTGTTTTGCTTGACGACAAACAAAAGTTCAAGTATGGAGGTATGTGATAAGGGCTAAATCATCATTACTTTCCTAGTTATTTGAGGTTGTTTTGATATACTTTTGTTGTAATAACTAGGTGTATTCCTTCCTATTTGATATTTTGCTTGTAAAAAGTGTTTTTGATAAATTTGTGCAAATTTAAGTTGTTTTTTTTAGCAACATTGGAGATTTTCTAGATTACACTCGACGCCAGGCCTGGCCATGGACCAGGCGCCAGGTCCATTCTAGTCAAACAGAGGAAATAGAGAAAAATGCAAAGCAAAGATAGTACAGACTTGGTGCCAGGTGGGTAGACTGGACCTGGTGCCAGGCCCATTCCGGAACACGAAATTTCTGTACACGAATTCAGGAATTTTCTAAAGATTTCAGTATTTTTCAATTCCTACTCGGCCAAGATTCCTCAAGCAATGAATTTGGCATCAAAGAAGCTTATAAAAGCAAGAGAAAACACAAGAAAAGAAAAAGTGAGTGAACCAAGAGCAAAAATTTCAATCGCTCAAAGAATGAGAGATTCACTATCCAAGAAGGGTTGTTTAAGAGAGTCTCCAAGGGAGAAGAATGAGGCTTTTCTATGAGTTCTTTCTTTTACCTTTGTTTTTTTGTTCTTAAAAAATGATTTAGTCAATGTTTTCATTGTAATTTAACGTTATTTTGGGATTCATAGTTTTGTGTTAATTTAGTTATTTGATCAATTCTTTATCATCTTAGGTGTTTGATTACTTGTTATCATTGGTTATTGATGTGGGTTCTTCTAATTGACATGGGAGATGATATTAGGAGTTCATTGTATTGATTTTGTATTTGTCAAATCTCAATGGACTTGGAAAATGAAGTTAAGATTAAATGACTAAAGTGATCAAAGATTAGTTGATTTCACCTCGAGCAAAGGGTCATTAGCTAATTTTATGTTTATGAGGAATTGAGTTTAATACATGTTTTGGTTATGTTAGTTTGATTGGGAAATCTACTAATTTAATCAACAGATAGTGATTCCATGGATTGGGAAAGAAGTGGAGTCTATATAAGTAGATTCATGACTTGGGAAATGATTGAATTTTACTTTATATTCCTTCATGACGCTAAGATGAGGATTAATTGAGATAATTTCTAGATGATTCATGATCATGTTTTCTAAGAAAGTTGTTGTAATTGCACATTTCTACATCTTTGAGTTGTATATATTTCTTTATTTTACTTTATTATTTTATCAGTTTATTGGGTCAGTTAAACATTGAATGAAAAGTGATTAGTGTGTACTTATTCCTTTGAGGATCGATACTCATTAATTCCCTATGCTACACTTTCGATTAGTATACTTGCTCGTATGTGCATTTTTGGATTAATGTTTTAATTAAAACTTGACTAAGGGATGTATTTAAATTTGATGATTTTTATACACCCAAAATTTACGCATCACTATAAAATTTTAATTGTAAGTTCATTTGAATTTTCATTTCGATTGTAATTGTAAATTCAACTCACCCACTCACTATGCATGATATGATGAAGATAAACTCAGCTAAAGCAAATCTTTAGGTAAGGGTTTGGCAACGACATCCGTAAATAGGTAACTTGGCCATGTTTTTGTTTTGATTAAAAGTTATATGAGGTCAACGGTTTGCCATACACGATAGTCGTCCCTAAGAGGAAGATTGTATCACCAATATAAGGTAGTGAAGGTGATTACATCGTAAGAAATATCAATACCTCACGATATATGCATACAAAAAAGGTGGAAGCATGTGCTATAGTAATGATAATATAATTTTTATTTTTTAGTTACCCGAATTTTATATTTATGGAATCTTGCACTTGGTGTATTTTAGGACTTCCTGTAGGAAAAGATCATTTTGAGATCCTATATGTGATTCTATATTAGTAACCTAAATTAATTATGTATTTTGATATATTTCAAATTTTATGGTTAGGAGACAAAATTTCAAGATCTTTTCAAATTAGTATAATTGATTTGGCTAATCAATTAAAAGATATGATCCTCTTAGATTAATAGATTTATTGGTTATAATGCATTATTGGGAATTTCTGAATGAAAGAAATTCATACGCGTATGATATTTTTAGGTTCCCAGCCCAACTATATATACGCTTATAACTTCTATCAACAGTGCATAAATTATAATAGGCAAAGGTTAGAAGATTCAAAGAGAAAATTTTATTATAGTTTAACAAAGTTGTAACTCTGGTTGATTGAGGTACTAATCGAAGAACTCTACGGTGGTAGAGGTATTTTGTTGTTACTTGAATAATTATGACTAAATGTACATTTTTATTGTTCACATAATAAGACATATTAATTTATGTCTGTAAAGATTATTTCTTTCACGTAGTATCAAAGCCAAATTTAGCTATATTGTTCAATATTTCGTTATATGTCATGAATTGTATCATTTTAAGTCATGCTGTCTTATCTATTTGGATTCTCTTTATCAATATGATTTTGTTTTTTGTGCTGTTGAGAATCGTATGTCAAGTTCATCCTTAATATGACTAATTAGATTTGCATGAATAGATTTTGGAAATGAGGATATTGTATTTTTGTTCGAGTTCGTTTTTTGAGATATGAGATAATAGGCTCCTTTTTTCCATTTCAGTTTTTTCTTGTAGAAAATAACTGCATGTCTTTTTCCTTGTTTCTTTATTATCTTTTTCTTTTAACAGTTGAAGATCTTCATTTGGGTTTGAATATAAGATTAGTCCATAGGATTTGGATTTTTTGTGCAGCACTTAATGGCCTGCCCATTCAAAAAAAAAAAAAAAAAAAAAGTCCTTTTAGGCTATGCAACCCTAGGTTATGTGGCTTCTTAAGTAAAAATAAAGGACAATAGACTAGAATCAACTATAACCACATTGATCAATTTAGTTAGACTAACATTTTTATTAAATAATTGTATTACGTCCACATACAAAATTTTGCATGAGACTTTTTATTACATATTTTAATAAATAAATTCATTATTCTCACATTACAGCATTAAGTATTTAAGACATTGAGAACTTTTCACATCGCTGTTATGGTCTTAAATAATGTATTTTAATTCTATAATATAAAATGTAAATTTCTAGATTTATTTTTTACCAGAATTTTATCACATAAATAAAAAATGAGAAGATTTTTATGTTCTTTCTCATGTTAAAGTTGTTAAATGTTTAAGAAATAATTTATTTTTAGTCAACATTGTAGATTTATTGTCTATATTAAGATGCCATACAATGCCTTTGCAAAGTTTAATCATGCTTGGAACATTGATTATTGATGTATGCTTTGTGTGCATATGTTTTTATTAGGAAGTATTATGTTAAAATCATAGGACTAATCAAGTTTTAAATTAAAATATGAAAACTACTCACACAACGCATATTTAGGCATGTGTATCTATGGTGTAGAATAGAGTTATAATGGTAAGTATTGTATCTCTCGGGAAAGTTGGCAAGTATCCCTACTTTACTTTCATTTCATTATTTAGCCAACGAGTCAAAGATATAAATAAATGTGATAATTCACCTAGAGATTACACCAACCTACACAAAACCACCCTAAGAATAAGAAAAAGAGATAAACATGTAATTAAGTGTAATATCCTAAAATCAAACCAGACATCAAATGTCTAATTTAACTAATTGACAATCCAAATCTAACACCAAATGGATAACCTCATGCAAGATCTACTTGTTAGGGATATGTCTTAAACAATTTGTATCTATCATTTAGTCTTTTAATAATAAGAGGGATTTATTTTCATAAGCAATGTATTTCACTTTATGAACATCAAGTATGTGACCTGAGAGTAAAATCCTACAAGAAGTAGGATGCAACCCTAGGTTATGTGGCTTCTTAAGTAAAAATAAAGGACAATAGACTAGAATCAACTATAACCACATTGATCAATTTAGTTAGACTAACATTTTTATTAAATAATTGTATTACGTTCACATACAAAATTTTGCATGAGACTTTTTATTACATATTTTAATAAATAAATTCATTATTCTCACATTAAAGCATTAAGTATTTAAGACATTGAGAACTTTTCACATCGCTGTTATGGTCTTAAATAATGTATTTTAATTCTATAATATAAAATGTAAATTTCTAGATTTATTTTTTACCAGAATTTTATCACATAAATAAAAAATGAGAAGACTTTTATGTTCTTTCTCATGTTAAAGTTGTTAAATGTTTAAGAAATAATTTATTTTTAGTCAACATTGTAGATTTATTGCCTATATTAAGATGCCATACAATGCCTTTGCAAAGTTTAATCATGCTTGGAACATTGATTATTGATGTATGCTTTGTGTGCATATGTTTTTATTAGGAAGTATTATGTTAAAATCATAGGACTAATCAAGTTTTAAATTAAAATATGAAAACTACTCACACAACGCATATTTAGGCATGTGTATCTATGGTGTAGAATAGAGTTATAATGGTAAGTATTGTATCTCTCGGGAAAGTTGGCAAGTATCCCTACTTTACTTTCATTTCATTATTTAGCCAACGAGTCAAAGATATAAATAAATGTGATAATTCACCTAGAGATTACACCAACCTACACAAAACCACCCTAAGAATAAGAAAAAGAGATAAACATGTAATTAAGTGTAATATCCTAAAATCAAACCAGCCATCAAATGTCTAATTTAACTAATTGACAATCCAAATCTAACACCAAATGGATAACCTCATGCAAGATCTACTTGTTAGGGATATGTCTTAAACAATTTGTATCTATCATTTAGTCTTTTAATAATAAGAGGGATTTATTTTCATAAGCAATGTATTTCACTTTATGAACATCAAGTATGTGACCTGAGAGTAAAATCCTACAAGAAGTAGGATGACTATTGTTAAAATCTCCCTAATAAATTATTATTGCTGAAACAATAATAAATTAAGAATAGTATATTTATGACTAGATGTGTATGTTTTACTGGTCATGGATATATAGGTTATCAAGTCAAAATATAAATAAATATTAAGGAACATTGTATTGGACATGACCCAATGTGAGAGTACTTCATGGGACATGTTATAAGTACTTCTCTTTGAAATTATGATATTATACATCTTTTGACCTGAATTCATCATTATTTCCTACTTGGTGCATTTTATATCTTGACATAGTCTTAAGTTGTATTCAACTAGATAATGAAATAAGATTGCTGTTGGAAATAGAATAAGTCAGGGAGAGGAATGTGGATCAAAGTGAAGGGATTTGTCCCTCTCATCTTTGTCAGAGATATCCATGGACTTGTTGATAAATTAAACTGTGAAAATGTATGGTCATGCTCAAATATATCAATAAGGGAATATTGATATTATTTATTTGAATAGTTTACTTAGAGATGAAGAAATTGTTGATCAAGATATATAAGGATAGCATGTTCCATGCCTTATACTTAATCTGGATATCGTGGGACAAAATGATTAAATTTTGAATTGTGGTTTGGTTCAAATAGAAAATTGATCTTCATTTTAACCTAGATAGTTATAATATTCTACTACAAACCGCTTATACTTATGGGTAATAAAAATGTATTTTGGGCACACTACCAATGTTAAATGAATCTATAAGGTCACACATTATGCAAAAAAATTAGGTTAGTTTTCTAGTAATTAGATTTGTTGTATCTAGTCATGATCTATGCCTTATCTTAATTTGGATATCATGGGACAAAAGGACTAAATTCAAATTGTGGCTTAGTTCGAATAGATCACTAATACTCATTTTAACATAGACATTTATAATGTTTTGTTAGAAACTACTTATAACTTGTGGGTTATGTAAATGTGTTTTTTGCATACTACTAGAGTTAGCTAAACTTACTGGGATACATATTATGCGAATAAATTAGGTTGGTTTTCTAGTGACTAGGTTCAGTGCGTATAGAAATGTGTCTAGATTTATCGATTCTAAAAAGACATCCAAATTCAATGTATCTGAAAATTTATCTAGATTCATTATATCTAACTGGCTTGGTAAATTAATTTACCAAGATAATCCGAGAATTTATCTGTTTCTAATCAACTTTGATTTTGAAAAGGATATTATACGATATCTACAGAGATTGATTGAGAATAAGACTCTCAAAATAGTTTAAAAGTCTTAGATGGTTATCAGATTTTTATTATTGAAAACATTAGACATCAGATATTTTTTTTTATCTCTCTTCATATCGTTTTCCCTGAAAAGAATTCCATTAGAAAAACACAAGAAAATCATTCTATCATGGGCGCTATCACATCCCCGGTCAAGATTAAAATTCACCGTGTGAATCCATAGATGACGTTAGCAACAGTCAATATCTGTGGTCTAATCAAGTAAAAAGTAACACAGTATTCAACAACATCTTTAAGGAATGAAACTGTCCCTAGTCAATCTTGCTGTTTAACTTGGATCCGGTGTAAATATTTGTGGATGTTTTTCGTGTTTCGGAGTTCACAAATTTCTAACAGGGGTGTCAGAGCAACTAGTTAAACCATTTGATTGACCATATTATAATTAATCTTGGCTGATATATGTTTGAGATATCCTTGAATGATGACTCTGTTGCAATTACAAGCATGTTAACATGTTTTGCTTTCTGTCTATATGATATGAAAGTATTACATAATAGTTTTCGCATCTCTTTTATATCCACCTCAATCGTGTTTATCTATGCTCAAACTAGTAACTTGATTGGATTGTCTGATCACAAGGATTGTTCCATATTGTCAAATTTAAATTTGCAAACTGTCTGTGATTATGTGTTTTATGGGTTTTCATTAGGCAACTATTTAATATGATTAAACCATAAGCAAATTTTCAATTTATTATTGGCATTCATTAAAGGGAGCAAATGTTAATTTGATTAATGTTCAGAAATCGAAAGGCAAAACCTCATTCAATAAGAGAAGGAAAAATCATTTTTCCTTTCGGGGGCATTGCCCTCTTGACTCCTCGCCTGCTGACTTGCCAGTGAGACCGCCACCAAGGGAGCTGCCCCTGGGATGCCACCTACTATTCGTTATATGATTATTGTTCGTTTACGTGATTTTTTTTTGTGTTTTCTTGATAGGCTGGTTTATTTTTGTTGTTTTGAGTTATAATTTTAAATATGACATGCGTGTCATTTTTCATTGTTGTAAAATTGTAATTGCTCTCTAGAATAGGAATTATTTTATTTTACTATCCAATGTAAAAAATAAGACAGATTCTTACAATTACAACCAAGGAGGAGTATGCTCGAGGCATTGGAGAATGCTCAAGGAGTTTATTTGCTAAAATTTACCACTTTGATCTTCACTTTGCTCTTGAAGATTAGTATAGATAATAGATCAGGCTATGTTGCTTTTAGATATGTCTTATATGCATATTTGGTATGTTTATTTTGTGCTTACTATAGTTAAAGTTTTTTTTTTATTTTTAAAGTAAGTTTTAAAATGCCTTCCAAAATCAAACACTTGTCATTACTTGGATAATAATATAGTCATACCTGCTAATGGGTAAATTTTAGGTCTATAAAAATCATCAATTTTAAATCCATCCCTTAGTCAAGTTTTAATTAAAAAATTAATTCCAAAATACACATACGAGTAAGTATACTCATCGCAAGCATAGTAGGGAATTAACGAGTATCGATCCTCAAAGGAATAAGTACACATAAATCACTTTTCATTCATTGTTTAACCGATCCAACAAAGTGATAAAATAATAAAGAAAAATAAAGAAATATGTACAACTCAAGGATGTAGGTTTATGCAACTTAGACAATTATCCTAGCAAACACGATAATGAACCACTTAACTACTATCTCAATTAATCACCATCTTGACATCATGAAGGAATAAAAAGTAAAATTCAATCATTTCTCAAGTCATGGATTCACTTATATAGACTCCACTTATTTTCCAATCCATAGAATCACTACCCCTAGATTAAATTAACAGATTTTCCAATCAAACCAACATAACCAATTAACCATAGTTCTTTATAAACATGAAATTAGCCAAAACCCTATGCTCTAGGAGAAATTAACTAACCTTTGATTATTTAAGTTCTTCGATCTTAACTTCATTTCCCAAGTCCGTTAAGTAATAACAAATATGAAATCAATAAAATTAAATTAACTCCTAACGTCGTTTTCCAAGTCAATTAGAAGCAAATCTAACTTCATCAATCCCTTCATAATCACAAGTAATCAAACACCAAGAATGATAGAAAACTGATGAAGTAGTTAAATTGATTCATAAGTCATGAATCCCAAAATATTGTCAAATTACAATGAAAATATTAAATAAATCATTTTTTAAGAACAAGAAGACAAAGAGAAAAGAAAGCACTCATAGACAACCTCTTTCTTCTTCCTTGAAAACTCTCTTGAACAATCCTCTTTGATTTGAGTGAACTCCTCCTTCAATGAGTGATTGAGAATTTTTGCTTTGAAATCCACCTCTCTCTATGTATGTCTCTAGGTATATCTCCTTCAATCCTTGTGTTTTCTTGTGGTTTTATAGGCCTCTTGGATATTAAATTCATGACTTAGGAAGTCTTGGCCGAGTAGGATTCGAAAAATGCTAAAATCATTGGAGAATTCTCAAATTACAGCATAGAATATTCACCTTCCAGAGTGTATCTGGTGCCAGGTACCTTCTATTTTTTGGTCAGTTCTCATCGGCGGACAGAATGGATCCCATGCCAGGCACGCTTGCCAGACCTAGCATGAGGTCTGTTATGGTTTTTCCCCTGAAGCTTGACTCGGTTTCTTCTATTCATCCAGAATGGACCCGGCACCTAGTCTCTTGACTGGGCCTGGTGCCAGGTCTGTTCTGGAAGTGTTCACATTTTTACTCGAAATCTACTCAAATCTGCACATATTTGCTAAAAATACTTTTGACAAGCAAAATGTCAAATATGAAGGAATATGCCTAATGATTACAACAAATGTATCTCAAAACAACCTCAAATAACTAAAAAAATAATGGTGATTTTAGCCCCTATCACATACCCCTACACTTGAATATTTGTTTGTCATCAAGCAAAACACTTTAGTCCAAGAAAATTATCAAGAAAACATAAGTCTTTTCTTATTCAAATATATTTTTACATCATACCTAAGGATTATAACTTTCTTCAAACTTTAGATACAACCCTTGTCATTCACACCTTTTAAAAAAAATTCAAATATTGGAACTTTTGACAAGATACTACAAAACTCTTGAAATCAAATTAATTAAGTGTATACTTTAGTCTAATTTTTTTTTCACTCTTCAAGTTAAAATATAGATAACATGAATAACACAAGCCAAGCTATCTACCAACTCAAGCATTATAAATCAAAAAATTACACAACTCAAGTTATGATGTAAGAAAAGCACTCCAATTTTTTTCTCTCTATTTTTTCAATAACTTAGGGAATTGATAGCCTCAAGTGCATGGATTTCTCCTCACATACCGTATTGGCCCCTTTTTTAGTCATCACTCATCATTTTTTTCAACAACTTTCCTTTCTTTTGCTCTTGGGAATTCATAGCCTCAAGAAAGTGGATTTCTTTTCACTATCTGCATTGGCCCCCATAATCAAGCAAAAATAATTTTTTTTTCTCATCTTCAAAGAGGAATCAATCAACTAATTTTTTCAATATTCACTTCACAAGAATGTTTCACGATTTTTTCTCTATAATCTTTCTTCTCAAAGATCTTTTATCAACTCACATTCCTCATCATAACTCAAAGCTAGAAAAATTTAAACTCATAATACAAGAGTTAGCCAATAAACTCTTCCTATATTTATCATATCCTCCATATTCAACTAGATGGGTCAAATAATATTCAAATGCCAATGCATAAACAAAATTAATTAAAATTCTCAAGCCTTGGAAAATATCTTATCCAACAAAACCAATTTAACAAAATCCATCACATGAATGACAAAACTCATATCCTAGTAAGAAAAAGAATTACAACCTTGATAATCAATGAAAACCACTGAAATTTTTGAATTTTTTTCACAAAAATGATATATGGACAAGTATTTCTTCCACCTTATTCTCCCCCTACACTTAAACTGGACATTGTTATCAATGGCCAAAGATATAACAATAAACGTACAGCCAAGAAGACCAAAATTAATAAAGAAGAAGAAAGTGAAGAAGATGTTTCCATTACAACGTAGTGTCACCATGTTTGAATCCACCACAAGGAAGAGTCATTACAAGAGTACCTACTTAAAAAACAAACCAAAGAAAAGCATAAAGCTGGAAAAAAGAAAGTGAAAAGAAAATAAAAGAAAACCAACAGAAAATCACGAATCATAGAGGGTGACATCGAGATGTTCTAGAGTGCCAAGTTCTTCACCCATATATGGTTTCACTCGATTCCCATTAACCTTAAAGAGTCTCCTGGTTGGGTGTGACACCTCAATAATGCCAAACGGGTAAACACGGTGTATCTCATATGGCCCTGACCATCTAGACTTCAACTTACCCGGGACTTCAACTTACCCGGGAAGAGTCTAAGCCTAGAGTTAAATAATATCACATTATCTCATTCTTTGAACTTTTTAGGAGAATGAATGTGTCTATCATACTATCATTTCATCTTATCCTTGTAAATGATAGAATTATATCAGGCCTCATTTCACCATTAATCTAATTCATTGGCTTGGAGCAATCTCCATTGACCTGCAAGTTGGAGATCAAAATTGATAAGCTTAATTTCCAAATATACCCTATGTTCAACCTCCACAGGTAGATGGCATGACTTCCCATACACAGGGGTTGTACCAAATGGAGTTTTGAAAACAGTCCTATAAGCCCAAAGTGTATCATTTAACTTTCAACTCCAGTCCTTCCTTGTATGATTAACCACCTTCTCCAAAATTCTTTTCAATTCTCTATTTACCACCTCAACTTGCCTATTGGTTTGGGGGTGATAGGGGGTAGCAAACTTGTGAGTAACCCATGAATGTTTGAGCACTTTGTCCAGTTGGTTATTACAAAAATGTGTGCCCCTATCACTAATGTGTACCGTGGGGATGCCAAACTGGGTGAAAAGTTTTCTTAGGAATTTTACTACAACCCGTGCATCAATATTAGTAGGCAAGGCTTGCGTCTCAACCCACTTTGATACATAGTCAACTGTAACCAAGATGTATTTATTACCCAAAGAACTAGAAAAATGGCCCATGAAATCAATCCCCCAACAATCCAAAATTTCACAAGCTTGAAAAATTTGTAATGGCATCTCATTAGATTTAAAGATGTTACTTGTACGTTGACACCTATCATAACTTTAAACAAACCTGTGAGAGTTCTTGAAGAGTGTAGGCTAATAAAAATCGGACTCAAGTACCTTTATTGCAGTGTTGTTAGCTTTGTAGTGGCCTCCCGTAGGTCCTTCATGATAATGTTTCAAGATATTGATGCTTTCCATGGAATCCACATACCTTCGAATGATTTGATCTGCATAATACCAAAATAAGTACAAATCTTCCCAAAAGTAATACTTTACTTCAGAGAGAAATTTCTTCTTTTGTTGTGCATTGAAATCTTCCAGAATAATTCTTACAGCCAAGTAATTAGCAAAATTCACAAACCAAGATAGTTGAGAAATCTCACTATCAACGAGTGAAAGTTGTTCATCTAGGAAGGTATCACTAATATCTCCTTCAGCCAATGGCTCAAGGTTGGGATTTTCTAACCTAGACAAGTGATCTGCAGCTAAATTTTTTTTCTCCCTTTTTGTCCCTAATCTCCAAGTCAAATTCTTGCAATAATAAAACCCATCTTATCAATCTTGGTTTGGAATTATGCTTGTTTAGTAGGTACTTAATGGCGGAATGATTCATATACACAATGGCTTTGGACAAAACAAGATAAGAACAAAATATATCAAAAGTAAACATTATGGCAAGCAACTCTTTCTCCGTTGTAGTGTAGTTGTCTTGTGCCACCGTAAGAGTTTTGCTTGTGTAGTAAATTGGTTGAAAGTGCTTATTCCTCCTTTGTACAAGCACTGTGCCCACTGCAAAATAACTTGCATCACACATTAATTTAAAAGGAAGAGAGCAATCCAGTGCAACTAAATAGGATAATTGATCAATTTCGTTTTAAGCACATTGAAAGCATTAAGACATTTTTCATCAAAATAAAAAAATAGCATCTTTTTTAAGCAAAGAAGTAAGGGGTTTAGAAATCTTTGAGAAATCTAAGATAAACCTCCTATAAAATCTTGGATGCCCAAGAAAGCTTTGAATTGCCTTCACAAAAGTTGGAGGTGGGAGTTTCTCAATTGCCTCAATTTTGGCCCTATCAACCTCAATACATTTCCTTGAAATTTTGTGTCCTAATACTATACGTTCTTGCACCATGAAATGGCATTTTTTCTAATTACGCATGAGGTTGGTCTCTTCACACCATTGAAGTACCTTTCCCAAATTATCCAAGAACAAATCAAAAGAATCACCAAAAATAGAAAAATCATCCATAAATACTTCTATGATGTCTCCCATAAGCCATTCGAAAATTGCCATCATACACCGTTGGAATGTTTTTGGACCATTGCAAAGACCAAAAGGTATACGTTGATATGCAAAAGTACCAAAAGGTCATGTAAATTTAGTCTTCTCTTGATCCTCCGGTGCTATGGGAATTTGAAAGTATCCGAAAAAGCCATCTAAAAAATAATAAAACTCATGTCTGACTAACATTTCTAACATTTGGTCAATGAAAGGGAGAGGAAAATGGTCCTTCTTAGTTTCCTCATTCATTTTTCAATAATCAATGCAAACCCTCAAATTGGTTACCAATCTCATCGGGTTCAACTCATTTTTTTCATTAGGGCTCACAGTCATTCCTCCCTTCTTTGGTACCACTTGTATTGAACTAACACAAATACTATCAAAAATAGGGTAAATGATGCCAGAATCTAAGAGTTTAATCACCCCACCTTCTACCACATCACTTATGTTTGGGTTCAACCTACGTTGGGGTTGCACTACGGGTTTGGCTCCTTCTTCCAACAAGATTTTGTGAGTACAAAAGGAAGGACTAATTCCCTTAATATCCATGATTTTCCATGGAATGACTCCCTTATATTTTCCTAATAGACTTACCAATTTAGTCTTTTGTTCACAAGTAAAGTCTTTAGCAATAATCACAAGCAATTTTTCACCTTTTTCCAATAATGCATATTCCAAGTGCTTGGGGAGGTCTTTCAAGTCCAATTCCGGTGGTTCCTCAATAGATGACTTCATCCTTTCCAAACTGCCTTTTTCAATTTCTTCAAACTTTCCCAACTTATGGCCTTCATTCGAGTCCTCCAAATATGCAATGGATTGTACCATATAACATTGGACAAATGATTCCTACACAAAGTCAAAGATAGGTTCAAGAATATTAACCCTTAGATAAGAATCATCATAAGAAATAGGATGTTACATGCTTTGTGGATTTTGATAATGACTTCCTCGTCCCCAACCTTAAATGTCAATTTTCCTTCATGAACATCAATTAAGGCTCTGGCAGTTGCTAGAAAAGGTTGACCTAGGATTAAATGGACTTTAGACTCTTCATCCATATCAAGAATAACAAAATCCATAAGAAATATAAATCTATCCACTTTAACCAGTACATCTTCCACTATTCTCCTAGGATATTTAATATATCTATCCACAAGTTGAATACTCATTCTAGTGGGCTTGGGCTCACCTAGGCCTAGCATTTTGAAAGTTTTATATGACAAAAGATTAATATTAGCACCTAAGTCTGCTAATGCATTACAAAATGTAAGAGTCCTAATAAGACAAGGAATAGAAAAACTCTCTGGATCACTTTATTTTCGTGGTGAAATCCATTGGTCTTGCAAGATAGCTGAGCATTCTTCACTTAAAACCACTGTGGATAATTCCTCCCAACCATTTTTTTGTTCACAAGCATGCTTTTGAGACATTTTGCATATTTGGGCATGTGCACCAAGGCCTCACTAAGTGGATTATTTATGTGTAGTTGTTTGAATATTTCCAAAAACTTGTCAAATTGTGCATCCTTTCTTGCTTTGTGTGTGCGAGTGGGGTAAGGTACAGGTGGCTGAAAATCTGGTTTTTTTAGTTTGTTTTTCAAAAGGTTCAACAAGAGGGGTTAGTTCTGGCCCATTTTCTTTCAATGGTACCGGTTCTGTGTTGGAATCGGGTAGCTCCTTAGTTTAATGCCAGCTAAATTAGTTGTGCTTCTATCCCTAATGACGACTTTATCACTAAATCTGTCAAACACCAAATTTGCCTTTCCATATTCCTATCCATGCCCTCAAATTTTGGCAATGTATCATCTATTTCAGAAAAACATTTTGTTACATAGGTGGCAAATTTTTCCAACACCCCTTCTAAGACAATGGAGTCGACTAGTTGAGATGTCATCCCGTGAGACATGTTAGGATACCGTCCCATGCTCTAATTGGCCATCTTACCTATACAAAATAACTTGTTAGCATCATATATACACATCATAATATGAAATCAAGTTAGTTAGTTAAGGTACATGTTTACAAGCTTGGTTAGAGAAAATTACAACATGTAGAGACATTACCAATACAAGTATACAAGAAAACAAAATATGGCACCTAGTCATACACTGAACATATATACATATTCACATATTTACACATAGATATATAAACATATAAATATGGTTCAATCAACAAATGCCAAGCTTTTATGATATTGTTCCCTGGCAATGGTGCTAAAAACTTGATGCGTAAATTTTGGGTTTATAAAAATCTTCAAATTTAAATCCATCTCTTAGTCAAGTTTTAATTAAAACATTAATCCAAAAATACACATACGAGCAAATATACTCATCGCAAGCATAATATAAGGAATTAACAAGTATCGATCCTCAAAGGAACAAGTATACACTAATAACTTTTTTCATTGTTTAACCGACCTAAATAAAGTAAGAAAAGAATAAAAAGAAAAATAAAAAAATATATACAACTCAAGGATGTAGGTTTATACAAGTTTGACAATTATTCTAGAAAACATAACAATGAACCACTTAACAACTACTACTAGAAAAAAGTGATTTACCAACCGACAAAATTGGTTGGTAATTAGCTAAATTCAGTTGGTAATCATGATTTACCATCCGGTTACCAACTGAATGGTGTCGCATGCAAAATTTTCCAATCGAAATTTTTAGAGTCGGTTGGTAATTACCAACCACAATTCGGATGGTAATGTAAAATCTTCGGTTGGAAATTTAGCATTAAGTTTGGCATTTGAGTTGACTATTTTGGTTGGTAAGTACCCACCGAAATTCAGTTAGTAATGTAAAATCTTCAGTTGAAAATTTGACATTAAGTTTGGCATTTAAGTTGACTATTTCAATTGGTAATTACCAACAAAAATTTATGTTACCAATCGATTGTTGCGGTTGGTAATTATCAACTAAAAATGTAGTTTGTAAATTTATAATTTTTGGTTGGTAAATTTGTATTTAATATAAGATTGAAATTTACTAATTTATCAACTGAGACATATTACTACCAATCAATATATGTGTAGGTAATTACCAACTGACTTTCGGGTGGTAATTATTTTTTTCTGGTTGGTAGTTTTATTTATTTATGAACTGAAAATTCGGTAATTTTTCAACTATTTTAGTTATTTAAACTTTGTTGGTAAATTGCTAACCGAGTTGTTCAGTTGCTAATTCTTTATTTCTATTGGTAGTTTTCTTAATTTACCAACCAAATATTCAGTTGGTAATTTTCTAACTATTTTAGGAATTTAAAATCTATTGGTAAATTACCAACTAAGTTGTTCGTTGGTAGCTAGTTGGTTTGAAAATTACTAACTGTTATTTAATATATTACCAATCGAATTGTTTTCAATTATCAACTGAAATACCAACTAAGTTATATTCAATTACCAACTAATTTTTCAGTTGGTAATTTTTCTTTAATTTGGTAGAATTCTAGTGCATCTAAACATATAACCAAACACCTGCATTTGACAAATTTATAAAATAATAAAGCCAAAACACATCCACATATCCAACATAAACACCATCCTTCCACAAATTCACAAATCCAATTCAAACATCATCCTTCCACAAATTCACAAACACAAACATCATTCCTCCACAAACATAAACATCATCATTCCACAAATTCAAAGCAAATATAATTCCCTCACAAAATACCACAAATCCTAACCAAACATCATCTTTAATTAAACATAAAAGTTTATCATAATATGAAAATGAGATAAAGTGCAGGTCCAAGGTTTAACAACAAGGAATAAAATTAAGGGACATAGTAAAGGAATATTAATTTTCTGGCGGATTTGATCCACTTAGGTCCTTAACCGTTTGTGTTAGCAAAGAAACCTTCACTGTCAACAGCTCATTTGTCTTCAACACTTCTTGAATCTGTATGTTAATAGCCTTTTGCACCAACTCATTTATAGTATTTTGAAAGTCAGTTGTCTCCACATATTGCGAAGGATGCGCTGATGAAATGGATGAAGAAGATGATGGCTTGTATGAAGTAGATTTCTATAGACAACTGGAGTTTAGGGATCCTATGCCATAAACTGCACTCCCATTCTTACATTGGCCTACAACTCACAACCAAATCTTAGAGGGGGGTGAATAAGGTATATGGTAAACAATTTCAAATCTTAAAGATCTTCTAAAACTTTTAAAACAAGAACAAATAAGTGTGTGCGCAACAAAAATCAGATTGTCCGTGCAGCTTTAAATGAACTACCAAAGAACTTTCAAAAACTCCGCTAAATAATGAAATTAAAATCTATAATTAAGATAGGTAGATAATGCATCAAAAACAGTCTCATTCAATCAATATAAAAATCTTTGATCAAATAAATAAATCTAATAAGGAGTACAATGCTTTCAAGTTGGATGAGCAGTAAAAAATGCAAGCATGAATATCAGAATAAATGCAAGAGAATAGACTCAATGATTTATAGTGGTTCGATCCTCAAATGATCTACATCCACTACCTTAAGTTCTCACCTAAGGATTTCAGTACCATAACTAAAACCTTTTTCCCAAATTAATGGTGGTAGGCTATACCAATCTTACACAAGAGAATCACCACACTTGGTTTTATATCCAACCTTTTAAAACACAATAATCAAGGCTCATTCCAACTGGATTTTATACCACAGCCTTGATACATTCACAAAACAAGGTTCACCCCAATGGGTTTTACTCCACAACCTTGAACATTAACCAAAACAAGGCTCACCCCAACTGGGTTTTCCTCCCCAATCTTGATACAAGTTAAAATGAAGGATAACTTACAAAAATAGCTTACAAGTTTGAGCAGATATGAACAAATATGCTCCAACAACCTTTCACCTTTTGAACAATTCAATTTCACCTTTGAAGCATAATGAAAAGGAAGATTTTTGTTTTCTAAAGTGTAAGAGTGTTTCTGAGAGAGAGAGAGTACAACAATCTTACAGAAAATTGGGTTTAAATGGCTTTTATGAAAGTGAAAAATGGGACAGCAATGGCTAGTTAACGACTAGTTTTCGTTATCAGATTTGCCAGCATTTTGGACTCAAGTTTTGAATGATGGTGCATCCAAAAGGTAAGTCCAAAATGGCATTTTTTTAGGCAGAATCAATTTGACACCGTTCCTAGGATTTTGGACGAATCTTTTGAATGCAGAGTCATCCAAACTACTCAATCTAAAATTCTGAGATATAAAACTTTAAAATATTTTTGTTTGTGTGCTTTAATAGTAGAAATAAAACTGAATCATAAGGTAAATAAGACATAGAAATTTACAAGAAATACCTTAATAACAATTTCTAGTGTAAGGTTCTTCCACAAGGACTTCTTGGTATGCAATCTCTTAAGCTTGATCTTCTACTTGATCACCTTTTCTTGGATTCTATTGCTCAAGAGTTGCTTAACAATCCTATTTGCATGCCTTGAAAGAACCTGGATCAAACATGTCCTATCACATGTAAATCACACAAGTTAGTCCTCATCAATATTTATCATAAGTCAAAACATAGGAAAATGCCCTTAGGGCTAACAATCTCCCCCTTTTTGAGTGATGACAAAACTTGATAGGATTGTCATATAAAAACAATGATATGTTTAGTACGGACATATTAGACTAAGAGAAACAAGAATATTTTTCATAGAAATGCATTCTCTCATTATAGGACTCAAAGAGTGGTTATAAGTTTAAGATAAAGAAAATTAAAGAATATATTCACAAACATGGCTTAATAAGCCCATGGCCCAACCTACCTCCATATCCTCTTTCCTTCCATCAAATGACTATTCCGCAAGAGAATAGCCACAAATAGTAGTCATGAAAATAATGTATAGATATGTACATAATGAGGTATAGAAGATGAATAATAAGGTGTAATGCTCCCCCTTACTATGTGCATATATGAACACAAGATATAGAGAGCTATGAAGTGCATTTTATAAATAAGACTAGATTCCAGAATTTTGGACTTCCAAAACATACATCCAAAATGAGGTAAAATGAGATAGAATATAATCTTTTGAAAACTCATTTTTGGATTAGTCTTTTGGATTAAATAAACATGGGTCCAAAACTCCCCCTGTGTATTTGTAGGGTAAATTTTTTTTTTACAAAGATAGATCATATGTTTTTAATCCAACCCAGTTTAAGAAATTTTCTATGCAACCAAAGAGAAGTTTTCATAAGTATAAATATCCTCATCATCCGAATATTTAATGAAGTGCATATCACAACTATAGATAAGAAACAAATCATCAAGCCAAGTTAAAATCAGTTGGAATGCACAATGAACTCATACACATACTTCAATCTCCTTAGTCCATAACAACAACAACAACTCAACATAGTCTCTATCAAATCACTATAAACAATCATAATTCATCTTAAGCCATATGAATTTATAATCCTCATAAGCAGTCACAATCATAATCCATATTTATAAAGGCAAAGACCAGTGAAAGAGATATGATGAAAGCACAAACACGTACAGCACAATGTTTGATCAACTCAAATCCAAAAAATGTATTTCACAGAAACACAATCTTCTAAAGAAATCATAATCTCCTCCCACACCATCCCCTCTTAGTCTATAGCACAATCTCCATAACCATATCAAATTCACAATCCCCCAACAATATATTTCTCAAGTCATCAATTCACAATCCCTATTTTCTCCCCCTTTGTCCTCAATCAAAATAATAGTAATAACAATAAGTAACATAGAAGTAATCAGTAGTACTTTGACCGTAATATTAGGAGAATGCCCAGAACAGGGCCAGCAATAAACAATATTGACAATAACAATGAGTAGTATGCAACTAGCAGTAATATCAGTTAAAGATTAAAATAAAGATATGCATGAAAATATAGTGCAAAGAGTAGAATGTTTTGCGCGAATAAAATTATGTCATCAGAATAAGAGTGGGTAGAAGAGATTATCATTCATCGGTTGTTATGTGCCACATCTCATGGAATAAAGATGGTTTTAGGCTTATCATTGATGCCTTTCTTTGAATATTTTCCTACATTTCTACTGGACATTTATTTTACCACGACATGCTTTAGCTTGCGGCCAGATGGGCTGTCAAATATAGCTTTGGTTTGCTTGGAAGCTTTCTTGGGTGCAGCAGTTGTTCAACAGTGGGCATATTTCTTTCTAGTTCTCTTGTGCACTCTCCATCTTTGGCTGAATATCAGTTTCTTCTTATGTTCAAGGAATAATAGGTTAAGGTTCTAGCACGGGTGGAGGAACTTGTTCAGTCGAATGGACTTCAGTTTTATATTTCTTTCCTTCCACATTTGTTTGTCTATTTCCCAAATTTTTGTTCACCTTTAACTTCTGCAATCAGACTGTTTTAGCTTGGTAGATCGTAGATTTAGAGCATCTAAAATACTCTGCATTTTTCCACTTTCCTAAGTTTTTTGCTTCCCTTTACTTGTTGTTTCCCTTTGAAATACTGCATCACTATCTTTTCTTCAGTAGCCTCTCTAAGTAATATCCCTTGATTATCCGCTCAAATGGTTCCCATTTTCTCAAATGAATTTCTGTTGTAGATGATTACTTTGCAGTGCTCAAGGTAACCGTACTCAAGCCAATGCTTTGTTTGACGTGTTCCGAGATTGAGTCAACAATTTCACAACCAAAAATCCAAAGCTAAAGCTAATTTATTTTCCTTCTGACTGAGCCAACATCAACACTATTTGAAGAAAACGTATAGAAGTCTTGTGGCCAAAGCTCGGTATCACCACGATTAAGACCATGCGATGTAGCAATCGCTCCATTCCATTTAACTAGTTAGCATTTCAGTAACTTGAATTTCTAAAGCTCTTGGCACTAGTAAATCTCATCTCAAGTCCACTAAAAAATCAGAATTTTTTATTTCAAACAATTATACGCTACTATCTCGAAAAAAATTCTATTTAACATACAATGGTCAAACTCGAAGTTTATTTCTCCAACTCTAGACATATAGCACTGCTCAATAAGCCTGTTCACTATTTTTTTCATGTCGTCTTTTTCATAGAATTTTCAAACCAGTGTAGTGAAGTTTGTCATTCACAAATAATAAAGGCCCTGAACCACTGATTCAGACAAACCCAGAATGCACTCATAATTTAAACATGCCTCAGTATCAACTGGATATCCAGTGATGACAGTCCTATTCCTCGACAACAAGTCATTAACTTCAGATTAACATTTTAAGTCAAGGAATCGAAGTACCTGAGTGTCCATGCTTTCTTTTTCTGGAGGTTGTTCTAATAATGTACTTTGAGGATTTAGTTCATCAATGGCAGCTCACTTTACCATCTTCTTCTCAGATATAAGCCTAGTAGTGATTGATTTCCTTTTCATTACCTTCTTCTTTGCTTCCTGTGCTTATCTAGGTTTCTTTACTGAGTTTCGAGGAATTTTTCCATGGTGGACAGGATTGAAAGTTTTGATTCTTCTAGTTTTTATCGAGACAATAAAGGCTAGAGGAAAGAGAAAAGTGCTAAGGTAAATGACAGCTTTTTGAATTTTTTGAAATGAGAAGAAGATTCAAATAGATTTGAATTCTTTTTAGGGTTTATGAGGATTTGAAAAGCACAAGTATAATTTAGTATATTTGAGAAAGCTGATTTCTGAATGTATGTAAAGATATTCTGATACGAACAGAGAGAGTGTTGCGACTGGAATAAAAAGGCGGGAATTTTTTTTAATTAAAGGATTTGAGCATTTGGACTCAGATTGTTCGTCCAATTTCCTGGTCTAAAATACATTTCAAGTACTACTCCAATATCTTCATCCAAAATTAGAAGATCTTTGGGAATTCTGCAAGAATAAATAACCGTTAAGGAAAAATAACCGCTAGGTGTTAAACAGTAAGTCAGGACAACTCATCTCAATGTCCTGTCACCCCGTTTAGAGTAAGACAATTTCTAGAACTAGGCTAGGTTACTAGAGTTGTCTGACCCTAATGTAAGCTAGTACAAAGATCAAAATCCTTGCTGAGTACTCAACGTTAAGAATAGTAAACCCGTTTAACTAATCAGGCCATAATATTATCTGATCACGTAGGATTTTCAAATCAAAACATTTTTAGGGCAAAACAACACTTTCTAGAATTTGATCCCACTGACTCGTAAGTCAGATCATTATTCACATAAGCTCCGCAGAGCTAATCAATACATTCCATGGCACACCAGGTTAATAAAACAATTTCAGGGATAAAAAGGTCATTTTTTCAAAAGTCAATCCCATCGCGAGAGGTCATTTTCAAAATTGTTGAAACTGGATAAAGAGTTTTGTTCACATAGCAAAACGTGTTTCCAAGAGTATCCAGGTCATTTTTTCCGTACTCGAGTCATTTCTAAGGGTATTTAGGTCATTTTACCCATACCCGATTCAAAAAAACTTTCTAAGGGTATTCGGATCATTTTACCCTTACCCAATTTAAAAAATATTCACAAGAGTTCCAATAAGGATATTTCAGTCATTTACCGAATACCGGAGTTCTAAAGGTTTTCATAAAACATTCCAATAAGGACATTTGGATCATTTTCCAAATATTTGATTCCAAAAAGAAATTATTTCAAAAAAACTAGAATTCTAATTCCAAAAAAAGATTAAAAACAAAGTTTCCAAACACATTTCCATAAAATATTCCAATAAAGGCATTCTAGTCAATTCATGAATACCCAATTCCATAATTTACCAATTTTCAAAAATCCCAAACATTTAATCCAAAAGGACTAAATTCACAAAATTTACCCTTTAATCATTCGTTAAGGTTTCCAAGCCAATTATGAAATTCATCCAAGCCCAAAATGCATAAAACTAGGCTTGCTCAGATAAACCTTAAACATATTCAGGGATTTCCAAAATGGTTATAAACATAGCATTTCATGAAAAATTAAAGCACACTAGGTTTCAAAATGTTTTAGAAATCCAAAGGACTCACCTCGTGTCCTAACTAAACTCTTTCCGTTTACGGTCATTCAACTATCGTTTTCACCATTTTCAATGTTCTGTTGGCCGTTTAGTGACAAACCTACACCAAACATCGTTTTCGAGTCAAATCGTGTTCGGCCAAAAAGTAACCGACGTACTCAACGGGTAGCCGGCATCTAGTTGACGTGCCCGACAGTTAGCCGACGGGGCCGAGGGTTAAAGAAAACGTTCCACTTTCGTTTACGTTGTTTGATGAATTCTTTCATTTACCTTTTCCCACATCCTTTATCCCTTCATATACAAGGGATTCACTTCATATTTCCCATTTATTTCATTCAAAATCATACAATTCATCATCCTTAAGTTCATCCATTTTCGAACTCATTTTTCTAGAATTTCACTGCTTGACACATGATTTTGTTTTGCACATAACTTTTAATCCACAACTCCGATTTGGCTCTATGATATACCAAAACAACCGCAAGACTCTAAAATTTAATTCTGTGTTGTCCTTTTTAGAGTTCTGGTTCCCATAACACAATATAGAGAAAAAACAGCCCCAATAGTTTACCTCAATTCCAGTATTCATGCTTTCCTTAGTTCTTCTTTAGTCTTTAACATCCTGAAACCATTAATTCATTCAATTTTCTTTCAAATCATCTTTAAATATGTGATTTCCATATTCCAATAGCTTACAAGAATCACACTTATTCAATACAAATTCATCTTTTATAATCAAAGGCTAGTATAATCCATTTTTCCAACCAAGTAAATTCCATTTTTACTCTACTTTGATCATCATCTCCTCAACCGGAAACAACTCTTTAAGCCACCATAATTATTCAGTTCTTCTTCATACAAAACATCATTCAAAAACCCTTAGTTAGCCGGCACTTATATAAGCATATACAAGGCTCATACATAAAAGTTCACAAACCCTAGCTTTGATCCAAAATCAAGACATGAAAATCATGTTGTCATATTAAAATTCATATCAATATAATCATCGTAATGAGATCTATGACTTTAATTCTTGAAGCATAGACTTTCACCTTGTATGTGGGATCTCTTGTCTTGATTTTGCTCCAAGAACACACACACACATCTTTCTTTCTCTCTCATTTTTCTTTTTTCTCCCTATTTTTCTCTAGCTTTTCTTTCCTTTTCTTTCTCTATTCTTTCCCTACTCCTTATGCACAAAATCTTGCTATTTTTCAGCTGCTTAACCACCATTCTTGGTCCAAATTGGTGACCATTTGGTCACAAATTATAGGCTATCCACAACGTGTTGCAATTTCATTTGTCCACCATTTTTTTAAATTTATTTGATAAACTTATCTTATATGAAATCTCATACAACCTCTCATAATGTAACACATGTCCCTATCCACCAATCACATAGCGCCACATGTCCAAATTTTACCCGCATTTCTAATTTTTTCTTAGAAATAGCCAAAATCGGGTCCGGAATGGAAAAATATTTTACTTCACCATTTAACTCCAAAAATTCCACTGAATCCATTGGTAATACTTAAATTCTTCAATTCCTTCTCAGTTTGGCCAAATTTGCAGTCAAAGTCATGGGGGCGGTCAAAATGATGAAAATGCCCCCAATAACCCGGGTAGCATAACTCACACAAAAACGTGCATTTTATTGCGATGATCAATTTCTCTTCACAGTGTACCCTTAAAATTTTATTTTTTTAATAATAGTAGTCTTCCAAAGATTTAGGGTACAGGTAGAATAAATCCAATAATTACATCTAGGTCCCAATAAGATATTATTATATCAAAATATTCGTCTCATTATACCGATCATCTTTTATTCTGGCCATTGATATAAATTCTCATCCTATCACAAGGCCTCACGTCCTATCACAAGGTCTCATTATACCGATCATCTTTTATTCTGGCCAATCGATGATTAAAATATGGGATATTACAATTCACACAAGGCCTCACGTCCATTTTTAACCGCAATTTCTTATTTTCTTCAAAAATGACCAAAATCTAGTCCGTTAAGGAAAAATATTTTATTTCACCATTCAACTCCAAAAATTCCATTGAATCCATTGGTAACACTCAAATTCTTCAATTCCTTTTCTACTTGGTCAAATTTGCGGTCAATGTCGCAAGCGAGGTCAAAATGACGAAAATGCCCTCAATACCCCAGGTAGCATAATTCACACCAAAACGTACATTCTATTGCACTGACCAATTTCTCTTTTCAAAGTACCCTTAAATTATTATTTTGTTAATAATAATAGCCTTCCGAAAATTTAAGGTACGGGTAGAACAAATCCAATAATTACATCTAGGTCCCGACAAAATATTATTCCACCAAAATATTTATCTCATTATACCGATCATCTTTTATTCTGGTCATTGATATAAATTCTCATCCTATCACAAGTAGTGGCAAATCGATGATTAAAATATGGGATATTATAATCTCCCCTCCTTACAAAAAATTTCGTCCTCAAAATTGACTAAAACCTAGAATAATTACAGATACTTTTTCAATATCTTTGCTTCCATTTTCTAAGTTTCATCTCGCACTGAATGATAATTCCACAACACTTTTATAAGTAAAATTTTATTTATTCAGCACGCCCTTTTTAGTTTATTCTAAGATCTTAATAGGTTTTTCCTCATACTTTAAGCTTAGAGTTATCTCAGCATGCTCTTTATTCAAAATATGTGTGGGATCAATTGCATATTCTGAAGTTAGGCAACATGGAACATATTGGGAATACTTTGAAACTCTATTGGTAACTCTAATCGATAGGTTACCTTCCCAATCCTCTCGATAATAGGGAATGGTCCAACGTACCTAAATGCCAATTTCTTTTCTTGTCCTTTGATTCCCAATTGTCGTTGTGGGGTCAACTTCAAGAATACATTATCTCATTCTACAAATTCCAAATCTCTCTTACGTTGATTCGTATGACTTTTTTGTCTACTCTGAACTGCCTCCAACTTGATGTTAATCATCTCCACAGCATGTTGAACTTTTTCAAGACCCAAAGCATCTTGTTCACCCATTCTTTGTTTTGGACTTCATTTCTTTCCCTACAAAGCTTCAAATGGGATCATTCCAATTGTTGATTGATAACTGTTATTGTATCTGAATTCTGCATACGCTAATTATCAATCTACTTAATTCTAAATTTCAAAACGCAAGCCCAGAACATGGCTTCCAAAATTCCATTCACTCGTTCTTTTTGTCCATCCGTGAGTAGGTACGCTGCTATGCTAAACTTTATTGTGGTCCCATACCTCTACTACAACTTAGTCCAAAATTTTGAGGTAAATCTAGGATCTCGATCTGACATAATACTAGAGGATACTTATGCCGTCTGATTAATTCCTCTATATAGATTTCACTTAACTTATCTAGGGAATTTCGTTAATTAATAGGAATGAAATTAGCAGACTTAGTTAGTCGATCCAATATCACCCAAATAGTATCTTGCCGCTCTACTATCATAGGTAATCCTATAATGAGGTCTATAGTAATTTCATCTCATTTCCACGATGGAGTAGATAATGGTTGTAACCCTCCAGACCGTTGTTGATTGGCTTTCCTTTACTGACAAATTAAACATCGAGTAACAAGGTCTGAATTGTCCTTCTCCATACCAATCCACCAATAATGCCATTTTAGGTTCTGAAACATCTTTATGGCTCCTGGATGGATGGTATACTTACTCTAATATGCCTTTGTTAAAACATCTTATCTTATCGCAGATTGTTTCTGAATACAATACCGACCTCGGTAGCAATTAACCCATCATTGTCCTTTCGGAACTCATCTCCTCCAGTATTCACCTCCTTATGCACTAACTTTTGCACTCTTCATCTTTATCTTGCTCTCTCTTCAACTATTGTTGGAAGGTTGGTTAAATAGAAGTATTACTTATCTTTATTTCTCCGTCTACTGCAAATACTTCTAATTCTAGAATTTGTAGCGTCCGAAGAGTTGATAAATTCACCTTTCTACTAAGGGCATATACTACTATGTTTGCTTTTCTAGGACGATATTTAATTGGACATTGAAATCCTTTCAAAAATTCCATCCATCAACTTTGCCTTATGTTCAAATCCTTTTGAGTAAAAACATACTTCAAACTTTTGTGGTCGGTGAAGATTTCTAACTCAGCCACTCCTTAAAGGCAAACACAATAGCAACTAACTCCAAATCATATGTAATGTAATTCTTCTCATGAGGTTTCCATTTCCTAGAGATATAAGCTATTACATTTCTCTCTTGCATCAATACTCCTCTCAATCCTTCCTTTGACATATTGTGTACTCCTCATAAGTTTTGTCCATCATTAGCAATATTAAAACAGAAGCAGAGCTTAACCTTTTCTCGACTCCTGGAATTTTCCCTCACATTTCCTAGTCCAAACATAAGGAACTTTCTTTTGGGTGAGTCGACTCAAAGTAAAGCTATCTTAGAAATTTTCTTAGTAAATCTCTGATAATATCCTGCAAATCACAGAAAATATCGTATTCAGTCAGAATCTCAGGACGTTTCCAATTCGTCACTGCTTCAACTTTTGCATGATCTATTATACTCGCGACTTTGGATATCACATGCCCCAAAGATGATACTTCTTGTAGCCAAGTCTCACACTTACTGAATTTTGCATATAGTTTGGTCTCCCTTAACTTTGCTAATACTTTCTGAAGATTATTGTTCATGTTCTTGGGGATCTTTGGAGTACACAAGAATATCATCTATGAATATAACCATAAAATTGGGCCAAAATGTCTGGTGCATTAGATCTATGAAACAATAGGCATTAATGACACTAAAAGGGCCTCATTACAAGCTCAAAAGGCCCATATCGTGTTAAATGCAATTTTTAGTATATTTTCTTCCTGAATCCAAACTTAGTAATATCCTTGCCTTAAGTCTAACTCTAAGAATCATCCTGCTCTTTGTAACCGATTAAACAATTCATCAATCATGGGAAATGGATATTTATTCTTTACCATTACTGCATTTAACCTCACAAATCTATATACATCTGTGGCGACTCATCTTTCTTTCTAAAAAACAAGATAGGTACTCCCCAATGTGAAGTACTAGGCCGAATGAATTCTTGCTCCATTAATTCCTGTACTTATTTTTTAAGCTCATGCAATTCTATAGGTGCCATTCAATAAGGAGTTCTTGAAATTGGTTCTACTAATGTCACTAACTCAATAGAAAATTCCACTTCTCTCTTCAGTGGTAATTCCTCAAATTTCACTGGAAAAACATCCAAATACTCATTTATAACAGGAACTTCTTTGAGTTTCTTAACCCCTCCTAGCTTATTAATTACATAGGCCAAGTACCTAGTACACCCTTTCTTAATTATCTTCCAGGCCTTGAGTCACGATATGCAAGTATTATTTTTCCTTCCATCCTCATCTACAATTTCCAATATAGGTTTCCTAGGCTGACGAAATTGTACTACTTTATTTCTACAGTCAGCATGATTATGATACTAGGATAGCCAGTCCATGCCCAAGATAGCATCTTAGTCCTTTATGGGCAGACATATCAAATCTCATCCAAGATTTCATTTCCTACCAAGATCTTACATTCCTTATGTACTTTTTCACTATTCATTTACTTTCCCAATGGGGTACTAACAAGCATTTCTTATGAAGTTTCTTCCCCCTTTTTATCCCCATAGCGTCAAGAAATACATTGACAATAAAGGAATGCGTAGAACCGGGATCTACTCATACTTTAGCATCATAATTTAAAGCTAAGGAATGTACCTTTCACTACTGTGACATGATCATCCATCTTCTTCAATACAACCACTCAAGCATTTACTTGGTTTAGCAGATCCGGCTCTAGGGGTAGAAGCTTGTCTAAGTTCTCTCTTTTTAATCTTGACCTCTGCCCTTGATTATTTCTTCCTGGTTAACTCCATCCTCCTATCCTTCGGAGGTGAGGGTAATTGAAACTCTTATGCCCTTCCTTCCTACAGTTAAAGCATTTAAAAGAGGGTTGTCTTTTAGTTGGGCCTCTCCTCATCTGCATTTTTCCTTTCTTCTGCTATTGAGGTCCTCCAGATCTTCTTTTACTCATACCCTGAAATTCACTTTGATTTCTGCAACTCATATTCTTATTTATTCCAATATTCTCATTAGCACTAATAATAGTCTCAACCATCCGTGGAATGGTATCAGCCATATTCTAGAAGGTTTAGAACATAAAATAATCCAAATTCATAAGGTACGAACCTTCCACATGCGATTCTTCCACCATTGACTCAGGGTTATGTTGAGTAGTTTGCGATGATCATCTAAAAGTTCATTTAGGAGACATCTGTAAAATTCATATGATTTTGCTGGTAAAATGATATAACATAACCCAAGAGCAGGCACAAAAGAGCTATAATGCACATAGCAAGATCATAACATATATTCATTCTCATCAAACACAAAACCAATACAAAATTCGTGTGCCGAGCACACAGTCATATACACTGGCCAGAATGTGCATATTCTACTACACATATCTATATCTCATCCTCCTACGCATCATCATCACTATCTAAAACAGGAGGTTCTGAATTAGTAGAAACCATATAGGATTTGACTGTATTGAATCCTTCACCTTCACTGACATCAGGGTGCAACCAAGCTAATATGCCGAGTCTATCTCCAATTCTTCCTCAAACTCCTCGACCACAGATACCTTCACCTCAGATACCTCCACCTCAGGTACCTCCTAATCTCTTCCTATCTCAACATCGTCCAAATATAACATCTCATCTTCTAATACTCCTAGAGTATCCCTGTCAAATTCCATCTCATTATCCTCAAATAATACTACACTATTGGGGACACTATCCTACTCATCATTACGTGGTTCAATATCGCCATCAATTTCATCAAAATCGCCACCCATCTACTCATGTGGTGATGATGCCCTCTCGAGAGTAGGTGTCTTTTCCAGACTGAGGTCTCACACAAATAAGGTAATAACAAGCACTACAGAGTTAAATGCACTCCTGGTGTGACAGGGTGTATGAAGGCAGCCAGGGCCGGATCCTGTCCAAGTGAAACGTCCTAGCACACCTGCTCGGTGAATAATCCTAATCCTCCCATATCTTTTCACACCCTAATGCTCATCTATCTCTTTCTTCCCATCATTACTATACTCATCCATTGGGCGCTTGCCCTTATCACTCCTATCTATCATACCTCCATAATGAAATAGTTCTATCAATCTCTATGATGATACCACAGTTCAATAAAACTAGGCTTTGACACCAATTAAAACACCCCTACTAAAAGTAATAGCGGAAGCATATCAACACCGGGTGTTGCCTTGTCTAGTTACCCTGACAAGGGGCCTTTATAACAAAAAACCAATAGAGTATGTAAGGTCTAGATCCATACAACAACCCATACTGATGGTCACATGCATATATATAACAAAAAATCTTATATATGATAATTTCCATTCAATATCAGTAAAAAGGTACATTATCTAAAAGGGAAACATCCAGACCTATTCTGCTATCACTGTGGTATCGTCCTCTATCCGTAAGTTTGCTTAACTTTGGATCCTACAAAAAGGGTAAGATAAAAGACAAGTGTGAGTGAAAAATCACCCAGTGAGTCCCGTGTGTGCTAGTGTTTTATCAAAGAGACAGAATACATAAAAATTTGTGGAATAGCATATCATTTGTTCACTAAAAATGATTCTAAAACTCTTTAATGAAGAGTTTATTTAGAACTCAATCATTTTTGAAAAATTGTATTTCAATTTCAAATCATTGCCGTAATTTTTTTCAAATCACAGGCACATCTCTAATAGAAGATCGACCTATATGCAAGTCCCGCAGTCTTTACCTTCGGTGCCATGTATCATTGTACTGAGACTGCAGCCTCCAGTACTCAACAGTGCATCGCTAGAATAAGTACACCGCAGTGTACTTCTGCTCAGATAGGCCGTAGCATACCTAGTATACCGCAACACACAATCTTTTACTTGCCACCATAAGCCAGGGGTTCTAATCCTGACGTCAATCACCATCGAGGCAGCAAGAAGTCACACTTACTGAGTGTCTCCACGTGGTATCCAATGAATGACTCAAAATAAGAAGCACCCATAGACGTAGCAATTGTCAGGTGCTAAACGGCTAGCCAGGATAACTTACCTCAATGTCCTGTCACTCCATTCGGAGTAAGACAATCCCTAGATCTAGGCCAGGTTGCTAGGGCTGTCTAACCCTAACGTAGGCTAGTGCAAAGATCAAAGTCCTTGCTAAGTACACAACGTTAACAATACCAATCCCGTCTGACTGATCAGGCCAGAGGGTTATCTGATCCTACAAGATTTTCAAATCAAAACATTTTTAGGGCAAAATAACACTTTCCAAAATTTGATCACACTAACTTGCAAGTCAAATCATCATTCACATAGGCTTCACAGAGCCAAACAATTCATTCCACGGCATACCAGGCCAATAAAACAATTTCAAGGATCAAAAGATCATTTTTCAAAAGTTAATCTCATCACAAGAGATCATTTTCAAAATTGTTGAAACTGGATAAAAAGTTCTGTTCATACATCAAAACATGTTTCCAAGAGTATTTGAGTTATTTTCCCCGTACTAGATCATAAAAGTCATTTCCAAGGGTATTCAAGTCAAGTTACCCATACCTGATTCCAAAAGACTTTCTGAGGATATTTGGGTCATGTTACCCTTACCCGATTTGAAAAATATTTACAGGAGTTCCAATAAAGATATTTCGGTCATTTACCGAATACCCAAGTTCCAAAGGTTTTCATAAAATATTCCAATAAGGACATTTGGATCATTTTGCAAATACTCTATTCCAAAAGGAACTCATTTCATGAAATCTAGAATTCTAATCCCAAAACAGGATTAAAATCAAAGTTTTGAAACACATTTCCATTAAATTTTCCAATAAGGTCATTCTAGTCAATTCATAAATACATGATTCCATAATTTACCATTTTTCGAAAATCCCAAACATTTAATAAAAAATGACTAAATTCATAAAATTCAAGCTTTAATCATCCGTTAAGGTTTCCAAGCCAATTATGAAGTTCATGCAAGCCCAAAATAGCATAAAAAACATCTTACTCATATAAACCTTAAACATATTCAGGCATTTCCAATACGGTACAAAACATAGCATTACATGGAAAATTAAAGCACACAAGCTTTCAAAAGGTTTTAGAAATCCAAAGGACTCACCACGTGTCCTAACTAAACTCTTTCCATTTACGGCCGTTCAACCATCGTTTCCACCATTTTCAACGTTCCATTGGCCATTTACCGACAAACCTACACCAAATATCATTTTCGAGTCAAATCGTGTTCGACCAAAAAATTACTGATGGTTAGTGATAGGGGCTAAATTAGTCATAATTTACCTAGTTATTTGAGGCTCTTTTATAAGACATTTTGTGCAATTGTTGGGATTCGTGGACTCCTAAACGCGGAAAACATCCACGAATCTCTCCCGAGGACCCAAGTAAACGATTAAGAAGATCTAAGGTTTAAGAATTACCTCTGGTTGCTATAATCGAAATCCTTCGATTCTGATTACGCAGTTGTACGTTCAACCCGAACAATCACCAGACGCTGCAGTATGCGAACGTCCTCTATCGGATACACACCGCGAACTCACTCGATACCCGAGGAGTGCTAGCACCTAGGGTTTGAGAGGTTTTTTTTTCCTGGTAGAGAATGGCACGAATGTTCTCAATCGAAAAATTGGACTCTTGAAAAGACGGCTAGGGTTTTCTTAAAAACCCCTGAACCTCTTAGAGTCCAACACTAATAATATCTTATCATATTCTAATTTAAATTCAAATTAAATTAAAACTGATATGATAAGATTCTGCCATTATCTCGGTAATTTAACTAATTAATTTACCGAGTCAGATTCATATAATATGGACATCATCTAGATACATCGAATGTAGACATATTTCCAGATTCATTGTACCTGGTAAATTTTCTAAGTACGATTAACTTAGACATATTTCCAGATTCATCGAATCTGGTCACCAGAAAAATAACCTAACAAGTTCGCTTATTGTGTGACCCTATAGGTTCATTTAACACTGGCAGTGTGCCTAAATCATATTTAAATGGCCCACAAGTTATAAGCGGTTTCTAGCAAAACATTATAACTATCCAGGTTAAATGAAGATCGGTGATCTCTTTGAACCAAACCATAATTTTATATTTAGTCATTTTGTCACACGATATCCAGATTAAGCATAAGGCACGGAGCATGTCATCCTTATTAAGCTTAATCAATTATTTCTTGATTTCATAGTAGACTATTCAAACAAATGATATCAATATCTTAGATTGATATATTTGAGCACGACCATGCATTTTTAACAGTCTAACTTATCAAGGGGCCCATGGATATCTCTCCCATAATTGAGAGGGACAAATTCCTTCACAATCAATCATATTCCTCTCCTTGATTTATTATATATCCAACAGTAGTCTAATTTATTATCTGGTTAAAGACAACTTTAGGCAATGTCAAAATATAGAATTTATCAAGTAGGAAACTATGATGAATTTAGGTCGAAGGACTTTCAATATTATTATGGCTAGAAAGTACTTATGACATATTCCATGAAGTACTCTCACAGTGGGTCATGTCCAATACAATGTTCTCTAACATTTATTTATGTCTTGACTCGATATCACAAATATCTATGGCCAGTAAAACATAGCCATCAAGTTACAAATATACTAATCTTAATTTATTATTATTCCAATAATAATAATCGATCAGAGACAGTTTTAGAATAGTCATTGTATTCATTGTAGGGTTTTACTATCAAGTTACGTACTTGATGACCACAAAATAAAACTCACTATTCATAGAAAGGAAATCCTCATATTATTATATAAAATATAATGACAATAGTATAAGTACAAATTGACTCTAGGGCATATCCCCAACAGCAATAACTAGTCATATTCTTTCATATATGAGATTTTACCCTTAGAATGGTATTTTGTTCATTATTTCAGATTTTTTGGTAAAACGAAGCAAAACCGTCGTGAAACAGAGCAGAGGTGGCGCCAGCTGTAAGGCTGGAACCGGCGCCGGCTGAATTCTGGAACTTATGCGCAAGATTTGGAGAAAAATCAATGAACAAGTGGAGAAGCAGAACACGGACGGTGCCGGCTCCGAAGGACCAAGGCGGCACTGGCTGTGTTCTATCCTTAAGGCGGTGCTGCGATTTTTCTATGCATTTTTGGAAACCTGAGGAGTTTTAGTATCTTCCAACTTCTACTAGGCCAAGAACTTTGTACCTATGAGTTTAGGTATTTCCTAAGCCTATAAATAGATGAAAAACACAAGGGAAAATGAGAGAATTCATTATTCATCATAGAAAATCACTCAATCCAATGAGGAATTCTTCAATTCAAGGAGGGTTGTACAAGAAGGTCTTCAAAGGAAGAAGAAGGAGGCTTGTCTATGAGTACTTTCTTTTACTTTATTTTCTTTTCTTGACAATGATGTTTTAATTATTTTATTGTAATTTGACATTGGTTTAGACGTTCATGGTATTTAGAGGTATTTGATCTCTTGATTAACTGATTGTTATTATTGGTATTTAATTACTTAGGTTGATTGTGAGATTAATTGATTGTGCCGTTAACTTGCTTGAGAATAGGGTTGATGGTTTAAATTGATTGATTTCATATTTCTTGCCTTTTAACTTGCCTGAAAATGGGGTTAATTGCAAGAACAGAGTAATTAAAGGTTAACTGATGTTTGCCAGAATATGGATTCAATTGGTTAATTTCACGGGTTAAGTTTGCCTGAGAATGGGACGTAATCAAAGAATTGTGTTTAATACATATTTTGGGTAAGACTGGTTGAGACAGAGTATGTGATACTAAGTTACATAGAAGATAGGGATTCATGAATTGAGAAAAGAAGTGAGTCTATTTTAATTCTTCATGATGCCAAGAGAATAATTAGTTATGATAGAGGTTGGGTACTTTAAGATCATGGTTGTCTAATCAATGGTTTGAATTATATAAATCTACATCCTTGACATGTATATATTTTTGCTTTTGTTTTATCGAGTCGGTTAAACAATGAAAGAAAGGTAATTAATGTCTACTTGTTCCTTAAGGATCAAAACTCGTTTGAACCCTATGCTTAGTTAATGATGAGTACGCTTGCTCATATGAGTGATTTGGGTTTAACGTTTTAATTTAAACTTGATTGGGAATGTACTTAATTTTTGTATGATTTATATACCCAAGTCCGGACACATCAGTTAGCCAACGTCCAACTGACGTTTAGCTGACGAGGCCGACAGTTCGCCGACGGTTAAGGAAAACATTCAACTTTTGTTCACGTCATTTTTTCGTTGTTTGATCAATTCTTTCGTTTTCCTTTTCCCGCATCCTTTATCCCTTCATATACAAGGGATTCACTTCATATTTCCTATTTATTTTATCCAAAATCATACAATTAATCATCCTTAAGTTCATTGATGTGTATGGATTTAGGTATAAAAATCATATAAAAACTAAGTACATTCACAATCAAGTTTACATTAAAACGTTAACTCCAAATTACACATATGAACAAGTGTACTCATCATTAACATAGCATAGGATTCAAATGAGTGTCGATCCTCAAGGAATAAGAATACATTAATCACTTTTCTTTCATTGTTCAACCGTCTCCATAAAGTGAAAAAGAAATAAAAAGTAAAATAAAATAAAATAAAATATATACATGTCAAGGATGGAGAATTATGTAACTCAAACCATTATTTTGACAAATATGATCTTAAAGAACCCAACCATTATCATAACTAATCATTCCCTAGTGATGAGACTCTACTTCATCATGGTGGACAAGGACCAATGACTAGAACGAGGACCAAGAAGCTTCAAGATAATTTTTAATTGATCATCAAACAATTCTTGAGGATGAAGGAGGATTGAGAAAGCAAGCCAAGAGTTCGTGTTGATGGCCATCTGCGAAGGACCCCAACAAGAACTTAAGCCGTCAGCAAAAGGGGATGAAATTTGACAAGGGAGGCTTCCAGAGGACAACCGGCGCCGGCTCCATGCAGCCAAACTGGCACTGGTTCCATTCTGTCCAAAACTAACACTCAAGCAAATGAGAACCAGCCGAAGACAGAACCAAAATGGCGCCGGCTTGATGTCCCAAACAGGCGCTGGCTTTCCCCTGGGCCACCGCCGATTGCTCCGCGTTTTAATGCTTTTCTCCGTCTTTCTTCACTTTTAAGTGTTTGTAAAGACTTATTTTAACCCTAAACTATAATTAAACCTTGGGGATTACTTAGTTAGGGTTAGGATAGTATAAATAGAACCTTTTTTGATCTGACAAAACAACACACTTCACTTTAATTCAAATTTGAGAGAGAATCTTGAGAGGCCCTAGCCTCCTTGTTCATCTTGTTCAAGACCAAGCTTAAGGTTTAGTCCTCCTTTTGTAAGAGTCTCTAAATCTTTTGGATAATCTAATATTGTCTTCTTTGAATGGGTCTTAGTTGCATTGTTCTTTTAAGGTTTGTTTAAAATTCAATATTTGGGTGCCTATCTTCTCTATTCCATTTGTTCTTTCTTGCCTTTATTGCTTCAAGGATATTAGGGTGAAAATATAGTAGAACTTTCTACTCATCTTGAGGGACTTTGAGGCTTTGTTCTTCAAGGGTTTGAAGGAGTGTAGGTAGTTAGGTTACTTTATCCTTTGTCACAAGAAGAAATCTCTATTTTGGGCTCCATTTGCTTGACTGAACACACAGCCACAAAAAACACCTACAATACCAAGAAAAGCTAAATAAAAAGTCGTATCAAAGAGTTTGGTATCAGAGTAAGGAAAAGCTTGATTCCCATCAAAGCTTGAAAACAAGAAAAATGAGCCCTACAAAGTGAAAAAAAGAGAAAAAAATAGAGAATCCCGTAACTCAGAAAATTGCTCCAAAAAAGTCTTGAAATTTTTGTTGTATCTTGATTTTTCTGTTGGGAAATTGCTCCTTGATTTTATTATAATCCTTGGGAACAAATTTTTCTTATGATTGTGTTGAAATTTAGCTTGAATATGGGTGAAAATTCTGGTTGCTCTTGAGTGACGAGGTTGTAGCCAAGATGTTTGATAAATGTTCCATGAGAGTGTTTTTGGCTATATTTGGGAACTTTGATTCTTGATTTTTATTCTTTGGGATTTTATGGCTTAGTATATCACTAAATTATTGAATTCCATGTCCATTGAACTCAAATTTTCTATTGTACCTTTGTGATCATCTTATTCTTCATCATCCTAGTTCTCTTTGTTCTTGTTTTTTTATTCTTGATAATTCTTGTTTGTTTCTTGCTTAGAAGTGTTCTTTTGCATCTAGTGCTTGCTCTTGAGTTGATTGAATCCATTTTTCTTAAAATTCTTGGCTTAAAACTTGATTTCTTGGAGGTACCCAACAAGTGTTTGTTGAAATTCTCCTAAGACCCACTATTTGGAAATTCCTTTTGATTTGTGTGATTCACTTAGCTGGACTAAATCTTCAGCTATTGGGGAGAATTGGGATTGAACAAGAAGGCTTGAGTGTTTAGAAAAAGGCAAGAGGGAGAGTCTATTATTAAAAAAAAAAATGCCTAAGAGAATAAACACGAGGGTGGAGTGATCAACCTTGAGAGCCAACACGTAAGGAAGTGCAGTGAGGATCGATTTTTCTTTCTGATCTCTTGTTTTGCAGGTATAGACAAGTAAATACTCTACCACCATGGCCCATGAACAAGAGATCTCTAGGCCTAATACAAGTGGACCTAGTAGACCTCAAGAAGAACCCATTGATGCTAGGGGATTGCATGAGGACTTGCAAGCCATAATGAGGACTATGCAAAGCAAATTTCAAAATTTGACAAGGGAGTTGATAAACCATCTTGGCCAATCTTCTACTGTTGTACAAAGGAGGGGCCAAGAATGATTTGAAGCACCTAGCCCTAGAATAAGGGATGGTGATGCCCACACTCCTCCATTACATGCCCAACAAGGGGAAGAATAGGACGAACATTCAATTGGGGGATTCTAACAAGCTCCTATAAGAGGGGGAGTTCATAGAATGAGAGGAGGACGAGGTAGAGGACAAAGAAGAAATGGGGGAAACAATCTAAGAGGGCTAGAAAGAGAATTTGAGGGAGTCGATGAGTGGTATGAAGGAGAATATGTTGAGCCATTTGGGGAATAACCTAGAGGATGGGGTAATAGAGGAGGAAGGAGAGAAAGAAATAATATGGAGAGGGAGTTGAGCCATATTAAATTGAAAGTTCCCACATTTTATGGCAAGAGTGACCCGAAGCTTATTTTGAGTAGGAAAGTAAGATGGAGATATTCCTAGAAAGCCATACTTATAGTGAGAGGTCAAAAGTGAGGTTGGCTATTTTGGGTTTCTCGGAGTATGCTTTGGTATGGTGGGAGCAAGTTAGTGCTCAAAGGAGGCAAATGGGAGTGGAAACCGTGGCAAGTTGGAATTTATTGAAAGATATTATGAGAGCAAGGTTTACACCGCACCATTATTATAATGATCTCTACCAAAGGCTCCAATCACTCAAGCAAGGGAACAAAAGTGTGGAAGATTATTATACAGAGATAGAAGTCATGTTGATGAGAGCTCAAATCTATGAAGATTCTAGAGAAACAAGAGCAAGGTTTTGGGGAGGATTAAATAGGGAGATTGCTAATTTGGTGGAATTGCACCCCTATGATCGATTGGAAGATATGGTACATGCCGCCATGAACATTGAAAGGCAACTAAAGAGAAGGGCATTCACTAGACCAACACTTCCAAACCCCAACACAACTAGTAAGGTACCAACTAAGAAGGATGAAGCCCCCAAGCCATTTCAAAAGGATTTCAACAAACCTAGGGAAGCTTGGAAACCTAGGGAAGAATGGAAGCCTAGGGCGGATTGGAAACTTAGAGAAGGATGGAACAAGGACAAGGGGAAAGCCATGGAGAGGCCACAAAGGAATAGAGATATCAAATACTTTAAGTTCCTTGGATATGGACACACTTCCCATGAGTGTCCAAGCAAGAGGGTAATGTATACTAATCCCTATGGTGAGGTCTCTACCGACGAAGAGGAAGAGGGAGAAAGATACCAAGGAGACCAAGAGAGAAATGGAGATGAAGAGAGTGATGAGGGGGAAGTTGTTGGACAAGAATACTCTTTGGTGGGAGTCACTAGAAGGTCTTTGAGTTCACAAGCCATTGAGGATCGAGACCACCAACAAAAAGAGAACATTTTCTACACTAGGTGTCTAGTCAACAAGACCCCTTATAGTGTCATTGTGGATAGTGGGAGCTGCACTAATGTGATTAGTGCAGATTTGGTTGAAGAATTGGACATGAGTTGGATTAGACATCTCAAGCCCTACAAACTACAATGTTGAATGATAGTGGGGAAATGAGAGTAAACAAGTAAGTATTGGTATCTTTTGAAATGGAGAAGTATAAGGATGAAGTGCTTTGTGATGTAGTATCCATGCAAGCGGGTCACTTACTACTAGGGAGGCCTTGGCAATATGATAGGCATGTAAAATATGATGGGAGGAAGAATACTTATTCCCTACTCAAAGAGGGAACTAAGTTCATCCTCACCCCCATGGCCCCTAGTGAGGTGAGCAAAGACCAAAGAATCATGAAGGAAAAATAGAAGAAGAAGGGAGCACAAGAAGTTAAGCAAATGCAAGAAATTGAGAGGAGAGAAAAAGAGAGGCAAGAAAAAGAATTTAGAGAGAGAATGAACAAACAAATGCCATTGACAATTAAGGATAGGAGTGAGCAAGAACAAGGGAGGAGAGGTAAAAAGAGAGTGAATTTCTTTGCAAAAGAGAGTGAGGTCATAGAGGCTATAGAAGTTAGGGAACCGGTTATTCTTCTTTTATGCAAAGGTTCTTATGTTTCTACTAACGATTCCACATTTTCTTTGCCTCATGAAATTTTAGCTATCCTTCAAGAGTTTGAAGATGTTTTCCCAAATGAGGTGCCCGGAGGACTACCACCATTGAGAGGAATTGAACATTAAATCGACTTTGTGCTCGGAGCCGTCATCCCCAATCGACTGGCATATAGAATCAATCCGGAGGAATCCAAGGAATTGCAAAAGTAAGTGGAGGCATTGCTTGAGAAGGGACATGTGAGAGAGAGCCTAAGCCCCTGTACGGTTCCGATTCTCTTGGTGCCTAAAAACGATGGGACATAGCGTATGTGTGTGGATTGTCGCGTTATCAACAACATAACGGTAAAATACCGCTGTCCCATTCCTAAGCTAGATGACTTGCTTGATGAGCTATTTGATGCATGCATTTTCTCAAAAATTAATTTGAAATTCGGTTACCACCAAATTAGAATAAGGGAAGTGGATGAATGGAAAACAGCTTTTAAAACTAAATAAGGGTTGTACGAATGGCTTGTCATGCCCTTTGGGTTGTCCAATGCTCCTAGTACTTTTATGCAATTAATGCACCATATTTTGAGGGAATTCATTGGGAAATTTGTTATTGTGTACTTTGATGATATATTAATTTACAGCAAATCATATGTGGCCCATTTAAATCATATTCAAAGCGTGCTTATTGCCCTCCGAAGGGAGAGATTGTGTGCTAATCTTGATAAATGCTCATTTTGTTTGGAAAGGATTACATTCCTTGGGTATGTTGTGAGTGCCAAAGGGATTGTGGTTGATGAGGGAAAAGTGAAAGCCATCCAAGATTGGCCAACCCCTACCACCCTTACCCAAGTCCGTAGTTTCCATGGGCTAGCTAGCTTCTATTGGAGGTTTATCCAAAATTTTAGCACTCTAGCAGCCCCTCTAACCAAAGTGGTAAAGAAAAAGGTGGGATTTAGGTGGGAGGAAGCTCAACAACAAGCCTTTCAAACCCTCAAAAACAAATTGAGCCAAGCTCCCATTCTTATTCTTCCCAATTTTGAGAAGGCTTTTGAGATAGAGTGTGATGCAAGTGGAGTGGGAATAGGTGCGGTTTTGACCCAAGATAGAAAACCCATTGCATACTTTAGTGAAAAATTGTCCGGGGTAGCCCTTAACTATTCTACCTATGACAAAGAGCTTTTTGCTTTGGTGAGAACCTTAGAGTATTGGTAACACTACCTTTTGCTAAGAGAGTTTGTCATTCATACTGATCATGGGACCCTTAAACACCTCAAGAGCTAACAAAATTTGAACAAAAGGCATGCAAGGTGGATAGAGTTTATGGGGACATTTTCATATGTCATTCAATACAAGAAGGGTAAGGAAAATGCAGTAGCGGATGCACTATCTCGAAGGTATGCACTCCTCAAATTTTTGGATACTAAACTTCTTGGTTTTGAATTTGTGAAAGATTTGTATCTTGATAATGAGGAGTTTGGGGATATTTTCCATGCTTGTGAGAAAGGTGCATTTGTTAAATATTATAGGTATGATAGTTTCTTGTTTAGGGAGGCAAGGCTTTGTATGCCAAATGGTTCCATTACGGTGTTGCTAGTTCGGGATGCCCATAGTGGGGGACTAATGGGGTATTTTGGTGTTGCCAAAACCTTAGGCATCCTTAAAGAACATTTCTTTTGGCCAAAAATGAAAAAGAATGTGGAGAGACATTGTTCTCAATGCATTACTTGTAGGCGAGCTAAGTCTAAAGCTCTTCCACATGGTCTTTATACTCTTTTGCCCACACCTAATGTGCCTTGGGTTGATATATCAATGGACTTCATTTTAGGATTGCCTAGGTCCAAGGGGGGCAAGGATTTTATATTTGTGATTGTTGACAGATTTTCCAAAATGGCTCATTTTGTGGTTTGTTCCAAGACTAATGATGCGTCCTATATTGTAGACTTATTCTTTAAGGAAGTGGTGAGAATGCATAGGATTCCAAGGACTATTGTCTCGGATAGGGATACAAAATTCCTTAGCCACTTTTGGAGAGTTATATGGAACAAACTTAGAACTAACCTTTTGTTTTCCACAACTTGTCATCCCTAAGCGGATGGACAAACCGAGGTGGTCAATCGCACACTCGCCCAACTCTTGCGGGCTATAATCAAGAAGAACTTGAAGAATTGGGAGGAGTGCTTACCTCACATTGAGTTTGCATACAATAGGGCCATTCACTCTACCACTTCTTATTTTCCTTTTGAAATTGTATATGGTTTTAATCCTCTAACTCCTTTAGATTTGGTTTCTTTGCCTATAGGTGAACGGTTGAACCTTGATGGAGCTAAGAAGACAGAAATGGTGAAGGCACTCCATGAGAAGGTGAAGGAAACCATTGCAAAACGCAACGAAGAGATAGCCCATAGGCGCAATCAAGGAAGGAAAAAGGTGTCTTTTGAGCCGGGCAATTGGGTATGGGTTCACCTTCGCAAGGAGAGATTCCCCACGCAATGCCAAAGCAAACTTGATCTAAGGGGGGATAGACCATTTCAAGTTCTTGCCAAAGTTGGAGATAATGCTTACAAGATAGATCTACCGGGTGAGTATCATGTTAGTGCCACCTTTAATATTAGTGACCCCTCTTATTTTGATGTAGATGATGGCAATGATTCGAAGATGAATCCTTTTCAATGAGGGGGAGATGATGAGACTCCACTTCATTATGGTGGACAAGGACCGATAACTAGAGCGAGGACCAAGAAGCTTCAAGATGATTTTCAATTGATCATCAAACAATGCTTGAGGATGAAGGAGGATTGGAGGGTTGATGAAGTAAGCCAAGAGTTCGTGTTGATGGTGATCCGCAAAGGACCCCAACAAGAACTTAAGCCATCATCAAAAGGGGATGAAATTTGACAAGGGAGGCTTCCAGAGGACAACCGGCGCCGGCTCCATGCAGCCAAACTGGCGCCGGTTCCATTCTGTCCAAAACCAACACTCAAGCAAACGAGAACCGATCGAAGACAGTCCCAAACCAGCGCCGGCTTTCCCTTGGGCCACCACCGATTGCTCGCGTTTTAATACTTTTCTTCGCCTTTTAAGTGTTTGTAAAGACTTATTTTGACCCTAAATTGTAATTAAACCTCAGGGATTACTTAGTTAGGGTTAGGATAGTATAAATAGCACATTTATTGATTTGACAAGATAACACACTTCACTTTAATTCAAATTTGAGAGAGAATCTTGAGAGGCCCTAGCCTCCTTGTTCATCTTGTTCAAGACCATGCTTAAAGGTTAGTCCTCCTTTTGTAAGAGTCTCTAAATCTTTTAGATAATCCAATGTTATCTTCTTTGAATGGGTCTTAGTTACATTGTTCTTTTAAGGTTTGTTTGAAATTCAATATTTGGCTGCCTATCTTTTCTATTCCATTTGTTCTTGCTTGCCTTTATTGCTTCAAGGATATTAGGGTGAAAATATAGTAGAACTTTCTACTCATCTTGAGGGTCTGTGAGGCTTTGTTCTTCAAAGGTTTGAAGGAGTGTAGGTAGTTAGGTTACTTTATCCTTTGTCACAAGAAGAAATCTCTGTTTTTGGTTCCATTTACTTGACTGAACACACAGCCACCAAAAACACCCACAACACCAAGAAAAGCCACACAAGAAGTCGTATCACTTTGGCATCATGAAGGATTAAGATAGACTCACTTCTTTTTCAATCCATGAAATCACTATCTCCTAGACAAATTAGCATCACATATTCTGTCTCAACTAATTCACCCAAAAGATGCATTAAACACAATCCTTGCTTAAATTTTCATATTTTGGCAAACTTTAAACAAGAAATTAACCAATGAATTCATATTCTGGCAGACATCAATTAACCTTCAATTACCTAGTTCTTCGCAATTAACCTCTTTTTCAAGCAAGTTAATGGAAAGAAACAATCAATTAATATCGTAATAAGCACAAGTAATTAAATACCAGGAATAACAATCAATTAATCAAAAGATCAAAGTAACTCTAACAATCATGAGTATCTAAAATAAAGTCAAATTATAATAAAACAATTAATACATCATTGTTCAAGAAAAAGAAAACAAAGTAAAAGAAAGCACTTATAGACAAACTTCATTCTTCTTCTTTTGAAGACCTTCTTGTACAACCCTCCTTGAATTGAAGAATTCCTCATTTGATTAAATGATTTTCTATGATAATCAATAAATTCTCTCTTTTTCTGTTGTGTTTTTTATCTATTCATAGGTTTGGGAAGTGCCTAAACTCGTTGGTGTAATGTTCTTGGCCGAGTAGAAGTTGGAAGATACTAAAACTCCATAAACTACCAAAAACCACGTAGAAAAATCACAATCCCACCTTTTCCTTAAAGCACAGCCGGCATCGGTTATGTTCTGATTCTCTACTCGTTCGTTGATTTTTTTTTTTTATTTCAACACCATGTAGTCCATAATGCAGCTGGCACCGCCTTGGTTACTGGAGCCGATGCCAGTTCCACCCTGTTCCGGTCTGTTTTGAAAATTTTTCGTCACCTCAAAGTGTGTGTCAATAGTGCATGGCTGGCACCGGTGCTGCCTTTCCTCTGTTTTGCAACGTTTTTGCTTCGTTCTACCCCAAAAACCTGTAATAATAAACAAAATACCTTTCCAAGGCTAAAATCTCAAATATGAAGGAATATGACTAGTTATTGAACAAAATATATCACAAAAGAGCCTCAAATAACTAGGAAAATATGACTAATTTAGCCCCTATCATTCATCCATTTTCGGACTAATTTTTTTGGAATTTCACTGCTTGACACATGATTTGTTTTACACATAACTTTCAATCTACAACTCTAATTTGGTTCTATGATATACCAAAACGAATGTAAGACTCTTAAATTTAATACTATATTGGCCTTTTTTAGAGTTCTAATAATATAATACAGTGCAAAAACAGCCCCAATAGTTTTACCCTAATTCCACTATTCATGCTTTCCTTTGTTCTTCTTTAGTCTTTAACATCTTTGAACCATTAATTCATTCAATTTTCCTTCAAATCATATTTAAATCTATGATTTCTAGATTCCAATAGCTCACAAGAATCATACTTATTCAATACAAATTCATCTTTTCTAATCAAACGCTTGTATACTCCATTTTTCCAACCAAATAAATTCCATTTTTACTCTACTTTGATCATCATCTCCTTAACCGAAAACAACTCTTTAAGCCACCATAATTATTTAGTTCTTCTTCACACAAAACATCATTCAAAAACCCTTAGGTATCCGGCACTTACATAAGCATATACAAGGTTCATACATAAAAGTTCACAAACCCTAGCTTTGATCCAAAATCAAGACATAAAAATCATATTTTCATGTTAAAATTCATGCCAATATAATCACCGTAATGAGATCTATGTCTTTAATTCTTGAAGCATAGACTTTTACCTTATATATGGGATCTTTTGGCTTGATTTTGCTCCAAGAACACAGACACACATCTTTCTTTCTCTCTCTTTTTTTTTCTCCCTATTTTTCTCTAGCTTTTCTTTCATTTTCTTTCTCTCTTCTTTCCCTACTCCTTCTACACGAAATCTACCTATTTTTCAGCTCCTTAATCGCCATTCTTGGTCCAAATTGGTGACCATTTGGTCACAAATTGTGGGCTATCCGCCACGTATTGCAATTTCGTTTGTCCACTAATTCTTTTTATTTATCTGGTAAAACTTATTTGATAAGATTTATCTTGTATTAAATCTCATACAACCTCTCATAATATGACACTTGTCCCTATCCACCAATCACATAGTGCCACACATCCAAGTTTTACCTGCATTTTTAATTTTTCTGAAAAATAGCCAAAATCGGTTCTGGAATGGAAAAATATTTTACTTCTCCATTCAACTCCAAAAATTTCATTGGATCCATTGGTAATTCTTAAATCCTTTAGTTCCTTCCCAGTTTGGTCAAATTTGCAGTCAACGTTGCAGGGGTAGTCAAAATAACGAAAATGCCCTCGATAACCTGGATGGTATAATTCACACAAAAATGTGTGTTTCATTGCACTGATCAGTTTCTCTTCTCAGTGTACCCTCAAATTCTTATTTTGTTGACAATAGCAACCTTCCAAAGATTTAGGGTACGGGTAGAACAAATCTAATAATTACAAGTCCCGACAAGATATTATTATACCAAAATATTCGTCTAATTATACCAATCATCTTTTATTCTGGCCATTGATATAAATTTTCATCCTATCATAAGTAGTGGCCTTTCAATGATTAAAATATGAATTCACATAATTCCACACATCTATTTTTAACCGCGATTTCCTATTTTCTTCAAAATGACTAAAATCGAGTCTGTAATGGAAAAATATTTTATTTTGCCATTCAACTCCAAAAACTATATTGAATCCATTGGTAACACTCAAATTCTTCAATTCCTTTCCTACTTGGTCAAATTTGTGGTCAAAATCGCAGTCATGGTTAAAATGACGAAAATGCCCCCGATACCCCAAGTAGCATAATTCACACCAAAATGTACATTCCATCGCACTGACCAATTTCTCTTTTCATAGTACCCTTAAATTCTTATTTTGTTAATAATAATAATAGCCTTCTAAAAATTTAAGCTATGGGTAGAACAAATCCAATAATTATATCCAGGTCCCAACAAAATATTATTCCACCAAAATTTTTATTTCATTATACCGATCAACTTTTGTTCTGGACATCGACATAGGTTCTCATCCTATTATAAATAGTAGCCAATCAAATGTAAAAAGGTGGAATGTTACATTCTCCCCTCCTTATAGAAAAATTAAGTCCTCGAAATTGGCTTACACATGGAATAAATTTGGATACTTTTTCAACAGCTTCGCTTTCATTTTCCCATGTTGCATCTTACATAGATTGATGATTCCACGATACTCGTACAAGTGGAATTTTCTTATTCCGCAATTCCTTTCAGCATACTCCAAGATCTTAATAGGTTTTTCCTTATTCTTCAAGCTTGGAGTCATCTCAATGGGTTCTTCATTCAAAATATAGGTAGGATTAGCCATATACTTTCGAAGCTGGGATACACAAAAGATGCCATGAATAATTTGAAGTTCTACTGGTAACTCCAATCGATAGGTTACTTTCTCGTTCTTCTCGACAATAGGAAATGGTCCAACATACCTAAATGCAAATTTCTTTTCTTATTTTTTTTATTCCCGACTGTTATTGTTGAGCCAACTTTAAGAATATATGATCCCCTCTAGTAAATTTCAAATTTCTCCTACGTCGATCTGCATAACTTTTTTGACCACTGTGCACTACCTCCAACTTGGTTTTGATCATTTCTATAGCATGTAGGACCTTTTCAAGATCAAAAGCATCATGTTCACATGTTTTATATCCTAAACTTTCCCAATATAATGGGAACTAATATTTTTTTCCATATAAAGCTTCAAACGGGGCCATTCCAATTCGTATGCAAATTCTACATATACGAAATTATCAATCCACTTAGTTCTAAAATCTAGAGCACTGGCCCTTAACATGTCTTTCAAAGCTTATTCACTCATTTTTTGTCTGTTCATCCGCTTGTGGGTGCACCGTTGTACTAAACTTTACGGTTGTCCCGTATCTTTGCTGCAATTTGTCCAAAACTTCAAAGTAAATATAGGATTTCGGTCTGACACAATACTAGAAGGTACTCCATGAAGTCTGATTACTTCCTCTATTTAGATTTTACTTAACTTCTCTAGAGAATCCCGTTGATTGATAGGGATAAAATGAGTGGACTTAGTCAATCGATCTACTATCACCCATATAATATCTCGCTGTCCTACTGCCATGGGTAATATTGTAATGAAATCCATAGTAATTTCATTCCATTACCATGATGGAATTGGTAATGGCTACAATAACCCTCCAGGCCGTTGCTGATCGGATTTCACTAGCTGACAAGTTAAACATCGAACTACAAAATCTGAGATATCTTTCTTCATACCATTCCACTAATAATGTTGTTTTAAGTCCTGATACATCTTTACGGCTCCTGGATGGATAGTATACTTACTTCAAGGTTTCTTTATTAAAACATCTTATCTCTTCGTAGACTGTTTCAAAATACAATACTGATCTCAATAATAAACGATTTCATCACTAGCAATATTAGAACATGAGCAAAATTTAATCCTTCTCTCAATTCCTGGAAATTTCTTTCACACTTCTTGGTTCCAACATAAGGAACTTCCTTTTGGACGGGTCGAGTCAAAGGTGAAAATATCTTAGAGAGTTCCCTCAATAAATCTTTGATAATATCCTATCAATCTCAGGAAACTTTGGATTTCGATCGAAGTCTTCGGAGGTTTTCAATTTGGTGCCGCTTCAATTTTTGCAGAATCTACCATAATCCCGTCCTTGGATCTTACATGTCCCAAGAATGCTACTTCTTGCAACCAAAACTCATACATACTAAATTTCGCATACAATTTAGTCTTTCTTAACATTATTAAGACTTTTTGAAGGTATTGTTTGTGCTTTTGGGGACGTTTAGAGTACACCAAAATGTCATCAACAAATATGACCACAAAATTATCTAAGTACAACCAAAATGTTCAGTGCATCAAGTCCATAAAATTAGCAGGGGCATTAGTAACACCAAAAGGTCTCACTACTCAAAATGTCCACATCGAGTGTTAAATGCAGTTTTCAGTATGTCTTCTTCCCGAATCCGGACCTAGTAATATCCTTGCCTCAAGTTTAATTTCGAGAAACATCTAACTCCTTGCAACTGATCAAACAGTTAATCAACCATGGGCAACGGATATTTATTTTTTACCGTCACTGCATTCAATCCTTGATAATCTACACACATCTGCAATGATTCATCTTTCTTCTTAACAAATAATACGGGTACTCGCCCACGGTGAAGCACTTGGTCAGATAAACCCTTACTTCATTGATTCTTGTAGTTGTTTCTTGATCTCCAACATCCTATAAAACGTCCTTGAAATTGGTTCTGTTGATGGCATTAACCCAATAGAAAAATCTACCTCTCTCTCTCTGGCGGTAACTCATTCAATTCCACTGAAAAAATATCTAAATATTCATTCACAACAAGAACATCTTCGGTTTCTTAACCTCTTATGGCTTATTAATTACATAAGTCAAGTATCATGTGCACCCTTTCCTTATCATCTTCCGGGTCTTGAGTCCCGATACAAAAGCATTACTTTTCTTTCCAGCCACACCTACAAATTCTAATATGGGTTTCCCAGACCAATGGAAATGTAGTACTTTATGTCTACAACCAACTTGAGCATGATGCTGAGATAGCCCATCCATGCCCATGACAGCATCATAACCCTCTATGGGCAACCTTATCAAATCTCTTTCTAGTCGAGATTGTTTAAGACTACGCTGCATTAATCTCCTCATTTCCGTCTTCATCTGGCTGTAGCTAAACCAATAGCTCTGGGTCTATCTCTAAATCCTCCTCAGGCTCCTTACCTACATGTACTTCCACCTCGGGTACCTCTTGGTCCTCTCCCTCATTAACAACCTCCAAATCCAGTATCACCTTCTTAAGTACCCCGGGTACATCCTCACCAAATATCTCCTTATCATCCTCAATAATACTGCACCATTGGGGATGCTATCTTCCTTATCATCATCATCGTCCTGATGGCGTGGATCAATATCACCATCGATCTCATCGTAGTCGCCACCTGCCTCCTCATGTGGCACCGGTATTCTCTCGAGGATAAGTTTCCTCTCCACACACGAGCTCTCATCTGTCTCTTTTTTTTTTTACTTCATCACTGCACTCGACTATTGAGTCCTTGCCCTTATCACTCCTACCCACCATACCCACACATTAAAAGGGTTCTATCAATTCCTATGATGATAGCACATTTCTAGAAAACTAAACTCTATTACTAATTGTAACACCCCTACCAAAGACAACAGTGGAAGCATATCAACATCGAGTGTCGACTCGTCCAGTTTTACGAAAAATGAGTCTTTATAATGAAAACAATAGAGTAAATACACATACAAAGTCCAGACTCAACAATATCCCGCACTGATGGCCACACATATACATATATCATAGAATTTCAAACATGCCATCCCTATCTATAGCAAAATACAATACATGATCAAAAGGAAAGCTGTCTAGATCTAAATTGCCGACTCTGTAGTACTGTCCTTCTATCCGTAGGTCCACTCAGCAGTGGATCCTACAAAAGGTAAGTTAAAAAATATGTGTGAGCGACGAATCACCTAGTGAGCCCTGTATGTGCTAGTATTTTATGAAAGAATATGGTACAAAAAAATTTTGTGGAATAGCATATCATTTGTTCACTGGAAATAATTTTAAAACTCTCTAAAGAAGAGTTTAATCAAAACTCAAATATTTTTGGAAAATTATATTTTACTTTCACATCATTATCCATGTTTTCAATTCACAGGCATTTCTCCAACAGAACATCGGCCTGTATTCAAGTTCCGCAGTCCTTATTTTCGGTGCCACGTATCATTGTATTGAGACTGTAGCCTCCAGAACTCAACCGTGTGTCGCCGAAATAAGTACACCATAGCATACTTCTGCTCAGTTATACCATAGCATACCTAGTGTACCACAACACACAATCTTTTACTTGCCACCATAAGCCAGGGGTCCCAATCCTGACATCAATCACCATCGAGGCGGCAAGGATTCAAATGTACCGAGTATCCCCGCCCGACATTTAGCGAATGACTCAAAATAAAAAGCACCCGTAGATGCGGCAATTGCCAGGTGCTAAATGGCTAGCCAAAATGACTTATCTCAATGTTCTGTCACCCTGTTAGGAGTAAGACAATCCCCAGAACTAGCTCGGTAACTTAGGGTCGTCTACTTCTAACATGAGCTAATACAAATATCAAAATCCTTGTTGAGTACTCAACGTTATCAATACCAACCCCTTTTGATTGATCAAGCCAGAGAGTTATTTGATCCCGCGGGATTTTCAAATCAAAACATTTTTATGGCAAAATCACTTTTTCCAGAATTTAATCCAACTAACTCACAAGTCAAATCATTATTCACATAGGCTCCGCAGAGCCGATCAATTCATTCCATAGGCACATCGGGGCAATAAAATAATTTCAGGGATAAAAAATCGTTTTCCAAAAGTAAATCTCATCATGAAAGATCATTCTCCAAAATCATGTTGAAATAGGATAAAGAGTTCTATTCACACATCAAAACATGTTTACAAGAGTGTTCGGGTCATTTTCCCCGTACTCGATCACAAAAGTCAGTTTCCAAGGGAATTCGGGTCATTTTACCCATGCCCGATTCCAAAAGACTTTCTGAGGGTATTCGAGTCATTTTACCGTTACCGATTTAAAAAGTGTTCATAACAATTCCAATAAGGATATTTTAGTTATTTATTGAATACCTGATTCCAAAAGTTTTCATAAAACATTCCAATAAGGACATTTGGATCATTTTCCAAATACCCGATTCCAAAAGAAACTCATTTCAAGAAATCCCAAATTCTAATCCAAAAAATGGATTCAATTCAAAGTTTCCAAACGCATTTCCATAAAATGTTCCAATAAGGGCATTCTAGTTAATTTATGAATACTAGATTCAAAAATTTATCATTTTCCGAAAATCCCAAGTGTTTTATCCAAATAGGACTGAATTCACAAATTCTTGCTTTAATCGACCATTAAGGTTTCCAAGCCAACTATGAAATTCAATCAAGTCCAAAATAGCATAAAAACAAATCTTGCTCAAAGAAACCTTAAACATATTCAGGGATTTCTAAAATGGTATAAAATATAGAATTACATGGAGAAACAAAGCACATTAGCTTGCAAAAGGTTTTAGAAATCAGAGGTACTCACCTCGAGTCCTAAGTAACCCTTTCTGTTCACAGCTGCTTAGTCACCATTTCTACCATTTTTGATGTTCCATTGGCCCTTTTACACCAATCATCGTTTTAGATCTATTCATTTTCAGCCAAAAAATAGCCAACATCTAGCCGACGTGGCCGATGGGTAGCCGACATCCAACCGACGTTTAGCCAACGGTTAGCCGATGGGGGCTGACGGTTAAATAAAACGTTCAACTTTTGTTCACGTCATATTTTCATCATTTGTTTGATTCTTTCATTTTCCTTTTTCAAAAAAATTTATCCCTTCATAAACAAGGGATTCACTTCATATTTCCCTAATTATTTCATCCAAAATCACACAATTAATTATCCTTAAATTCGTCCATGTTCTAAGCAAAATTCTGAAATTTTGCTGTTTTGACACATGATTTTGTTTCGGACATAACTTTTAATCCCCAACTCCATTTTAGCTCTATTATATACCAAAACAACTGTAAGACTCTTAAATTTAATTATATATAACCTCTTTTTCAGAATTCTTGTTCCTGAGGCACAGTACTGGGAAAAAACAGCCCCTGCAGTTTTACCTCAATTTCACTATTCATATTTTCCTTTGTTCTCCTTTAATCTTTAACACCTTAGAACCATTAATTCATTCAATTCTCTTTCAAATAATCTTTAATTCTGAATTTCTAGATTTCTAGTAGCTCACATAAGTCACACTTATTCAACACAAATTCATCTCTTCTAATCAAAAACTAGTTTAATCCATTCTTCCAACCAAGTAAACTCCATTTTTACTCTACTTTTACCATCACCTCTTCAGCCAAAAATAAGCCTTCAATCTGCCATAATTATTCAATTATTTCTCACGTAAAACATCATTCAAAGGCCGTTAGGCAGCCAGCACATATACAAATATATATAAAGTTTATACACAAAAGCTCACAAACCCTAACTTTAATCCGAAATCAATACATGAAAGTCATGTTTTTATGTTAAAATTCACATCAAAATGATCACCGTAACAAATTCTATAACTTTAATTCTTGAAGCCAAGAATATTACCTTGTATGTGGGATCTCTTGGCATGATTTTGCTCCAAGAACACACTTTTTTCTCTCTCTTCTTTTCCTTTTTCTCCCAATTTTTCTCTAGCTTTTCTTTTCTTTTCTTTCTCTCTTCCTTTTGTTCTTCTCTTGGATGAATTCTAGGCTGTTTTATGGCCCTTTCACAGCCATTCTAGTGCCCAAAGTCAACCAACATTAATTATATTGTAGGCTATCCATTTTAATGCAAAATTCCTATATATTGCTGGATTTAATTTAAATAGATAATTCTTTAAGCCTATTCAATAAGTTTTTACAATTTAATAATCCCACAAATATTTCACTCTCCCAATGGTATTTCAAAACTTGTTTTCATCCACCATTCACACAATGCCATGCGTCCATTTTTAACTGCGATTTCCTATTTTCTTCAAAAATGACCAAAATCGGGTCCGTTACGGTAAAAATATTTTATTTCACCATTCAACTCCAAAAATTCTACTGAATCCATTTGCAACACTCAAATTCTTCAATTCCTTTTCTACTTGGTCAAATTTGAGGTTAAAGTCGTGGGCGCAATCAAAATAACGAAAATGCCACCGATACCCTGGGTAGCATAATTCACACCAAAACGTGTCTTCCATCATACTGATTAATTTCTCTTTTCAGAATATCCTTGAATTCTTATTTTTTTTAATAATAATATCCTTCCAAAAATTTAAAGTACGGGTAGAACAAATATAATAATTACATTCAGGTCCCGACAAAATAATATTCCTCCAAAATATTCGTCTCATTACACCGATCAACTTTTGTTCTGGACCTCGATATAAGTTCTCATCCTATTACAAATAGTAGCCAATCGAAAGTAAAAATGTGGGATGTTACTCGGTCTGGCATGTCTACCTGGCGTCGGGTCCATTCTATCCGCCGATGAGAACAGACCAAAAACAGAGCAAAACGTCAGAGGAAGAACAGAGTATAGCCGGTGCCAGGTGGGTCGAAGGTACCCAATGCCAGCTACGCTCTGGAAGCCGAATATTCGGTGCACGAATTTGGGAATTCTCCAATGATTTTGGTATTTTCTGAATCTTACTCGGCCAATACTTCCTAAGCTACGAATTTAGCATCCAAGTGGCCTATAAAACCACAAGAAAACACAAGAGAATAGATATACCTAGATATACATATAGAGAGAGGTGGATTCAAAGGCAAAAATTCTCAATTCACTTATTGAAGAAGGAGTTCATCCAATCAAGGAGGGTTGTTCAGGAGAGTCTTCAAGGAAGAAGAAATAAGCTTGTCCATGAGTGCTTTCTTTTCTCTTTGTCTTCTTGTTCTTAACCAATTATGTGGTCAATATTTTCATTGTAATTTAACAATATTTTTGGATTCATGACTTATGTAGCAATCTAACTATTTGATGAATTTTCTATGATTCTTAGTGTTTGATTACTTGTGATTATGGAGGAATTGATGAAGTTAGATTTTCTTCTAATTGACTTGGGAAACGACATTAGAAGTTGATTTGATTTTATTGATTTCATATTTGTTATTGCTTAACGGACTTGGGAAATGAAGTTAAGATCAAGGAACTTAAGTAATTGAAGGTTTGTTAATTTCACCGAGAGTATAGGGTTGTTGGCGAATTTCATGTCCATAAGGAATTATGTTTAATGTATCGTTTGGTTATGTTGGTTTAATTGGAAAATCTACTAATTTAATCAACGGTAGTGGTTCTATGAATTGGGAAAAAGTGGAATCTATATAAGTGAATTCATTCCTTGGGAAACAATTGAACTTTGTTTTATATTCCTTCATGATGCCAAGATAATAATTAATTGAGAGAATTGCTAATTTGTTCACTGTTATGTTTTCTAGGATAATTGTCCAAATTGTATAAACCTACATCCTTGAGTTGTACATAGTTCTTTATTTTTCTTTTTATTATTTTCTCACTTTTATTGGGCCGGTTAAACAATGAATGAAAAGTGATTAGTGTGTACTTGTTCATTTGACGATCATACTCATTAATTCCCTATGCTATGCTTGCGATGAGTATACTTACTTGTATGTGTATTTCAGGATTAATGTTTTAATTAAAGCTTGACTAAGGGGTGGAAAATTGATGATTTTTATGCACCCAAAATTTATGCATCAAGTTTTTGGCGCCGTTGTCAGGGTACAATATTATGAAAGCTTGGATTTTGTAGATTTAACCATGTGTATATGTTTATATGTCCATATGTCTTTATGTAAATATGTATATATGTTCTTTGTGTAAATTGGTGTTCTATCCTGTTATTTGTAACATGGTGTGACTTCATCGACTAACATACTTCATGTTGTACTGTAAATACCACTAACTTTTATATATAAATAGTTTGTGAATGCATGTGTTTTTTTTTCTTTATTTTTCTATTATTTGTTTTTACCTTTTTTTTCTTTTTTTTTCGATTTGATTTTTGTTTTATTTGAGTGCGAGATTGACATCATCATGGATAACTACTTTTGGGCACAAGATCAAAGGAGCTACAATGATGAGAATTTGGCAAAGTTGCAATCTTTGATTGATGTTTTTTGTGAGATGTCACTTTGGGGATATGCCCTAGAGTCAATTTGTACTTATACTATTGTCATTATGTTTTATATAATAATATGAGGCTTTCCTTTCCATGAATAGTGAGTTCTATTTTGTTGGTCATCAAGTACGTGACTTGATAGTAAAACCCTATAATGAATACAATGACTATTCTAAAACTGTCCCTGATCGATTATTATTATTGGAATAATAATAAATTAAGATTAGTATGTTTGTGACTTGATGGCTATGTTTTACTGGCCATGGATATTTGTGATATCGAGTCAAGCTATAAATAAATGTTAGAGAACATTGTATTGGACATGACCCACTGTGAGAGTACTTCATGGAATATGTCATAAGTACTTTCTAGCCATAATAATATTGAAAGTCTTTCGACCTATATTCATCATAGTTTCCTACTTGATAAATTCTATATTTTGACATTGTCTAAATTTGTCTTTAACCAGATAATAAATTAGACTACTGTTGTATATAGAATAAATCAAGGAGAGGAATATGATTCATTGTGAAGGAATTTATCCCTCTCAGTTATGAGAGAGATATCTATGGGCCCCTTGATAAGTTAGACTGTTAAAAATGCATGGCCGTGCTCAAATATATCAATCTAAGATATTGATATCATTTTTTTGAACAGTCTACTATGAAATCAAGAAATAATTGATTAAGCTTAATAAGGATGACATGCTCCGTGTCTTATGCTTAATCTGGATATCGTGTGACAAAAGTACTAAATATAAAATTATGGTTTGGTTCAAAGAGATCACCGATCTTCATTTAACCTGGATAGTTATAATGTTTTGCTAGAAACCGCTTATAACTTGTGGGCCATTTAAATATGATTTAGGCACACTGCCAGTGTTAAATGAACCTATAGGGTCACACAATAAGCGAACTTGTTAGGTTATTTTTCTGGTAATCAGGTTCGATGAATCTGGAAATATGTCTAAGTTAATCGTACTTAGAAAATTTACCAGATACAATGAATCTGGAAATATGTCCACATTCGATGCATCTGGATGATGTCCAGATTATAAGAATCTGACTCGGTAAATTAATTAGTTAAATTACCGAGATAATGGCAGAATCTTATCATATCAGTTTAAATTTAATTTGAATTTAAATTAGAATATGATAAGATATTATTAGGGTTGGACTCTAAGAAGTTCGGGGATTTTTAAGAAAACCCTAGCCGTCTTTTCAATAGTCCAATTTTTCGGTTGAGAACATTCGTGCCATTCTCTACCAGAAAAAAAAAACCCTCTCAAACCCTAGGCGCTAGCACTCTCCGGGTATCGAGTGAGTTCGCGGTGTGTATCCGATAGAGGACGTTCGCATACTGCAGCGTCTGGTGATTGTTCGGGTTGAACGTACAACAGCGCAACCAGAATCGAAGGATTTCGATTACAACAACCAGAGGTAATTCTTAAACCTTAGATCATCTTAATCGTTTACTTGGGTCCTCGGGAGGGATTCGTGGATGTTTTCCGCGTTTAGGAGACCACGAATTCTAACAGTCACTTGAAGCCTCAATGCATTTTTTTGTCACCAATTCAAATTCCTTCATTAAGTGGCATAAATAAGCATCCCAAACATATGAGTCATCAAAGAACACAACTAGACAAGTTTGTTAAGGATGCCATAAAACCCCCTGCACTTGAACAAGAGAATCCCCAAGGAAAGGAGAGAGGATATGCGAAACAAGCGCACAATGTGGCAAGATAGGTATTTAATTATACTCTATGTGATAATAATTCTAATTTCTCTTTGTCATATGATTTTTTAGGTTTCTCTCTATTGGGAAATATGCCCTCTTAGACTAGGTTTCTAATGTAAATATCGAATTTTTTAATAAAAAAATTTATTTTCAGAAATTTTTTGTGAATTTACATTTTTATTTGTGCACAATTACATTTGGAAAAAACCCATTGTGTTTAAGTAAGTGGTCCACGTGAATGATGGTCTTTCATAGTAAGGTATGGATCACGGGTTACTTAACACATAAACATTCATTCTTAACCAATTGATGAGAATGGGAATCTCATCATGTTTAGGTTATTATGTTATGAATTCCAAATGGAGAATGGCTTACCTTTAGTCAGTGAGTAGTCCACTCACTTCATGACATAAGCGTATTTTGAATACGTAAAACAGGACCTGTAGTAGTGGTTTCTAAAAGTACTATATGGTAGAAACCTAGACTACTACTGCTACATTATGGACTAGTACTCTACGACTTGAGTATGAGTTAGTGGTCTGACAAATCTAGAAGCATGTACTTTGATATACTATAGTTAAAGTTCTATCGTAGGACCAATATACTTGCATGTTAGGTATGTGTGACTAGTTAATTAAGACAGACTTGTACAGGATAGTTTCTATATTATATCACCCCTTGTGGTTGTCTGAATGATCTAAATATCCAGAGCCCTGGGAAACATGACTTGGATGTTTGCTTTAGGGTAGCTCCCTTGGAAAGCGAAAATAATCTAGGAAGTCGTGGATCATTAGACAATAAACCTAAGGATGGTAGATGTTATTTAGAGAGGTGTTAATACATTTCTTCCTCTCTAAATGTACGGAGATGTATAGAGGGGTATTTTAGTCATTACACCTGTAGGTCAACTTTGCTAACGCAGCATTGTTCTTGGGGTCAATATTTCCTTGTGTTAATATTAGGAAATATTTAAAATGCAAATTATAGTTATTTATATGGCAATGGTATTTTAGTCATTTTAGTAGCCAAGGCGATGTGTCTTTTGGTCCCCAGTATAGACCATGGGTCCTAATTAAATACAAACTAAGGAATTGGTCTTAAATTAAATTAAATAAAATTTATTTTATTTAAGTAGTCTGATTTAATTATTTGGCTAGAATAAAATAAAGGTCCATGGAGAGAGAGAATTAATTAAATTAGTTTGGTGGGTTAATTAATTGTTCAGGGCTTTGGCCTAGTTTGAATAATTAAAGATTGACCTGGGACTAAACTAATATAAGCTTGTTAATTGGACTGGTTTATTTGGGCTGAAAAATTAATTATTAATTAGGCCATTTATTTGGTTCTAATTAGAATAATTAATTTAGTCCAAAAGGCTAAACTAAGAGTCCAATGGGCCAATCCAGTTTAACCTAGGGTTTTATTTAGGTTAAACAGGAGAATAGAGAAGTACGTTGTTCTTTGACTGCCTCTTCTCTGTGTCTAAAAAGAACGTCGTTTTTCACTGCTGCTTCTCTGGTGAAAAAAACGTGACAGCCTCTTTTTCTCTCTCGAAAATATTCCTTAGCCCTGTGAGTTGTTCACTAAATGGGATTAGGTAGGCCATATGCTGGAAGATCGAGAGATTGGCATTCACATACATGCACAGACGAAGTAGGAGGCTTGTAGGAATCGCACCAGAGGTTTTCACCAGCGCAGCTACCCCAGTTCCACACATTCCGGTCCAACCAATTCTGAGAATGAGGAAAAAAAGGTAAAAAAATTTCCCTTGGAGCCCCAACAGGCCGTGACCAGCACTGGCTGTGGCCTTGGAGTTTCTTGTTCTTCGTTTTTCAATTTTTTCCTTCAGTTGTGTGCTTTGATTTCCCACTTTAAACCTTCAATTGGTATTAGAGCATGAAAGTTTTGTGAAAATATAGGAAGCATGCATCTAGTTGAATAAAACTGGATACATATGTGTGATTAAACTGTGATCCTTCGCTATTTTTTGTATGGATAGATTCTCTGTTAAACCTCTCTGATGGAGGTATAGGTAAGATGTAATATGGTTTTTCCTTAGCAAATCGTGTAAGCCCAATGTTAATGGGTATAGGCGATTGTTGGTTTTTGTTGATTTCATTGTGTTTGGATTGCAATCGGAGAGCCAATGGAGGAAGAAAGTTGCAGAAAACCAGAGAAGAAAATCACAGAAAAATCTGTAGAAAGAAGACTCGGACAGACCAGAATCGGTGCCAGCTGAGGCCATCGGAACCGGCGCCTCGGGTCTGGGTCCGGTCCCCACACTGGTCGCCCGCGATGTGAAACCCCACCTAAAGCCAACCCTAGAGTAAGGGGGTCGGGATGCATATCATATTATTTTGCATGAATATATATATTTTTGAATGATTTTATGTGCTTTAAGAACTGTGGTTTATAGGTTAAAAGGCTTAGTTATGCTTATTGGGTAGGAAGGGTAAAATAGTAATTTTGCCTGAGGTCAAAATAGGAAGATAGCTTGAGGATTACATAAGAAGAATATGTGGGTGAGAAAATAAGAACAAGAGTTAGTGTGGTTAAGTGGTTAGAGCTTTGGAATTAATTTCTAAGGTCATGAGTTCAAATCGCATCATTTAAGTTTTTATCATGATTATCTTACTTGAGTTTGAATTTTTGTTTTCTTGCATTCCATAAAAATAGGAATGTTGTCTTAGGGGAGACATGAAGAGAATGTCCAAATCTTATCATTGTGTCCTAAAAAGAACTCTAGAAGAATTTTTGTTCTATTATTACCTCTAACTTGTTCTAACCTCTTCATCAATTAAACTTGTTCAAAATTTATCAAAATTCATGGTTTTAATTCCAGAAAATTTCAGCAGGGATTCTTGGTCTTTGAATTTTGGAAATGAATCTTGGAGGTTGGGGTTTTGATTGAAAATAGGAGAGGAGTTAGGGAAGGTTCCCAAGAGAAATTAATCACCATTGATGAACCTTCAAACTTCACTTCATTGTGTTTATAATTTTCATGAAAGAAATCTGGAAATTTTCCAGATTCTTGGCAGCCTAACCTTTGAAAATCTCAGCCATCTTTCTTACTCAATTGCTGCTGGAAAATGTCCAATTTATTCAGCTTTAGGAACTGAAAATTCTGTGCAATTCGGACTGCACAAACTAAAAAAAAAATTCTGGGCAGTTTCGCAACTTTCAAACCAGAAAATGAAGTTGTTTTATTCCACCTTCAAGCCAACAAAACTTCTTTGTTTTCCCCATAAAGAAGGCTGGAAAACCAGCCTTAAAGGACATTGAACACCTCTCAAAACCTCTGCAAAACGGGCTGAAGAAGTGCAAAAATTCTGCACAGAAAAATGCTGCAACTGTTCGCAGCTTTGAACACTGTAGAACCAGAATTTTTCCAGCTTTGTTCTCTTCAAGCCCTAGTCGAAAACCACCCTTCAACCTCTGTAAATTAACCCTTGTTCAGCCATGAACTGAAAACCATTACCCTCTCCACTTATATTGTACAATTGGACTCCATAATCACACCTCAAATCTCTCCTACAATCACTCCATTCAAACTTCCATTTGAACTTCAAAATTTCCAGAATTTTCTCTCCATGAAAACACCCATGTATTAAGCTATACAACCAGAATTTCTCTGCCATTAGACTTTGATTTTCGGCCAGCCTTAAAGCCTTATCAGACTTCAATCATTTCAGTAAAACAAACCAAACCAGCCGACACCATTGTAGCTCCAAGAAAACCTCCATCAATCAAACACCATTAACATATCCTATACTTCAAACCACTCCATTTGAATTTCAAATGATCAGATTTTTCTCTCCCTCTCTAAGTTAAACCGAAACCCCTAAATTCCCTAAACTATTCAGTCAACACTCTCCAGAAATTCGTCCAGCATTCTCCCTCAAATTCTCTCCATTTTCACCAAGAACACACACTACTTTTCTTAAAGCCAAAACCCATTCTAAACACCTCTAATCCCTCTCAAAAACTCCAGAATACTCCTACATACTCTCTAGAGTTCATTTTTGGAATTTATAACATCAAAGCTTAAAAACAAAAATTGGCATTCGAATCAAAACTGATTTTTCTCCTTGACGTCTCAAGAACATCATCAAGGTAACCAAGAACAATTCTCTTGTTCATTTTCTTCCATTTAACCTTCTATGTATCAGACTAATGCTCTCTCTCTCTCTCTCTCGGCCGAAATGGTTAATCAACAGCCATGGCTGTTTTTCTTACTCTTGGACAATTCAAGACTCTCAATCGCGTGGACCTTCTTAAATCTTCATCGAAGTGTTCATCAATCAAGTATTTCTCCATAAACCTTCTTTTTAATTCAGCATTCATGTGTCTTAGATATTGATAGGAAAAATAAAATATGAATAGGGAATTGAGTATATGCATGTGAATAAAGGGGTTGGGATTAGGACATGAGAATGATTGATCATGTTTAAGCTATATGGATTTCCTTGAGAATCGATGTATGTTCATCATGGCCTAAGAGAGTTATGAATGTTTAAGTATGCTAGATGTTATGTCACCTTTGGTGAATAGGATTTTTATGTTCTTATCTCCATTGAAGCCATGATCATGATTGTTTGGCCAAGTGATAGCAAGTGTTGATTTAAGCATATGTTCATAAATGGATTAGTTGTTGTTTGATGTTGAGGAATATGTTCATGATTCTTGTTAGCAATAGGAAAATCATGATTATGTTCTTGTTGATCCTAGGCTATTTTAATTAGTAAATTTTATTACCTTAATTAAAATTATTACTATATTTTTTTCTAAGGATTTCGGAATTGCTAGGAAGTTTTGGAAATGGGATGTTACATGAAATATTGATATTTTACTAAAATGATATTTTTCCTTAAAAATAATATATGCATAGGTATAATATTAAATAAGATCTTTTATATAAATAATAATAATGACCTTGTAGACCATAGTTCAAACTTTTGCCTATATTCATAAATATTATTTATATTAAAATTTGTTTGTTATTTATTAAACAAAAATTTAATATAATTCATTTATTATTAATTTTATTTATTACTAATTATTTATTATCTATTAAAAATTAATTAAAAATTATTTGTAATTTATTATTTATTTATAATAAAGCTATTTTTAAATTACCATTTATTAATATTATTTAGGGCTTGGTATTATTCAATATTCAAACCTTAGTTTATTTATTAATAAGAACACTCAAGAATTATTATTTGAGTCTATAATTTATTAGCAATTATTTTAGAAACCCTAGTTATTTTAACTTATCAAACTAGACTTATTTTATAAAATTCTTTATTAGCTAGCCTTAAAGCTTAGGACATTAGGATCGTGATTGTAATAAATTGAACTAGGATTATTTGTTTAAGTGAATTTAGCTTGAGTGTAACCTTATGTTTTGTATTTACCCCAAGCGGGGTTAGGTCAGCCTTGGAAGACTTTTGAATTTGAGTAAGCAAAGAATCAGGTAAGCTCCTGCATGGAATTTTGTGAAGACCAAAAATTACTGTGGCAAGTTAAACGCGATGTGTATGGAAATTCATGTTGTAAAGGCAATTAAGAACTATTTTTCCTATTTATTTCAGTCAAGCAATTCATTTGAAAATCAAACAAGTAGTTTTACACAAAATGCTAAACTTTTTCTAAAACACAACTTTGACAAGAATTTTAGAACCCTTAATTGTTATTTCTAAATAAAGCAATGTATGATCCATTTTCTCCCAAGTGGGACAATCAAAGTTGAGTACTTAATAAGGGTAGACTACCAGGATTAGTCTTTGAAGGGTTAGGGTAAGTCTCTCAGTAGGTGGCTACTTCTGAGGGGTGAGTCCTTCCTGGATAGGATGCCAGTTCGGTAGGTCATGCCGATCCGAGCTAGCAAGTTTCAGTCATGTGGACTGTGTTTTTCCGAAGTGGACAACCGGTAAGTTTGGGTGTAGAGATGGAGGAGTATCTCACTCGGTAGGCCGTACACCTACCTTTTGTCAGTTTGCACAAAGTGTGGCATTCTGACCGTTGCTTAGTCATGGGGCCTAATGTGTGGTAACCCATGGCTGCCTATTTGAGTGGTTGTATTTATTGTGCACATGTATGGTTTGAAAATCGAAACACCACTCTTTATTTTCAACACTTATTTAACGCTTTCCAGCATTTTCTCTTATGAAACTTTTACAACTTGCATACATGAATTATTTTACCTGAAACACTCAAAGCGCACACGGGCTTACTGAGAATTTTATCTCATCACCTTTTATACCATGTTTACAGGTTGATCCAGCTGTAGAGGTCAATAGCTAGACTTGTTGCCTATGCTTTGAAGACTTTATGTTATTTTCTTTGTGGGATGTTTGAGAGATTGTAGTAAACAATTTATTTTGGAATTGTTTTTGTATTTATCTTTTGGGTTGTAATAAGTTTAATTTTAAAGTATTTATTTTATTTTATTATATATGACCTAGTTATAAAGACCCCTTGTCCATTAGACGGGGCGACATCCCCGGCCCTGTTGGGCCTAGGTAGTGGGGTGTTACACGTGAGGTCTGGTTCAGTGCGGCAGGTGCAGTGGACCAAGGAGAAATTTTTTATTTTTCCTTATAATTTTTCTTGCGTTTTCATTTTTGTTTTGGGGTCCATACCAGGTGAAGTTAATATTTTTGCAATAATCAATATTCATGGAATATTTTTGCATGAAAAATATTAATAAGGGATTTTAGGATTAAACAAGAGTATTAATTAATTAATTAATGTGTTTAATTCTATTATCTCAGCATTTAGGTTTAAAAATAGAAAAGCATGAAAACATCTACTATTTTCTAGCATGCTATTTATTTTTAAGTACCTATGTGCACATTTTCTCAAATACCAAAATCTTTGGGAATATTTTTTTACAGAAAAATATTTTTCTACAAATTGAATGGTTATTTTAACTTGAACAAAAATTAATCCTTAGATATTTTCTCAAAGAATTTAATCCTTGATATAGAAAATATATTAGATTTAGATACTTTTGTAAGTTAAAATAGAAAGCCATTTTGTTTTATTTTCCCACAAAAAAATTTGTTTTATCAAATAAACTTAAGACCAAAGTCTCTAGAAAGTTTAATTGGAAAATTTTTGAAATCATTAAGTTTTAACTTAAATAAAATTAGTCCATGGAAAAATTTCTCAAATGATATAAACCTTGACATAGAGATTTTAATGGATTTAGATATTTTATTTTTGAGTTAAGGGAAAACTTAATGGAAATTTTCAAAAGGTGATTTTTCATAAAACCCTTATTTTAAAAGACTAAGTAGGAGAGGGGTTTAACAGCCTTACGGCTTCCATCACGATCCTCATTAGAGATCGTGGGTCCCCACGCGTCACCCTAGGAGTGAACTCGTATAGGATGGGAATACCACAAGGATCTAGATCTAATGGGGGGATATAATTAATAACTCGGGACACGTGCTATGATCAGCCAGCCCACGTTGGAGATTATAGTGCGAGGTATGTCCATAGAAAATGAAAGGAAATGGCCATCCCTTCAATAGAGTTATCCTCTAGATCATTATCTAGAAGGAAAATTAATTTGTAGTGGTCAACACACTTAGCTTAGGAAACTGTTAATCTTCTCAAGAAACTATGTCAGTTTCCCTAATAGCCAAATTAATTATTATCAGTTTTGATAAAAGGATAAAGTGCACAAATTTATTTTGTTTTCACAAACTAAATCCTTTTCTTTTTTTTTGATTTTTCAGAAATTGTGGGAGCTTCTTTTAGTCCATTGGCCCTTATTCTCTGAGAGAATAAGCTAACGGGACCAAACTATGTGGATTGAAAGAAGAACCTGGACATAATACTCATAGCTGAAGAGTATAAGTATGTCCTCTATGAAACTTACTTTGTTATCAGGGAAGGTTCCACCGTCGAAAAGCGAGAGGCTGAGAAGGTGTGGAAGAAGGTTGACTAAATGGCATGTTGCTATATGTTAGCCTCCATGTCTAATGTGCTCTAGTCAAAACATGAGCACATGGCTTCTACGTATGATATAAGTCAATCATTAGCCACGATGTTCGCGGATAAGAGCCGGCCAGCAAGGCAAGAGGCTCTTCGAATTGTCATAAACACTAAGATGGTGAGGGAGTATTAATCAGAGAGCATATGCTCAAGATAATTGTTGCTTTCGAGGAGGCAGAAATCTTAGGGGCTGTCATTGACCCCGAGAGCCAAGTGGACATGGTTCTCAAATCTCTACCGGGTTCATTTACTCAGTTCAAGTTGAATTACAACATGAACAAATTAAACATGAGTTTAACTAAGTTGATGAAGGAACTCTAGATGGCGGAGAAGGTCATGAAACCACAATCTAAGGCTATGATTGCTAAGGCTTCTTCCTCTAGAACTGGGCCCAAGCCCAGAAAGTTTAAAAGGAAGAAAAGAAATGCAGCAGCTCAGTCTAAGACCCAGCCCAAGGACAAACCCAAGAGCAAGTGTTTCAAATGTGGAATGAAGGGATACTGAAAAAGGAGTATCCAGATTTTCAAGTCAAGAAAAACCCCACATGTAAAGTTTTCTATCTAGAGTCTATATCAATGGTTGGATCAACTTCCAATTGGATTGTTGATTCAAGAGCCACTGATCATATCTGTAACTCATTGCAGGGGTTTAGAAAGATTAGAAGACTCCAGAAGGGCGAACATGGATTATGTGTGGGAAATAGAGCACAAGTCTGAGTCCTTGTAGTGGGAGAGTTGGATCTTATTTTTTATTATAATAGAATAGTGGTATTAAAGGATATTTTATATGTACTTGGATTTCGACAGAATTTGATTTCAGTTGCAAAACTAATAAATGAATGATATTCTATATCTTTCCATTTTGGTATTTCTATTAGTAGAGATGGAGAAATTTTATATAATGGGTTCGTGTATGGGAATCTATTTTTCTTAAGCCTTATTAACAATCAATTAAATAACACTCAATCTGAACCTTTAACAAGGAAGAAAAAAACCAATGTCAATGACTCTTATCATTGGCATCTAAGGTTGGATCATATCAACTCAACTAGGATTCCGAGATTAATCCATGATGGGCCTTTAGGCTTATTGAGGTTGAAAAATTAACCTCAGTGTGAATCCTGCCTAATGGGAAAGATGACCCCAAAAGGTTATTTACCCTTAAGGCAGATAAAGCCAATGAGGTATTGAGTCTTGTTCACACTGATGTGTGTGGTCCCTTGTCTACACCAGCTAGAAGGGGTTTTAAGTACTTCATCACTTTCACAGATAATTGTACGAGGTTTGGTTTTATTTACTTGATGAGACACAAGTCTGACTCTTTTGATAAGTTCAAGAAGTTTAAAGCTGAAGTGGTGTGTCAGACAGGTAAATTGATCAAGTCCTTGCGATCGGATCGTGGTGGAGAGTACCTCCTTGGTGAATTCAAGGATTACATGGTACATCATGGGATAGTATCCCAGCTCTCTGCGCCGAGGACACCCCAGCAGAATAGAGTAGCTGAGAGGAGGAACAGGACATTGATGAAAATGTTTTAAAGTATGATGTCTCATACTACTCTTCCCGTGTCTTTTTGGGGATACACCCTGGAAACAACGGCATATATTCTAAACTTGGTGCCTTCTAAGTCAGTACCTAGGACTCCCTATGAGATATGGACTGGGCATAAGCCGAGTCTGAATCATCTCAGGATATGGGGTTGTCCAGCTTATGTGTTGGTCAAGGGAGATAAGTTAGAACCCAGATCAGAATTATGCTATTTTGTTGGGTATCTAAAAGGGATAAAGGGTGGTTACTTTTATCATCCTAAGGAGCAGAAAGTATTGGTAAGTACCAATGATAGATATTTAGAGGATGATCAGAGTACTTCCACAAAAGGTTCAATTAGGTTAGAACTTGAGGAGAAGTTATCTTTGGAATCAACTTCTTCTGACTTGATTGTGGAACAAGAAGAGGCATAGCCTCAAGAGCCTATACAATTGGAGCCTCGTTGTAGTGGGAGAGAGTCTAGGGTTCCGGAGAGATGGACTGGAGAAGCTTTCGAGCTAATCTCCGACCATTAGGAACAAGACCCCACTAGATACGTGGAGGTTATTGCTGATGCTGATGCAAATCTATGGCATGAAGCAATGAAAGTTGAGATTGAGTTTATATACTTTAATCAAATTTGGGATCTTGTTGCTTCACTTGAAGGGATAAAACCCATTAGGTGTAAGTGGGTATACAAGAGGAAGAGAGAAGTGGATAGGAAGGTGAAAACCTTCAAAGCTAGGCTTGTGGCGAAAGGGTATACTCAGAAAGAGGGAATTGATTATGAGGAAACATTTTCCTCGGTAGACATGCTTAAGTCCATCCATATCCTCCTTGCCATTGTATGCCATTATGACTACAAGATATGGCAAATAGATGTCAAGATGGCATTTTTAAATGGCCATCTTAGCGAAGACATCTATATGTCCTAACCGGAAGGCTTTATTGCTAAAGGGCAAGAACATATAGTTTGCAAGCTTAAGAAGTCCATTTATGGACTTAAGCAGGCATCGAGAGCATGGAACATTCGTTTTGACGAGATTGTAAAGTCTTACGGTTTCACTCAAAACGAGGATGAACCATGCGTGTACAGAAAACTTGAAAGTATTAATATGGTTTTTCTTGTCGTGTATATAGATAACATTCTACTCATTGGAAATGATGTAGGGTCATTGTCATCTACAAAGGTTTGGATGTCTAGTCAATTCAATATGAAGGACTTGGGAGAAGCTAGCTATATTCTCTGGATTAGACTTCTTAGAAATAGGAAGTAGCGAATGTTAGGATTATCCCAAGCGGTATACATTGACAAGATGCTGGCCAAGTACAGCATGGACTCATATAAGGGAGCTCTAATTCCTTGCAGACATGGGTTGTCCTTTTCTTCAAGAGACTATCCTAAGTCTCAAGAAGAAAAAGAGAGAATGAGTAGGATTCCCTACACTTTGGCTGTGGGAAGTCTCATGTACGCTATGCTATGTACTAGGTTAGAGATCTGCTTTGCTGTAAGCTTAGTTAGCAGATATTAGTCAAACCTTGGGGAGGTTCATTGGCAAGTTGTAAAGCATATTCTCAAGTACCTCAAGGGAATGAGAGATTATATACTGGTTTACAGGGCTGATGACTTGGTTCTTATAGGATACACAGACTCAGACTTTCAAGCAGATAAGGATGAGAGAAAATCTACTAGTGGATATATCTTCACCTTGTCTGGAGGAGTATCAAGCAATCTTGCATTTCTGACTCAACCATGGAAGCTGAGTATATGGCAACTTTGGAGGCATCCAAGGAAGCAGTCTGGCTCCGAAAGTTCCTTTTAGAACTTGGAGTCGTGCCATAAATGGACAGGCCGATTGTGATGTATTAAGACAATACTAGAGCAATATTCCAATCCAAAGAACCCAGGAACCACAAGAAGGGGAAGCACATTGAGAGGAAGTACCACATGATCTGGGATTTCATCCAGAGACGGGAAGTCGTGGTGGAACAGATTGCCTCAGAGAACAATCTAGCAGATCCATTCACCAAGCCTTTGGCTGAGATAGTTTTCAAGAGACACTTAGACACCATAGGAGTGGGCACCTACGGACTTACTTAGTCTTAGAGTGCATGTGGGAGATTATTGGGAAAATATGCCCTCTTAGACTAGGTTTCTGATGTAAAAATCAAATGTTTTAATAAAAGAATTTATTTTCAAAAATTGCTTGTGAATTTACATTTTTATTTGTGCACAATTACGTTTGAAAAAGACCCATTGTGTTTAAGTAAGTGGTCCATATGAATGGTGGTCTTTCACAGTAAGGCATGGATAACGTGTTACTTAACACATCCACGTTCGTTCTTAATCGATTGATGAGAATGGGAATCTCATCTTGTTTGGGTTATTATGTTATGAATTCCAAATGGGGAATGGCTTACCTTTAGCCAATGAGTAGTCCACTCACTTCATGACATAAGCGTATTTCGAATACGTACAACAGGACCTGTAGTAGTGCTTTCTAAAAGTACTATATGGTAGAAACCTAGACTATTGCTGCTACAGCATGGACTAGTATTCTACGACTTGAGTATGAGTTGGTGGTCTGACGAAGCTGGAAGTATGTACTTTGATATACTATAGTTGAACTTTTATCGTAGGATCAATATACTTGCATGTTGGGTATGTGTGACTAGTTAGTTAAGACAGACTTGTACAAGATAGTTTCTATACTATATCGCCCCTTATGGTTGTCTGAATGATCTAAATATCCAGGGCCCTAGGAAACATGATTTGGGTGTTTGCTTTAGGGTAGCTCCCTTGAAAAGCGAAAATAATCCAGGAAGTCGTGGATCATTGGGCTAGAAGCCTAAAGATGGTAGATGTCATTTAGAGATGTGTTAGTACATTTCTTCCTCTCTAAATGTACGGCGATGTATAGAGGGGTATTTTAGTCATTACACCTGTAGGTCAGAGACTTTGCTAACGTATCATTGTTCTTGGGGTCAATATTTTCTTATGATGATATTAGGAAATATTTAAAATGTAAAATATAGCTATTTATATGGCAATGGTATTTTAGTCATTTTAGTAGCCAAGGCGGTGTGTCTTTTGGTCTCTAGTATAGACTGTGGGTTTTAATTAAATACAGGCTAATGAATTAGTCTTAAATTAAATTAAATAGAATTTATTTTATTTAAGTAGTCTGATTTAATTATTTGGCTAGAATAAAATACAGGTCCATGGAGAGAGAGAATTAATTAAATTAGTTTTGCTGGTTAATTAATTGTTCAGAGCTTTGGCCCAGTTTAAATAATTAAAGATTGACATAGGACTAAACTAATATAGGCTTGTTAATTGGACTAGTTTATTTGGGCTGAAAAATTAATTATTAATTGAGCCATTTATTTGGTTCTAATTAGAATAATTAATTTAGTTCAAAAGGATAAACTAAGAGTCCAATGGATCAATCCAATTTAACCTAGAGTTTTATTTAGGTTAAACAGGAGAATAGAGAAGTACGTTGTTCTTTGACTGCCTCTTCTCTATATCTAAAAGAACGTTGTTTTTCACTACTACTTCGTTGGTGAAAAAAATATGACAGCCCCTTTTTCTCTCTAAAAAATATTCCTTAGCCCTGTGAGTTGTTCAACAAACGGGATTAGGCAGACCATATACTGGAAGATCGAGAAATTGGCATTCACATACATGCATAGACCGAGTAGGAGGCTTGCAGGAATCGCACCAGAGGTTTCCACCAGCGCACCTACCCCAGTTCCACACATTTTGGTCCAACCAATTCAAAGAATGAGAAAAAGAGGTAGAACAATTTTCCCTTAAAGCCCCCCTAGGCCGTGACTGGCGCTGGCTGAGGTTGCCAGAATCGGTGCCGGTTGTGACTTGGGAGTTTTTTGTTCTTCGTTTTTCAGTTTTTTCCTTCCGCTGCGTGCTTTGATTTCCCGCTTTAAACCTTCATTCTCACCTCTTGGAGGAAAATTGTTCCAATGATGATGTGTTGAGTTTACCACACCTCAAGGAGTTGGATCTTTAATGCTACATCATAAGAAGTCCTTGGAGAATAGTGGTAATTTCTACCCTTCACTCCATCCAAAGGGAGGTAACTTAGTTTTTCTAGACCATGCATTGAAAAGATAGAATTTCTTGATTTCATCTTTTCAAACTCAAATGCTAAATTTTATGAGGAATTTCAATTGTGATAAATCTTTTGAAGGGTTAAAGGTGATTTCAAGATTAATGCATTCTTTAGAAACCATGTGCACTTATATGTTGACAAAAATATTTGTGTCTAAAGGAATTTTAGAGAAAGAGGTTTAGGTTTTTTGCTTTAGTGAGAAAATTTATTTTCATAAACCTTCTATTTTTCAAAATTATCTCTTCTTTTTACATTCATCATGCCTATCTTCTATTTTGAGCTTTAATTTTTTTTTCAAAATGTTTGATGAGGAAGCACAATGAGTGGAAAGAGTTTTTGCTTTGTTTTTTTGTTAAGTAGTTTGTTTATCCTCTCCCAGATAAGGAAAATATTTTCCATCTTAAGTGTGGGAGAGTGAGTCAAGTCGTTATTTGCTTTTTTAGGATTTTATAGTATTTTTCTTTCGTTTTCTTTCTTTTATTTAGATGTCTTTAGCTTGTAATTATTTTTTTTGTGCTTTTTTTTTTTTTTTGGTTTTGATAGGTAGGAATAAAGTCTTCTTGAACAAGACCTTCTCTCTATTTCCAGTTTTGCTATCTATTGGCACTTTATTGCACTGGGGAAATATTGCTTACATTTTCTATCCCTTTATTATTTTTGGTCCCTTTGGAGATGCTTTATTGTGTTAAGTTTTGGCCAATGAGGATATTGTCCAATTTAAGTGTGGGGGGAGTGGTTTAGTAATATTCTTTGTCTAAATTTTTATCAATTATCTTGGTATTTTCTTGGTATCAAACAATTTTGGAGAAAATTTTTAAAGTTTGGAGATTTGGAGCTAAATTGAGCTTATATGTCTAAAATGGGAAGATGTTTTTCGTACTAATTTTGGATATGGATTTGTCATTCAGTATGGTTGGATTTTTAATTAAAAATTAAACTTGTATATTAAGTTAAATTTTTGCTAAGTCTTGAGAATTTAAGTTAACCTTTGTTAGATTTGGTATTTGAGTTTTGTTTTATTCATTAAGTTTGAATGTGGATGACATGATGAAGTATGAAAAGAGTTTTTAACTAATTCTTATATTATAGATTTAAAATTTTCTTAACTTGGAGTTGTGGATAAGGAATGAGAGGGAAAAAAAATATAAGAATTTTAAAAAAATGTGAGTTGAAAAAATATGGAGTTGAAAAAATTGCTTTCATCTATTGCAAAAAAATTTGAAAAAGAGAGACAGTTTGATGAAAAATAGGCCAATACGATGAGTGGAAAAGAAAAAATAAAAAAGCATCACACTTTCTTGAGGCTATATTGAAGGAAAGAAGGCAAGGAAAGAAAAAAGGCAAGAAAGGGAAAAGAGAGGGAAAAAATGATGACTAAAAGGGGGGGTCAATACGGTGTGTGAAGAGAAATCCATGCACTTGAGGCTATTAATTTCCTAAGTCGTTGAAAAAAAATTTTGAGAGGAAAAAACAGAATGGAGTATTTTCCTTATCTCATTACTTGAGTTGAATAAATTTGAGTTTATAATGCTTGAATTGGTTAAATGGCTTGACTTATATGATTTATGTTATCTATGTTTTTGCTTGAGGAATAGGATGATTTTCTTGTACTAGATATAAGCTTGTTTAACTCAACTTTGATGGCCATGGGAGTGTTTGATTTAATACATGAGTTTACAAGGTTTTAAAAGGGTTGAATGAATGACAAGCTTGTGTTTAAGGTTGGAAGAAGGTTATGTCTTCATTGTAGATGGATTTGTTAGGGAAAATTTTGCTAAATTGTTTTGTCTTAAGCCATAAGCTTAGTGTTTTAAATCTTGTTTGCTTAAGGACAGACAAATGTTCAAGTGTGGGGGTATATGATAGGGGCTAAAATCACCATTATTTTACGAGTTATTTGAGGTTGTTTTGATGTACATTTGTTATAATAACTAGGCATATTCCTTCCTATTTGATATTTTGCTTGTAAAAAGTATTTTTTGACAAATTTGTGCAGTTTTAAGTTAAAATCGAGCAGAAATCGAACAATTCCAGAACAGACCGAGCACCAAGCCTAGCCAATAGACTAGGCGCCAGGTCTATTCTGGACGAACAGAAGAAATTGAGCCAAGCTTCATGGGAAAAACCAGAACAGACTTAGCGCTAGGTTTGGCAAGTGTGCCTGGCACTGGGTCCTTTCTGTCTGCCGATGAGAACTAACCAAAAATAGAGCAAAACTCCAGAGGAAGAACAGAGTGCACTTGGCGCCAGGTGGGTCGAAGGTACCCGACGCCAGGTAGGTTCTGGAAGGCGAATATTCTGTGCATGAATTTGTGAATTCTCCAATGATTTTAGCATTTTCTGAATCTTACTTGGCCAAGACATCCTAAGCCATAAATTTAGCATCCAAGAGGCCTATAAAAGCACAAGAAAACACAAGAGAAGAGATTTACCTAGATATACATATAGAGAGAGGTGGATTCAAAAGCAAAAATTCTCAAAGCACTCATTGAAGGAGGAGTTCGCCCAATCAAGAAGGGTTGTTCAAGAGAGTCTTCAAGGAAGAACAAAAAGGCTTGCCTATGAGGGTACCCAGTGCCAGATATGCTCTGTAAGGCGAATATTCTATGCACGAATTTAAGAATTCTCCAATGATTTTAGTATTTTCTGAATCCTACTCGGCTAAGACTCCTAAGCCACGAATTTAGCATCCAAGAGGCCTATAAAAGCACAAGAAAAAACAAGAGAAAAGATATACCTAGATATACATATAGAGAGAGGTGGATTTAGAAGTAAAAATTCTCAAATCACTCAATGAAGGAGGAGTTTACCCGATCAAGAAAGGTTGTTCAAGAGAGTCTTTAAGAAAGAAGAAAAAAACTTATCTATGAATGCTTTCTTTTCTCTTTGTCTTCTTATTCTTAAACAATTATGTATTCAATGTTTTCATTGTAATTTAAAAATATTTTGGGATTCATGACTTATGTAGCAATCTATCTATTTTAGCAATTTTTTTTTATCATTCTTGGTGTTTGATTACTTGTGATTATGGAAGAATTGATGAAGTTAGATTTTCTTCTAATTTCCTTGGGAAACGACGTTAGAAGTTGATTTAATTTTATTGATTTCATATTTATTATTGCTTAATGGACTTGCAAAACGAAGTTAAGATCAAAGAACATAGGTAATCGAAGGTTAGTTAATTTCGGCGAGAGTATAAGGTTGTTGGCTAATTTCATGTCTATAAGGAATTATATTTAATGTATCTTTTGGTTATGTTGGTTTGATTGGAAAATCTACTAATTTAGTCCAGGTAGTGATTCCATGGATTGGGAAAGAAGTGGATTCTATATAAGTGAATTCATGACTTGGGAAACAATTGAACTTTACTTTATATTCCTTCATGATGCCAAGTTGATAATTAATTGAGAGAATCGCTAGTTGGTTCATTTTTATGTTTTCTAGGATAATTGTCTAAATTGCATTAACCTACATCATTGAGTTGTACATAGTTCTTTATTTTTCATTCTATTATTTTCTCACTTTTATTGGGTTGGTTAAACAATGAATGAAAAGTGATTAATGTGTACTTATTCATTTGAGGATCGATACTCGTTAATTCCCTATGCTATGCTTGCGAGAGTATACTCGCTCGTATATGTATTTTGGTATTAATATTTTAATTAAAACTTGACTAAGTGATGAATTTAAAATTGATGATTTTTATGCACCCCAAATTTATGCATCAATTACCAAAAGATACATTTCTAACAAATAAGATATAGATAAACTCCCCGAATCTTTTAATATTACTTATAGCTTATCATTCCTTGAAAGTATGGCTGAACATTCTTCATTCAGGACTACAGTGGATACTTCTTCTAAGCTTCATTTCTTTGACAATACATCATTGAGAAATTTTGCATACTTGGCCATTTGGGCAAGTGCTTCAATGAATGGAATATTGATATGCAATTGCTTGAATAATTTCAAAAATTTTCAAAATTGCCCATCCTCTTTTCGTTTTTTTAACCAGCTTGGATATGCAATAGGTGGGGTGAAACTTCATGCTTGTCCCTGAACTGTTTTCTCCTCAAATGACTCAACTAATGTTAGCTTGGTCATCTTAACTGATGCCTGCTTATTTCTGTGATTGCACCCTACCTTCTGTTCATCATGTTTTGTAACCTTCTTCTCTATTCCAGATTTCTCTAGGCCATCCAGTTGTTTTCCACTTCTCAATGTGATAACCTCCACTTGTTCTCTCACATTCTTATCCCCCATTAGAATCGGCAATTGCCTAATTAGATCATCCAACTTAGAAAGAAGCATGTCTTGGTTTTTCAACAAAGCATCCATTATTTTAAAATGGAAGTCCACTGTAATCGTGAAGTCACAAAAGAGATCCTCTATTGAAGATGACTCCTCCATTTCTTTCATCTAATGGTAAGATTCCTCTATAAGCAATTAATTATCAAGCATTGGGAAATGAAGGTGGAGATATTGTATGTATCCTAGAGAGTGAAAAGCCAATAAAGTTAATCAACGAAGAGTATCCCAAAATATGTAAAACTATATATCACTAAAAAGGTTGCAGGTTTACAGTAACCACTTTATCTACAAAAAGAAAAAAAGAATATGCATATTTCTTATGTTCAAGTAAAGACTCTCATTCTAACAAAGCACAAAACCACAATTATTCCCAAGATCAAGAAAATCTCACAAAGAATAAAATTAGTCAATCTCAATATGTACCCCAAATTAAAAGAATAACTATAAATAATTTCCAATAAATAAATAAACAACATATAAAAAGATTCAATAAGTCAATAAAATTCCTAAAATTTCACAAGAATACATACAAATAATTATTTACATGTAAATTAGAACGAGATACAAACGCATATACTCACAAAGGGCATATACAATTACCTAAATACAAGTTAGTCGTATTCACAAGTAGGTACAATTGTAGAGCCAAATCAACAAAACTCAAGTAATTTAAAATATTTTCATTCAATCTCGGGCAACGGTGCCAAAAACTTGATGTGTTCTTTCTTGTGTGTATACTTGTGCTTAGAAAGAATTCTCAGTAATTCTCACAAAATAACCAAGTTTTAATTTACAATACAATTACTCACACAACACACATATGGGTAAGTATACTCATTACATAATATAGAGATCTAATTGGCAAGTATCGTATCTTTCGGGTAAGGCTACAAGTACTTCTATTACACCCTCATTTCATTATTTGGCCAATCATCCTACTTGAGAAGATGACGAATTAATAAGAGGATCAACCAACCTGAGGACACCAAAAAATTCTGCTAAGACCACCAAACACCTGAGAAAGAAAGAAAATGATAATTTATGTAATTAGAAGGCATCTTCCATTATTAAGCTAAATGTTAACTAACTATTTAGGCCTATTAAAACTCTAAATTTGCACCAATTGGATAAGCTAAGTCAAAACTCACTCTCTTTCAAGTTATGAATTTCCTATCCTTAACCTATTTAGTGGGTATCTCTACCTCACTACTCAAATCAAGGGGCATTGAGATTAATTACCTATTTTGAATTTGGGGGAAAGAGTGTTGCTATCTCTAAACAACCCCATTACCTTTTATCACCTAATTCTTTACCATTAACTCCTCTCTTGAGTTAATCAAAAGCAAACCCAAATGATAAATCAACTAATTGAGCCCCCAATCCTAACCCAATCTTTCAAATTCATTAAGACCAAGAAAAACATAACCAATCAACAAACCCAACTTAAATTCATTTGTCTTCCAGAGTCAAATCTCATATGCTTTTTAGAAGTAAGCAGGCTTCTGGTTTGTGATATTCCCTTAGCTATAGCACAATTATAAACTGTTCTCTCTCTCTCTCTCTCTCTCTCTCTCTCTCTCTCTCTCTTAGATAGGTAATTATAAACCGCATTCTTGATGTTCTTTATTTTAAGCTTCACAATCACTAATATAGTTGAAATTTTCATGGTTTTTATTCCAAAATTCTTATCCATTTTTTATTTTGATATTTCTACATTTGTTTATGTGTTAGCGTTACTACCAAGAAGAATTGAAGAAAGAGATGGCATCACTTGCTAGCCAGACACTTGAAGGGGAGCAGCCTCCACCAATAAACAAGACTAATATTTGGTTGTGAGTTGTGGGCCTACCTAAGAAAGGGAATGCAGTTTATGGCATGGGATCCATTAGCTCTAGTTGTCTACAAAAATCTACTTCACACAAGTTATCATCTTCTCCATCCATTTCATTGGCGCATCCTTCGCAATATGTGGAGACAACTGCCTTTCAAAATACTATAAATGAGTTGGTGCAAAAGGCTATTGACACACAGATTCAAGAAGTGTTGAAGACAAATGAGCGGTTGACAGTGGTGGCTTCTTTGCTAGCACAGAAGGTTAAGGACCTAAGTGGATCAAATCCACCAAAAAATTAATATTCCTTCATTATGTTCCTTAATTGTATTCCTTGTTGTTAAACCTTAGACCTGCACTTCATCTAACTTTCAAATTATGATAAACTTTTATGTTTAATTAAAGATGATGTTTTGGTTAGGATTTGTGGTATTTTGTGAGGGAATTATATTTGCTTTGAATTTGTGGAAGGATGATGTTTATGTTTGTGGAAGGCTGATGTTTGTGTTGGCTTTGTGAATTTGTGGAAGGATGATGTTTGTGTTGGATTTGTGAATTTGTGGAAAGATGATGTCTTGTGAATTTGTGGAAGGATGATGTTTATGCTGGATTTGTGGATGTGTTTTGGCTTCATTATTTTATGAATTTGCCAAATGCAGGTGTTTGGTTATATGTTCAGATGCACCAGAATTCTACCAAATCAAATAAAAATTACCAACTGAAAAATCAGTTGGTAATTGAATATAATTCGGTTGATATTTCTATTAGTAATTGAAAATAATTTGGTTGGTAATATATTAAATAACAGTTAGTAATTTTCAAACCAACTAGCTACCAGCAAACAACTTAGTTGGTAATTTACTAACAAAAAATTACCAACAAATTTTAAATTACTAAAACAGTTGGAAAATTAACAACTGAATATTTGGTTGGTAAATAAAGAAAACTACCAACGGAGAGAAAGAATTAGCAACTGAACAACTCAGTTAGTAATTTACCAACAAAAAATTATCAAAAGATTTTAATATAACTAAAATAGTTGGAAAATTACCAACTGAATATTCAGTTGATAAATAAATAAAACTACCAACCAGAAAAAAAAAAAATAATTACCAATCGAAAGTCAGTTGGTAATTACCTACATATATTCGATTGGTAGCAACATATCTCAGTTGGTAAATTAGTAAATTGCTATCTTATATTAAATACAAATTTACCAACCAAAACTTATAAATTTACAAACTACATTTTCGGCTGATAATTACCAACCACAACAATCGGTTTGTAAAATAATTTTTTGTTGGTAATTTCCAACAGAAATAGTCAACTTAAATGCCAAACTTAATGCTAAATTTTCAACCAAAAATTTTACATTACCAACCGAATTGCAGTTGGTAATTACCAACCAACTCCAAAACATTAAGTTTGAAAATTTATAAGCTAAGCTTTTTGCATGTGACATCATTCGATTGGTAATCGATTGGTAAATCATGATTACCAATCGAATTTAGCTAATTACCAACCGATTTTGTCGGTTGGTAAATCACTTTTTTCTAGTAGTGTTTAATACCAAAATAAATTTCAATAAGCTAAAAATAGCAGTCAAGATTTAACAAAAATAATAGTTTAACCCTTTAAATACATCATAAAGCATGAATGCCCAAACAACATCAACGTATGAAATACAAGAGAAAATAAGTTAAACTATTTGACAAGTTACCCTTTTTCTCTTTAAACTCCTTCTTGAAAATGCCCCCTCCTCTTCAAAAGTAGTTTGGATCCTCTCCTTAGATTTCTTCTTGGAGTTTTAGGGTTTGAAGGCTGCTCTTCCATCTCTCAATTCGAGCTTAACAAGACAGCATAAGTGGCTATTTATAGTGGAGCTTGAAAACCCTTGAAAATGGCTGAGTAATGGTCTATCCCGATATGAAGTAGCACTTGTTGTAATTCTAGACCAGTACTGCTTATGTAGCTTTCTATAGTTCCTACTCTGAATCAGTGCCTGTTGCTTGTCTCTTCCGGTGCTGGTTACTCGGAGTGTTTCTACTCCTAAACTCTCCGAAAATAACCAGTGCCTTTTCAGTAGGTAAACCACTGCCTATTGACAAATGGAACTGGCAACTATTGTTCACAGATTGTTAGCTTTTTTTCATATAAAAAATTAAATTTCAAAAAATAACCATGATTGATTGATAGAAATTAGCTACGAATCAACCACAAAACTTTTTCATCAATATAATCACATTTTTTAAAATTTTCGTGGTAGATTCATTGAAGATCTCCTATGGATCTGCTACAAATAAATTTCATAAATTTAATGAAAATTTGAAAAATATTTGGGGGTGATTCAAAGGCGATCAGTCAGGAGTCGGCCACGGATATTTTTTTATAAATATAATTAAATTTTGTAAAACAATTGCGGTTTATTCATAGAAAATCAGTTGAAAATTAGCCACGAAACATTTTCATCAATATAATCACATTTTAAAAAAAATATGTGATAGTTGATCACCTACGAATCACCCTTAGATATTTTATTGACAAATTTCAATATGTGTGAACTTATTCTCCTGTAAATCAGCCATGAAATGCCAACGTCTTTGTTGTTGTGGCAAAAATGTAATCGTCATGTGGTTAATCTCCTTTGCGGTTTTTACGTGCTTCATTTCCGTGGCCGATTGCCCAGTTTCTGGTAGTGGGTAAACCATTCCTCATTTAGAAACCAAAGTATAATGATCTTACCATGATGAAATGCCCAATTTTATCAAAAGATCAAGAATAGTATTTTTCTTGTATATCAAATATCCATGACCTATTCCTTACTATGAAGGACCTAACACAATTGTCATTTATTTGTCAAACTTGGACCTTGATGTGCAAATATATATAAACAAACAATCATTAATGAATGAAATATTTTATTGCAATTCATAATAGAGAAATACATAATCTATTATTGGGCATACATTCTAATAATCTTCCATTTGCACGCAAGAGACTATAAAAGTCCATTTGTGCCGACACCTGTAACATCTATGCATCTCCGAAACACCTTATCTATCAAAGGTTTGATAAAAGAATCTGCTAGATTGTTTGTAGAGGGAATCTGATAAACTAAAATCTCCCTTTTTTGATCAACTCTCAGATCAAGTGATACTTCATCTCAATGTGTTTGTCCTTCTTATAATTTATTAGTTTCTTACATTGTGACAAGATCTATAATTGTCACAATATATGATGATAGGCATGTCAATATGTGCCACCACTCTATGCACTTCTCTATTGAGTCTCCTTATTCTATTGAACCCCTGCAAAGAGTTACAAATATGGTCAATGGCTCCCGAATCGACAATCAATAATCTAAGTGGATGGTGATCTAACCATCAATATAGACTTTAGAGCAATACTTGAGAAGTATTTGATGAAGAATTTTGGACAATCCTTCTTCCAATATCCCTTCTTGCCACTTTTGAAATATTTTCCTTTGGGATTGGCATTAGCCTTGGATGGACTAGACTTAGACCCTTTGGACTAGGCCCCAACACTGTTCTATCCATTCTTCTTCTTGAGCATCTTGCATTGGGCCCCTACACTGTTCTACCCTTCTTCTTCTTGATCATTAAACTGTGTTCGAATTAAGTAAACATATAAAATATAAAAAGTTTGGCTCTTAGAAAAACTGACATAGCTTCGTGGAAAGATTAACAGTTTTCGAAGTGTATAACCATTATTAATTAAATTTCTTAAAATAGGCAATGACTTAGAAATAGTTCTATCGATGGGATGGCAACTACTCACATTTCTTATAGATAATCTAATATTAATACCTCCAATGTAGAATGGCCAATACCGACATATATCCTAGGCAATTAATATAATTCCTCCGTTAGACTTAGATTCTAGTGGAAATCTATCTTATAGGGGGTCATACTCAGAATGGCATGAGGAAAATCATAATCTCTAACAGGAATTTGTGATGGAAGCCAAGCGGGCGTTCCAACCCTTCTCTCACTGCATTTTTTTTGTTAACAATGGGGTTTTGGAAAAAATGTCTCTTTTAATTAAAAAAAAATATTGGTTCCATTAACTTTAATAAAATCCAATATTCAATATTAATCGCTATGTCAAGGATGAAAGCCTATAAGAGAATAAACTATGAAGTTTATTTTCTACTACTTAAGTTAATAACATTTTCTAGGAACTAAATTTAAAATACTTAAATTCAAATTATTCTCCATGTTAAGGATAAAACCCTTTGAGAGAATAAATTATGAATTTTATTTTAAAATCTTAAGTTTCTTTTAAAATGTTTTATAGTTGTTCTATCTAGAGCAAATTAATTCATAGGAACTTGTACATTTGATCACAAAATTAATGACATAAGAATGCTCTCAATAGTAAACCTTTTACATGCTCTTTCTATCATTTACTTTCTAAGTGATCAAATAATGGATTAAATTGTTTAAATATATGGCAATTCCTCCCTACTAACCATTTTCATGCAAAATATTGATCAAAGATAAATAAACCATTACAAGAAAATTAACCTCATGTGATATGGACCCCAAAATATTAAAAAACAAATTCGCATCTAGCAGCAATCCGGCACCAGCTCATGTCGAACAAAATTCTAAGTTGACACTAGATTAAAACCGGCACCAGCTTCAGTGCCATAATTGGCTCCAGCTTCCTTCTGTTGTGACCCTCTGCGATTTTCTTTCATTTTTTTTTCTTCTTGGGATTGGTTCCATCATCTCGGCTTGATGTTATTACAAAATTCAAATGGAAAAATTTGAATTTAAAAATAAAACACAACTGCCTATGCCTTTCAAATCGAGGCTTACACAGATTCTACGTAGAAATGAAGAATACTCAATACATATGTCTATGCTTCTAATGCAAGGTGTACATAGCATTTACCCATATTAAAAATCACAAATTGATCACATACAATCATAAAGATTGAATTTCTATTAGTAAAGAAATCACATTTTCTGTTATTAATCTTAAGTATGCTCTTAGATTATAATTTATGGCTCTAGTACCAGTAGAAGGATCACAAAAATCTATAGATTTGCTGGAAGGAAGCATTTTTTGGAGTGTAAACGACTTGTGAAATTGCTGAAGAGTTATCAGAATATTTCAAATCCAACGACTGTGATTGTCAACAATTTGAGCAATCTTCAAATCCAACGACTAAGTGAACGCGTTAAGCAATATTCTCCATTGAAAAATAAATAAATAAAGTCTGACAACGTTTAAAGATGGTTGGATGATTCAACAGCTGGAGCAATTTCACCGTCAAAACAAGGAGAAAAAAAAAAAAAAAAAAAAGGTCTTCTAACTACCACAGATTAAATTATTAAATTATTAGTTCCAGTCCTCTTTCTATCCATTCAAAGTTTCAATTTCTTCGGCCATAGTTTACATGTTCTGTCACTGTTTCTTTTCTTTTTTCCTTTCTTCTAGACTTCTATAATTCTTAAGTATGAAATGTTCCTTTCCCAGCTTCTACCATAACTATGTAAACCTTATTTTTAGGGTAGGAAATGCGAATTGCAAAAAATCAAATTCATTACTAATATTTGGTTGGGCATTAAAGGTTTTAAAACAAAAGAATAGAAATTAGGCACAAAAAAAAAAAAAAATAGAAGATCTCGTACGTAAGAAATATATATCATTCTTATCCAGTGAATTATTTTATCTTTTTTTTTCAATTTTTTCTTTTTCATTATCAATTACTTTTTTTAAAATTTTTATTTTTTCGTATAGCCTCTTACAACTACCATCTCCCCTCGTCTCTGCTCCTTCTTGCTCTCACTTTTCTGTGGTTTTTCTTTTTGTAATGTAAAATTATATTAAAATTTATTTCATTATAAAAAATCACATTTTTTATTTTTAAAAAATTGTTACAGATATTTTATACTAAAAAAATTTAAAAGAAATTTTATTGATTCTCATTCATAACTTATAATAGGTTAACTAAATAATTATGGAAACTGGGATGGAACTAGAGGGCTGACAGATAGCATTCACCCGCCAAAAGTTTTTAAAATTTTTTATTTCCCCATAGAAAATTAGTTTTTTAGAGAAATGTGTTTTAAAATTCTATCTCGGTAAAAAAATTAAAATTTATAACATCTTAAATTTATACGCCAAATTTCTCGTATTACTATATAGAATACTAAATCTTAAATTTATTAGTTCTTATTCTAATTTCCATTACATATTGACAAATAATAATAAAAAAAAGTATAAGATTTGTTCAAACTCATTGTCAAAGTGGAATCTATCATTTCCATTACCATTCTCATTCCTTGTTGTGAACCCAACAACTCCTCCATTCCATCGCCCTTACTTTGTCTTTCTACCAATTATCTCCTCACCTTCTCTCTAGAAGCCCCCTTAAGATGGAATCTATCTAGCCAAGTCGCCGGTCAACTGAGTCTCCCCTCTTCCATTGCTACTTTTTTTTTTAGTTACATCGTCCCTAATTTTTGTCACAAATTATAATAGTACTCTTTTCAACTTTGTTCATTTTGATTCATATTTCTATGACAAGATCTTTTACTACTTCCTACATATTTTTCGAAGTGTTGTTTCATAATTTAATTAAATATTTAAAATTAATTAATTAAATTTGTTCCAAGGCAAACGGTATTTTAATCCCTCATCTATATATTTTTTTAAGTAACTTAGTACCATATTTTAATTTAATTATTACAATCCTTTATATATCTAACTTTTTACTGTTTCATTTCGATTGTAATTGTAAATTCAACTCACCCACTCTCTATGCATGACATGATGGAGTTAAACTAATCTTTAGGTAAGGGTTTTGCAACGACATCCGTAAATAGGTAACTATTTAATAGTTAGAGGAAGATTGTATCACCAAAATAGGGTAGTGAAGGTGATTACATCGTAGGAAATATCAAAAAATAAGGATGACATTTGTTTGAAAAATCTACTATGAAATCAAGAAATAATTGATTAAGTTTAATAAGGATGACATTCTCCGTGCCTTATGCTTAATCTGGATTTCGTGTGACAAAATGATTAAATATAAAATTATGGTTTGGTTCAAAGATATCACCAATCTTCATTTAATTTGGATAGTTATAATGTTTTGCTAGAAACCGCTTATAACTTGTGAGCCATTTAAATATGATTTGGGCACACTGCCAGTGTTAAATTAACTTATAGGGTCACACAATAAGCGAACTTGTTAGGTTATTTTTCTAGTTACCAGATTCGATGAATTTGGAAATATGTCTAAGTTAATTGAACTTAGAATATTTACTAGATACAATGGATTTGGAAATATGTCCACATTCAATGTATCTAGATAATGTCCAGATTATAAGAATCTGACTCAGTAAATTAATTAGTTAAATTACCGAGATAATGACAGAATCTTATCATATCAATTTTAATATAATTTGAATTTAAATTAAAATACGATAAGATATTATCAGGGTTGGACTCTAAGAGGTTCGGAGGGGTTTTTAAGAAAACCCTAGACGTCTTCTCTAGAGAGCTATTCTGTTAAGAATATTCGTGCCTTCATCCACCAGAAAAATAAGCCTCTCAAACCCTAGGCACTAGCACTCCCCAGGTGACGAGTGAGTTCGCGGTGTGTATCCAATAAAGGACTTTCGCACACTGTAGCGTCTGGTGATCATTCGGGTTGCACGTACAGCAGCATAATCGGAATCGAAGGATGTCGATTACACCTAACAGAGGTAATTCTGCAAACCTACAATCTTCTTAATAATTTATTTGGATCCTCAGAAGGGATTCGTGGATGTTTTCCGCGTTTAGGAGTCCACAAATTCCAAACATTTTAATTCTATAATACAAAATGTAAATTTCTAGATTTATGTTTTACCAGAATTTTACCACATAAATAAAAATGAGAAGATTTTTATTTTCTTTATCATGTTAAAGTTGTTAAATGTTTAAGTAATAATTTATTTTTAGTCATCATTTTATATTTATTGACTATAGTAAGATACCATGCAATGCCTCTACAAAGTTTAATCATACTTGGAGCATTGATTATTGATGTATGCTTTTTTTGCATATGTTTCTTTTAGGAAGTATTATCTTAAAATCACACGACTAATTAAGTTTTAAATTAAAATATCAAAATTCCTCACATAGCGCATATTTAGGCATGTATATCTATAGTGTAGAATAGAGTTACAATGGTAAGTATTGTATATTTTGGGAAAGTTGGCAAGTATCCCTACTGTACTTTCATTCATTATTTAGCCAACGAGTCAAAGATATAAATAAATGTGATAATTCGCCTAGAGATTACACCAACCTACACACAAGATGCCACCCAAGGTCACAAAACCACCCTATGAATAAGAAAAGGAGATAAAACATGTGATTAAGTGCAAAATTCTAAAATTAAACCAAACATCAAATATCTAATTTAACTAATTGAAAATCCAAATCTAACACCAATTGGATAACCTCCTACAAGATCCACTTGTTAGAGATATATCCTAAACAATTTGTATCTATCATTTAGTATTTTAATAATAAGAGGGATTTATTTTCATAAGTAGTGTATTTCACTTTATGAACATCAAGTATGTGACCTAATAGTAAAATCCTACAGGAAGTAAAATGACTATTCTTAAAATCTCCCTAATCGATTATTATTGCTGAAACAATAATAAATTAAGAATAGTATGTTTATAACTAGATGCATATGTTTTACTAGTCATGGATATATAGGATATCAAGTCAGAATATAAATAAATGTCAAGGAACATTGTATTGGACATGACCCAATGTGAGAGTATTTCATGGGATATGTCATAAGTACTTCTCTTCGAAATTATGATATTATGTATCCTTTGACCTGAATTCGTCATTGTTTCCAACTTGGTGCATTTTTTTATCTTGACATAGTCTTAAGTTGTCTTCAACCAGATAATTAAATAAGACTATTGTTGGAAATAGAATAAGTCAGAGAGAGGAATGTGAATGAAAGTGAAGGGATTTGTCCCTCTCATCTTTGTCAGAGATATCCATGGATCCCTTGACAAGTTAAACTATGAAAATATATGATCATGCTTATGTTTGAATGTATGCCCTCTTAGACTAGATTTCAAATTTATTTTAACTTGTATTAATAAAAGTATTTTTCTCAAAATTTGTTTGTAAAATTTTCTTTATATTTGTGCACGATTTTATTGGAAAAGACCCATTATGTTTAAGTAAATGGTTCATGTAAATGGAGATCTTTTACAGTAAAGTATGGACCATGGGATACTTAACACATAAACTATTATTCTTAACCGGATGATGAGATTGGGAATATCATCATGGCAAGGTTATTGTGTTATGAATTCCAAATAGGGAATGGCTTACCTTTAGCCAATGAGTAGTCTACCTATTTCATAACACAAGCGTATTTCAAATACGTAGAACTGGACTTGTAATGGTGGTTTCAAAAAGTACTATGTGATAGAAACCCAAACTACTACTTCTACAATGTGGACTTGTACTCTACAACTTGAGTATAAGTTGGTGGTCTGACAAAGTTGGAAATGTATACTTTGATATACTATAGTTGAGGTTCTTAAGAAGGACCAATATACTTTTATGTCGGGTATATATGACTACTTAGTTAAGATAGACTTGTACAAGATAGTGTCTACACTATATCGCCCCTTGTGGTTGTTTGAATGATCTAATTATCCAAAACCCTAGGGAACATGACTTGGATATTGGCTTTACGGTAGCTCCCTCGGAAAGTTGAAATATTCCAAGAAGTCGTGGATCATTGGACCAGAAGCCTAAGGATGGTAGACATCATTCAGAGAGGTTTTAGTACACTATTTCCTCTATAAATGAATGGCGATGTGTAGAGGGGTATTTTAATCATTTCACTTGTAAGTCGAAGACATAGCTAACACAGCATGGGGTCAATATTTCCTTATGGTGCTATTAGAAAATATTTAAAATGCAAAATACATCTATTTATATAGCAAGAGTATTTTGGTCATTATAGCAGCCAAGGCGATGTGTCTTTTTGGTCCTCATAATAGCCCATAAGTCCTAATTATTTTAGGTCAAGGAAATGGTCACAATGAAAATTGATTTTATTTTATTTTGGAAGTCTAATTTATTTTTTAGACTAGAATAAAATAAAAGGAATAAAAGAAATTAAATTTATTATCTAGTTTGATTGGTTAATTAATTATTCAGGACCTAAGTCCAGAATGAATAATTAGAAAAATTAACCTGGGATTAAACTAGTTACTAAAAGGCTTAATAATTATTTTAGTTCAATTGTGGTCATTAATTATTTATTGGGTTATTTTAATAGGTCCAGGAAATAAATAATTAATGGTTATTATTTTTGGGCTCATTGGGTGCAAGGAAAAATAATAAATTATTTTGGTTCAATAGCCTGGACTAAAAGATTTTTATTATTTATGGTACAAAAGAGTTGGGGATTAACCAAACCTTTTCTGTTGATAACCTCCGCATGTTGTAAGTATCAAAACACCGGGGTTGGGTTATCTGGGATGTGCACAGGAGTCGTTGTGTAGAGAGAGAGAGAGAGAAAAAAAAACACACACACGACACGACAGAAAGAGGAAAAAAATCTAGAGCCTTTGCTCTCTCTTTGCTTCTCGTTTCTTCTTCTTCTCATTTTTCCATCTTCTTGTCTTTGATAATTAATAGCAACAGATCAAGAAGGATCATCCTCGCCTAGGTTGTTTCACCAACTTAGATAGGCGGAGGAATATTTTGAGAAACGAAAAGCTTTGCGTACATGCCAAGAAGAAGTCGAAGGATCGCTGGTTTCTCGCCGGAATCATCGTCATGGCAGGTAGCTGCTCCCATGGTTGGTGCCTCATCTTCCATCCAGACCAGAAGAGAACACGTAAAGGTATTATTTTTAAACTTCCGCTATTTCGTGTTCTCCTTTTTTGGTAACATGCATGTTCCTTTATTTTTCCGTTCTAGCAAGTGGTATCAGAGCATTTGCTTTGAAGGGCTTAGGATGATGCACGCTAGTTAATAAAACTTGGCAAAACAACTTATAATGAGATCTTTCACATTTTTGGTATGGGTAGATTGTCTGTACACCTCACCGTTGAGGTATAGGGGCCTCTGTAAAATTTTCTTTACTGTTTTGTTTAAATTCGTGTATGTCCAATTTAAAAGGGTATAGGTGGTTCTTATGTTTTTGGTGAAAAAATATAACAAGAAATGGCCCTGGACAATTGCAAAGCATTGAAGAGGAGACTAGTGAAATTTGCAAAAAATAATTCACATCAAAATCTCGTGGAGAAGTTGGACTGAGCCACAGCTGAGCTGAGCCAGTCCTTTGATGTGAGGGGAGCCGAGGCAGCCTAGGCCAGCCGTGGCTTGAAGCCGTAGCTGGGCCCAAGCATGGCCTCGGCTTAGGGAGGGCGCGGAAGCTTCCTCGCTGGAGCTATTGCTTCGCGGGAGATTAGTTTCCTCGCGAGAACTGAGCAGTAGCTTCCTCGGGAAGCTGTTGCACTGGGCGCCCGGGTCGTGGGCACCTGCGCACAGACCATGGTCCATGATCCAGTGTAGTGGGTGCACTGGACCACCAAAAAAAATATATTTTTTAGTTTTTGGTCTCATACCAGACGAAGTTATTTTTATTTCAATAGTTAATATTATTTGAATATTTTGCATGAAAAATAATAGTAAAGGATATTATGATTGATAGGGGTTAGAATCATCGTTATTTTCCTAATTATTTGAGGCTAAATTGAGACACTTTAATATGATAACTAGTCATATTCCTTCCAATTAGATATTTTCCTTATAAAAATATTTTTTTGTAATTTTATACAAAAATAGATAAAATTTGGAACTAATTGTGTATTTTTCCAGTACATACCCAGCACCAAGCCAAAAAAATGGACATGGCGCCAGTCCAATACTGGGAGAACAGAGGATTGCAGATGAAAAAGAATAAAACGAGATAGAGCAATTGAAATTGAAATTGGAAAGGAAAAGGAATCAATTTGCTTAAATGGCTTGTGGCTCAACTAAAGGACAAAAGAAATGCATTCGGTGGGCCAAGGAAACGAAACCGAAAAGGACAAAAGCAATACATTCGGTACGGCCAAGAAAAGAAAAGCAGAAGGACAAAAGCTAAAGAAATTCGTTGGCTTGGTGCAGACTCAATTGCCGGCTCCGCGAGTCGATTGCAACAAGAATAAAGCTTCATGGCTCGACAGCAAATGGCGTGCGGCCGAGTAGAAGTTGGAAGATACTAAAACTCCACAAATTACCAAAAACCGCATAGAAAAATCACAATCCTACCTTTTCCCCAAAGCACAACCGACGCCAGTTATGTTTTGGTTTTCTACTTGTTTGTCGATTTTTTCTTAATTTCAACACCATGTAGTGCAAAATGCAGCCGGTGCTGGTTCCACTATGTTCTGGTCTGTTTTGACAATTTTTCCTCGCCTCAAAGTGTGTGTCAACAGTGCATGGCCGGCACCGGTTCCAGTACCCTAGCCGGCGCCGCCTTTCCTCTATTTTGCGACGTTTTTGTTTCGTTTTACCCCAAAAACCTATAATAATGAACAAAATACCTTTCCAAGGCTAAAATAAATTGCAAAGGATTCGCATCTAGCAGCAATCCGGCACCAGCCGAACAAAATTCTAAGCTGACACTAGATTAAAACCGGCACCAGCTTCAGTGCCATAATTGGCAGTAGCTTCCTTCTGTTGTGACCCTCTGCGAATTTCTTTCATCTTTTTTCTTCTTGGGATTGGTTCCATCATCTCGACTTGATGTTATTACAAAATTCAAATGGAAAAAATTGAATTGAAAAATAAAACACAACTGCCTATACCTTTCAAATCGAGGCTTACACAGATTCTACGTAAAAATGAAGAATATACTCAATACATATGTCTATGCTTCTAATGCAAGGCGTACATAGCATTTACCCATATTAAAAATCACAAATTGATCACATACAATCATAAAGATTGAATTTCTATTAGTAAAGAAATCACATTTTCTGTTATTAAGCCTAAGTATGCTCTTAGATTATAATTTATGGCTCTAGTACCACTAGAAGGATCACAAAAAACTATAAGACACAGTAGAATAAGATTTTCAAAATTATTTTTCCTATTAAAATCTGGGATATACTTTCTTTTATGTTGCAAAAGCCAAACTACTATAAAATTATAAAATTTATTTTAAAACACTATAAGGGCATGTAAGTTATTTTAGCATTCTATGAAGTAAAATTCTAAAAATACTTAATATGTGTATAACTGGAAAGTAGAACAGAAAAAATGAGATAGGGGAGTATCTTTTACTATACATTAAACAAAAATATCAATATACCAATCCTTTCTCTTGAAAGAGATATTTTAGTGATTTTATCGAGTTTTTTTCAAAGTTTGAGTTTACATCCTACTAACACTCAAATGATAGTTAAACTACAAAAATCTTCTATTTGTAATCCAATTAGAAACGTAACAAGTATGTCATAAACTACAAATTGAGAAATTAGCATTACCCCCGAGTACTTTCTTCACATCACTATAATAGAGTGTCTTAATAAATTTTATTTCTAGATTTTATATAGGGGCTTTTTGATATATTTAACTTTCTACACTATCAAATTCAACAAATTTTTAATATGCATGTATTTGACAAATAAAACAGATATTTTGTGATAAAGGGAGTACTTACTAAAGGATGGAAAAAATATGACATAAAATCTTGTAATTGGAGTATTTAAAAAGCATTACTCATTAAAACAAATAATGTGTTGTTTCAAGAATTTCTACAATATGATATTAATAGTAAATAGGAAAATTTTATTGCATGTGAAAAGCTTGATTCATTTATTAAATTGCATTTGACTTAATTTAAACACAAAAAAAAAAGGAAAATAACAAGTAGCATTGTGTTGAATTCTATTCCCCTTTCCCCGCCATTTTTAAGTGGAATTCTATTCTGCTTTAAAAAATTTAAAAAAAAAGGTGAGAAAGTGACATTGAAAGTATGAACCATTACAAAGTAATTGTTTTAGTTATATATTACACACACATTTTGTGGCTATAGAATTGAATCGAAAATAAGAATATTGATCTCTACTATTGGACATGCGTTAAAATAACTCAACTATTTAAACTTTTCTTATGTTCTTTCTTTTACTTTTTTTTTTAATAAAAAAGGAGAATTTTATTTATTGAGTAAAAATGATAGCAACCAAAATTACAAGCGGACCCAAAGAGAAGGAAATTATGTGAGCCTATCTAGAGTGTACAAGCCTATTGCTAGATGAGGTAATGAAACAAAAGATGTGAAAATCAAGGGAGCAACAAGGGCATGAACATGCGGAATTTCTTGCATGGATTGGTCCACGAGGACCGATTGCATTAAAGCATTATATCTTGTACAATGTAAATTATACAATACAATTCTTTAAAGCACTCTAGTCACGTGGACCTGCTCCAAAGAATTGCCCATGAAAATGAGCGTAATTGGCAAGAAATTTTGCAACCTTGTTTCCTTTTCTATAAACATGGAAAATTTGGAACTCCTGAATCTGAGAAATCATGCGCTTAATATCTAAAAATAACCAATAACACGACCATGGAATCTCAAGGAAAGATCCATCCAAGAGACAAACTGGAACAGCAGAGTCTGAGATGACCGAAAGTCTAAAGATCTGCTGTTGTATACAATATCGCAGACCTATCAGCAAAGCCTTAGTTTCAGCCACCATATTAGAGACTGAGTGCAATCGAACTGAAAATGCAATGACAATACAAACCTTGGAGTCGCAGACTATGCCCCCAGCACCTACTGGACCTGGATTCCCTTTAGCTGCACTATCCACATCTAGGGTGAAAATGATGCTATGGGTGAAGGAGACCAACTACACTACAAGGGCCCTAGGGGTGGTAAAGTAATGTGTTTAAGTCAGAAATCCGAACAGAGGCGATCAACAGATCCGCAACCTTGAACGGAAAAGCCTGAGAGAAAGAGTGAAGAGCTGTTAATAATTTGTTGCGAAGCTGTGCAAAGGAGAATGCATCGTTATTGGCAAATATGTGGCATCTTTCCTTCCACACTTCCTAAATGTAATTTTTGCTCATCAATAATCTGATCAATTCCCAAGAGGTTCTGGAAATAACTTACAGCTTCTGCACCCATAGCTCCTACATCTATGATCCAATTACCATTTTGATCTTTAATACGCAAGATCTGGGTCTCCTGTCTCAGTGCCTTACAGATAGAATGAAAGAAAGAAGTGTTTGCGTCACCTTGCTAGGGTCCACTTAAGATGAGCCTTCTCATGCCAGAATGATTCCTTCCAGGCTAGAAAATGTGCCTGCCTCACCCTAGCCATATGCAACATTGTCCGATTATCAGGGGTTGCAGAAGCCTCATAGACAAGCTCTGCATGTATAACATCATCTTCCGAAGCATGGAGAGAAGAGAAAATGTTACCAAACACCTCCTTGTTCCGAGTTTTAAGAGCCGCCTTCTTTGATTTAGTGTTTTTATCATTTACTCAATATATATATATATATATATATATATATAGTAAATTTGAGAATTATTATATATATTATTGAATTATGTATTCGACATCACTAATTATAACAAAATTTTCACATTTTATATTTATTAAAGAATTGAATTGGTTAATAAAATTGGGCATCACTTTTTTTTTTTTTTAAATACAGGGAATCATTAGTTATAGCAATTTTTTTTTCATTTTTATATTTTCTAATAAAATATAAAAACTTCTTTCAAAAAATAAAATATAAAAATTGCTTTCCTCAAAAAATAAAAATTGAAGCTCTTGTTTTTTTATTAGATAACAATATGAGAAATAAGCAAAAACGAAAAATGAAATTCCACATCAAAGCACCTTTTTTTTTTTTTTTCAATGCAAATGTAAATGGTTTAATATTGATCGATAAGTATTTACAAGGATGGCTAGTTTACAGTCGAGGAGACTTCAAACTAGAGGTTCTCAATACATGTCTCAAAACTAGTCTGGATCTCAGGGTACAACGTAAAGATTACAGTGTACACATGAGTTTTAATCTTCTTGACTATACCCCTAGGCTGGCAGGCAACACCATCAAAGATTGCCTTGTTTCGGGCAGTCCAGATGTAGTAAAAACTGGCCGCCAGGGCAGTAGACTTGGCCTTTGAAATCCAGGAGGTACCTCGGTTGGCATTCTTATACCACCTGAGACAAGCTTTTGCTGAGTTCAAGAATTGTGGAAGATTTAACCATGCTTTTACTTCTCTCCAGATAGTAGCAGAAACCGAGCATTTGAAGAACAGATGGTTCATCGTTTCAGACTGGGACTTACACAAAGGACATGTCATGTCATCAAGTCTGAACACAAGTGCATCTTTTGTCTTAAGCCTACCTTTGGCATATAACCAAAGAATGAATGAGTGTTTCGGCGTTAAACCCTGCTTCCATATAGTATTGGCCCAATACATAGATCGCATAGTAGATCTCAAATAGTCATAAGCAAGAGATGTGAAAGAAGTATTGCAATTTCCCCACGAATGAAGAAGATCAGCAGCATGATGAGGCTCACCTTCACGCTCAACAATCATGTCTCTTATAACCAGCAGTTTGCGAAACAAAGGTGAATAATCTTTATGATCTTCAATTTCCCAAATAGAGCCACCTTTCAAGTAGTAGTGGTCCACCCATTTGACCCACAAAGATTGCTTCTCCGCCTGTATGTCCCAAATGATTCTAGACATAAGGGCCCCATTCCAAACTTTTAAGTTCCTCAAGCCCAGACCACTCTCGCCTTTGGAAGGCAAACATTGTCCCAAGCAACCGGATGGTTTTTAGAGTCCTACAGGAAATCCCGAGCCATCCTTTCCAACTGACAAATAACTGCAGATGGAGTAGGAAGAATTGACAACCAAAAACATTCGACCCCTTGGAGCACAGATTGAATCAACTGTAGTCTACCAGCATAGGAGAGGGAGCGAGCTGACCATCTCCCAATGTAAGATCCAATCCGATCAATCAATGGTTTAAAGAAAGTTAGTCTAATTTTACCATTCATGATTGGAATTCCAAGGTAGCGAAAGGATGTTCCCCAATAGGAATGCCCGTATCTGCAATAATCGTTTCTTGATTACTCGGATCAATTCCTGCTAGATAAATACTGGACTTATCCTTATTGATTTCAAGACCAGAACAGCTTTTAAATTCCTCTAGGCAGTCCAGGAGAATGCGGATAGAAGCACAGTCACCCCTTGCGAACAACATAAGGTCATCCGCAAATGCAAGGTGGGTGACCCTTAAGTCCTTACACTTGGGGTGGAAATGGAATGAAGTCCCTAATGTATGCACTTTGACCACCCTTGAGAAATATTCTAAACAAATGACAAACAGCAGTGGGGAAAGAGGATCTCCTTGCCTTAGACCCTTTGCTCCAGAAAAGTAGTCATGCACCTTACCATCGATAGCAATAGAGAAAGAGGTAGTGGTTACACATTGCTTAATCCAATTAACAAAAGGATAGGGGAATCCAAGCTCAGTAAGTAAATCCAATAAGAAATCCCAACTGATAGAATCATAGGCTTTCCTGAGATCCACCTTCAATGTACATCGCGGAGAAACCTTTTTGCGGCTATACATACGTAACAGTTCTTGAACTAGAAAGATATTATCACTCATGACTCTGTCGTGTATGAATGCAGATTGAGCACTGTCCACCAGATGAGGTACCACCAATTTGAGTCTATCAGCCAAAATTTTAGAGATGATCTTATAAACCACGTTACAGCAAGAAATTGGTCGATAGTCATCCACCCTATTAGCATGATCATTCTTTGGCACCAAGGTAATAATAGAGTGATTAATCTGTTTAAGAAGTTTCCCCGAACTAAAGAATTCCATAACTGCATCACACAGACTCTGCCCAACTGTACCCCATGACTTCTTGAAGAATAATGCTGAGTAACCATCAGGTCCAGGAGCTTTGGAATCCCCAATATCCCACAGAGCTAATCTAATATCCTGAGTAGTGACATCCCTAACCAAGTCCACCATCATATCTTGAGGCACCAAAGGACCGACTCTGACAAAATCCACATTGATTCCCCTACAATCAACCTTAGTCCCCAAAAGCTTCTTGTAATATTTAACAAATTCATCCACAAGAGCTTGTGGGCTATTGGTCATTCTACCATCCGCCATAGAGATAGAAGAGATGAAGTTCCTCTTTTTATTACGTTTGACAATGTTGAAAAAGTAACGAGTATTTTTGTAAGAGAGAGCTACATACCGTCCTTTAGCAAGTTGCTGGTAGAACTTCATTTCTGCTTCCGCCAAACACCATGCTGATCTTTTACATTCCTTGAATTGTGCAATAAGATTTTGATCTGTAGGATCAGCAAGTAATAGCTATTGTGTATTGAGTACAGCCTGGTTTGCCTGTTCAACACGTTCAGAAAGGTGAGAAAATTCCCGTTTATTCAGTCTCCTCAAGTCACTCTTAAGTATCTTCAGGCGACGACATAGAATGAACTGGTGGAAGCCCAGGATCGACTGATCCCAAACACCTTTAACCATTTCCTGGAACGACTCATGTTCAGCCCAAATATTAAGGAACCTAAATGGACGTACATTGCTCACATTGTTGTCTACCACAGACCAAATAACAGGACTATGATAAAAAATGCATCCAATAGGGAAAAACTCAACAGAAGCCTGTGTAGGGCAATGAAACCATGCTGCATTACCCATAACCCTATCAAGCTTGGACCACACTCTAGAATTTGTCCAAGTATATCTTGATCCGACATAAGGAAGATCCTCCAGCCCAATGTCCTCACATAGAAATGCAAAGTCCCTAATATCATAAGAGGAAGGCATAGAACCACCAAGTTTGTCCTCAATATGTAAATAGGTATTGAAATTGCCCATAAGAATCCACGGATCCGAAATAGATGAAGATGAGGATTGGATATCCTCCCATAAACTTCTTCTAGCCATAACTGAATTGTAAGCATAGATAAAGGTGAAGAGATAGGTAGCATGGGAAATCTTACATCTGATACTCACAGTGATAGCTTGAGGCATGCGGTGAAGTAACTGAACATCCACCCTAGCATCATTCCATAGGATAACCACTCTGCCTGCTTCTGATTCATTCAAGTTATGAAAAGTCGACCAATTAGGGAATTTTTGTTGTATAATATTGTCAACTCCAAGAACATTCAACTTTGTTTCCAATAATCCAATAACGTCCACACGATGATTAGAAATAAAGCTCCGAACCCCATGATGTTTGAGGGTCATGTTAAACCCTCTAATATTCCAGTAAGTTACTCTCATTGTGGACCTACTAGTGCCTTTTGGGCACTAACCAAGTCAACACTCCACTGGGCATATTTTTTCCATACCGAAGAAATAAATTTTGTTGCCTGAGTAGTCACTTTACCAGCATTCCCTATGTTCGACGGGACCTCCTCAACACAAACTCCTAACCTTGACGGGGAGAATGATTGGCTAAGACCAAGTTGTGCATTTAATTTTTTCTACCAATGAGATCGTCCCCTACTCCTAACTCTTGATCGGCCTCTTGTGTGAAGGAGTTTGTTTCTCAGACCATTAGATGAAGAGGGGGCATCAACTGCTGCATTTCCATTATGGACTTGGCTATCATTGGTACTAGAATTGTTCTTAGATTGTTCATTTCTCACCACCAACGTCTGTTTGGTATGCACAATGCCTTGCTCCAAATTCAGGGCCGGTTGTTTCCCCTTGTCTGTGCTTACATCACCTGCCTCACCAGACCCATCCGGGGATGTAGATCGCTTGTTTGTGTTTCGTCTTACCGGGGCTGACATTGGCCTAGTCAGAGACCTTGACATACCCCTTTTCCCCTTGGTAAGGTCATTAGTCCTGTTATCCATCTGCTGTTCCTTTCTTTTCATGTTTTCCCCCATACAAGTCTCAGTAACGTGGCCAAATTTGCAGCAGCATGAACAGTACAAAGGTTCGAATTCAAATTTCACTATCTGGTGTTTGATCTTACCAGAAGGCATTCTGATAGGGACCGACTTCACCAGTGGCTTGGACACATCAACTTCAACAAGAACTCGAGCATAGGACAGGCGATCAAAAGTTGCAGTAAGCATATCAGTCATGATCGGTATACCTACTGCCGATGCAATTTTGCTTAAAGCAGTCATGTTCCAGTAACCGAGGGGCAAGGCAGGAAATGTGATCCATATAGGCATGATGCTCACTTCAGCCATAGAGAAATCAAAATCATAAGGCATTATTTTAAGCATCAAAGCATGCCTAAATATTGCATAAGGTCCTCCACGAAGAACCTGCTGCTTGTCATTATCAGATTTGAATCGAAAGATGAGCCATCCAGTAGTGTGGGAATGCACTTTGGTTTGAACTCCCCATTGTTTTGTGAGGTCCAAGACTGCTTTCATGCCCGGGAATCTTCCGGCAAACATCCCAACAAGGCAGTATCCCAGCTTGTCCGTAGCTTCCACGAAGTCGTTTTCATCCAAGTTAATGAAATTACCCGAGCAAGGAATATGTTTGAGGCACATACCATTCTTCTGTTCACGATTACCTTTCACAATATTAGCCCAGGACCGAGGGGGTTGAGAGGGTTGCAAAGATTTGGGTGGGGATGGAGGGTTATTCCCCACTAGGGGGTCGGAAGGTGCAGGAAGTATATCTGAGGTATTGCACTGGTTCCCCTCTAGAGGTGACACCGGACAAGGCAGTGAAGGTGATTGAGGTTCAATTGGAAGGTCTATTGAGATAGATTAAATAGGTGGCCGAGGAGAGGGTGGTCTTGGGATGTTGGTGATAGGATCCGAGAGGGTCTCGGGTTGAGGGTGGATTGATAGGTTTGGGTTGTCCATGGTCAATGCTGGGGCATAAGGAGACCGAGGCTCTATCTGGGGAGAAGGTAGGGTTTTCTAGGGGTAAAGACGACATCCTAGAAGAGGACAGTTTCTTTCGTCCTCTAGTCAGGACCATTAGGTCCAGGCCATGAGGAAAACAACGGGAGAATAAAACAAGAAGAAGAAGAAGGATAAGGTAGAAGAGGAAATTGGGTGTGGGAGTGTATCAAAAGCAAACAAGTAAATAAAACAAGAAGTTAAATTAGGTATCCAGGAGAGATGAGGACAGCCGTGGAAGTGAAGTAGGTAGAAGGGTTTCTTGATAATGGTTTGGACATCTGCTCGGCACAAAGAGAGATAGGAATATGGACAAACGGCTAATAGGAAGAAAAGTAGGTAGAAGGGTTACTTGATAATGGTTTGGACAGCTGCTCGGCACAAAGAGAGATAGGAATAGGGACAAATGGATAATAGGAAGAAGACAAGCAACTAGAATCTGGTATTAAAGTCCAAAGTTAGGTAGACTAACTACCTGACAAACATGGAAAGGAGCTACGGGGGAAATATGTTATAGGCCGAGAGGGAGGTGGGTCAAGGGGGGACTGACAAACCGGAATTCACAAGAAGCCGAGGAATATGAAGATCAAAGAGTGATTTTTTTTTTCTAGACCTGGACGTATGGAACAACCCTCTACATACAGCATTATAGAATGAATACTTGGTAGGGATGCCAGGCACTTATAGGGGAGACCGAGAGAAGAACTTGGAAAAGAAAAGAAAAAAACACAGGCTAGAAGAATAGATGAGATATCAACCCAACTAAGATGAACCGGGACCCATAGAGCCTATGGCATTATCAGAAGCAAGCAACACGAAGAAACAACAAGCTGACGAGAGATCATTATCGGGAGACCATTACAGAATACAAGCACTGACAGTGTAGCTACACAGTGAGCAAAATCTTATAGGAAGAAGGGTAACTAACCAGCAAGGGTTATGGAAACATTCACTGCACCATGAAGATCAGCCATGGATATCAAGAGCAGGAAGTGAACTCAAGGGAGTTTGAGAGCTTCTCTCTCTACACTTCTCTCTCCGTAACATATTTCCTATTAAGTTTGTCAGTTCAAAGCACCTTTGTCTTGTGCCAGGAGCCTATTATCTCAGCAATCACTATAGTCAATCACCGTTTACCAAATTTCATCGGTAAGGCTTATTCCTCGTTGGAATCGTAATTTTGAAAGAGTATCTCAATTTTCGACTCCATTTTTTCTAAAGCCTAATTTAAGTATGAAAAGATTTGAAACCCTAGTGATTCAGAGTAATCTCTTTTTTTTTTTATGCAAATGCAAATATTATAATATTAATCAATAAGAATTTACGTGAATTACTAGGTTGTAGTCGGGGAGACTACAATCTAGAGGATCTCAGGTCTCAAAACTAGTCTTAACATGAGGGTACAAAGCAAAAATTACAGTGTACACAAGTGTTTTAATCTTCTTCACTATAGCTTCCGGTTGCCAGACTACCCCCTCAAAGATGGCCTTGTTTCGGGCAGTCCAAATGAAATAAAAAGTGGCCGACAAAGCAGTAGACTTGGACTTAGAAACCCATGAGGTACCCCTATTGCCATGCTTATACCACCTAAGACAAGCCATTGCAGAATTCAAAGACTGAGGAAGTCCTAACCAAGATTTCATTTCTGTCCAGATAGTAGCAGAGACCGCGCATTTGAAGAATAATTGATTCATCGATTCAGGCTGAGACTTACATAAAGGGCATGTCAAGTCATCCAGTTTGAACACTAGTGCATCTTTGGTCCTAAGCCTGCCCTTCACACATAACCAAAGAATGAATGAGTGTTTGGGCGTTAAACCCTACTTCCATATAGTGTTAGCCCAATACACAGATTGTGAAGTAGATCTAAGATAGTCATAAGCAAGAGAGGTGAAAGAAGTAATACAATTGTCCCATGACTGAAGAAGAACAGCAGCACAGTGAGAGTCACCTTCACGTTCTACGAACACGTCCCATATTGCCAGCAATTTCCTAAAGAAGGGGGAATGTTCCTTATGAGCTTCAATTTCCCAAATGGAGCCGCCTTTCAAGTAGTAGTGGTTCACCGATTTGACCCACAAGGATTGCTTCTCGCGCGTGTACGTCCCAAATGATTCTAGACAGAAGAGCTCCATTCCAAATTTTTAAGTTCCTCAAACCAAGGCCACCATCAGTCTTGGGGAGGCAAACAGTGTTCCAAGCCACCGGATGGTAATTTGAGTTCCACAGGAAGTCCCGAGCCATCATTTCTAATTGAGAGATAACAACGGAAGAAGTAGGAAGAACTGATAGCCAAAAACACTCGACCCCTTGGAGCATCAGATTGAATCAACTGCAGCCGCCCAGCAAAAAAGAGAGAACGAGCAGACCATCTCCCAATAAAAGAGCCAATAGGATCAAGTAATGGTTTGAAGAGAGTTAGTCTAATGTTACCATTCGTGATTGGCAGTCCAAGTTAGCGAAATGGAATTTCTCCAATAGGTATGCCCGTATCTGCCATAATAGCTTCTTGAATATCCGGAGCAATCCCCGCAAGATAAATACAGGATTTATCCTTATTGATTTCAAGACCTAAGCATCTTTTAAATTCTTCTAAGCAGTTAAGGAGGATACGGATAGAAGAACAGTCTCCCCTAGCAAATAACATGAGGTCATCTGCAAAGGCAAGGTGGGTAACCCTTAAGTCCTTACAGTTCGGATGGTAATTAAATGATGTCCCAAGTGTATGCACTTTGACCACCCTAGAGAAATATTCTAAACAGATAACAAACAACAGTGGAGAAAGAGGATCACCTTGCCGTAGACCCTTCGCACCAATAAAGTAGCCATGCACATTTCCATTGATAGCAACAGAGAAGGAGGTAGTGGTTACACACTACTTAATCCATATCACAAATAGAGAGGGAATCCCAGCTCAGTAAGTAAGTCCAATAAGAAATCCCAGTTGACAGAGTTATAGGCTTTCCTGAGGTCCACTTTCAATGTACTCCTTGGAGAAACCCTTTTACGACTATACATTCGCAGCAGTTCTTGGACTAGTAGGATATTATCAGTCATGAGTTTGTCATGAATGAATGCGGATTGTGCTCCGTCCACCAGATGAGGGACCACCAATTTGAGTCTATCTGCCAGTATTTTGGATATGATTTTATAAACTACATTACAACAGGAAATAGGTTGGTAGTCACCCATCCTATCAGCGTGATCATTCTTCGGCACCAGGGTAATGATAGAATGATTAATCTGTTTAACAATTTTCCCCGAACTGAAGAATTCCATAACTGCATCACACAGACTCTGCCCAACCGTGCTCCATACTTTCTTAAAAAATAATGCCGAGTAACCATCCGGTCCCGGTGCTTTGGAATCCCCAATGTCCCACAGAGCCAGTCTGATATCCTGGGTAGTCACCGCCCTAACCAAGTCAACCATCATATCATGAGGTACAAGGGGACCAGCCCTGACAAAGTCCACATTGATGCTCCTACAATCAACCTTAGACCCAAGTAGCTTCTGGTAGTAGTTAATAAATTCGTCCGCAAGAGCCATTGGGCTATTGGTTCTTGTACCATCCTCCAAAGAGATAGAAGAGATGAAGTTCCACTTTTTATTACGTTTGACAATGTTGTAGAAGTAGCGGGTATTCTTGTCAGAGAGAGCTACATACCTTCCTTTAGCAAGTTGCTGGTAAAACTTCATTTCTGCTTCCGCCAAGTGCCAGGAGGATCTTTTGCAATCCTTGAATTGTTCAATAAGGGTTTGATCTACCGGGTTGCCAAGTAATAACTGTTGTGCATTAAGAACTGCCTCGATTAGCCTTTTCCACGCGTTCGGAAAGGTGAGAAAATTCCTGTTTGTTTAGCTTCCGCAGGTATCCCATAAGCATCTTTAATCGTCTACAAAGAGTGAATTAGTGGAAACCCAAGAGCTCCTGATCCCAAACCTCTTGAACAATATTATGGAACAAAGATTCAAAGTAATCTTACTAACGAGGAAAGCTTTAAGGGAAAAATTGGACTCTCTTTAAGGTAAGTTTCTTTTTTATTAATCTCTCTATTTTAAAATAGATATTCATAATTTTTTTTATTTTAAAATAGACGTTCATGTGCATATTTCTAGATACAATTATTAATTCATTTCTATTTTACTCTTATTTATTCTAAATCAACTACATAACTTCCCAAAACTTTTTTTTCTTACTTCTTGGGAATAGAAACATTAATAGGAATAGAATAGGAACTTTATCTAAATTGTACTATTATTCTCAATGCCTTTAATATGTGTGTAAAGGATTTTATGCATATCTTTTTTGAAATGGAGGAAGTAATAATTTTTTTTTTTGTCTCCTCTCTTCAGAGATGAATTTTATGTTTTGGATAAAATAATAATAATAACAATAATAATAAAATTATTATTATTATTATTATTATTATTATTATTATTATTATTATTATTATTATTATTATTATTATTATTATTATTATTATTATTACTGCTGTTGCTGCTACTGCTAGCTAGCTAGCTAGCTAGCTAGTAGTAGTAGTAGTAGTAGTAGTAGTAGTAGTAGTAGTAGTATTCTTCTTCTTCTTCTTCTTCTTCTTGTTCTAACACTACAAGAAAAAAGCAATTTAGCACAGGTCAAATTCGTTGCTAGTCAAGTGTAGTGACGGATTAGTAATGGATTATTACTGTCGCTAAAATGAACATCACTATTAGCAATGGAATGAAATTTTGTCACCAATAGTGATGGATTTGCGATGACCATTTAATTAATGACATTATAATTAAATTTGTAATTATAGGGGTTGCTAAGCCAGCGCTAAAATTTTTATTTGAAAAAGTTTAATTAATTTAATAATGTGTTTGCAATGGCCAAAAAATTTTATTTAGAAATAATTAATTAATTTAGAAATAAGTAATTAATTTAGCAATGGTCAAAAAATTTTACTTAAAAAAAATTAGTTAGGCGCCCCAATTCGAGCTAACTAGGCCGACCCATCCTGATGGATCCGACCAGACCAGCCAAGAATATTATGAGATTATATCGAACATAGGACTCGAACCCACATCCTTGTTGTGGGTGACTCGAGCACGTGCTCCACCACTAGGCTCTTCATGTTCTTATGATTTTTTGTGCCATATATTAATTATATAGTATATTTTTTGCCAATTAGAGACAGATTTGCGACGACCCAATTTTTCGTCGCAAATCCGTTGCAAATTAGCAATGGATTAGCAAAGACTCACATAAAAAGAAATTAATTTTGAAAATTTGAAATTCCAATCTAAAGTCGTCGCTAATTAGTGACGGATTTGCGACAGATTTTAATATCCTTTAGTGTTAATTTATAATTAGATGAATCCATCGCATATCCATCACTGCTTAGCAACTGATTCATGGTCGTCGCAAATCCATCGCTAATTAGTGAGGAATTTGCAATAGATTTTAATTTTCTTTTGTTTTAATTTATGATCAGATAAATCCATTACTAATTAGCGACAGATTCAATGTCATCGTAAATCCGGTGCTACTTAGCGACGGATTTTAATTTTCTTTAATTCTAATTTATGATTAGATGAATCGTTGCAAATCCGTCGCTAATTAGTAAGGGATTTACGATAGATTAATTAGCGATAGATTTTAATTTCCTATTGTTTTAATTAATGATTAGATGAATCTGTTTCTAATTAGCGACGATTTAATGGTTGTCATAAATTCGTCACTAATTAGTGAGGGATTTTGCGATGGATTTTTTTTTTTAGTTTAAATTTCTTATTAGATGAATTGTCACAAATTTGTCTCTAATTAGCGATAGATTCATGGCTGTTGCAAATCCGTCACTAATTAGCTAGGGATTTGCGACGGATTTTAATTTTCTTTAGTTTAATTTATGATTAGATGAATCCATCACTAATTAGGGATGGATTTCCAATGGATTTGAATTTCTTTTAGTTTTAATTTATAATTTGATGAATCTACAACTAATTATTTGTTAATTTGTGACGGATAGTTGGAAAATTCAAAAAAAATCCTTTTCTTTTCAAATTTTGGTTACTGACACAATGCCGTCGCAAATTAGTGACGGATTCATATGCCGTCGCTACTCCGTCACAAATTAGCAACGACGAAATATCTGTCCATCGCTAAACTACATTTTTGTAAGATTGAATTTTAACTTTTGGGTAATTAGGCATTTTGTTCTATTTTTTTCCTCGTCTCATAACAAAGGTTGAATTTTGTTATCTATTCTTTAGTGGTGTTCATTGTCAAGGTAGATTAGTTTGATATAAGAGCCACCACAATCATTATAAGCTCAAACCTTGTTGTATCCTTATCTTTTTTGTTAGAAATATGAGAGATTTTGATTAATAATGACAACGGTGTAGTGTTCGCTTAGATGCACATACCAATCTAATATGTAGTTTACATGGTAACAATAAAAGCATAAAAGGCAAAAGGGTAAAACACTTGTCACTTTCACATACAAAAGCATAAAAGGAAAAACACTTGTCACATGCCCACAGAAAAGCTTTCAATTTCATGAAATAAAATATAACTAGGCCATTCTAATCATTATCCACCTCGAGGCAGACTAATCTATGCATAAGATAATAATTTTCCAAAACTAATTTAGTTGGTAGTCATAAGACTAACCTAAAATAGGATTAGATGCTAATAATTTATAATTGTACACCTATTGCATCTCTTTATACATATTTTGAATTGCCTTTTTTCTTACAGAACATAACTTTTGTTGTTTTGATTCTCTTTTTATCCTCCTAGGAATATATAGGATTTGAAATGCGTAGGCTGACAAGTGTGTTATCTTGCTTTGAAGAGCTTGACATTCCTAATAACAACACGTGTACAGACTTGTCGAGAAGCTTTCGCTTTTTGCTCTGCTGTTTCAGAGGTATTAGACTTTTTGATTTTCTATTCTCCTAACATATAGAGCCTTAGCTCTTGCTTTTAGTCTGTTTGTAGTTCCGTTATTTGATTTTACATTCAATCTACTTGTTGCATCTATCACTATGGATTTAAGCCTAAAGTAGACAGGAAGAATATCCACTACAGGAAAATTGGTCTTTAGTAACCAAATAGTATCCTCGCTAAAAGTGAAAATTTCCTGACTGAAGACTTGTTGAAGGCCTTTAGCGATAAAACTCATTTTCTCGTCATTACATCGTTGAAGCCCCGTCGCCAAAGGGTCTTGACGACAAAACTTTTAATTTTGTCGCTAAAGGCTAAATTTCCTCGCTAAAGACCTTAACTTTAGTTAAGAAATATTTTGTCACTGAAATTAAGTACCTTTTGTTGCCAAGAGCTTTCATTTTGTCGCTAGTGATGCTTTTTCGCAACAAAAAATTTTGTCACTAAATATATACCACCAAAAATATAATTTCATTTGAAAAATTAAAATACGATGGTAAAAAAAATTATTACCTTTCGTTATAAAAAGTTTCCTCGCCAATACTAAAAATTTCGTCGCTAAATAGGGTCAATGGCGACAAAAAAATTCCTCGCCCAAAATTTTAAAAAATAATAATAAAATTATGGGGTCCACTATAGCAACAACACCTGATTGGAGCACCATGAGGTGCACCTAATTGGAGCCGCCAATTAAAGAGAAGCCGCAAAGACAGGTTTTGAATCCTCTACCACGAGAAACCATCAGCTGCTGTCAAATGTTAGAACAAATCAACTTATGGTCATATCCTTTATTTTTTATTTAAATTATTCTTGAATTTTTTAAACTTTTTTTATAAACATTAGTATAATAACAAAATATAATAATATATTAAATTTATAATGAAACTACATTATTCAATATAATAAAGTATTTTAGATATTTATATAATTTTAAAAGTTTATATCCAGTAATTTATATCATTGTATTTACTAAATGATTCTATACAAATAATTTGATTAGGAAAAAAACTTAAACATATATACAATCCAAATACAATATATATATATATATATATATATAATACACACAAATATATACACAAAATATACACACACATATATATAGAGAAATACAAATAGTTCAATTAGAAAAAAAAAACATAAACATACATATGTATATTTCCAATACTAACATACATATATGTATTGAGTGTGTATATACACAAACTCACACATAGACACACACACACCAAATTCATACACACACACACATATATATGATTGTATGTATATAAGACAATGTACTACACATATATGACAATATAATACATATATACATATATATAAACACATACATATATTTTAGCATAGCACACTAATATATACACTATTTTAATATATTAATATATATATATATATATCCATATGTATAATATATACATATATAGTATAATAACATTTTAATATATATATATATATATATATGTAGTGTATAGCATATTGATATAAATAAAGCATATTAATATACGTACATCAATAAATATTAATATACATTTTAAATATATTAATATATATGACAATATACTATACATATAAATATATATATATATATACACACATACATATATTTTAGTACAACATACTAATATGTATACACTATTTTAATATATTAATATATATATATATATATATATAACGTATGTAGCATATTAATATTTGTCATTATTATATATGTGTATATGTTATACATATGGATATATATATATATATATATATATGTACATATATGTATATATATAGAATTTTAATATACACACTATTTTAATAAATTAATTTATATATGCATATGCATAAATATGCATATGTATAATACACACACACGAGAGACACATACATACATATATTTTGGTATAGAATCTAGCATAATCCCGATAAAAATAAAGAAAACCTAACACATTTAAAAAGATAAGCATATACAAATAATAATCGAACCATTAGATTTGATAAAATTACTAAAAAATGCATTATGACTAAATTTCATGGTAATCGAATATGTTTTGCCACTTAATCTCCTATAAACTCTATAAAAATGCTCGAAAGCTAACTCATTTACAAAGATAGGCATATCAAATTAACAATCTAACCGTTATTAAAATTAATAAAAACTATATTGTGACAAAATTTCAATGCAATTGGATATATTTTGGTGTAGAATCTAGCATAATCTCTATAAAAATTCAGAAAACCTAACACATTTAAAAAGATAGGCAAATCAAATTAATAATCCAACCGTTAGATATGATAAAATCACTAAAAAAAGAATTATGACTAAATTTAAAGGTAATCACATATGCTTTTCCACTTAATCTAGTATAAACTCTATAAAAATGCTCGAAACCTATCCCATTTACAAAGTTTGGCATATCAAATTAATGATCTAACTGTTAGATTTATTAAAATTACCAAAAAATGTATTATGACCAAATTTGAAGATAATCAGATATGTTTTACCGCCTAATCTTCCATTGTCAGTACAAAAATACCCAAAACCTAGCGCATTTACAAAGATAGATATATCAAATTAACGATTCAATTGAATTTACTAAAATATATATTACTTCTAAATTTGAAAGTAATCGGACATGTTTTACCACATAATCTAGCTTAATTTATATAAATCAGTCCAAAATATAATGAATTTATGAATATTTAAAAATTTAGGGACTAATTTGTAAAATTTTTGGGATTAAATTTTAAACATTCTAATATTTAATGACCAAGTTATAAAATTTTTGTTATCATTTATAATTTTACAACATTTAATGAGCGATTGGTAAAATTTGGGTCATGTTTTTCTATATTTAAAAATTCAGGGGCCAGTTTATAAAATTTTTAGGGTAACATTATAAATATTTTAAAATTTAGTGATTAATTTACAATATTTTGAGGTCATTTTGTTATACCAAATTTAAAGACCAATTTACAAAATTTTTGGGCCCATGTTATAAATATATAAATTTTTAAAGATAGGTATTAGCTAAACGTATAGGTATTAGCTAGTGAATATGAATTTTGTCGCTAAAAGTGTAGTTAATTAACAAAAAATAATATTTTTAGCTTGGAAATGAATTTTTATCATTGATGATGCATTATTAGCAAGTAAAATTTAGTTAAGAAATGAATTTTTGTCGCTAATGATGCATTATTAGCGAGAAAATTTAAATTTTCCTCGCAAATACACTTCTTTCCTAGCTGAAAGAAAATATAAATTTTGTTACCGAAGGTCTTAATTAGTAACGACAAACAGTTTTTGTCATTGAAAAAAAAAAATTCCTCATTAAAGAGTACTTTTGGCGATAAAACTTTAGTTACGAAATTTTTTTTATCACCAATGTTATATTTTCTTGTAGTGATCAGTCCTCATAAACCCTAGATAGATAGAATAAGAAACAGAGAAGACAAATAACAAAACAAACAAACACCACAAATCAACATTAGCTACCATAAAACCTTCGCATGTTAATAACTACAAAAACTTTCATTAACAACTTGTACAAACCTTATGGACAATAACATACAAAACTTGTACCCTTTTATAATAAATAGCACAATACATGTAGTGCAAAATTTTAACGTGATGGTCTGCAAAGATTAGGTTTATCTAAATATATATTTTTTTTTCATGTGATAGATAGAAATAAACATCTCCTATAATTTTCTCATAAAATTATATTTGTCTTACAACAATAAGACTTTAAGAAAAGTCCTTACAAATTTTGCATGTAACCCATACAACTCTCAACTTCAACATCTTAATTCCTTCTTGCTAGTAGTTTAATAAGAATAACATGCAATAAAAAATATGCAATAGCAATTTCCTATCATATTAACATAGTTGGAAAAAAATACAAACAAATTTTCTCTTTATTTAACTTTAATAATGTTAAATAGAATAAACTTTGTGACTTCTAGTGGTTTATCAAAAAAAAAAAAAAAAAGAATAAAAAGTGTACCGAGGGGCTTGTAATCCACAACACCAATACAGATAGAAGTATAGTCTATTTTAAACATGAAAGTTTAGGTATGTCTTCGGTAGGGTGGAATGCTTTGTTCAAACCTAAAGAAATTTCTAGGATCAACCATTGTCTTCACTTTCACGAGTCTATCAAAGTTATTCTTGTAATATTGAGTACCCCAGCCCCTCGCTTTCTCAACACTAGTATATCCTTGTTGTTTGTTCATCCCTAGGTCAAGATCTCGGTAATTAGCGTACGCACTTCTTTGATTATTAGGCACATACTTACCAATAACTCGATAAAGCTTTCGACTCCAATTTATACCTTCTTGAGCCAATGTTTTGTTTCTGCCATTCCACAATGCAACTTCAACTGCCAAAAACAAAGTTCCAGCCCTGTATGGGAAGGGAACATTTGATTCTGGTATTTCATCCATTCTACCTCCAAAAGGGTTCCATTCCATTGCTGCTTCCCCTGGATTTCTTTGTTTAAACAAATCGAAAATCTCCACGAGTCCAGCTTTAGGAATAGGCTGCTGGATTAAGTCTGACTTGTCCTTGTAGAAACTGAGATTGGGATTAGTTCCGTTCAGCAAAATCTCACGTGCTGATTCCAATGGAACGCCATATCGGAGGGCAAAATTATCCACCCAACTTATTTCAATGCAGTCCTCTTTCGACACACCTAACTCGGGGAAGTATTCTTCCATCAAGGACACTAGGCCATCAATCTCACCCACGAAAAATAACAAAAAGGTGACTTGTACGTCACTCTTACCTGTTTGATTTGAATTGACTGTTGAGAAGCTGAGAACAATGCTAAGGTCTTTTGGCATCCTCGGGGCAACATATTGCCATCTGTGGACGAGTTCTATTGTATTTTCGTCAAGAGTCCTTGTTATAGTGGACATTGTAATATTAGGGCGGATCTCGACTAATTTTACTTTGAACGAAAGAATAACTCCAAAATTTGCACCTGTTCCGCCTCTAATAGCCCAAAAGAAATCCTCACCCATGGATTCTCGATCTAGAATTCTTCCATTAGCATCAATGACTCGAGCATCAATGACATGGTCAGCAGCAAGACCATATTTCCTAGCAAAAATACCATACCCTCCTCCGCTTACATGTCCTCCAACGCCAACAGTAGGGCAAGAGCCCGCGGGAAGGTAAAAAGAGCCATTGATTTGGTTAATGGCATGGTAGAATTTCCCCAGGGTTGTACCAACTCCCACCCATGCAGTTCGACTTTGGACGTCAACTGAGATTGATCGAAAGTTGGACATAGCGAGGACGAAATAGGGGACTTTAGAAACGTGGGAAACACCCTCGGAGTCATGGCCTCCGCTGCGTATCTTCATTTGCAAGCCATACTTCTTAGAACAATATATCGCTGTTTGTATCTGTGATTCGTGATTTGGAGTTATAATCACTAGGGGCTGAGGGTTGAATCACAGGTTTTGTTTCCTGGAATCCAAGATTTGCTGGAAGGAAGCATTTTTTGGAGTGTAAATGACTTGTGAAATTGCTGAAGAGTTATCGGAATATTTCTCGAGGCACTGAACAAACTCGTTCCCTGGACGAGCGACAGCTGTCCATGAAATGGAAAAGAAAAGAGGGCAAGATAACTGAAGAATCGTGGTTTTCTGCATCTTTTAACTATCCATTCAAAGATTCAATTTTTTCGGCCATAGTTTACATGTTCTGTCACTCTTTCTTTTCTTTTTTCCTTTCTTCTAGACTTCTATAATTCTTAAGTATGAAAAGTTCTTTTCCCAGCTTCTACCATAACTATGTAAACCTTATTTTTAGGGTAGGAAAAGCGAATTGCAAAAAATCAAATTCATTACTGGTATTTGGTTGGGCATTAAATGCTTCAAAATAAAAGAAAATTTAAAATTAATTAATTAAATTTGTTCCAAGGCAAACGGTATTTTAATCCCTCATCTATATATTTTTTTAAGTAACTTAGTACCATATTTTAATTTAATTATTACAATCCTTTATATATCTAACTTTTTACTGTTTCATTTCGATTGTAATTGTAAATTCAACTCACCCACTCTCTATGCATGACATGATGAAGTTAAACTAATCTTTAGGTAAGGGTTTTGCATCGACATCCGTAAATAGGTAACTATTTAATAGTTAGAGGAAGATTGTATCACCAAAATAGGGTAGTGAAGGTGATTACATCGTAGGAAATATCAATATCGTCGAAGGTTTAACATTTCAAAAAATTTTAGAAGGTTAGAAGATTTAAAGAGAAAATTTTAGTATAAGTTTAACAAAGTTTTCACTCTGGCTGATCGAGGTACCGATCAAAGAACTCTGCGGGGATGGAGATATTTTGTTGTTACTTGAATAATTATGACTAAATGTACATTTTTATTGTTCATGTTATAAGACATATTAATTTATGTCTGTAAAGATTATTTCTTTCACGTAGTATCAGAACCAATTTTTGCTATATTATTTAATATTTCGTTATATGTCATGGACGGTATCATTTTAAGTTATGCTGTCATATCTATTTAGATTTTCTTTATCAATATGATTTTGTTTTTTGTGTTGTTGAGAATAGTATGTCTAGTTCTTCCTTAATATGAGTAATTAGATTTGCATGAATAGATTTTGGAAATTAGGATATTGTATTTTCGTTCGAGTTCGTTTTCTGAGATATGAAATAGTGGGCCCCTTTTTTCCATTTCGATTTTTGCATCTAGAAAATAACTGCATGTCTTTTTCCTTGTTTCTTTATTATCTTTTTCTTTTAACAATTGAAGATTTTCATTTGGGTTTGGATATAAGATTAGTCCATAGGATTTGGATTTTTTGTGCAGCCCTTAATGGCCTGCCCATTCAAAAAAAAAAAAGAAAAAAAGAAAAAAATCCTTCGACCTAAATTCATCATAGTTTCCTACTTGATAAATTTTATATTTTGACGTTGTCTAAAATTGTCTTTAATCAGATAATAAATTAGTCTACTGTTGGATATAGAATAAATCAATGAGAGGAATATGATTGATAGTAAAGGAATTTGTCCCTCTCACTTATGGGAGAGATATCCATGGGCCTGTTGATAAGTTAGACTATTAAAATGCATGACCGTGCTCAAATATATCAATCTAAGATATTGATATCATTTGTTTGAAAAATCTACTATGAAATCAAGAAATAATTGATTAAGCTTAATAAGGATGACATGCTCCGTGCCTTATGCTTAATCTGGATATCGTGTGACAAAAGGACTAAATATAAAATTATGGTTTGGTTCAAAGAGATCACCAATCTTCATTTAATTTGGATAGTTATAATGTTTTGCTAGAAACCGCTTATAACTTGTGAGCCATTTAAATATGATTTTGGCACACTGCCAGTGTTAAATGAACCTATAGGGTCACACAATAAGCGAACTTGTTAGGTTATTTTTCTGGTAATCAGATTCGATGAATTTGGAAATATGTCTAAGTTAATTGAACTTAGAAAATTTACCAGATACAATGAATTTGGAAATATGTCCACATTCAATGTATCTGGATAATGTCCAGATTATAAGAATCTGACTCGGTAATTAATTAGTTAAATTACCGAGAAAATGGCAGAATCTTATCATATCAATTTTAATTTAATTTGAATATAAATTAAAATACGATAAGATATTATCAGGGTTGGACTCTAAGAGGTTCGGAGGGGTTTTTAAGAAAACCCTAGACGTCTTCTCTAGAGAGCTATTCTGTTAAGAATATTCGTGCCTTCATCCACCAGAAAAATAAGCCTCTCAAACCCTAGGCGCTAGCATTCCCGGGTGACGAGTGAGTTCGCGGTGTGTATCCGATAAAGGACGTTCGCACACTGTAGCATCTGGTGATCATTCGGGTTGCACGTACAGCAGCATAATCGGAATCGAAGGATATCGATTACACCTAACAGAGGTAATTATGCAAACCTACGATCTTCTTAATCGTTTACTTGGATCCTCGGAAGGGATTCGTGGATGTTTTTCGCGTTTAGGAGTCCACAAATTCCAACATTTTAATTCTATAATACAAAATGTAAATTTCTAGATTTATGTTTTACCAGAATTTTACCACATAAATAAAAAGGAGAAGATTTTTATTTTCTTTATCATGTTAAAGTAATAATTTATTTTTAGTCATCATTTTATATTTATTGACTATAGTAAGATACCATGCAATGCCTCTACAAAGTTTAATCATACTTGGAGCATTGATTATTGATGTATGCTTTTTTTGCATATGTTTCTTTTAGGAAGTATTATCTTAAAATCACATGACTAATTAAGTTTTAAATTAAAATATCAAAATTACTCACATAGCGCATATTTAGGCATGTATATCTATAGTGTAGAATAGAGTTATAATGGTAAGTATTGTATATTTTGGGAAAGTTGGCAAGTATCCCAACTGTACTTTCATTCATTATTTAGCTAACGAGTCAAAGATATAAATAAATGTGATAATTCGCCTAGAGATTACACCAACCTACACACAAGATGCCACCCAAGGTCATAAAACCACCCTAGGAATAAGAAAAGGAGATAAAACATGTGATTAAGTGCAATATTCTAAAATTAAACCAAACATCAAATATCTAATTTAACTAATTGAAAATCCAAATCTAACACCAATTGGATAACCTCCTACAAGATCCACTTGTTAGAGATATATCCTAAACAATTTGTATCTATCATTTAGTATTTTAATAATAAGAGGGATTTATTTTCATAAGTAGTGTATTTCACTTTATGAACATCAAGTATGTGACCTGATAGTAAAATCCTACAGGAAGTAAAATGACTATTCTTAAAATCTCCCTAATCGATTATTATAGCTGAAACAATAATAAATTAAAAATAGTATGTTTATAACTAGGTGCATATGTTTTACTAGTCATGGATATATAGGATATCAAGTCAGAATATAAATAAATGTTAAGGAATATTGTATTGGACATGACCCAATGTGAGAGTATTTCATGGGATATGTCATAAGTACTTCTCTTCGAAATTATGATATTATTTATCATTTGACCTGAATTCATCATTGTTTCCAACTTGGTGCATTTTTTATCTTGACATAGTCTTAAGTTGTCTTCAACCAGATAAATAAATAAGACTGCTGCTGGAAATAGAATAAGTCAGAGAGAGGAATGTGAATGAATGTGAAGGGATTTGTCCCTCTCATCTTTGTCAGAGATATCCATGGATCCCTTGACAAGTTAAACTATGAAAATATATGATCATGCTTATGTTTGAATGTATGCCCTCTTAGACTAGATTTCAAATTTATTTTAACTTGTATTAATAAAAGTATTTTTCTCAGAATTTGTTTGTAAAATTTTCTTTATATTTGTGAACGATTTTATTGGAAAAGACCCATTATGTTTAAGTAAATGGTTCGTGTGAATGGAGATCTTTTACAGTAAAGTATGGACCATGGGATACTTAACACATAAACTATTGTTCTTAACCAGATGATGAGAATGGGAATATCATCATGGCAAGGTTATTGTGTTATGAATTCCAAATAGGGAATGGCTTACCTTTAGCCAATGAGTAGTCTACTTATTTCATAACACAAGCGTATTTCGAATACGTAGAACTGGACTTGTAGTGGTGGTTTCTAAAAATACTATGTGATAGAAACCCAAACTACTACTTCTACAACGTGGACTTGTACTCTACAACTTGAGTATAAGTTGGTGGTCTGACAAAGTTGGAAATGTATACTTTGATATACTATAGTTGAAGTTCTTAAGAAGGACCAATATACTTTTATGTCGGGTATATATGACTACATAGTCAAGATAGACTTGTACAAGATAGTGTCTACACTATATCGCCCCTTGTGGTTGTCCGAATGATCTAATTATCCAAAGCCTTAGGAAACATGACTTGGATATTGGCTTTAGGGTAGCTCCCTCGGAAAGTTGAAATATTCCAAGAAGTCGTGGATCATTGGACCAGAAGCCTAAGGATGGTAGACATCATTCAGAGAGGTTTTAGTACACTCTTTCCTCTATAAATGAATGGCGATGTGTAGAGGGGTATTTTAATCATTTCACCTGTAAGTCGAAGACATAGCTAATGCAACATTATCCTTGGGGTCAATATTTTATTATGGTGATATTAGAAAATATTTAAAATGCAAAATTCAACTATTTATATAGCAAGGGTATTTTGGTCATTTTAGCAGCCAAGGCGACGTGTCTTTTTGGTCCTCATAATAGCCCATAAGTCCTAATTATTTTAGGTCAAGAAAATGGTCACAATGGAAAATGATTTTATTTTATTTAGGAAGTCTAATTTATTTTTTAGACTGGAATAAAATAAAAGGAATGAAAGAAATTAAATTTATTATCTAGTTTGATTGGTTAATTAATTATTCAGGACCTAAGTCTAAAATGAATAATTGGAAAAATTAACCTGGGATTAAACTAGTTAATAAAAGGCTTAATAATTATTTTAGTTCATTTGTGCTCATTAATTATTTATTGGGTTATTTTAATAGGTCCAGGAAAAAAATAATTGATGGTTATTATTTTTGGGCTCATTGGGTGCAAGGAAAAATAATAAATTATTTTGGTTCAATAGCCTGGATTAAAGGATTTTTATTATTTATGGTACAAAAGAGTTGGGGATTAACCAAACCTTTTATGTTGATAACCTCCGCATGTTGAAAATATCAAAACACCGGGGTTGGGTTATATGGGATGTGCATAGGAGTCGCTGTGTAGAGAGAGAGAGAGAGAGAAAAAACAAACACACAACAGAAAGATGAAAAAAATCTAGAGCCTCAGTTCTCTCTCTGCTTCTCGTTTCTTCTTCTTCTCGTTTTTCCAACTTCTTGTCTTTGCTAATTAATAGCAACAGATCAAGAAGGATCATCCTCGTCTAGGTTGTTTCATCAACTTAGATAGGTGGAGGAATATTTTGAGAAACGAAAAGCTTTGCGTACATGCCAAGAAGAAGCCGAAGGATCGCTGGTTTCTCGCCGGAATCATCGTCATGGCAGGTAGCTGCACCCATGGTTGGTGCTTCGTCTTCCAACCAGACCAGAAGAGAACACGTAAAGGTATTATTTTTAACCTTCCGCTATTTCGTGTTCTCATTTTTTAGTAACATGCATGTTCCTTTATTTTTCTGTTCCAGCAAGTTGTATCAGAGCATTGGCTTTGAAGGGTTTAGGATGATGCACGCTAGTTAATAAAACCTGGCAAAACCACTTATAATGAGATCTTTCACATTTTTGGTATGGGTAGATTGTCTGTACAGCTCACCGTTGAGGTATAGAAGCCTCTGTAAAATTTTCTTTACTGTTTTGTTTAGATTCGTGTAAGTCCAATTTAAAAGGGTATAGGTGGTTCTTATGTTTTTGGTGAAAAAATATGACAAGAAATGGCATTGGACAATTGCAAAGCATTGAAGAGGAGACTAGTGAAATTTGCAAAAAATAATTCACATCAAAATCTCGTGGAGAAGATGGACCCAGCTACAGTTGAGCTGAGCCAGTCCTTTGATGTGAGGGGAGCCTAGGCCAACCGTGGCTTGAAGCCGTAGCTGGGCCCAAGCATGGCCTCGGCTTAGGAAGGGCGCGGAAGCTTCCTCGCGGGAGCTTTTGCTTCGCGGGAGATTAGTTTCCTCGCGAAAACTTGAGCAGTAGCTTCCTCGGGAAGCTGTTGCACTCGGCGCCCGGGTCGTGGGCACCTGCGCACAGACCATGGTCCATGATCCAGTGTGGCGGGTGCACTGGACCACAAAAATACATATTTTTTATATTTTTTGGTCTTATACCAGACGAAGTTATTTTTATTTCAATAGTTAATATTCTTTGAATATTTTGCATGAAAATAATATTAAAGGATATTATGATTGATAGGGGTTAGAATCATCGTTATTTTCCTATTTATTTGAGGCTAAATTGAGACACTTTAATACAATACCTAGTCATATTCCTTCCAATTAGATATTTTCCTTATAAAAATATTTTTTTTGTAATTTTATACAAAAATAGATAAAATTTGGAACTAATTGTGTATTTTTCCAGTACATACCCAGCACCAAGCCAAAAAAAATGGACATGGCGCCAGTCCAATATTGGGAGAACAGAGAATTGCAGATGAAAAAGAATAAAACGAGACAGAGCAATTGAAATTGAAATTGAAAAGGAAAAGGAATCAATTTGCTTAAATGGCTTGTGGCTCAACTAAAGGATAAAAGAAATGCATTCGGTGGGCCAAGGAAAGGAAACCGAAAAGGACAAAAGCAATACATTCGGTACGGCCAAGAAAAGAAAAGCAGAAGGACAAAAGCTAAAGAAATTCGGCGGCTTGGTGCAGACTCGATTGCTGGCTCCGCGAGTTGATTGCAACAAGAATAAAGCTTCATGGCTCGACAGCAAATGGCATGCGGCCGAGTAGAAGTTGGAAGATACTAAAACTCCACAAATTACCAAAAACCGCATAGAAAAATCACAATCCTACCTTTTCCAAAAAGCACAGCCGGCGCCAATTATGTTCTGGTTCTCTACTCGTTCGTCGATTTTTTCTTGATTTCAATACCATGTAGTGCAGAATGCTGACGGCGCTGGTTCCACTCTGTTCTGGTTTGTTTTGACAATTTTTCGTCGCCTCAAAGTGTGTGTCAACAATGCATGACCGGCGCCGGTTCCAGTGCCCTAGCCGGCGCCGCCTCTCCTCTGTTTTGCGACGTTTTTTCTTCATTTTACCCCAAAAACCAGTAATAATGAACAATATACCTTTCCAAGGGTAAAATCTCAAATATGAAGGAATATGACTAGTTATTGAACAAAATATATCATAAAAGAGCCTCAAATAACTAGAAAAAAATATGACTAAATTAGCCCTTATCATTCATCCATTTTCAGACTATTTTTTTGGGAATTTCGCTGCTTGACACATGATTTGTTTTGCATATAACTTTCAATCTACAACTCCGATTTGGCTCTATGATATACTAAAACGACTGTAAGACTCTTAAATTTAATACTATATTGCCTTTTTTAGAGTTCTAGTTCCCATAACACAATACAGTGCAAAAACAGCCCCAGTAGTTTTACCCAATTCCACTATTCATGCTTTCCTTTGTTCTTCTTTAGTCTTTAACATCTTTGAACCATTAATTCATTCAATTTTCCTTCAAATCATCTTTAAATCTGTGATTTCCGGATTCCAATACCTCACAAGAATCACACTTATTCAACACAAATTTATCTTTTCTAATCAAACGCTTGTATACTCCATTTTTCCAACCAAATAAATTCCATTTTTACTCTACTTTGATCATCATTTCCTCAACCGAAAACAACTCTTTAAGTCACCATAATTATTCAGTTCTTCTTCACACAAAACATCATTCAAAAACCCTTAGGTATCCGGCACTTACATAAGCATATACAAGGTTCATACACAAAAGTTCACAAACCCTAGCTTTGATTCTAAATCAAGACATGAAAATCATGTTTTCATGTTAAAATTCATACCAATATAATCACTGTAATGAGATCTATGTCTTTAATTCTTGAAGCATATACTTTTAACTTATATACGGGATCTTTTGGCTTGATTTTGCTCCAAGAACACACACACACATCTTTCTTTCTCTCTCCTTTTTCTTTTTTCTCCCTATTTTTCTCTAGCTTTTCTTTCATTTTCTTTCTCTCTTCTTTCCTTACTCCTTCTGCACAAAATCTACCTATTTTTCAGCTCCTTAACCGCCATTCTTGGTCCAAATTGGTGACCATTTGGTCACAAATTGTGGGCTATCGCCACGTGTCACAATTTCATTTGTACACTAATTTTTTTTATTCATTTTGTAAAACTTATTTGATAAGATTTATCTTGTATTAAATCTCATACAACCTCTCATAATATGACACTTGACCCTATCCACCAATCACATAGCGCCACACGTCCAAGTTGTATCCGCATTTCTAATTTTTCTCAGAAATAGCCACAATCGGTTCCGGAATGGAAAAATATTTTACTTCACCATTCAACTCCAAAAATTCCACTGAATCTATCGGTAATACTTAAATCCTTTAGTTCCTTCCCAGCTTGGTCAAATTTTCAGTCAATGTTGCAAGAGTGGTCAAAGTGACGAAAATGCCCTCGATAACCCGAATGGTATAATTCACACAGAAACGTGCGTTTTATTGAGCTGATCAGTTTCTCTTCTCAGTGTACCCTCAAATTCTTATTTTTTTAGAAATAGCAGCCTTCCAAAGATTTAGGGTACGGGTAGAACAAATCCAATAATTACAAGTCCCGACAAGATATTATTATACTAAAATATTCGTCTAATTATACCAATCATCTTTTATTATGTCTATTGATATAAATTCTCATCCTATCATAAGTAGTGGCCATTAAATGATTAAAATATGGGATAATCAATTCACATAATTCCACACATCCATTTTTAACCGCGATTTTCTATTTTCTTCAGAAATGACTAAAATCGAGTCCGTAATGGAAAAATATTTTATTTCGCCATTCAACTCCAAAAATTTCACTAAATCCATTGGTAACACTCAAATTCTTCAATTCCTTTCCTACTTGGTCAAATTTGTGGTCAAAATCGCGGGCATGGTCAAAATGACGAAAATGCCCCCCGATACCCCAAGTAGCATAATTCACACCAAAACGTACATTCCATCGCACTGACCAATTTCTCTTTTCCTTGTACCCTTAAATTCTTATTTTGTTAATAATAATCGCCTTCTAAAAATTTAAGCTACGAGTAGAACAAATCCAATAATTATATCCAAGTCCCAACAAAATATTATACCACCAAAATTTTCGTCTCATTACACCGATAAACTTTTGTTCTGGACATCAATATAGATTCTCATCCTATTACAAATAGTAGCCAATCAATTGTAAAATGGTGGGATGTTACATTCATCTCTCCTTACAGAAAAATTAAGTCCTCGAAATTGGCTTACACTTGGAATAAATTTGGATACTTTTTCAACATCTTCACTTTCGTTTTCCCAGGTTACATCTTACAAAGATTGATGATTCCACGAGAGTCGTACAAGTGGAATTTTCCTATTCCGCAATTCCTTTTCAGCATACTCCAAGATCTTAATAGGTTTTTCCTTATTCTTCAAGCTTAGAGTCATCTCAATGGGTTCTTCCTTCAAAATGTGCGTAGAATTAGCCATATACTTTCGAAGTTGGAATACATAAAAGACGCCATGAATAATTTAAAATTCTCCTGGTAACTCCAATCGATAGGTTACTTTCTTGTTCTTCTCGACAATAGAAAATGGTCCAGCATACCTAAATGCCAATTTCTTTTCTTATATTTTTTATTCCCGACTGTTATTGTTGAGCCAACTTTAAGAATACATGATCCCCTCCAGTAAATTTCAAATTTCTCCTACGTCCATCCGCATAACTTTTTTGACAACTATGCGCTGCCTCTAACTAGGTTTTGATCATTTCTACAGCATGTAGGAGCTTTTCAAGATCAAAAGCATCTGGTTCACCCATTTTCTATCCTAAACTTTCCCAATATAATGGGAACTAATATTTTTTTTTCCATATAAAGCTTCAAACGAGGCCATTCCAATTTGTATGCAAATTTTGCATACACGAAATTATCAATCAACTTAGTTCCAAAATCTAGAGCACTGGCCCTCAACATGTTGTTTCAAAGCTTATTCACTCGTTTTTGTCTGTTCATCCACTTGTGGGTGCGCCGTTGTACTAAACTTTACGGTTGTCCCGTATCATTGCTGCAATTTAGTCCAAAACTTCAAAGTAAATCTAGGTTCTTGGTCTAACACAATACTAGGAGGTACTCCATGAAGTCTGATTACTTCCTCCATTTAGATTTTACTTAACTTCTCTAGAGAATCCCGTTGATTGATAGGGATAAAATGAGTGGACTTAGTCAATCAATCTACTATCACCCATATAATATCTCGCTGTCCTCATCGCCATGGGTAATCTTGTAATGAAATCCATAGTAATTTCATTCCATTACCATGATGAAGTTGGTAATGGCTGCAATAACCCTCCAGGTCTTTGCTTATCGGATTTCACTAGCTGACGAGTTAAACATCGAGCTACAAAATCTGAGATATCTTTCTTCATACCATTCCACTAGTAATTCTGTTCTAAGTCCTGACACATCTTTACGGCTCCTGGATGGATAGTATACTTACTTCAAGGTGTCTTTATTAAAACATCTTATCTCTTCACAGATTGTTTCAAGATACATTACCAATCTCAATAATGAACGATTTAATCACTAGCAATATTAGAACAGGAGTAAAATTTAATCCTTCTCTCAATTCCTGGAAATTTCTTTCACACTTCTTGGTTCCAACATAAGGCACTTCTTTTTGGGTGGGTCGAGTCAAAGGTGAAATTATCTTAGAGAGTTCCCTCAATAAATCTTTGATAATATCCTGTCAATCTCAAGAAACTTTGGATTTTGATCAGAGTCTCGGGAGGTTTTCAATTTGGCGCCACTTCAATTTTTGCAGGATCTACTATAATCCCGTCCTTGGATATCACTTGTCCCAAGAATGCTAATTCTAGCAACCAAAACTCACACATACTAAATTTCACAAACAATTTAGTCTTTCTTAACTTTATTAAGACTTTTCGAAGGTACTGTTCGTGCTTTTGGGGACCTTTAGAGTACACCAGAATGTCATCTATAAATATGACCACAAACTTATCTAAGTACAACCAAAATGTTCAGTGTATCAAGTCCATAAAATTAGTATGGGCATTAGTAACACCACAAGGTATCACTACTCAACATGTCCACATCGAGTGTTAAATGCAGTTTTCGGTATATCTTCTTGCTAAATCCGGTCCTAGTAATATCCTTGCCTCAAGTCTAATTTCGAGAAACATCTAACTCCTTGCAACTGATCAAACAGTTAATCAACCATGGGCAACAGATATTTATTCTTTATCGTCACTGCATTCAATCCTTGATAATCTACGCACATCTGCAATGATTCATCTTTCTTCTTAACAAATAATACAGGTACTCGCCCACGGTGAAGCACTTGGTCGGATAAACCCTTACTCCATTAATTCCTGTAGTTGTTTCTTGATCTCCTACATCCTATAAGGGGTTCTTGAAATTGGTTCTGTTGATGGCACTAACCCAATAGAAAACTCTACCTTTCTCTCTCTCCGGCAGTAACTCCTTCAATTCCACTGGAAAAATATCTAAATATTCATTCACAATAGGAACATCTTCGGTTTCTTAACCTCTTATAGCTTATTAATTACATAAGTCAAGTATCATGTTCACCCTTTCCCTATCATCTTCCAAGTCTTGAGTCCCGATACAAAAGCATTACTTTTCCTTCCAACCACACCTACAAATTTCAATATATGTTTCCCAGACCAATGGAAACGTAGTACTTTATGTCTACAACCAACTTGAGCATGATGCTAAGATAGCCCATCCATGCCCACGACAGCATCATAACCCTCTATGGGCAACCTTATCAAATCTCCTTCTAGTCTTACCAAGACCTTATAGTTTCTATTCATTTTCTTATTATTCATTTGCTTTCCCAATTGGGTACTAACAATCATTTCGTATGAAATTTCTTTCCCTTTAATGTCCATAGAATCAAGAAAAGAATTGGCAACAAAGAAATGCATAGAACTGAGATATACTAATACTTTAGCAGTACGATAAAAAATAAGGAGCGTACTTTCCACCGTTGCAGTTTGATTATCTATCTTTTCTAAGGCCACCACCTAAGCGTTTTCTTGCGGTTTAGAGGTTCCAGTTCTAGAGGTAGAAGCCTGCCCTGGGTTTCCTCTTCCAAATCCTGACCTTTGTCCTTGGTTGTTACCATTCAGGTTAGGTCCATCCTCCTATCTTTCGTAGGCGATGGCAATTTAAAATCTTATACTCCATTTCCTCACAATTGAAGCATGTAAAGCAGGGTAGCCCTACTATCGGGCCTCTTTTCCTTTACATCTTCCTTTTCCCCTACCATCAGAACATTCCAAGTCTCTTCTGATTCATGCCCCAAAATTTGCCTCGGTTCATCTCACCTGCCTTTTCAACAGTGTTATAACTGGTAGGAGTCATACTTGCTAATACTCTTTTCAGCTCTGGCCGTAAACCCTTCACAAAACGTCTAACCCTGTTTGCTTCTAGTGGACTAAAAGTGAGCAATATTTGATAGGCTAGTAAATTCAGCTGCATATTGTCTCACCGTACAGCCTTTTTGCCGAAGAGCTTGAAATTCATCCCCCTTCTTCTCTACTACCCAAATGGGAATAAATTCATTCTTAATACTAGCCTTAAAATTTGTTCACTCCCATTCACGTTGATTCATCTCTTTTGCCCACCAATCTTGAGCAGGTCCTTTCAATTAGAATGTACCAAGTCGTGCCTTCCTTTGCACCGAATAATTCAGGACTGCAAAGATCTTTTCCATCTATTTAATCTAATCCTCAGCCTCCTGTTCTGAGTTAGGTCACCCTTGAAATTACAAAGGGTAAAATTTCAAAAAGTGCTGAAGGGCTTGATCTGATTCGACTTCATTTTGCTGACTATCCTTAATCATACTCTCATTTACCCTAACATTCTCAGTTAGCTATTAGATCGTATCAGCCATCTTTTGGAACGTCTACAACATAGGGTGGTCCAAGGTTGTGAGGTGGGGACTTTCCGCCTGCGTTTCCCACCACCATTGGTTCAGGGTTATTTCGAGTAACTCATGATGATCGTCCAAAGGTTCATTTAGGAGGAATCTGTACAATTCGTAAGATTTTACCGGTATAACAACTGTAACATAATTCAAAAGCAGTCATAAAATAGGTATAGTAAAATTAGCAAAACATAACATATGTTCATTCTCTTTTATCACAAAGTCAGTACAAAATTCATGTGCCAAGCACACAGTCATATACACTAGCTAAACTGTACATATCATACTATATATATATATATATATATATATATATATATCCATCTCATCCTCCTTCTGGTCATCCTCACTGTCTGATACTAGAGGTCCTGAATCAGTCGAGATTGTATAATACTACGCTGCATCAACCTCCTCATTTCCGTCCACATCTGGCTGTAGCTAAACCAATAGCTCTGGGTCTATCTCTAAATCCTCCTCAGGCTCCTCACCTACAGGTACCTCCACTTCGGGTACCTCTTGGTCCTCTCCCATATTAACAACCTCCAAATTCAGTATCACCTCCTCAGGTACCCCAGGTGCATCCCCACCAAATATCTCCTTATCATCCTCAATAATACTGCACCATTGGGGATGCTATCCTCCTCATCATCATCATTGTCCTGATGGCGCAGATCAATATCACCATCGATCTCATCGTGGTCGCCACCTGCCTCCTCATGTGGCGCCGGTATTCTCTTGAGGATAAGTTTCCACTCCACACACGAGCTCTCATCTATCTCTTTTTCTTCCTTCATCACTGTGCTCGACTATTGAGCGCTTGCCCTTATCGCTCCTACCCACCATACCTACACATTAAAAGGGTTCTATCAATTCCTACAATGATAACACAGTTCTAGAAAACTAGACTCTAATACTAATTGTAACACCCCTACTAAAGACAACAGTGGACACATATCAACACCGAGTGTTGCCTGGTCCAGTTTTACAGAAAAAGGGTCTTTATAACGGAAATAACAGAGTAAATACATATACAAAGTCCAGACTCAACAATATCCCGCATTGATGGCCACACATATACATATATCATAGAATTTCATACGTGCCATCCCTAACAATAGCAAAATACAGTACATGATCAAAAGGAAAGCTGTCCAGAGCTAAATTGCCGACTTTGTAGTATCGTCCTTCTATCCGTAGGTCCGCTCAGCAGTGGATCCTACAAAAGGTAAGTTAAAAAATATGTGTGAGTGACGAATCACCTAGTTAGCCCTGTATGTGCTAATACTTTATGAAATAATAGGGAACATAAAAATTTTGTGGAATAGCATATCATTTGTTTACTAGAAACAATTCCAAAACTCTCTAAAGAAAAGTTTAATCAAAACTCAAATATTTTTTGAAAATTGAATTTTACTTTCAAATCATTGCCCTAATTTTCAAGTCACGGGCATTTCTCCAATAGAATATCAGCCTGTATTCAAGTTCCGCATCCTTACTTTCGGTGCCACGTATCATTGTACTGAGACCACAGCCTCCAGAACTCAACTGTGTGTCACTGGAATAAGTACACCGTAGTGTATTTCTGCTCAGTTATACCGTAGCATACCTAGTGTACCGCAGCACATAATCTTTTACTTGCCACCATAAGCCAATGGTCGCAATCCTGACATCAATCATCATCGAGTCGGTAAGGATTCAAACGCACCGAGTGTCCCTGCCTAACATTAAGTGAATGACTCAAAATAAAAAGCACCCGCAGATGCGGCAATTGCCAGGTGCTAAATGGCTTGCCAGAATGACTTATCTCAATGTTCTGTCACCCTATTTAGAGTAAGACAATCCCCAGAACTAGCTCGGTAACTTAGGGTCGTCTACTTCTAACATGATCTAGTACAAAGATCAAAATCCTTGTTGAGTACTCAACGTTACCAATACCAACTCCTTCTAATTGATCAAACCTATCTAATCCCGCAGGATTTTCAAATGAAAACATTTTTAGGGCAAAATCACATTTTCTAGAATTCGATTTCACTAACTCACAAGTCAAATCGTTATTCACATAGGCTCCGTAGAGCCAATCTATTCATTCCATAGGCACATCAGGCCAATAAAGTAATTTCAGGGTTCAAAAATCGTTTTCCTAAAGTAAATCTCCTCATGAGAGATCATTCTCCAAAATCATGTTGAAATAGGATAAAGAGTTCTATTCACATATTAAAACACATTTACAAGAGTGTTCAGGTCGTTTTTCCCGTATTCGATCACAAAAGTCATTTTCCAAGGGAATTCGGGTCATTTTACCCATACCCGATTCCAAAAGACTTTCCGAGGGTATTCGAGTCATTTTACCATTACCAATTTTAAAAGTGTTTATAACAGTTCCAATAAGGATATTTCAGTTATTTACCGAATACATAATTTCAAAAATGTTCATAAAACATTCCAATAAGGACATTTGGATCATTTTCCAAATACCCGATTCCAAAAGGAAGTCATTTCATGAAATCCCGAATTCTAATCCGAAAAGTGGATTAAATTCAAAGTTTCCAAACACATTTCCATAAAATGTTCCAATAAGGGCATTCTAGTTAATTTACAAATACCCGATTAAAAAATTTATCATTTTCCGAAAATCCCGAGTGTTTAATCTAAATAGGACTGAATTCACAAATTCTTGCTTTAATCGTCCGGTAAGGTTTCCAAGCCAACTATGAAATTCAATCAAGTCCAAAATAGTATAAAAACAAATCTTACTCAAAGAAACCTTAAACATATTTAGGAATTTCCAAAATGGTATAAAACATAGAATTACATGGAGAAACAAAGCACACTAGCTTGCAAAAAGGTTTTAGAAATCAAAGGTACTCATCTCGAGTCCTAAGTAACCCTTTCTATTCACGGCTGCTTAATCACCATCTCTACCATTTTCGACGTTCCATTGGCCCTTTATCGCTAAACCTACACCAAACATCGTTTTCGATCAATTCATTTTCGCCCAAAAAATAGCTAACATCTAACCGACATGCCCGACAGATTGCCAACATCCAACCGACGTTTAACCAACGGTTAGCCGATGGGGCTTGACAGCTAAAAAAACGTTCAACTTTTGTTCACGTCATATTTTCATCATTTGTTTGATTCTTTCATTTTTCCTTTTTCCACATACTTTATCCCTTCATAAAAAAGGGATTCACTTCATATTTCCCTAATTATTTCATCCAAAATCACACAATTAATCATCCTTAAATTCGTCCATGTTCTAAGCAAAATTCTGAAATTTTGCTGCTTGAACACATGATTTTGTTTCGGACATAACTTTCAATCCCCAACTCCATTTTAGCTCTATGATATACCAAAACAACTGTAAGACTCTTAAATTTAATTATATATAACCTCTTTTCTAGAATTTTGGTTCCCGAGGCAAAGTACTGGCAAAAATAGCCCCTGCAATTTTACCTCAATTTCACTATTCATATTTTTCTTTGCTATCCTTTAATCTTTAACACCTTAGAACCATTAATTCATTCAATTCTCCGTCAAATAATCTTTAATTCTGAATTTCCAGATTTCCAGTAGCTCACATAGGTCACACTTATTCAATACAAATTCATCTCTTCTAATCAAAAGCTAGTTTAATCCATTCCTCCAACCAAGTAAACTCCATTTTTAATGTACTTTTACCACCACCTCTTCAGCCAAAAATAAGCCTTTAAACTGGTACAATTATTCAATTCTTTCTCACATAAAACATCATTCAAAGGCCCTTGGGCAGCCAGCACATATACAAGCATATATAAAGTTTATACACAAAAGCTCACAAACCCTAGCTTTAATCCGAAATCAATATATGAAAGTCATGTTTTTATATTAAAATTCACATCAAAACGATCAACGTAACAAATTCTATAAATAAAGCATATTAATATACATACATCAATAAATATTAATATACTTTTTAAATATATTAATATATATGACAATATACTATTTATACATATATACACACACATACATATATTTTAGTGCGACATACTAATATGTATACAATATTTTAATATATTAATATATATATATATATATATGTATGTGTATCCATATGTATAATATATACACATATATAATAATGACATATATTAATATGCTACATGCGCACTGCATTTATATATATATATATATATATATATATTAATATAGAATATTAATATACACACTATTTTCATAAATTAATTTATATATGTATATGTATAATACAGACACACACAGACACACACATACATATATTTTGGTATAAAATCTAGCATAATCCCTATAAAAATACAAAAAATTTAACACATTTAAAAAGATAAACATATAAAAATAATAATCGAACCATTAGATTTGATAAAATTACTAAAAAACGCATTATGACTAAGTCTCCTAGTCCTGCAGACTAAATTATTATTACAACGGTTTTCAAAGTCTGACAACGTTTAAACATGGTTGGATGATTCAACAGCTGGAGCAATTTCACCGTCAAAACAAGGAGAAAAAAAAAAAAAAAGGTCTTCTGACTACCACAGATTAAATTATTAAATTATTAGTTCCAGTCCTCTTTCTATAAATTCAAAGATTCAATTTCTTCGGCCATAGTTTACATGTTCTGTCACTCTTTCTTTTCTTTTTTCCTTTCTTCTAGACTTCTATAATTCTTAAGTATGAAAAGTTCTTTTCCCAGCTTCTACCATAACTATGTAAACCTTATTTTTAGGGTAGGAAAAGCGAATTGCAAAAAATCAAATTCATTACTGATATTTGGTTGGGCATTAAATGTTTCAAAATAAAAGAAAAGAAATTAGGCAAAAAAAAAAAAAATATAGAAGATCTCGTACGTAGGAAATATATATCATTCCCATCTAAGGAATTATTTTATCTTCTTTTTTTTCAATTTTTTCTTTTTCATTATCAATTATTTTTTTTAAATTTTTATTCTTTCGATAACCTCTTGCAACTACTATATCCCTTCGTCTCTTCTCCTTCTTGCTCTCACTTTTTTGTGGGTTTTCTTTTTGTAATGTAAAATTATATTAAAATTTCTTTCATTATAAAAAAATCACATTTTTTATTTTTAAAAATTGTTACAGATATTTTATACTAAAAAAAATTAAAAGAAATGTTATTGATTCTCATTCATAACTTATAGTAGGTTAACTAAATAATTATGACAGATAGCATTCACCCGCCAAAAGTTTTTAAAATTTTTTATTTCCCCATAGAAAATTAGTTTTTTAGAGAAATGTGTTTTAAAATTCTACCTTTCTGTAAAAAAATTAAAATTTATAACATTGACCTCTAAAATATTATTTTTATATAAATTGCCCCATAAACCTCAAGTTTCTCGCGTTTCTATATAGAATAATAAATCTTAAATTTATTAGTTCTTATTCTAGTTCCCATTACATATTGACAAATAATAATAATAAAAAAAAAGTATAAGATTTGTTCAAACTCATTGTCAAAGTGGAATCTATCATTTGCATTACCATTCTCATTCCTTGATGTGAACCAAACAGCAACTCCATTCCATCGCCCTTACTTTGTCTTTCTACCAATTATCTCCTCACCTTCTCTCTAGAAGCCCCCTTAAGATGGAATCTCTCTAGCCAAGTCGCCGGTCAACTGACTCTCCCCTTAAGATGGAATCTTTCAACTTTGTTCATTTTGATCCAAATTTCTATGACATGATTTTTTACTACTTCCTACATATTTTTCAAAGCGTTGTTTCGTAATTTAATTAAATATTTAAAATTAATTAATTAAATTTGTTTCAAGGCAAACGGTATTTTAGTCCCTCAGCTATATATATATATATATATATATATATATTAAGTAACTTAGTACCATATTTTAATTTAATTATTACAATCCGTTATATATCTAACTTTTTACTGTTTCATTTCGATTGTAATTGTAAATTCAACTCATCCACTCTCTATGCATGACATGATGAAGTTAAACTAATCTTTAGGTAAGGGTTTTGCAACGACATCCGTAAATAGGTAACTATTTAATAGTTAGAGGAAGATTGTATCACCAAAATAGGGTAGTGAAGGTGATTACATCGCAGGAAATATCAATACCGGCAAAGGTTTAACATTTCAAAAAATTTTAGAAGGTTAAAAGATTCAAAGAGAAAATTTTATTATAGGTTTAACAAAGTTTTAACTTTGGCTGATCGAGGTATCGATCAAAGAATTCTGTGGCGATGGAGATATTTTGTTGTTACTTGAACAATTATGACTAAATGTACATTTTTATTGTTCATGTTATAAGACATATTAATTTATGTCTGTAAAGATTATTTCTTTCACGTAGTATCAGAACCAATTTTTGCTATATTGTTTAATATTTCGTTATATGTCATGGACGGTATCATTTTAAGTTATGCTGTCTTATCTATTTAGATTTTCTTTATCAATATGATTTTGTTTTTTGTGTTGTTGAGAATAGTATGTCTAGTTCTTCCTTAATATGAGTAATTAGATTTGCATGAATAGATTTTGAAAATTAGGATATTGTATTTTCGTTCGAGTTCGTTTTCTGAGATATGAAACAGTGGGCCCCTTTTTTCCATTTCGGTTTATGCATCTAGAAAGTAACTGCATGTCTTTTTCCTTGTTTCTTTATTATCTTTATCTTTTAATAATTGAAGATTTTCATTTGGGTTTGGATATAAGATGGGTCCATAGGATTTGGATTTTTTGTGCAGCCCTTAATGGCCTGCCCATTCAAAAAAAAAAAAAAAGAAAGAAAAAGAAAAAGAAAAAAATCATCCGACCTAAATTCAGCATAGTTTCCTATTTGATAAATTTTATATTTTGACGTTGTCTAAAATTGTCTTTAATCAAATAATAAATAAGTCTACTGTTGAATATAGAATAAATCAATGAGAGGAATATGATTGATAGTGATGGAATTTGTTCCTCTCAATTATGGGAGAGATATCTATGGGCCCCTTGATAAGTTAGACTCTTAAAATGCATGACCGTGCTTAAATATATCAATCTAAGATATTGATTTCATTTGTTTGAATAATCTACTATGAAATCAAGAAAATAATTTATTAAGTTTAATAAGGATGACATGCTCCGTGCCTTATGCTTAATCTGGATATCGTGTGACAAAATGACTAAATATAAAATTATGGTTTGGTTTAAAGAGATCACCAATCTTCATTTAACTTGGATAGTTATAATATTTTGTTAGAAACCGCTTATAACTTATGTGCCATTTAAATATGATTTGGGCACACTGCCAGTGTAAAATGAACCTATAGCGTCACACAATAAGCGAACTTGTTAGGTTATTTTTCTGGTAACCAGATTCGATAAATTTGAAAATATGTCTAAGTTAATTGAACTTAGAAAATTTACCAGATACAAAGAATTTGGAAATATGTCCACATTCGATGTATTTGGATAATGTCCAGATTATAAGAATCTGACTCAATAAATTAATTAGTTAAATTACCGAGATAATGGCAAAATCTTATCATATCAATTTTAATTAAATTAAAATTAAAATTAAAATACGATAAGATATTATCAGGGTTGAACTCTGAGAGGTTCGGAGGGGTTTTTAGGAAAACCCTAGCCGTCTTCTCTAGAGAGCTATTCTGTTAAGAATATTCGTACCTTTATCCACCAGAAAAATAAGCCTCTCAAACCCTAGGCGCTAGCACTCCCGGGTGACGAGTGAGTTCGCGGTGTGTATCCGATAGAGGACGTTCGCACACTGCAGTGTCTGGTGATCATTCGGGTTGCACGTACAACAGCATAATCGGAATAGAAGGATATCGATTACACCTAACAGAGGTAATTCTGCAAACCTACGATCTTCTTAATCGTTTACTTGGATCGTCGGAAAGGATTCGGGGATGTTTTTCGCGTTTAGGAGTCCACAAATTCCAACATTTTAATTCTATAATACAAAATGTAAATTTCTAGATTTATGTTTTACTAGAATTTTACCACATAAATAAAAAGGAGAAGATTTTTATTTTCTTTATCATGTTAAAGTTGTTAAATGTTTAAGTAATAATTTATTTTTAGTCCTCATTTTATATTTATTGACTATAGTAAGATACCATGCAGTGCCTCTACAAAGTTTAATCATACTTGGAGCATTGATTATTGATGTATGCTTTTTTTGAATATATTTTTATTCGGAAGTATTATCTTAAAATCACACGACTAATTAAGTTTTAAATTAAAATATCAAAATTACTCACACAGCACATATTTAGGCATGTATATCTATAGTGTAGAATAGAGTTATAATGGTAAGTATTGTATATTTTGGGAAAGTTGGCAAGTATCCCAACTGTACTTTCACTCATTATTTAGCCAACGAGTCAAAGATATAAATAAATGTGATAATTCGCCTAGAGATTACACCAACCTACACACAAGATGCCACCCAAGGTCACAAAACCACCCTAGGAATAAGAAAAGGAGATAAAACATGTAATTAAGTGCAATATTCTAAAATTAAACCAAACATCAAATATCTAATTTAACTAATTGAAAATCCAAATCTAACACCAATTGGATAACCTCCTACAAGATCCACTTGTTAGAGATATATCCTAAACAATTTGTATCTATCATTTAGTATTTTAATAATAAGAGGGATTTATTTTCATAAGTAGTGTATTTCACTTTATGAACATCAAGTATGTGACCTGATAGTAAAATCCTACAGGAAGTAAAATGACTATTCTTAAAATCTCCCTAATCGATTATTATTGTTGAAACAATAATAAATTAAAAATAGTATGTTTATAACTAGGTGCATATGTTTTACTAGTCATGGATATATAGGATATCAAGTCATAATATAAATAAATGTTAAGGAATATTGTATTGGACATGACCCAATGTGAGAGTATTTCATGGGATATGTCATAAGTACTTCTCTTCGAAATTATGATATTATTTATCATTTGACCTGAATTCATCATTGTTTCCAACTTGGTGCATTTTTTATCTTGACATAGTCTTAAGTTGTCTTCAACCAGATAAATAAATAAGACTGCTGCTGGAAATAGAATAAGTCAGAGAGAGGAATGTGAATGAATGTGAAGGGATTTGTCCCTCTCATCTTTGTCAGAGATATCCATGGATCCCTTGACAAGTTAAACTATGAAAATATATGATCATGCTTATGTTTGAATGTATGCCCTCTTAGACTAGATTTCAAATTTATTTTAACTTGTATTAATAAAAGTATTTTTCCCAGAATTTGTTTGTAAAATTTTCTTTATATTTGTGCACGATTTTATTGGAAAAGACCAATTATGTTTAAGTAAATGGTTCGTGTGAATGGAGATCTTTTACAGTAAAGTATGGACCATGGGATACTTAACACATAAACTATTGTTCTTAACCGGATGATGAGAATGGGAATATCATCATGGCAAGGTTATTGTGTTATGAATTCCAAATAGGGAATGGCTTACCTTTAGCCAATGAGTAGTCTACTTATTTCATAACACAAGCGTATTTCGAATACGTAGAACTGGACTTGTAGTGGTGGTTTCTAAAAATACTATGTGATAGAAACCCAAACTACTACTTCTACAACGTGGACTTGTACTCTACAACTTGAGTATAAGTTGGTAGTCTGACAAAGTTGGAAATGTATACTTTGATATACTATAGTTAAGGTTCTTAAGTAGGACCAATATACTTTTATGCTGGATATATATGACTACTTAGTCAAGATAGACTCGTACAAGATAGTGTCTACACTATATCGCCCCTTGTGGTTGTCCGAATGATCTAATTATCCAAAGCCTTAGGAAACATGACTTGGATATTGGCTTTAGGGTAGCTCCCTCAGAAAGTTGAAATATTCCAAGAAGTCGTGGATCATTGGACCAAAAGCCTAAGGATGGTAGACATCATTCAGAGAGGTTTTAGTACACTTTTTCCTCTCTAAATGAATGGCGATGTGTAGAGGGGTATTTTAATCATTTCACCTGTAAGTCGAAGACATAGCTAACGCAGCATTGTCCTTGGGGTCAGTATTTCCTTATGGTGATATTAGGAAATATTTAAAATGCAAAATACATCTATTTATATAGCAAGGGTATTTTGGTCATTTTAGAAGCCAAGGCGATGTGTCTTTTTGGTCCTCAGAATAGCCCATAAGTCCTAATTATTTTAGGTCAAGGAAATGGTCACAATGGAAAAATGATTTTATTTTATTTAGGAAGTCTAATTTATTTTTTTTACTAGAATAAAATAAAAGGAATGAAAGAAATTAAATTTATTATCTAGTTTGATTGGTTAATTAATTATTCATGACCTAAGTCCAGAATGAATAATTAGAAAAATTAACCTGGGATTAAACTAGTTAATAAAAGGCTTAATAATTATTTTAGTTCATTTGTGCTCATTAATTATTTATTAGGTTATTTTAATAGGTCCAGAAAATAAATAATTAATGGTTATTATTTTTGGGCTCATTTGGTGCAAGGAAAAACAATAAATTCTTTTGGTTCAATAGCCTGGACTAAAGGATTTTTATTATTTACGGTACAAAAGAGTTGGGGATTAACCAAACCTTTTTTGTTGATAACCTCCGCATGTTGAAAATTTCAAAACACCGGGGTTGGGTTATTTGGGATGTGCATAGGAGTCGTTGTGCAGAGAGAGGAGAGAGAGAGAAAACACACGACAGAAACAGGAAAAAAATATAGAGCCTCTGTTCTCTCTCTGCTTCTCGTTTCTTCTTCTTCTCAATTTTTCCATCTTCTTGTCTTTGCTAATTAATAGCAACAGATCAAGAAGGATCATCATCGCCTAGGTTGTTTCACCAACTTAGATAGGCGGAGGAATATTCTGAGAAACGAAAAGCATTGCGTATATGCCAAGAAGAAGCCAAAGGATCGCGGGTAGCTGCTCCCATGGTTGGTGCCTCGTCTTCCAACCAGACCAGAAGAGAACACATAAAGGTATTATTTTTAACCTTCCGTTATGTTGTGTTCTCATTTTTTGGTAGCATGCATGTTCCTTTATTTTTCCGTTCCAGCAAGTGGAATCAGAGCATTAGCTATGAAAGGCTTTGGATGATGCACGCTAGTTAATAAAACCTGGCAAAACCACTTATAATGAGATCTTTCACTTTTTTGGTATGGGTAGATTGTCTGTACACCTCACCGTTAAGGTATAGGAGCCTATGTAAAATTTTCTTTATGGTTTTGTTTAGATTCGTGTATGTCCAATTTAAAAGGGTATAGGCGGTTCTTATGTTTTTGGTGAAAAAATATAACAAGAAATGGCCTTAGACAATTTCAAAGCATTGAAGAGGAGACTAGTGAAATTTGCAAAAAATAATTCGCATCAAAATCTCGTGGAGAAGTTGGACCGAGCCACAACTGAGCTGAGCCAGTCCTTTGATGTGAGGGGAGCCGAGGCAGCCTAGGCCAGCCGTGGTTTGAAGCCGTAGCTGGGCCCAAGCATGGCCTCGACTTAGGGAGGGCACGGAAGCTTCCTCGCAGGAGCTTAGTTTCCTCGCGAAAACTAAGCAGTAGCTTCCTTGGGAAGCTGTTGCACTGGGTGCCCGGGTCGTGGGCACCTACGCATAGACAATGGTCCATGATCCAGTGTGGCGGGTGCACTGGACCACAGGAAAAAATTTTGTTTTTAGTTTTTGGTCTCATACCAGACGAAGTTATTTTTATTTCAATAGTTAATATTCTTTAAATATTTTGCTTGAAAAATAATAGTAAAGGATATTACGATTGATAGGGGTTAGAATCATCGTTATTTTCCTAGTTATTTGAGGCTAAATTGAGATACTTTAATACAATAACTAGTCATATTCCTTCCAATTAGATATTTTCCTTATAAAAATATTTTTTTGGTAATTTTATACAAAAATAGATAAAATTTGGAACTAATTGTGTATTTTTCCAATACATACCCAGCACCAGGCCAAAAAAAATGGACATGGCGCCAGTCCAATACTGGGAGAACAGAGGATTGCAGACGAAAAAGAATAAAATGAGACAGAGCAATTGCAATAGAAATTGGAAAGGAAAAGGAATCAATTTGCTTAAATGGCTTGTGGCTCAACTAAAGGACAAAAGAAATGCATTCAGTGGTCCAAGGAAAGGAAACCGAAAAGGAGAAAAGCAATACATTCGGTACGGCCAAGAAACGAAAAGCAGAAGGACAAAAGCTAAAGAAATTCAGTGGCTTGGTGCAGACTCGATTGCTGGCTCAGCGAGTCGATTACAACAAGAATAAAGCTTCATGGCTCGCCAGCAAATGGCGTGCGGCCGAGTAGAAGTTGGAAGATACTAAAACTCTACAAATTACTAAAAACCGCATAGAATAATCACAATCCTACCTTTTCCTCAAAGCACAGCCGGCGCCAATTATGTTCTGGTTCTCTACTCATTCGCTGATTTTTTCTTGATTTCAACACCAAGTAGTACATAATGCAGCCGGCGCTGGTTCCACTCTGTTCTGGTCTATTTTGACAATTTTTCTTCGCCTCAAAGTGTGTGTAAACAATGCATGGCCAGCGCCGGTTCCAGTGCCCTAGCCGGCGCCGCCTCTCCTCTGTTTTGCGACGTTTTTGCTTCATTTTACCCCAAAAATAGGTAATAATGAACAAAATGTCATTCCAAGGGTAAAATCTCAAATATGAAGGAATATGACTAGTTATTGAACAAAATGTATCATAAAAGAGCCTCAAATAACTAGAAAAAAAATATGACTAAATTAGCCCTTATCATTCATCCATTTTCAGACTAATTTTTTTAGAATTTCACTGCTTGACACATGATTTGTTTTGCACATAACTTTCAATCTACAACTCCGATTTGGCTCTATGATATACTAAAACGACTGTAAGACTCTTAAATTTAATACTATATTGGCCTTTTTTAGAGTTCTAGTTCCCATAACACAATACAGTGCAAAAACAGCCCCAGTAGTTTAACCCAATTCCACTATTCATGTTTTCCTTTGTTCTTCTTTAGTCTTTAACATCTTTGAACCATTAATTCATTCAATTTTCCTTCAAATCATCTTTAAATCTATGATTTCCAGATTCCAATACCTCACAAGAATCACACTTATTCAACACAAATTCATCTTTTCTAATCAAACGCTTATATACTCCATTTTTCCAACCAAATAAATTCCATTTTTACTCTACTTTGATCATCATCTCCTCAACCGAAAACAACTCTTTAAGCCACCATAATTATTCAGTTCTTCTTCACACAAAACATCATTCAAAAACCCTTAGGTATCCGGCACTTACATAAGCATATACAAGGTTCATACACAAAAGTTCACAAACCCTAGCTTTGATCCAAAATCAAGACATGAAAATCATGTTTTCATGTTAAAATTCATACCAATATAATCACCGTAATGAGATCTATGTCTTTAATTCCTGAAGCATATACTTTTACCTTATATACGGGATCTTTTGGCTTGATTTTGCTCCAAGAACACACACACACACACATCTTTCTTTCTCTCTCTTTTTTCTTTTTTCTTCCTATTTTTCTCTAGCTTTTCTGTCATTTTCTTTCTCTCTTCTTTCCTTACTCCTTCTACACAAAATCTACCTATTTTTCAGCTCCTTAACCGCCATTCTTGGTCCAAATTGGTGACCATTTGGTCACAAATTGTGGGCTATCCGCCACGTGTCACAATTTCATTTGTACACTAATTTTTTTTAATTATTTTGTAAAACTTATTTGATAACATTTATCTTGTATTAAATCTCATACAACCTCTCATAATATGACACTTGTCCCTATCCACCAATCATATAGCACCCCACGTTCAAGTTGTATCCGCATTTCTAATTTTTCTCAGAAATAGCCAAAATCGGTTCCGGAATAGAAAAATATTTTACTTCACCATTCAACTCCAAAAACCCCACCGAATCCATTGATAATACTTAAATTCTTTAGTTCCTTATCAGTTTGGTCAAATTTGCAGTCAATGTTGCAGGGCGGTCAAAGTGACGAAAATGCCCTTGATAACCCGAATGGTATAATTCACACAGAAACGTGTGTTTCATTACGCTGATCAGTTTCTCTTCTCAGTGTACCCTCAAATTCTTATTTTTTTAACAATAGCAGCCTTCCCAAGATTTAGGGTACGGGTAGAACAAATCCAATTACAAGTCCCGACAAGATATTATTATACCAAAATATTCGTCTAATTATACCAATCATCTTTTATTCTGTCCATTGATATAAATTCTCATCCTATCATAAGTAGTGGCCATTAAATGATTAAAATATGGGATAATCAATTTACATAATTCCACACATCCATTTTTAACCGCGATTTTCTATTTTCTTCAAAAATGACTAAAATCGAGTCCGTAATGGAAAAATATTTTATTTCGCCATTCAACTCCAAAAATTTCATTAAATCCATTGGTAACACTCAAATTCTTCAATTCCTTACCTACTTGGTCAAATTTGTGGTCAAAATCGCAGGCGTGGTCAAAATGACGAAAATGCCTCCGATACCCCAAGTAGCATAACTCCCACCAAAACGTACATTCCATCGCACTGACCAATTTCTCTTTTCATAGTACCCTTAAATTCTTATTTTGTTAATAATAATCGCCTTCTAAAAATTTAAGCTACGAGTAGAACAAATCCAATAATTATATCCAAGTCCCAACAAAATATTATTCCACCAAAATTTTCGTCTCATTACACCGATCAACTTTTGTTCTGGACATCGATATAGATTCTCATCCTATTACAAATAGTAGCCAATCGATTGTAAAAAGGTGGGATGTTACATTCTCCTCTCCTTACAGAAAAATTAAGTCCTCGAAATTGGCTTACACTTGGAATAAATTTGGATACTTTTTCAACAATTTCGCTTTCATTTTCCCAGGTTATATCTTACAAAGATTGATGATTCCACGATACCCGTACAAGTGGAATTTTCTCATTCCGCAATTCCTTTTCAGTATACTCCAAGATCTTAATAGGTTTTTCCTTATTCTTCCAGCTTAGAGTCATCTCAATGGGTTCTTCCTTCAAAATGTGCGTAGAATTAGCCATATACTTTTGAAGTTGGAATACATAAAAGTCGCCATGAATAATTTAAAATTCTCCTGGTAACTCCAATCGATACGTTACATTCTTGTTCTTCTCGACAATAGAAAATGGTCTAGCATACCTAAATGCCAATTTCTTTTCTTATTTTTTTTATTCCCGACTGTTATTGTTGAGACAAATTTAAGAATACATGATCCCCTCCAGTAAATTTCAAATTTCTCCTACGTCGATCCGCATAACTTTTTTGACCACTATGCGCTGCCTCTAACTAGGTTTTGATCATTTCTACAGCATGTAGGACCTTTTCAAGATCAAAAGCATCTAGTTCACCCATTTTCTATCCTAAACTTTCCCAATATAATGGGAACTAATATTTTTTTTCCATATAAAGCTTCAAACGAGGCCATTCCAATTTGTATGCAAATTTTGCATACACGAAATTATCAATCAACTTCGGGCACCTCTTGGTCCACTCCCACATTAACAACCTCCAAATCCAATATCACCTCCTCAAGTACCCCAGGTACATCCCCACCAAATATCCCCTTATCATCCTCAATAATACTGCACCATTGAGGATGCTATCCTCCTCATCATCATCATTGTCCTGATGGCGCAGATCAATATCACCATCGATCTCATTGTAGTCGCCACCTGCCTCCTCATGTGGCACCGGTATTCTCCCGAGGATAAGTTTCCACTCCACACACGAGCTCTCATCTACCTCTTTTTTTTCCTTCATCACTGTGCTCGACTATTGAGCGCTTGCCCTTATCGCTCCTACCCACTATACCTACACATTAAAAGGGTTCTATCAATTCCTACAATGATAACATAGTTCTAGAAAACTAGACTCTAATACTAATTGTAACACCCCTACTAAAGAAAACAGTGGACACATATCAACACCGAGTATTGCTTCGTCTAGTTTTACAGAAAAAGGGGTCTTTATAATGGAAATAACAGAGTAAACACATATACAAAGTCCAGACTCAACAATATCCTGCACTGATAGCCACACATATACATATATCATAGAATTTCATACGTGCCATCCCTATCAATAGCAAAATACAGTACATGATCAAAAGGAAAGATGTCCAGACCTAAATTGCCGACTCTGTGGTATCGTCCTTCTATCCGTAGGTCCGCTCAGCAGTGGATCCTACAAAAGGTAAGTTAAAAAAATATGTGTGAGTGACGAATCACCTAGTGAGCCCTGTATGTGCTAGTACTTTATGAAAGAATAGGGTACATAAAAATTTTGTGGAATAGCATATCATTTGTTCACTGGAAACAATTCCAAAACTCTCTAAAGAAAAGTTTAATCAAAACTCAAATATTTGTTGAAAATTGAATTTTACTTTCAAATCATTGCCCTAATTTTCAAGTCACGGGCATTTCTCCAGTAGAAGATCAGCTTGTATTCAAGTTCCGCATCCTTACTTTCAGTGCCACGTATCTTTGTACTGAGACTGCAGCTTCCAGAACTCAATTGTGTGTCACCGGAATAACTACACCGTATCATATTTCAGCTCAGTTATACCGTAGCATACCTAGTGTATCGCAGCACATAATCTTTTACTTGCCACCATAAGCCAAGGGTCCCAATCCTGACATCAATCATAATCGAGTCGGTAAGGATTCAAACGCACTGAGTGTCCCCGCCTAACATTCAGTGAATGACTCAAAATAAAAAGCACCCGCAGATGCGGCAATTGCCAGGTGCTAAATGGCTAGCCTGAACGATTTATCTCAATGTTCTGTCGCCCTATTTGGAGTAAGACAATCCCCAAAACTAGCTCGGTAACTTAGGGTCGTCTACTTCTAACATGATCTAGTACAAAGATCAAAATCCTTGTTGAGTACTCAACGTTACCAATACCAACTCCTTCTAATTGATCAAACCTATCTGATCCCGCAGGATTTTCAAATCAAAATATTTTTAGGGCAAAATCACATTTTCCAGAATTTGATTTCACTAACTCACAAGTCAAATCGTTATTCACATAGGCTCCGTAGAGCCAATCAATTCATTTCATAGGCACATCAGGCCAATAAAATAATTTCAGGGTTCAAAAATCGTTTTCCTAAAGTAAATCTCATCATGAGAGATCATTCTCCAAAATCATGTTGAAATAGGATAAAAAGTTCTATTCACATATTAAAACCCATTTACAAGAGTGTTCGGGTCGTTTTTCCCGTATTCGATCACAAAAGTCATTTTCCAAGGGAATTCGGGTCATTTTACCCATACCCGATTCCAAAAGACTTTCCGAGGTTATTCGAGTCATTTTACCGTTACCAATTTTAAAAGTGTTCATAACAGTTTCAATAAGGATATTTCAGTTATTACCGAAAACATAATTCCAAAAGTTTTCATAAAACATTCCAATAAGGACATTTGGATCATTTTCCTAATACCCGATTCCAAAAGGAAGTCATTTCATGAAATCCCAAATTCTAATCCAAAAAGTGGATTAAATTCAAAGTTTCCAAACACATTTCCATAAAATGTTCCAATAAGGGCATTCTAGTTAATTTACAAATACCCGATTCAAAAATTTACCATTTTCCGAAAATCCCGAGTGTTTAATCCAAATAGGACTGAATTCACAAATTCTTGCTTTAATCGTCCGGTAAGGTTTCCAAGCCAACTATGAAATTCAGTCAAGTCCAAAATAGTATAAAAACAAATCTTACTCAGAGAAACCTTAAACATATTTAGGGATTTCCAAAATGGTATAAAACATAGAATTACATGGAGAAACAAAGCACACTAGCTTGTAAAAAGGTTTTAGAAATCAAAGGTACTTATCTCGAGTCCTAAGTAACCCTTTCTATTCACGGCTGCTTAATCACCATCTCTACCATTTTCGACGTTCCATTGGCCCTTTATCGCTAAACCTACACCAATCATCGTTTTCAATCAATTCATTTTCGCCCAAAAAATAGCCAACATCTAACCGACCTGCCCGACAGATTGCCAACATCCAACTGACGTTTAACCAACGGTTAGCCGATGGGGCTTGACAGCTAAAAAAACGTTCAACTTTTGTTCACGTCATATTTTCATCATTTGTTTGATTCTTTCATTTTTCCTTTTTCCACATACTTTATCCCTTCATAAAAAAGGGATTCACTTCATATTTCCCTAATTATTTCATCCAAAATCACACAATTAATCATCCTTAAATTCGTCCATGTTCTAAGCAAAATTCTGAAATTTTGCTGCTTCAACACATGATTTTATTTCGGACATAACTTTCAATCCCCAACTCCATTTTAGCTCTATGATATACCAAAATAACTGTAAGACTCTTAAATTTAATTATATATAACCTCTTTTCTAGAATTCTGGTTCCCGAGGCACAGTACTGGCAAAAATAGCCCCTACAATTTTACCTCAATTTCACTATTCATATTTTCCTTTGCTATCCTTTAATCTTTAACACCTCAAAACCATTAATTCATTCAATTCTCCTTCAAATAATCTTTAATTCTGAATTTCCAGATTTCCAATAGCTCACATAGGTCACACTTATTCAACACAAATTCATCTCTTCTAATCAAAAGCTAGTTGAATCCATTCCTCCAACCAAGTAAACTCCATTTTAATGTACTTTTACCACCACCTCTTCAGCCAAAAATAAGCCTTTAAACTGGCACAATTATTCAATTCTTTCTCACATAAAACATCATTCAAAGGCCTTTGGGCAGCCAACACATATACAAGCATATATAAAGTTTATACACAAAAGCTCACAAACCCTAGCTTTAATCCGAAATCAATATATGAAAGTCATGTTTTTATATTAAAATTCACATCAAAATGATCACCGTAACAAATTCTATAAATAAAGCATATTAATATACTTTTTAAATATATTAATATATATGACAATATACTATATATACATCTATACACACACATACATATATTTTAGTGCAACATACTAATTTGTATACACTATTTTAATACATTAATATATATATATGTGTGTGTGTGTTTGTGTGTGTGTATCCATATGTATAATATATACACATATATAATAATGACATATATTAATATGCTACATACGCACTGCATTTATATATATATATATATATAGAATTTTAATATACACACACTATTTTAATAAATTAATTTATATATGCATATGTATAATACAGACACACACAGACACCTACATACATATATTTTGGTATAGAATCTAGCATAATCCCTATAAAAATACAGAAAACCTAACACATTTAAAAAGATAAGCATATAAAAATAATAATCGAACCATTAGATTTGATAAAATTACTAAAAAACACATTATGACTAAATTTCATGGTAACCGAATACGGTTTGCCACTTAATCTCATATAAACTCTATAAAAATGTTCAAAAGCTAACTCATTTACAAAGATAGGCATATCAAATTAATGATCTAACCGTTATTAAAATCAATAAAAAACTATATTGTGACAAAATTTCAATGCAATTGGATATATTTTGGTGTAGAATCTAGCATAATCTCTATAAAAATACGGAAAACCTAACACATTTTAAAAGATAGGCATATCAAATTAACAATCCAACCGTTAGATGTGATAAAATCACTAAAAAAAGAATTATGACTAAATTTAAAGGTAATCTGATATGCTTTGCCACTTAATCTATATAAACTCTATAAACATGCTCGAAACCTAACCCATTTACAATGTTTGGCATATCAAATTAACGATCTAACCATTAGATTTATTAAAATTACAAAAAAAAAAATGTATTATGACCAAATTTGAAGGTAATCAGATATGTTTTACCGCCTAATCTTCCATTGTCAGTATAAAAATACTCAAAACCTAGCGCATTTACAAAGATAGACATATCAAATTAACGATTCAATTGAATTTACTAAAATATATATTATTTCTAAATTTGAAAGTAATCGGACATGTTTTACCACATAATCTAGCTTAATTTATATAAATCAGTCCAAAATATAATGAATTTATAAATATTTAAAAATTTAGGGACTAATTTGTTAAATTTTTGGGATTATATTTTAAACATTCTAATATCTAATGACCAAGTTATAAAATTTTTGTTATCATTTATAATTTTACAACATTTGATGAGCGATTTGTAAAATTTGGGTCATGTTTTTCTATATTTAAAAATTTAGGGGCCAATTTATAAAATTTTTAGGGTAACATTATAAATATTTTAAAATTTAGTGATTAATTTACAATATTTTGAAGTCATTTTGTTATACCAAATTTAAAGACCAATTTACAAAATTTTTGGAGCCATGTTATAAATATATAAAAATTTAAAGATAGGTATTAGGTAGGGAATATGAATTTTGTCGCTAAAAGTGTAGTTAATTGACAAAAAATAATATTTTTAGCTAGGAAATGAATTTTTATCGTTGATGATGCATTATTGGCGAGGAAAATTTAGTTAAGAAATAAATTTTTGTCACTAATGATGCATTATTAGCGAGGAAATTTAAATTTTCCTCACAAATACACTTACTTCCTAGCTGAAAGAAAATATAAATTTTGTTACCGAATGTCTTAATCAGTAGCGACAAACAGTTTTTGTCAATGAAAAAAAAAAAATCCTCGTTAAAGAGTACTTTTGACGACAAAACTTTAGTTACAAAAAAAAATTTGTCACCAATGTTATATTTTCTTGTAATGATCACACCTCATAAACCCTAGATAGATAGAATACAAAAACAAAGAAGAAAAATAACAAAACAAACAAACACCACAAATCAACATTAGCTACCATAAAACCTTCGCATGTTAATAACTACAAAAACTTTCATTAACAACTTGTACAAACCTTATGGACAATAACATACAAAACTTGTACCCTTTTATATAAAATAGCACAATACATGTAGTGCAAAATTTTAACGTGATGGTCTGCAAAGATTAGGTCTATCTAAATATATATATATATATATATATATATATATATATTTTCATGTGATAGATAGAAATAAACATCTCCTATAACTTTCTCATAAAATTATATTTGTCTTACAACAATAAGACTTTAAGAAAAGTCCTTACAAATTTTGCATGTAACCCATACAACTCTCATCTTCAACATCTTAATTCCTTCTTGCTAGTAGTTTAATAAGAATAACATGTAATAAAAAATATGCAATAGCTATTCCCTATCATATTAACATAGTTGGGAAAAAATACAAACAAATTTTCTCTTTATTTAACTTTAATAATGTTAAATAGAATAAACTTTGTGACTTCTAGTGGTTTATCAAAAAAAAAAGAAGACTAAAAAGTGTACCAAGGGGCTTGTAATCCACCACACCAATACAGATAGAAGTATAGTTTATTTTAAACATGAAAGTTTAGGTATGTCTTCGGTAGGGTGGAATGCTTTGTTCAAACCTAAAGAAATTTCTAGGATCAACCATTGTCTTCACTTTCACGAGTCTATCAAAGTTATTCTTGAAATATTGAGTACCCCAGCCCCTCGCTTTCTCAACACTAGTATATCCTTGTTGTTTGTTCATCCCTAGGTCAAGATCTCGGTAATTAGTGTACGCACTTCTTTGATTATTAGGCACATACTTACCAATAACTCGATAAAGCTTTCGACTCCAATTTATACCTTCTTGAGCCAATGTTTTGTTTCTGCCATTCCACAATGCAACTTTAACTGCCAAAAACAAAGTTCCAGCCCTGTATGGGAAGGGAACATTTGATTCTGGTATTTCATCCATTCTACCTCCAAAAGGGTTCCATTCCATTGTTGCTTCCCCTGGATTTCTTTCTTTAAACAAATCGAAAATCTCCATGAGTCCAGCTTTAGGAATAGACTGCTGGATTAAGTCTGACTTGTCCTTGTAGAAACTGAGATTGGGATTAGTTCCGTTCTGCAAAATCTCACGTGCTGATTCCAATGGAACGCCATATCGGAGGGCAAAATTATCCACCCAACTTATTTCAATGCAGTCCTATTTCGACACACCTAACTCGGGGAAGTATTCTTCCATCAAGGACACTAGGCCATCAATCTCACCCACGAAAAATAACAAAAAGGTGACTTGTACGTCACTCTTACCTGTTTGATTTGAATTGACTGTTGTGAAGCTGAGAACAATGCTAAGGTCTTTTGGCATCCTCGGGGCAACATATTGCCATATGTGGATGAGTTCTATTGTATTTTCGTCAAGAGTCCTTGTTATAATGGACATTGTAATATTAGGGAGGATCTCGACTAATTTTATTTTGTACGAAAGAATAACTCCAAAATTAGCACATGTTCCACCTCTATTAGCCCAAAAGAAATCCTCACCCATGGATTCTCTCTACAGGAAAAATCTCATTTTGCGACGAATTTTTTGTGACGGCTTCAATTCCGTTGCTAATAGCGACCATTCTGCGACGATTTTCAATTAACTCGCGAGTTGACCAACACCATCGCAAAACCGTCGCAATTTGCTAGGGTTTTGCGACGGCCAAAATACCCGTCGCAATTCGTAGCAAAATCGTCGCTATTTGCGAGGGTTTTGCGACGGCTAAAGTGCCCTCGCAACTTGCGAGGGTTTTGCGACGGCCAATTATTTTTTTAAAAAATATTTTTAAAAAATTTAAATGTCCATCGCAAAATCCTCGCAAATTGCGAGGGTTTGGCCACGGCCATTTATTTTAAAAATATATATATTTTTTAAAAAATTGAACCATCGCAAAACCCTCGCAATTTGCGAGGGTTTTGCGACAACAAATAAACCCTCGCAAAATGCGAGGATTTTGCGACGACCAATTGTTTTTTAAAAAAATATTTTAAAAAAATTTAATTGTCCATCGCAAAGTCCTCGCAATTTGCGAGGGTTTTGCGATGGCTCTTAAGCCCTCGCAAATTGCAAGGGTTTTGCGACGGCCATTTATTTTTTATAAAATATTTTTTAAAAAAATTTTGAATGGCCGTCGCAAAACCCTCGCAAATTAGAAAAAATATTTTAAAAATAATTTTTGAATGGCCGTCGCAAAACCCTCGCAATTTGCGAGGGTTTTACGACGTCCGATTGTTTTTTAAAAAAAAATTAAAAATTCAATGTCCATCGCAAAGCTCTCACAATTTGCGAGGGTTTTGCGACGGCCCTCACAACCTCGCAAATTGCAAGGGTTTTGCGACGGCCAATATTTTAAAAATATATTTTTTAAAAAAAAATGAACGTCCATCACAAAACCCTCGCAATTTGCAAGGGTTTTGCGACGGCAAATAAACCCTCGCAAAATGCGAGGGTTTTGCGACGACCAATTGTTTTTTAAAAAAATATTTTAAAAAAATTTAAATGTCCATCGCAAAGTCCTCGTAATTTGTGAGGGTTTTGCGACGGCTCTTAAGCCCTCGCAAATTGCAAGGGCTTTGCGACGGCCATTTATTTTTTTAAAAAATATTTAAAAAAAAAATTGAATGGCCATCGCAAAACCCTCGCAATTTGCGAGGGTTTTGCGACGGCCATTATACCCTCGCAAATTGCGAGGTCTTTACGATGCCCGATTGTTTTTTTTTTAAAAAAATTAAAAAAAATTCAATGTCCATCGCAAAGCCCTCGCAAATTGCGAGGGTTTTGCGGCGGCCTTTATTATAATTTTGTATATGTAATTATGTCATGTTATACACCTAATGTATTGCATAAGTAAATATATATAATTAATTATGTTATGTTATATACTTACTCAAATATATAAGTATATGTAGACAATGTATATAAGTATCTATTTAGTTTAATATATATATTATAACATGTAGGTATATATATACATATGTTTAATTTTTTAATCTATCACTTTGATTACGTAGTGTATAAAGTAAAATATATAAAGAAAAATAATTCAAATACTGTTATTATTGTTGATATCACTAAAAAAATTTGTGAAATTTATAATGTAGAGATCAATTTATAATGTTCTTCGTCTCCTACATGTTAATATATATTATAACATGTAGGTATATATATACATATGTCTAATTTTTTAATCTATCACTTTGATTAAGTAGTGTATAAAGTAAAATATATAAAGAAAAATAATTCAAATACTATTATTATTGTTGAGATCACTAAAAAAATAGTGATAATTATAATATAGAGATCGATTTATAATATATATAGTTAATTATATTATGTTATATACTTAATCTAATATATAAGTATATATATATGCTTATAAAGTATACAATGTATATAAGTATCTCTTTAGTTTAATATATATATTATAACATGTATGTATATATAAAGATATGTCTAATTTTTTAATCTATCACTTTGATTAAGCGATGTATAAAGTAAAATATATACATGTATGTATATATAAAGATATATATATGTCTAATTTTTTATCTATCTATTTGGTTAAATAGTATATAAAATAAAATATATAAAGAAAAATAATTTAAATACTATTATTATTATTATTATTATTATTATTATTATTATTATTATTATTATTATTATTATTATTATTATTATTATTATTATTATTGAGATCACTAAAAAATAGTAAAAATTATAATGTTGAGATCGATTTGTAATATATATAGTTAATTATATTATGTTATATACTTACTCTAATATATAAGTATATACATATGCTTATGAAATATACAATGTATATAAGTATTGTATTTGGTTTAATATATACATTATAATATGTGTGTGTATATATATATATATAAAGAAAAATAATTTAAATATTATTATTGAGATTACTAAAAAAATAATAAAAATTCTAATATAGATACCGATTTATAATATTCTTTGCATCAATTTATAAGAAATTAATGAAATTTAATTTTTTTCACCACAAATTGCGATAAAATAACTAAAATTTTAAAAAGTTTTTTAAAATTTCGTTAAAATTTCTACTCCCTCTTTTTTTTCCCCCTCCTTCTCCCTCACACTCTTCTTCTTCTTCTTCTTCTTCTTCTTCTTCTTCTTCTTCTTCTTCTTCTTCTTCTTCTTCTTCTACCACGCACCGCGACTGTCCCCCCCTCCCACTCCCGCCGCCCCCTTCCCACCCCCTTCTCCCTTCTCCCTCCCCCGCAACCCCACCTTCACCCCTCAAACCTGCCACCCTCTCCCCTTCCCTGCCCACCCACGCACCCCCTCCCCTTCCCTCCACGGATCTTGGCCCTCCCTCGGGTCTCTCTCCCCTCCTACCGACTCTCTCCCCTCCCCCGGATCTCCCCCCCCACCCGCGGCCCTCCCCGGATCTCTCTCCCCCGGCTGTCTCCCCTCGCAGCGTATAGAGATTGCTCAGGCTTTACAAGTGCAAATGGAGGTTCAAAGAAAACTCTACGAACAAATTGAGGTAAAAGATCTGGAAACTGATTTGATCCTATCAATTTGGTATCATTTTTTTTGCTTGAACTTAGTGATATTTGGGGCATTCGATCCTATCAATTTGGTATCCTATATTTGATTAATGGCAGTGAGTTGGTGGTCATTTGGTTGATGTAGCTGAGTTGGTTTGGCTATTTGATTAATTTGCTTGAAATTGGTGATATTTGGGGCATTGAGCTGTTGCTATGTTGGATTGAGCTGTTTGTGGATATTGGAAATTGTTGTTTATCTACTTAATTTCTATTGATGCCTTTATTGAGCTATATTGACTGAGTTATACTTTGGGGATTAAACTGTGTTGTGAGTTGGAAAATTTTGTTGGATATTATTGTGAATTTTGTGTTGGGAGAATTGTGCATAGTAGCTTTTGTGAATTTTCTTCCAGCTGCTAGTCTATAGGAAATGGCAAATTTAGCATGCCATAATCCTACTAATGACTTGGAGGGTGTTTCTGGTTAGAAATATTTCTTTTCTGTGCTTTTCTTTCTAGCCTCATCCAATCAGTTATCCTCAACCTAAATTTTTTCCCAGATTTGTTTGCCTCCATCTGCACATCATGAACAATGTTCCTTCATTTTGTCCAATTAAATTATGCATCATATGTGCAAAACACCATTTTGAAGTCATGTCAGCAACACTTAAATGTTCCAAGTACATCATCTTCTTAGGTAGCTGAAGATGTGAAATATAATATTTTTGAGGAAGCATTCTTATCCAATATAAAATCTTCTCATGTTTGCCTATTACACTTGTTCGAGAGTTGAGTCAACCTAGACAACAACTCTTGAATCAAGTTTCCTTTTCTCAGGCAAACATGTAGTAGATCGTAATTTATAAATGATGATAGCTGTATCATCGTCACTATGGAATATCCTTGGCATGGGATGTGTTGCATAGACTTCAAGAAGTGTGATTCTTAAACGAATAAATCAAATGGGTGAACCTGTTACCTTCTGGTCTACTTTTTAGAAGCACTTGCACGACTAGCTTGCTTTATTATTTGCTTTGTTCAATGTCTACTTCAAAATTCATTTATCCTTGTGCACCACTGTACTTTTTAGTGCTTTTGCATTAACAATGCAGTGCTGAACGGAGTGTTTGATGCTTCCACAAATATGAGGCATGGACAATGTTCACTTCTGTTGTCTATAAAAATTGGTAACAGAATATGGAGGTGCAACAGGAAAATTATTATTCTGGAAAGTTGTTTCACTAAGTTAATCAAAAATTGGTAGAAGACAATTCAAATATAATTTCAAGAACATATAAATAGATCAGTGAAATTTAGGGGGTTCTTAAGTTAAAATATGGAAGATATCAAAAAGTAAAATATGCACATTATTGAGTGAGACATGGCTAGGATTTTCAGTAATTGCCATCCAAACTGTGTGGTCTGGACGTGCAAGCACTGAATTAGATAAATATCTTCCTTCTGCAGAAAATTTGATGAATATATAATTGTAAATTTGGATTCCATAACATTAGCATTGCAGCTCATAAACAAATGGTAAGTAGTCTGCACTATTTGTTGACCTTGACAATATATGACTCCTTAGAATTGGCAAATTTTTCTTGTCCTTTGTTGTGTGGATTAGGCCGCTAGGTGTTGTGTCTCTTTACCACCACATATTAGCCACTTCTTCCCTAATGTTGACCCAGTCAATGAACCTTGAATCTTTAATTTCTGGAGGTCTGGTAGCTAAATTTGATAGCTGGCAGATTTGTTGCCCACGCTGCAGGGTACCATTTCCTTAGTCTTTAAAGATTGAAGTAATAAGAGCTTAAGGTGCCATGCATGGGAATATATTTTCTTCTCGTTCTTTCTTTTGTCAAGAGATTTATCTGCCTGGGGTTTCATGTTAACTTGTTATTCAGAATGAATTCAAGCTTTTACTGGTTGAATTTTCTTTTAAATCCTGTTTTCACTTGAACCGGGATCCATGTCTCTTGGCTACACTGGTTTCTGAGTAATATGTGAGTGAATGGTAGCCTACTTCTACATCAAACTCAAGAGCTTCCCCTCAAAGTACAAATTGTAATAACACATGGAGAGCTTCCAACAGTTTCCTGCTTTTTGAATGATACCATACACATCTCAAAATATGTCCTTTTAGAGCTAAATTTTGTTATCTATTACATCATTACTATCTCATGTCAAATTTTAAATTTTTTTTATTCAGAATTTCAATCCTTATTATTATTTGTTTCACATTTCAACATCTTTTAATTTCTTTTATTTTAAATTCCATCGCATATAATTTTTTACACTAATTTTGTCTAATTTTCGGGAATTTCATCTTCTTCTATTTTTGCAAGAATATTTCGTTTAGACTTGCACAGGCCGGATGAAAAGAGATAGATAAAACATAAGGTGGCTATATATATGTCTGGTGTTATACAAATGTAATTGTTTTGGAATGACATTTGCGAGTATTGATATTTTGTAATATATTCATACTTTATAATACTTTATATTATATTATGTTTCAATATTTTAATTATATTTATTCGGACTTAGTTTTAATTTTTTATATTATTTTTTGAATTATGAACATAATTTTGGGATTTGTTTGTATGATGTTTCAAGACTGATTTATAGGGAATTAATAATTTAAAATAAATATAATAATAAAAATAAAAAAAATTCTAGCAAAAATTTTGCAATTTGCGACGATTTAGCGAGGGTTAGAAAATTTCATCACAAACTGCGATGATTTTGCGACGGCGACGATAACCCTCGCAAATTGCGACAATTTTGCGAGGGTATAAAAATTCCTTATAAAATCGTTGTAAATTGTAAAAATAAAAAGTTCCTAACAAAATCCTCGCAATTTGCAACGGTTTTGCGAGGGTCTTGGCCCTTGCAATCAGCGACGATTCTGCAATGACCCTCGCAAAACCGTCCAATTTGCGAAGATTTTGCGAGGGCTAATGCGTTTCGTCGCAAAATCGTAGCAAATTTTCGAAATTTGACAAAAAATATTCGTCGTAAAACCGTTGCAAATTGCGACGAATTTTTTTTGCCTCGCAAAACCGTCGCAAATAGCAACGGTTTCCCTTGGCCATCGTAAATTGCGACGCCATTTTTTGCGACGGCAAAAACCGTCGCAAATCCAGTCATCGATGGTTTTGCGACGGTTTTTGGCCGTCGCAAATCTCGATTTTTCCTGTAGTGACTCGATCTAGAATTCTTCCATTAGCATCAATGACTCGAGCATCAATGACATGGTCAGCAGCAAGACCATATTTCCTAGAAAAAATACCATACCCTCCTCCGCTTACATGTCCTCCAACGCCAACAGTAGGGCAAGAGCCCGCGGGAAGGTAAAAAGAGCCATTGATTTGGTTAATGGCATAGTAGAATTTCCCCAGGGTTGTACCAACTCCCGCCCATGCAGTTCGACTTTGGGCGTCAACAGAGATTGATCGAAAGTTGGACATATCGAGGACGAAATAGGGGACTTTAGAAATGTAGGAAACACCCTCGGAGTCATGGCCTCCGCTGCGTATCTTCATTTGCAAGCCATGCTTCTTAGAACAATATATCGCTGTTTGTATCTGTGATTCGTGATTTGGAGTGATAATCACTAGGGGCTGAGGGTTGAATCGCAGGTTTTGTTTCCTGGAATCCAAGATTTGCTGGAAGGAAGCATTTTTTGGAGTGTAAATGACTTGTGAAATTGCTGAGGAGTTATCAGAATATTTCTCGAGGCACTGAACAAACTCGTTCCCTGGACGAGTGACAGCTGTCCATGAAATGGAAAAGAAAAGAAGGCAAGATAACTGAAGAATTGTGGTTTTCTGCATCTTTTAACTATCGGTTATTGACAGATTGTTGGTGTGTTCGAAAACCCAATGCCGGTGTGATATTTATAGATGATTCATAGACGGGAAGACATGTTCAAATCCAACGACTGTGATTGTCAACAATTTGAGCAATCTTCAAATCCAACGACTAAGTGAACGCGTTAAGCAATATTCTCCATTGACAAATCATAATAGTTCTTTTTTCAACTTTGTTCATTTTGGTCCAAATTTCTATGACATGATTTTTTTACTACTTCCTATATATTTTTCAAAGCGTTGTTTCGTAATTTAATTAAATATTTAAAATTAAATAGTTAAATTTGTTTCAAGGCAAATGGTATTTTAGTCCCTCATCTAGATATTTTTTTTTAGTAACTTAGTACCATATTTTAATTTAATTATTACAATCCGTTATATATCTAACTTTTTACTGTTTCATTTCAATTGTAATTGTAAATTCAACTCACCCACTCTCTATGCATGACATGATGAAGTTAAACTAATCTGTAGGTAAGGGTTTTGCAACGACATCCGTAAATAGGTAACTATTTAATAGTTAGAGGAAGATTATATCACCAAAATAGGGTAGTGAAGGTGATTACATCGCAGGAAATATCAATACCGGCAAAGGTTTAACATTTCAAAAAATTTTAGAAGGTTAAAAGATTCAAAGAGAAAATTTTATTATAGGTATAACAAAGTTTTAACTCTAGCAGATTGAGGTACCGAACAAAGAATTGTGCGGTGATGGAGATATTTTGTTGTTACTTGAATAATTATGACTAGATGTACATTTTTATTGTTCATGTTATAAGACATATTAATTTATGTCTGTAAAGATTATTTCTTTCACGTAGTATCAGAACAAATTTTTGCTATATTATTTAATATTTCGTTATATGTCATGGACGGTATCATTTTAAGTTATGATGTCTTATCTATTTAGATTTTCTTTATCAATATGATTTTGTTTTTTGTGTTGTTGAGAATAGTATGTCTAGTTCTTCCTTAATATGAGTAATTAGATTTGCATGAATAGATTTTGGAAATTAGGATATTGTATTTTCGTTCGAGTTCGTTTTCTGAGATATGAAATAGTGGGCCCCTTTTTTCCATTTCGATTTTTGCATCTAGAAAATAACTGCATGTCTTTTTCCTTGTTTCTTTATTATCTTTTTCTTTTAATAATTGAAGATTTTCATTTGGGTTTGGATATAAGATGGGTCCATAGGATTTGGATTTTTTGTGCAGCCCTTAATGGCCTGACCATTCCAAAAAAAAGAAAAAGAAAAAGAAAAAGAAAAAAATCATTCGACCTAAATTCATCATAGTTTCATATTTGATAAATTTTATATTTTGACGTTGTCTAAAGTTGTCTTTAATCAGATAATAAATAAGTCTATTGTTGGATATAGAATAAATCAATGAGAGGAATATGATTGATAGTGAAGGAATTTGTCCCTCTCAATTATGGGAGTGATATCCATGGGCCCCTTGATAAGTTAGACTCTTAAAATGCATGACCGTGCTTAAATATATCAATCTAAGATATTGATATCAATTATGGGAGTGATATCCATGGGCCCCTTGGATAGTTATAATATTTTGTTAGAAACTATTTATAACTTGTGAGCCATTTAAATATGGTTTGGGCACACTGCCAGTGTTAAATGAACCTATAGGGTCACACAATAAGTGAACTTGTAAGGTTATTTTTCTGGTAATCAGATTCGATGAATTTGGAAATATGTCTAAGTTAATTGAACTTAGAAAATTTACCAGATACAATGAATTTGGAAATATGTCCACATTCAATGTATCTGGATAATGTCCAGATTATAAGAATCTGACTCGATAAATTAATTAGTTAAATTACCGAGATAATGGCAAAATCTTATCATATCAATTTTAATTAAATTAAAATTTAAATTAAAATACGATAAGATATTATCAGGGTTGGACTCTAAGATGTTCGGAGGGGTTTTTAAGAAAACCCTAGTCGTCTTCACTAGAGAGCTATATATTCTGTTAAGAATTTTTGTGCCTTTATCCACCAGAAAAATAAGTCTCTCAAACCCTAGGTTCTAGCACTCCCCGGGTGACGAGTGAGTTCGCGGTGTGTATCCGATAGAGGATGTTCGTACACTGCAGTATCTGGTGATCATTCGGATTGCACGTACAGCAGCATAATCGGAATAGAAGGACATCGATTACACCTAACAGAGGTAATTCTGCAAACCTACGATCTTCTTAATCGTTTACTTGGATCCAAGGAAATGATTCGTGGATGTTTTCCACGTTTAGGAGTCCACAAATTCCAACATTTTAATTCTACAATACAAGATCTAAATTTCTAGATTTATGTTTTACCAGATTTTTACCACATAAATAAAAAGGAGAAGATTTTTATTTTCTTTATCATGTTAAAGTTGTTAAATGTTTAAGTAATAATTTATTTTTAGTCCTCATTTTATATTTATTGACTATAGTAAGATACCATGCATTGCCTCTACAAAGTTTAATCATACTTGGAGCATTGATTATTGATGTATGCTTTATTTTGCATATATTTTTATTCAGAAGTATTATCTTAAAATCACACGACTAATTAAATTTTAAATTAAAATATCAAAATTACTCACACAGCGCATATTTAGGCATGTATATCTATAGTGTAGAATAGAGTTATAATGGTAAGTATTGTATATTTTGGGAAAGTTGGCAAGTATCCCAACTGTACTTTCATTCATTATTTAGCCAACGAGTCAAAGATATAAATAAATGTGATAATTCGCCTAGAGATTACACCAACCTACACACAAGATGCCACCCAAGGTCACAAAACCACCCTAGGAATAAGAAAAGGAGATAAAACATGTAATTAAGTGCAATATTCTAAAATTAAACCAAACATCAAATATCTAATTTAACTAATTGAAAATTCAAATCTAACACCAATTGGATAACCTCCTACAAGATCCACTTGTTAGAGATATATCCTAAACAATTTGTATCTATCATTTAGTATTTTAATAATAAGAGGGATTTATTTTCATAAGTAGTGTATTTCACTTTATGAACATCAAGTATGTGACCTGATAGTAAAATCCTACAGGAAGTAAAATGACTATTCTTAAAATCTCCCTAATCGATTATTATTGCTGAAACAATAATAAATTAAAAATAGTATGTTTATAACTAGGTGCATATGTTTTACTAGTCATGGATATATAGGATATCAAGTCAGAATATAAATAAATGTTAAGGAATATTGTATTGGACATGATTCAATGTGAGAGTATTTCATGGGATATGTCATAAGTACTTCTCTTCGAAATTATGATATTATGTATCATTTGACCTTAATTCATCATTGTTTCCAACTTGGTGCATTTTATATCTTGACATAGTCTTAAGTTGTCTTCAACCAGATATTTAAATAAGACTGGTGTTGGAAATAGAATAAGTCAGAGAGAGGAATGTGAATGAATGTGAAGGGATTTGTCCCTCCCATCTTTGTCAGAGATATCCATGGATCCCTTGACAAGTTAAACTATGAAAATATATGATCATGCTTATGTTTGAATGTATGCCCTCTTAGACTAGATTTCAAATTTATTTTAACTTGTATTAATAAAAGTATTTTTCTCAAAATTTGTTTGTTAAATTTTCTTTATATTTGTGCACGATTTTATTGGAAAAGACCCATTATGTTTAAGTAAATAGTTCGTGTGAATGGAGATCTTTTACAGTAAAGTATAGACCATTGGATACTTAACACGTAAACTATTGTTCTTAACCGGATGATGAGAATGGGAATATCATCATGGCAAGGTTATTGTGTTATGAATTCCAAATAGGGAATGGCTTACCTTTAGCCAATGAGTAGTCTACTTATTTCATAACACAAGCGTATTTCGAATACGTAGAACTGGACTTGTAGTGGTGGTTTCTAAAAATACTATGTGATAGAAACCCAAACTACTACTTCTACAACGTGGACTTGTACTCTACAACTTGAGTATAAGTTGGTGGTCTGACAAAGTTGGAAATGTATACTTTGATATACTATAGTTGAAGTTCTTAAGAAGGACCAATATACTTTTATGTCGGGTATATATGACTACATAGTCAAGATAGACTTGTACAAGATAGTGTCTACAATATATCGCCCCTTGTGGTTGTCCGAATGATCTAATTATCCAAAGCCTTTGGAAACATGACTTGGATATTGGCTTTAGGGTAGCTCCCTCAGAAAGTTGAAATATTCCAAGAAGTCGTGGATCATTGGACCAGAAGCCTAAGGATGGTAGACATCATTCAGAGAGGTTTTAGTACACTCTTTCCTCTCTAAATGAATGGCGATGTGTAGAGGGGTATTTTAATCATTTCACCTGTAAGTCGAAGACATAGCTAACGCAGCATTGTCCTTGGGGTCAGTATTTCCTTATGGTGATATTAGGAAATATTTAAAATGCAAAATACATCTATTTATATAGCAAGGGTATTTTGGTCATTTTAGAAGCCAAGACGATGTGTCTTTTTGGTCCTCAGAATAGCCCATAAGTCCTAATTATTTTAGGTCAAGGAAATGGTCACAATGGAAAAATGATTTTATTTTATTTAGGAAGTCTAATTTATTTTTTTTTACTAGAATAAAATAAAAGGAATGAAAGAAATTAAATTTATTATCTAGTTTGATTGGTTAATTAATTATTCATGACCTAAGTCCAGAATGAATAATTAGAAAAATTAACTTGGGATTAAACTAGTTAATAAAAGGCTTAATAATTATTTTAATTCATTTGTGCTCATTATTTATTTATTAGGTTATTTTAATAGGTCCAGGAAATAAATAATTAATGGTTCAAGGAAAAACAATAAATTCTTTTGGTTCAATAGCCTGGACTAAAGGATTTTTATTATTTACGGTACAAAAGAGTTGGGGATTAACCAAACCTTTTCTGTTGATAACCTCCGCATGTTGAAAATATCAAAACACTGGGGTTGGGTTATTTGGGATGTGCATAGGAGTCGTTGTGTAGAGAGAGAGAGAAAAAAAAAACACACGACAGAAAAAGGAAAAAATTATAGTGCCTCTGTTCTCTCTCTGCTTCTCGTTTCTTCTTCTTCTCAATTTTTCCATCTTCTTGTCTTTGCTAATAAATAGCAACAGATCAAGAAGGATCATCTTCGCCTAGGTTGTTTCACCAACTTAGATAGGCGGAGGAATATTATGAGAAACGAAAAGCTTTGCGTACGAGCCAAGAAGCCGAAGGATCGCGGGTTTCTCGCCAGAATCATCATCATGGCAGGTAGCTATTCCCATGGTTGGTGCCTCGTCTTCCAACTAGACCAGAAGAGAATACATAAAGGTATTATTTTTAACCTTTAAAAGGGTATAGGCGGTTCTTATGTTTTTGGTGAAAAAATATAGCAAGAAATGGCCTTGGATAATTGCAAAGCATTGAAGAGGAGACTAGTGAAATTTGCAAAAAATAATTCGCATCAAAATCTCGTGGAGAAGTTGGACCGAGCCACAACTGAGCTGAGCCAGTCCTTTGATGTGAGGGGAGCCGAGGCAGCCTAGGCCAACCGTGGCTTGAAGCCGTAGCTGGGCCCAAGCATGGCCTCGACTTAGGGAGGGCGCGGATGCTTCCTCGCGGGAGCTTAGTTTCCTCACGAAGGTAGCTTCCTTGGGAAGCTATTGCACTGGGCACCCGGGCCGTGGGCACCTACGCACAGACCATGGTCCATGATCCAGTGTGGCGAGTGCGCTGGACCACAGAAAAAAAAATATTTTTTTTTAGTTTTTGGTCTCATACCAGACGAAGTTATTTTAATTTCAATAGTTAATATTCTTTGAATATTTTGCATGAAAAATAATAGTAAAGGATATTATGTTTGATAGGGGTTAGAATCATCGTAATTTTCCTATTTATTTGAGGCTAAATTGAGACACTTTAATACAATAACTAATCATATTCCTTCGAATTAGATATTTTCCTTATAAAAATATTTTTTTGGTAATTTTATACAAAAATAGATAAAATTTGGAACTAATTGTGTATTTTTCCAATACATACCCAGCACCAGGCCAAAAAAATGGGCATGGCGCCAGTCCAATACTGGGAGAACAGAGGATTGCAGACGAAAAAGAATAAAATGAGACAGAGTAATTGCAATTGAAATTGGAAAGGAAAAGGAATCAATTTGCTTAAATGGCTTGTGGCTCAACTAAAGGACAAAAGAAATGCATTCGGTGGGCCAAGGAAAGGAAACCAAAAAGGACAAAAGCAATACATTTGGTACGGCCAAGAAACGAAAAGCAGAAGGACAAAAGATAAAGAAATTCGGTGGCATGGTGCAGACTCGATTGCTGGCTCAGCGAGTCGATTGCAACAAGAATAAAGCTTCATGGCTCGACAGCAAATGGTGTGCGGCCGAGTAGAAGTTGGAAGATACTAAAACTCTACAAATTACCAAAAACCGCATAGAAAAATCACAATCCTACCTTTTCCTCAAAGCACAGCCGGCGCCAATTATGTTCTGGTTCTCTACTCATTCGCCGATTTTTTCTTGATTTCAACACCAAGTAGTGCAGAATGCAGCCGGCGCTGGTTCCACTCTGTTCTGGTCTATTTTGACAATTTTTCGTCGCCTCAAAGTGTGTGTCAACAATGCATGGCCGGCGCCGGTTCCAGTGCCCTAGCCGGCACCGCCTCTCCTCTGTTTTGCGACGTTTTTGCTTCGTTTTACTCCAAAAGCCAATAATAATGAACAAAATATCTTTCCAAGGGTAAAATCTCAAATATGAAGGAATATGACTAGTTATTGAACAAAATGTATCATAAAAGAGCCTCAAATAACTAGAAAAAATATGACTAATTCAGCCCTTATCATTCATCCATTTTCAAACTAATTTTTTTAGAATTTCACTACTTGACACATGATTTGTTTTGCACATAACTTTCAATCTACAATTCCGATTTGGCTCTATGATATACTAAAACGACTGTAAGACTCTTAAATTTAATACTATATTGGCCTTTTTTAGAGTTCTGGTTCCCATAACACAATACAGTGCAAAAACAGCCCCAGTAGTTTTACCCAATTCAACTATTCATGCTTTCCTTTGTTCTTCTTTAGTCTTTAACATCTTTGAACCATTAATTCATTCAATTTTCCTTCAAATCATCTTTAAATATGTGATTTCCAGATTCCAATAGCTCACAAGAATCACACTTATTCAACACAAATTCATCTTTTCTAATCAAACGCTTGTATACTCCATTTTTCCAACCAAATAAATTCCATTTTTACTCTACTTTGATCATCATCTCCTCAACCGAAAACAACTCTTTAAGCCACCATAATTATTCAGTTCTTCTTCACACAAAACATCATTCAAAAACCCTTAGGTATCCGGCACTTACATAAGCATATACAAGGTTCATACACAAAAGTTCACAAACCCTAGCTTTGATCCTAAATCAAGACATGAAAATCATGTTTTCATGTTAAAATTCATACCAATATAATCACCGTAATGAGATCTATGTCTTTAATTCTTGAAGCATATACTTTTAACTTATATACGGGATCTTTTGGCTTGATTTTGCTCCAAGAACACACACACACATCTTTCTTTCTCTCTCTTTTTTCTTTTTTCTCCCTATTTTTCTCTAGCTTTTCTTTCATTTTCTTTCTCTCTTCTTTCCTTACTCCTTCTGCACAAAATCTACCTATTTTTCAGCTCCTTAACCGCCATTCTTGGTCCAAATTGGTGACCATTTGGTCACAAATTGTGGGCTATCGCCACGTGTCACAATTTCATTTGTACACTAATTTTTTTTATTCATTTTGTAAAACTTATTTGATAAGATTTATCGTGTATTAAATCTCATACAACCTCTCATAATATGACACTTGACCCTATCCACCAATCACATAGCGCCACACGTCCAAGTTGTATCCGCATTTCTAATTTTTCTCAGAAATAGCCAAAATCGGTTCCGGGAATGGAAAAATATTTTACTTCACCATTCAACTCCAAAAATTCCACTGAATCTATTGGTAATACTGAAATCCTTTAGTTCCTTCCCAGTTTGGTCAAATTTTCAGTCAATGTTGCAAGAGTGGTCAAAGTGACGAAAATACCCTCGATAACCCGAATGGTATAATTCACACAGAAACGTGCGTTTTATTGAGCTGATCAGTTTCTCTTCTCGGTGTACCCTCAAATTCTTATTTTTTTAGCAATAGCAGCCTTCCAAAGATTTAGGGTACGGGTAGAACAAATCCAATAATTACAAGTCCCGACAAGATATTATTATACTAAAATATTCGTCTAATTATACCAATCATCTTTTATTATGTCTATTGATATAAATTCTCATCCTATCATAAGTAGTGGCCATTAAATGATTAAAATATGGGATAATCAATTCACATAATTCCACACATCCATTTTTAACCGCGATTTTCTATTTTCTTCATAAATGACTAAAATCGAGTCCGTAATGGAAAAATATTTTATTTCGCCATTCAACTCCAAAAATTTCACTAAATCCATTGGTAACACTCAAATTCTTCAATTCCTTTCCTACTTGGTCAAATTTGTGGTCAAAATCGCGGGCATGGTCAAAATGACGAAAATGCCCCCGATACCCCAAGTAGCATAATTCACACCAAAACGTACATTCCATCGCACCGACCAATTTCTCTTTTCCTTGTACCCTTAAATTCTTATTTTGTTAATAATAATCGCCTTCTAAAAATTTAAGCTACGAGTAGAACAAATCCAATAATTATATCCAAGTCCCAACAAAATATTATTCCACCAAAATTTTCGTCTCATTACACCGATCAACTTTTGTTCGGACATCGATATAGATTCTCATCCTATTACAAATAGTAGCCAATCGATTGTAAAATGGTGGGATGTTACATTCTCCTCTCCTTACGTAAAAATTAAGTCCTCGAAATTGGCTTACACTTGGAATAAATTTGGATACTTTTTCAACAGCTTCGCTTTCGTTTTCCCAGGTTACATCTTACAAAGATTGATGATTCCACGAGACCCGTACAAGTGGAATTTTCCCATTCCGCAATTCCTTTTCAAAGATACTCCAAGATCTTAATAGGTTTTTCCTTATTCTTCAAGCTTAGAGTCATCTCAATGGGTTCTTCCTTCAAAATGTGCGTAGAATTAGCCATATACTTTCGAGTTGGAATACATAAAAGACGCCATGAATAATTTAAAGTTCTCCCGGTAACTCCAATTGATAGGTTACTTTCCCTGTTCTTCTCGACAATAGAAAATGGTCCAAAGATACCTAAATGCCAATTTCTTTTCTTATTTTTTTTATTCCCGACTGTTATTGTTGAGCCAACTTTAAGAATACATGTTCCCCTCCAGTAAATTTCAAATTTCTCCTACGTCGATCCACATAACTTTTTTGACCACTTTGCGCTGCCTCCAACTTGGTTTTGATCATTTCTACAGCATGTAGGACCTTTTCAAGATCAAAAGCATCTGGTTCACCCATTTTCTATCCTAAACTTTCCCAATATAATGGGAACTAATATTTTTTTTCCATATAAAGCTTCAAACGGGGCCATTCCAATTTGTATGTAAATTCTGCATACACGAAATTATCAATCAACTTAGTTCCAAAATCTAGAGCACTGGCCCTCAACATGTTGTTTCAAAGCTTATTCACTCGTTTTTATCTGTTCATCCACTTGTGGGTGCGCCGTTGTACTAAACTTTACGGTTGTCCCGTATCATTGCTGCAATTTAGTCCAAAACTTCAAAGTAAATCTAGGTTCTTGGTCTAACACAATACTAGGAGGTACTCCATGAAGTCTGATTACTTCCTCCATTTAGATTTTACTTAACTTCTCTAGAGAATCCCGTTGATTGATAGGGATAAAATGAGTGGACTTAGTCAATCAATCTACTATCACCCATATAATATCTCGTCTGTCCCATCGCCATGGGTAATCTTGTAATGAAATCCATAGTAATTTCATTCCATTACCATGATGAAGTTGGTAATGGCTGCAATAACCCTCCAGTGTCTTTGCTTATCGGATTTCACTAGCCGACGAGTTAAACATCGTGCTACAAAATCCGAGATATCTTTCTTCATACCATTCCACTAGTAATTCTGTTCTAAGTCCCGACACATCTTTACGGCTCCTCGGATGGATAGTATACTTACTTCAAGGTGTCTTTATTAAAACATCTTATCTCTTCGCAGATTGTTTCAAGATACATTACCAATCTCAATAATGAACGATTTAATCACTAGCAATATTAGAACAGAGCAAAATTTAATCCTTCTCTCAATTCCCTGGAAATTTCTTTCACACTTCTTGGTTCCAACATAAGGCACTTCTTTTTGGGTGGGTCGAGTCAAAGGTGAAATTATCTTAGAGAGTTCCCTCAATAAATCTTTGATAATATCCTCGTCAATCTCAGGAAACTTTAGATTTTGATCGGAGTCTCGGGAGGTTTTCAATTTGGCGCCACTTCAATTTTTGGCAGGATCTACTATAATCCCGTCCTTGGATATCACGTGTCCCAAGAATGCTACTTCTAGCAACCAAAACTCACACATACTAAATTTCACATACAATTTAGTCTTTCTTAACTTTATTAAGACTTTTCGAAGGTACTGTTCGTGCTTTTGGGGAGCTTTAGAGTACACCGGAATGTCATCTATAAATATGACCACAAAATTATCTAAGTACAACCAAAATGTTCAGTGCATCAAGTCCATAAAATTAGTAGGGGCATTAGTAACACCAAAAGGTATCACTACTCAAAATGTCCACATCGAGTGTTAAATGCAGTTTTCAGTATATCTTCTTCCTAAATCCGGACCTAGTAATATCCTTGCCTCAAGTCTAATTTCGAGAAACATCTAACTCCTTGCGACTGAACAAAAAGTTAATCAACTATGGGCAACGGATATTTATTCTTTATCGTCACTGCATTCAATCCTTGATAATCTACACACATCTGCAATGATTCATCTTTCTTCTTAACAAATAATACAGGTACTCGCCCACGGTGAAGCACTTGGTCGGATAAACCCTTACTCCATTAATTCCTGTAGTTGTTTCTTGATCTCCTACATCCTATAAGGGGTTCTTGAAATTGGTTCTGTTGATGGCACTAACCCAATAGAAAACTCTACCTCTCTCTCTCTCTCTCTCTCTCTCTCTCTCTCTCTCCGACAGTAACTCTTTCAATTCCACTGGAAAAATATCTAAATATTCTTTCACAATAGGAACATCTTCGGTTTCTTAACCTCTTATAGCTTATTAATTACATAAGTCAAGTATCATGTTCACCCTTTCCCTATCATCTTCCAGGTCTTGAGTCCCGATACAAAAGCATTACTTTTCCTTCCAGCCACACCTACAAATTTCAATATATGTTTCCCAAACCAATGGAAACGTAGTACTTTATGTCTACAACCAACTTGAGCATGATGCTAAGATAGCCCATCCATGCTCACGACAGCATCATAACCCTCTATAGGCAACCTTATCAAATCTCCTTCTAATCTTACCAAGACCTTACAGTTTCTATTCATTTTCTTATTATTCATTTGCTTTCCCAATTGGGTACTAACAATCATTTCGTATGAAATTTCTTTCCCTTTAATGTCCATAGAATCAAGAAAAGAATTGGCAACAAAGAAATGCGTAGAACTCGAGATCTACTAATACTTTAGCAAAGACGATAAAAAATAAGGAGCGTACCTTCCACCATTGCAGTTTGATTATCTATCTTTTCTAAGGCCACCACCTAAGCGTTTACTTGCGGTTTGGAGGGTCCAATTCTAGAGGTAGTAGCCTGCCCTGGGTTTCCTCTTCCAAATCCTGACCTTTGTCCTTGGCTGTTACCTTCGTGTCGCCTCCATCCTCCTATCTTTCGTAGGCGATGGCAATTTAAAATCTTATACTCCATTTCCTCACAATTGAAGCATTTAAAGCGTGGTAGCCCTACCATCGTGCCTCCTTTCCTTTACATCTTCCTTTTCCCCTACCATCGAACATTCCAAGTCTCTTCTCGATTCATGCCCCAAAATTTGCCTCAATTGCCTCGCCCGCCTTTTCAACAGTTGTTATAACCGGTGGGAGTCATACTTGCTAATACTCTTTTCAGCTCCGTCGTAAACACTTCACAAAACGTCTAACCCCGTTTGCTTCTAGAGGACTAAAAGTGAGCAATATTTGATAGGCTAGTAAATTCAGCTGCATATTGTCTCACCGTACAGCCTTCTTGCCGAAGAGCTCGAAATTCATCCTCCTTCTTCTCTACTACCCAAATGGGAATAAATTCCTTCTTAATACTGGCCTTAAAATCTGTTCACTCCCATTCACGTTGATTCATCTCTTCTGCCCACCAATCTTGAGCAGGTCCTTTCAATTAGAATGTACCAAGTCATGCCTTCATTTGCTCCGAATAATTCAGTGGCCGCAAAGATCTTTTCCATCTATTTAATCTAATTCTCAGCCTCCCCGTTCCGAGTCGGTCACCCTTGAAATTGCGGAGGGTAAAATTTCAAAAAGCGCTCGAAGGGCTTGATCGTATTCGACTTCATTTTGCCGACTATCCTTACTCATACTCCCATTTACCCTAACATTCTCACCACCTATTAGATCGTATCAGCCCATCTTTTGGAACGTCTACAACATAGGGTGTTCCAAGGTTGTGAGGTGGGGACCTTCCGCCTGCGGTTCCTCCACCATTGGTTCAGGGTTATTTCAAGTAACTCATGATGATCGTCCGAAGGTTCATTTAGGAGGAATCTGTACAATTCGTAAGATTTTACCGGTATAACAACTGTACCATAATTCAAAAGCAATCATAAAATAGGTATAGTAAAATTAGCAAAACTTAACATATGTTCATTCTCTTTTATCACAAAGTTAGTACAAAATTCATGTGCCAAGAACACAGCTATATACACTGTCTGAACTGTACATATCATACTATATATATATATATATATATATATATATATCCATCTCATCCTCCTACTCGTCATCCTCACTGTCTGATACTAGAGGCCCTGAATCAGTCGAGATTGTATAATACTACGCTGCATCAACCTCCTCATTTCCATCCGCATCTAGCTGTAGCTAAACCAATAGCTCTGGGTCTATCTCTAAATTCTCCTCAGGCTCCCCACCTACAGGTACCTCCACCACGGGTACCTCTTGGTCCTCTCCCACATTAACAACCTCCAAATCCAAAGATCACCTCCTCAAGTACCCCGGTACATCCCCAACAAATATCTCCTTATCTTCCTCAATAATACCGCACCATTGGGGATGCTATCCTCCTCATCATCATCATTGTCCTCGATGGCGTGGATCAAGATCACCATCAATCTCATCGTAGTCGCCACATGCCTCCTCATGTGGCGCTCGATATTCTCTCGAGGATAAGTTTCCTCTCCACGCACGAGCTCTCATCTATCTCTTTTTCTTCCTTCATCACCGCGCTCGACTATTAAGCGCTTGCCCTTATCGCTCCTACCCACCATACCTACACATTAAAAGGGTTCTATCAATTCCTACAATGATAACACAGCTTCTAGAAAACTAGACTCTAATACTAATTGTAACACCTCTACTAAAGACAACAAGTGGACACATATAAACACCGAGTGTTGCCTCGTCCGCTTTACGTAAAAGGGGTCTTTATAACGGAAATAATAGAGTAAATACATATATAAAGTCCAGCACTCAACAATATCCCGCACCGATGGCCACACATATACATATATCATAGAATTTCATACGTGCCATCCCTATCAATAGCAAAATACAAGACATGATCAAAAGGAAAGCCGTCCAAACCTAAATTGCCAACTCGTGGTATCATTCTTCTATCCGTAGGTCCGCTCAAGAATGGATCCTACAAAAGGTAAGCTAAAAAATATGTGTGAGTGACGAATCACCTAGTGAGCCCTATATGTGCTAGTACTTTATGAAAGAATAGGGTACATAAAAATTTTGTGGAATAGCATATCATTTGTTCATTGGAAACAATTCCAAAACTCTCTAAAGAAAAGTTTAATCAAAACTCAAATATTTTTTGAAAATTGAATTTTACTTTCAAATCATTGCCCTAATTTTCAAGTCACGTGCATTTCTCCAACAGAAGATCAGCCTCGCATTCAAGTTCCGCATCCTTACTTTCGTGCCACGTATCATTGTACCGAGGCCGTAGCCTCCAAAACTCAACCGTGTGTCTCCTGAATAAGTACACCGTAGCGTATTTCCGCTCGCTATATCGTAGCATACCTAGTGTACCGCAAGCACATAATCTTTTACTTGCCACCATAAGCCAAGGGTCCCAATCCCGACATCAATCATCATCGAGTCGGTAAGGATTCAAACGCACCGAGTGTCCCCGCCTAACATTCAGAAAATGGCTTAAAATAAAAATCACCCGCAGATGCGGCAATTGCCAAGCACTAAATGGCTAGCTAGAACGATTTATCTCAATGTTCTGTCGCACTATTTAGAGTAAGACAATCCCCAAAACTAGCTCGGTAACTTACTGGTCGTCTACTTCTAACATGATCCAGTACAAAGATCAAAATCCTTGTTGAGTACTCAACGTTACCAATGCCAACTCTTTCTAATTGATCAAACAAAACGGTTATCTGATCCCGCAGGATTTTCAAATCAAAACATTTTTAGGGCAAAATCACATTTTCCGTAATTCGATTTCACTAACTCACAAGTCAAATCGTTATTCACATAGGCTCCGTATAGCCAATCAATTCATTCCATAGGCACATCAAGCCAATAAAATAATTTCAGGGTTCAAAAATCGTTTTCCAAAAGTAAATCTCATCATGAGAGATCATTCTCCAAAATCATGTTGAAATAGGATAAAGAGTTCTATTCACACATCAAAACACATTTACAAGAGTGTTCGGGTCATTTTCCCGTATTCGATCACAAAAGTAATTTTCCAAGGGAATTCGGGTCATTTTACCCATACCTGATTCCAAAAGACTTTTCGAGGGTATTCGAGTCATTTTACCGTTACCAATTTTAAAAGTGTTCATAACAGTTCCAATAAGGATATTTCAGTTATTTACCGAATACATAATTCCAAAAGTTTTCATAAAACATTCCAATAAGGACATTTGGATCATTTTCCAAATACCCGATTCCAAAAGGAAGTCATTTCATGAAATCCCGAATTCTAATCCGAAAGGTGGATTAAATTCAAAGTTTCCAAACACATTTCCATAAAATGTTCCAATAAGGGCATTCTAGTTAATTTACGAATACCCGATTCAAAAATTTACCATTTTCTGAAAATCCCGAGTGTTTAATCCAAATAGGACTGAATTCACAAATTCTTGCTTTAATCGTCCTAGAAGGTTTCCAAGCCAACTATGAAATTCAATCAAGTCCAAAATAGTATAAAAACAAATCTTACTTAAAGAAACCTTAAACATATTTAGGAATTTCCAAAATGGTATAAAACATAGAATTACATGGAGAAACAAAGCACACTAGCTTGCAAAAAAGTTTTAGAAATCAAAGGTACTCATCTCGAGTCCTAAGTAACTCTTTCTATTCAGGGCTGCTTAATCACCATCTCTACCATTTTCGACGTTCCATTGGCCCTTTATCGCTAAACCTACCCCAAACATCGTTTTCGATCAATTCATTTTCGCCCAAAAAATAGCAACATCTAACAGACATGCCCGACGATTGCCAACATCCAACCGACGTTTAACCAACAAGCTAGTCGATGGGGCTTGACAGCTAAAAAAACGTTCAACTTTTGTTCACGTCATATTTTCATCATTTGTTTGATTCTTTCATTTTTCCTTTTTCCACATACTTTATCCCTTCATAAAAAAGGGATTCACTTCATATTTCCCTAATTATTTCATCCAAAATCACACAATTAATCATCCTTAAATTCGTCCATGTTCTAAGCAAAATTCTGAAATTTTGCTGCTTTAACACATGATTTTGTTTCGGACATAACTTTCAATCCCCAACTCCATTTTAGCTCTATGATATACCAAAACAACCGTAAGACTCTTAAATTTAATTATATATAACCTCTTTTCTAGAATTCTGGTTCCCGAGGCACAGTACTGGGCAAAAATAGCCCCTGCAATTTTACCTCAATTTCACTATTCATATTTTCCTTTGCTCTCCTTTAATCTTTGACACCTTAGAACCATTAATTCATTCAATTCTCCGTCAAATAATCTTTAATTCTGAATTTTCAGATTTCCAGTAGCTCACATAGGTCACACTTATTCAACACAAATTCATCTCTTCTAATCAAAAGCTAGTTTAATCCATTCCTCCAACCAAGTAAACTCCATTTTTAATGTACTTTTACCACCACCTCTTCAGCCAAAAATAAGCCTTTAAACCGGCACAATTATTCAATTCATTCTCACATAAAACATCATTCAAAGACCCTTAGGCAGCCAGCACATATACAAGCATATATAAAGTTTATACACAAAAGCTCACAAACCCTAGCTTTAATCCGAAATAATATATGAAAGTCATGTTTTTATATTAAAATTCACATCAAAACGATCACCGTAACAAATTCTATAAATAAAGCATATTAATATACATACATCAATAAATATTAATATACTTTTTAAATATATTAATATATATGACAATATACTATATATACATATATACACACACATACATATATTTTAGTGCAACATACTAATATGTATACACTATTTTAATATATTAATATATATATATATGTGTGTGTGTGTGTGTGTGTATACATACATATATGTGTGTGTGTTTGTGTGTGTGTGTGTGTGTGTGTGTCCATATGTATAATATATACACATATATAATAATGACATATATTAATATGCTACATACGCACTGCATTTATATATATATATATATATATATATATATATTAATATAGAATTTTAATATACACACACTATTTTAATAAATTAATTTATATATGCATATGTATAATACGTACACACATACGTACACATACATACATATATTTTGGTATAGAATCTAGCATAATCCCTATAAAAATATAGAAAACCTAACACATTTAAAAAGATCAGCATATAAAAATAATAATCGAACCATTAGATTTGATAAAATTATTAAAAACGCATTATGACTAAATTTCATGGTAACCGAATACGGTTTGCCACTTAATCTCGTATAAACTCTCTAAAAATGCTCAAAAGCTAACTCATTTACAAAGATAGGCATATCAAATTAATGATCTAACCGTTATTAAAATTAATAAAAACTATATTGTCACAAAATTTCAATGCAATTGGATATATTTTGGTGTAGAATCTAGCATAATCTCTATAAAAATACGGAAAACCTAACACATTTAAAAAGATAGGCATATCAAATTAACAATCCAACCGTTAGATTTGATAAAATCACTAAAAAAAGAATTATGACTAAATTTAAAGGTAATCCGATATGCTTTGCCACTTAATCTAGTATAAACTCTATAAACATGCTCGAAACCTAACCCATTTACAAAGTTTGGCATATCAAATTAACGATCTAACTGTTTGATTTATTAAAATTACCAAAAAATGTATTATGACCAAATTTGAAGGTAATCAGATATGTTTTACCGCCTATCTTCCATTGTCAGTATAAAAATACTCAAAACCTAGTGCATTTACAAAGATAGATATATCAAATTAACGATTCAATTGAATTTACTAAAATATATATTATTTCTAAATTTGAAAGTAATCGGACATGTTTTACCACATAATCTAGCTTAATTTATATAAATCAGTCCAAAATATAATGAATTTATAAATATTTAAAAATTTAGGGACTAATTTGTAAAATTTTTGGGATTATATTTTAAACATTCTAATATCTAATGACCAAGTTATAAAATTTTTGTTATCATTTGTAATTTTACAACATGTAATGAGCGATTTGTAAAATTTGGGTCATGTTTTTCTATATTTAAAAATTTAGGGGCCAATTTATAAAATTTTTAGGGTAACATTATAAATATTTTAAAATTTAGTGATTAATTTACAAAATTTTGAGGTCATTTTGTTATACCAAATTTAAAGACTAATTTACAAAATTGTTGGGGCCATGTTATGTGAAACCCCACCTAAAACCAACCCTAAAGTAAGAGGGTCGGGAATGCATATCATATTATTTTGCATGAATATATATGTTTTGTTTGAATGATTTTATGTACTTTAGAATCGTGGATTATAGGTTTAAATGCTTAGTTATACTTATTGAGTAGGAGGGGTAAAATGGTAATTTTGCTTGAGGTCAGAATAGGAAGATAACTTGAGGAGTAGATAAGAAAAAATATGTGGGTGAGAAAATAAGAACAAGAGTTGTTGTGGTATAGTGGTTAGAGCTTTGGAATTAATCTCTAAGGTCATGAGTTCAAATCCCATCATTTAAGCTTTTATCATGATTATCTTAATTAAGTTTGAATTTTTGTTTTCTTGCATTCCATGAAAATAGGAATGATTGTCTTAAGGGAGACATGAAGAGAATGTCCTAATCTTATCCTCATGTCCTAAAAGAATTCTAGAAGAATTCTTGTCCAATTTATTACCTCTAGCTTTGTCCTACCATTTTCATAATTCGAATGAACTAAAATCCATTAAATCTTTTTCTTTGAATTCCAAAAATATTCTGTGATAATTTCTTCTCCTTGAATTTCCAAAAGCAGCTTTGGGGAAGGGATGTTGACCGAAAATAGGAGGGGAAATAGGAAGGGTTCCAGGAGAAAATCAATCACCATGAAAGGACCTTCAAATCTATCTTCATGATGTTCATGCTTTAGTAGTAAGAAATCTGGAAATTTTCCAAATTTGTTGTAGACCTTTTCGTCGAAAATTCAGGCCATAAACCCATTCAATTGCTGCCAAGAAAATGGTCATTTCAAGTGGCTTGGAAGCTGGAAAAATTGTGCAATTTTCGGACTGCTCAAAACAGCACCAAACCAAAAAAATTTTCTGGGCCATTCGCAGCTCTTCATCAAGGAAATGAAGCTGTTTTTAGTTCATCTTCAAGCCAGCAAACTCCTCTGTATTTGTCCAGAAATGAGGCTGAAAAACCACCCTTGGAAGACCCTCAAACATCCCTGAAGAACCTCTGAAAAACCAAGCCAAGAGGGTGCGAAAATCCTGCACCAAAATTCTGCAATTTTCGGAAAGCCATGAACACTTGAGACCAGAATTTTCCAGCCTTGTTCCTTTCTAGCCTAAGACCGAAAATCACCTTCAACCTCTGTAGAATTGAGCCTTGTTCAGCTATACACTGATCACCATTAAACCCACACTTACCTTGAAGCATAAGGACTCCATAGCTACACCACAAAACACTCCTAAGATCACTCCATTCAAACTCCATTTGAACTTCAAATAATTTCAGCATTTCACTCCCATAAATCACTCTTGCATTAAGCTGAATTAACCAGAATTTCCTCTGCCTTTAAGGACTGAATTTCGGCCAGCCTTGAGCAACATTAAACCTCAGTCATTTCAGCAAGACAACCTTGCTTCAGCCGACACCATTAAAGTCCATAGACACCTCTCTTGGTCAAACACCATAGCTGATCTTTTACCTTAAACATCTCCACCATTTCCTCCATTTAAATTTCAAATAAAATCTGATTTCTCTCTCTCACAAAGCTGAAAACCGAAACCCTCAATCACACCCTACCATTCGGCCAGCCTTCTAGCAGAAATCGTGCAGCACTTCTTCTAATTTCTCTCCATTTTCACCTAAAACACTAAGAACACCAAGAACACACACTAAACTTCTTCAAGCCTAAACCTACTCTAAAACACCTCCAATCACTCTCAAATAATCCAGATCATCTCTACTTAATCCCTAGACTTCATTTCTGCCATTTATAACACGAAATCTCGCAAACAAGAATTTTCAACCGGATCAAAAATCAGTTTTTCTTGAAGACCTCAAGAACATCAACAAGGTAAAACAAGAACAACTTTCTTGTTCATCTTCTTCCATTCAATTCTTAATACACCTATCTAATGCTCTCTTTCTCTTTCTCTCTCTCTCTCTCACTCTCTTCTAACCGAAATGGTTGATCAAACCATCAACCATGGATGTTGTTTCGTTGGACCATTCAAGTCATTCCATCGCGCGTGGACCTTCTTTTGTCTTCATCAAAGGACTCGACAATCAAGTATTCATTCTTAAATTTCTCTTATTAAATTCTGAAATCATGTCTCCTAGATGATGATAGAGAAATGGAATATGATTGGGAGATTGAGCATATGCATGTGGATTAGGGGGATGAAGTTATGACATGATGATGGTTGTATTTGACTAGGATGTATGTGTTTTCCTTTCGAATCAATATATGTTCTTCATGCTTGATGAATTTAATGGATGTTGAAGCATGATTAGATATTATGACACCAAAGGTGATTAGGCTTTTATGATCTTATTTTCCATGGAAACCATGATTGATGATTATGCTTAGTAGGATTTTTGGCCATGTGATAGTATGAGATAGTTCAAGTGTTTGTTCATGAATAGATTAATTTCTTGTTTGATGATGGAGAATGGGATCATGAATCTTTTCTAGCAATAGGAAGACCATGATGTAAGATTATTTTCTTGTTAATTCTAAGTTATATTCATCAACAAATTTTATTACATGAATTAAAATTACTACTATATTTTTCTTCAAAAAATTCGAAACACTAGGGGATTTGGATTAGAATATTAAATGAAACTATTAATATTTTTATTAAACGAAAATTTAAAATAATTTATTAATAAATTTTAATTATTATTAATTATTGATTATGTCTTTGAAATTAATTAAAAATTATTATTTATTTAATTTATTATTTATTTATAATAAAGCTATTTTTAAATTACCATTTCTTAATATTAAATAAGACTTAATAATATTTAAAATTCAAACCTTGGTTTATTTATTAATAATAACACTCAAGAATTATTATTTGAGTCTATAATTTATTAATAATTATTTTAGAACCCCTAGTTATTTCAACCTATCAAACTAGACTTATTTTATAAAATTCTTCAGCATCTAGCCTTAAAGCTTAGGACATTAAGGTCATGTTTAGACATGGTTGTCACTAGATGAGCTAAGAATTATTTATGTAAGGCAGGTATAGCTTGAATGTGACCTTATGTTTTGTGTTTACCCCAGGCAGGGGTTAGGTCAGCCTTGGAAGACTTTTGAGTAGAGCAAGCAAAGAAGCAGGTAAGCTCCTGCACGGAGTTTTGTGAAGACCAAAAGTTATTGTGGCAAGCAAACGCAATGTATATGGACATTATTTGTAAAGGCAATTAAGGACTGTTTTTCCTTTTTATTTCAGTCAAGCAAATCATTTGGAAATTGAACAAGCGGTTTTATACAAATCTAAATTTTTTCTAAAATCCAACTTGACTAGACTTTTGGAAACCCTTAATTGCTATTTTCAAATAAAGCAAAGTTTGATCAATTTTCTCCCAAGTGGAACAATCAACGTTGAGTACTCAATAAGGGTAGACCACCAGGACTAGTCTTTGAAGGGTTAGGGTAAGTCTCTCAGTAGGTGGCCACCTCTGAGGGGTGAGTCCTTCCTGGATAGGACGCCAGTCCGGTAGGTCATGCCGGTCCGAGCTAGCAAGTTTCAGTCATGTGGACTGTGTATTTCCGGAGTGGACAACCGGTAAGTTTGGGTGTAGAGATGGAGTAGTATCTCACCCGGTAGGCCGTACACCTACCTTTTGTCAGCATTGCACAAAGTGTGGCATCCTGACTGTTATTGGTCATGGGGCCCAACGTGTGGTAACCCATGGCTACCCATTTGTGTGGTTGTATTTATTATGCACATGTATGATTTGAAAAGTAAAACACCACTCTTTATTTTCAACACTTATTTATTGCTTGCCAGCACTTTTCCTTATGAAACTTTTACAACTTGCATACATGAATTATTCTACCTGAAACACTCAAAGCACACACGGGCTTACTGAGATTTTTATCTCACCACCTTTTATGCCATATTTTCAGGAAGATCCTACTGTGGAGATCATTAGCTAGAATGTTGCCTTGCTTGAAGACTCTTGTTATTTACTTTAAGTATTGTTTGAGAGATTGTTGCAAACAATTTATTTTGGATTTGTGCCAGTATTTATCTTTTGGGTTGTAATAAAATTTAATTTTAAAGTCTTTTGTTTTATTCTATTTTCATGTAACCTAATTATAAAGACCCATTGTCCTTTGGACGTGGCGACATCCCCGGCCCTGATGGGCCTAGGTAGTGGGGTGTTACATGTTATAAATATATAAATATTTAAAGATAGGTATTAGCTAGGGAATATGAATTTTGTCGCTAAAAGTGTAGTTAATTGACAAAAAAAATAATATTTTTAGCTAGGAAATGAATTTTTGTCGTTGATGATGCATTATTAGCGAGGAAAATTTAGTTAAGAAATGAATTTTTGTCGCTAATGATGCATTATTAGCGAGGAAATTTAAATTTTCCTCACAAATACACTTATTTCCTAGCTGAAAGAAAATATAAATTTTGTTACCGAAGGTCTTAATCAGTAGCGACAAACAGTTTTTGTCATTGAAAAAAAAATTCCTCGTTAAAGAGTACTTTTGACGACAAAACTTTAGTTACGAAAAAATTTTTGCCACCAATGTTATATTTTCTTGTAGTGATCACACCTCATAAACCCTAGATAGATAGAATACAAAAACAGAGAAGACAAATAACAAAACAAACAAACACCACAAATCAACATTAGCTACCATAAAACCTTCGCATGTTAATAACTACAAAAACTTTCATTAACAACTTGTACAAACCTTATGGACAATAACATACAAAACTTGTACCCTTTTATAAAAAATAGCACAATACATGTAGTGCAACATTTTAACGTGATGGTCTGCAAAGATTAGGTCTATCTAAATATATATATTTTTTTTCATGTGATAGATAGAAATAAACATCTACTATAATTTTCTCATAAAATTATATTTGTCTTACAACAATAAGACTTTAAGAAAAGTCCTTACAAATTTTGCATGTAACCCATACAACTCTCAACTTCAACATCTTAACTCCTTCTTGCTAGTAGTTTAATAAGAATAACATGCAATAAAAAATATGCAATAGCAATTTCCTATCATATTAACATGGTTTGGAAAAAATACAAACAATTTTTCTCTTTATTTAACTTTAATAATGTTAAATAGAATAAACTTTGTGACTTCTAGTGGTTTATCAAAAAAAAAAAAAAAAAGAATAAAAAGTGTACCGAGGGGCTTGTAATCCACCACACCAATACAGATAGAAGTATAATCTATTTTAAACATGAAAGTTTAGGTATGTCTTCGGTAGGGTGGAATGCTTTGTTCAAACCTAAAGAAATTTCTAGGATCAACCATTGTCTTCACTTTCACGAGTCTATCAAAGTTATTCTTGTAATATTGAGTACCCCAGCCCCTCGCTTTCTCAACACTAGTATATCCTTGTTGTTTGTTCATCCCTAGGTCAAGATCTCGATAATTAGCGTACGCACTTCTTTGGTTATTAGGTACATACTTACCAATAACTCGATAAAGCTTTCGACTCCAATTTATACCTTCTTGAGCCAATGTTTCGTTTCTGCCATTCCACAATGCAACTTCAACTGCCAAAAACAAAGTTCCAGCCCTGTATGGGAAGGGAACATTTGATTCTGGTATTTCATCCATTCTACCTCCAAAAGGGTTCCATTCCATTGCTGCTTCCCCTGGATTTCTTTGTTTAAACAAATCGAAAATCTCCACAAGTCCAGCTTTAGGAATAGGCTGCTGGATTAAGTCTGACTTGTCCTTGTAGAAACTGAGATTGGGATTAGTTCCGTTCAGCAAAATCTCACGTGCTGATTCCAATGGAACGCCATATCGGAGGGCAAAATTATCCACCCAACTTATTTCAATGCAGTCCTCTTTCGACACACCTAACTCGGGGAAGTATTCTTCCATCAAGGACACTAGGCCATCAATCTCACCCACGAAAAATAACAAAAAGGTGACTTGTACGTCACTCTTACCTGTTTGATTTGAATTGACTGTTGAGAAGCTGAGAACAATGCTAAGGTCTTTTGGCATCCTCGGGGCAACATATTGCCATCTGTGGACGAGTTCTATTGTATTTTCGTCAAGAGTCCTTGTTATAGTGGACATTGTAATATTAGGGCGGATCTCGACTAATTTTACTTTGAACGAAAGAATAACTCCAAAATTTGCACCTGTTCCGCCTCTAATAGCCCAAAAGAAATCCTCACCCATGGATTCTCGATCTAGAATTCTTCCATTAGCATCAATGACTCGAGCATCAATGACATGGTCAGCAGCAAGACCATATTTCCTAGCAAAAATACCATACCCTCCTCCGCTTACATGTCCTCCAACGCCAACAGTAGGGCAAGAGCCCGCGGGAAGGTAAAAAGAGCCATTGATTTGGTTAATGGCATAGTAGAATTTCCCCAGGGTTGTACCAACTCCCACCCATGCAGTTCGACTTTGGGCGTCAACAGAGATTGATCGAAAGTTGGACATATCGAGGACGAAATAGGGGACTTTAGAAACGTAGGAAACACCCTCGGAGTCATGGCCTCCGCTGCGTATCTTCATTTGCAAGCCATGCTTCTTAGAACAATATATCGCTGTTTGTATCTGTGATTCGTGATTTGGAGTAATAATCACTAGGGGCTGAGGGTTGAATCGCAGGTTTTGTTTCCTGGAATCCAAGATTTGCTGGAAGGAAGCATTTTTTGGAGTGTAAATGACTTGTGAAATTGCTGAAGAGTTATCAGAATATTTCTCGAGGCACTGAACAAACTCGTTCCCTGGACGAGCGACAGCTGTCCATGAAATGGAAAAGAAAAGAAGGCAAGATAACTGAAGAATCGTGGTTTTCTGCATCTTTTAACTATCGGTTATTGACAGACTGTTGGTGTGTTCGAAAACCCAATGCCAGTGTGATATTTATAGATGATTCATAGACGGGAAGACATGTTCAAATCCAACGACTGTGATTGTCAACAATTTGAGCAATCTTCAAATCCAACGACTAAGTGAACGCGTTAAGCAATATTCTCCATTGAAAAAAAAAAAAAAAAAAAAGTCTCCGTAGTCCTGCAGACTAAATTATTATTACAACGGTTTTCAAAGTCTGACAACGTTTAAAGATGGTTGGATGATTCAACAGCTGGAGCAATTTCACCGTCAAAACAAGGAGGAAAAAAAAAAAAAAAAAAAGTCTTCTAACTACCACAGATTAAATTATTAAATTATTAGTTCCAGTCCTCTTTCTATCCATTCAAAGTTTCAATTTCTTCGGCCATAGTTTACATGTTCTGTCACTCTTTCTTTTCTTTTTCCCTTTCTTCTAGACTTCTATAATTCTTAAGTATGAAAAGTTCTTTTCCCAGCTTCTACCATAACTACGTAAACCTTATTTTTAGGGTAGGAAATGCGAATTGCAGAAAATCAAATTCATTACTGATATTTGGTAGGAAATATATATCATTCCCATCTAGGGAATTATTTTATCTTTTTTTTTTTCAATTTTTTCTCTTTCATTATCAATTACTTTCTTTAAATTTTTATTCTTTCGTATAGCCTCTTGCAACTACTATCTCCCCTCGTCTCTTCTCCTTCTTGCTCTCACTTTTCTGTGGTTTTTCTTTTTGTAATGTAAAATTATATTAAAATTTCTTTCATTATAAAAAATCACATTTTTTATTTTTAAAAATCGTTACAGATATTTTATGCTAAAAAAAATTAAAAGAAATGTTATTGATTCTCATTCATAACTTATAATAGGTTAACTAAATAATTATGGAAACTGGGATGGAACTAGAGGGCTGACAGTTAGCATTCACCCGCCAAAAGTTTTTAAAATTTTTTATTTCCCCATAGAAAATTAGTTTTTTAGAGAAATGTGTTTTAAAATTCTACCTTTCTGTAAAAAAATTAATTGACCCGCCAAAGTGGAATCTATCATTTCCATTACCATTCTCATTCCTTGATGTGAACCAAACAGCTCCTCCATTCCATCGCCCTTACTTTGTCTTTCTAACAATTATCTCCTCACCTTCTCTCTAGAAGCCCCCTTAAGATGGAATCTCTTTAGCCAAGTCGCCGGTCAACTGAGTCTCCCCTCTTCCATTGCTACTTTTTTTAGTTACATCGTCCCTAATTTTGGTCACAAATCATAATAGTACAATTTTCAACTTTGTTCATTTTGATCCATATTTCTATGACAAGATCTTTTACTACTTCCTACATATTTGTCGAAGCGTTGTTTCGTAATTTAATTAAATATTTAAAATTAATTAATTAAATTTGTTTCAAGGCAAACGGTATTTTAGTCCCTCATTTATATATTTTTTTAAGTAACCTAGTACCATAATTTAATTTAATTATTACAATCCATTATATATCTAACTTTTACTGTTTCATTTCGATTGTAATTGTAAATTCAACTCACCCACTCTCTATGCATGACATGATGAAGTTAAACGAATCATTGTATCACCAAAATAGTTAGAGGAAGATTGTATCACCAAAATAGGGTAGTGAAGGTGATTACATCGTAGGAAATATCAATACAAGCAAAGGTTTAACATTTCAAAAAAATTTAGAAGGTTAGAAGATTCAAAAAGAAAATTTTTAATTATAGGTTTAACAAAGTTTTAACTCTGGCAAATCGAGGTACCGATCAAAGAATTCTGCGATGATGGAGATATTTTGTTGTTACTTGAATAATTATAACTAAATGTACATTTTTATTGTTCATGTTATAAGACATATTAATTTATGTCTGTAAAGATTATTTCTTTCACGTAGTATCAGAACCAATTTTTGTTGTATTATTTAATATTTCATTATATGTCATGGACGGTATCATTTTAAGTTATGTTGTCTTATCTATTTAGATTTTCTTTATCAATATGATTTTGTTTTTTGTGTTGTTGAGAATAGTATGTCTAGTTCTTCCTTAATATGAGTAATTAGATTTGCATGAATAGATTTTGGAAATTAGGATATTGTATTTTCGTTCGAGTTCGTTTTCTGAGATATGAAATAGTGGGCCCCTTTTTTCCATTTCGGTTTTTGCATCTAGAAAATAACTGCATGTCTTTTTCCTTGTTTCTTTATTATCTTTTTCTTTTAATAATTGAAGATTTTCATTTGGGTTTGGATATAAGATGGGTCCACAGGATTTGGATTTTTTGTGCAGCCCTTAATGGCCTGCCCATTCAAAAAAAAAATAAAAATAAAATAAAATAAAAAAATAAATTATTCGACCTAAATTCATCATAGTTTCCTATTTGATAAATTTTATATTTTGACGTTGTCTAAAGTTGTCTTTAATCAAATAATAAATAAGTCTACTGTTGGATATAGAATAAATCAATGAGAGGAATATGATTGATAGTGAAGGAATTTGTCACTCTCAATTATGGGAGAGATATCCATTGGCCCCTTGATAAGTTAGACTCTTAAAATGCATGACCGTGTTTAAATATATCAATCTAAGATATTGATATTATTTGTTTGAACAATCTACTATGAAATCAAGAAATAATTGATTAAGCTTAATAAGGATGACATGCTCCGTGCCTTATGCTTAATCTGGATATCGTGTGACGAAAGGACTAAATATAAAATTATGGTTTAGTTCAAAGAGATCACTAATCTTCATTTAACTTGGATAGTTATAATGTTTTGCTAGAAACCGCTTATAAATTGTGCGCCATTTAAATATGATTTGGGCGCACTGCCAGTATTAAATAAACCTATAGGGTCACACAATAAGCGAATTTGTTAGGTTAGTTTTCTGGTAACTAAATTCGATGAATTTGAAAATATGTCTAAGTTACATGAACTTAGAAAATTTACCAGATACAAAGAATTTGGAAATATGTCCACATTCGATGTATCTGGATAATGTCCAGATTATAAGAATCTGACTCGATAAATTAATTAGTTAAATTACAGAGATAATGGCAAAATCTTATCATATCAATTTTAATTAAATTTAAATTAAAATTAAAATACGATAAGATATTATCAGGGTTGGACTCTAAGAGGTTCGGAGGGGTTTTTAAGAAAATCCTAGCCATCTTCTCGAGAGAGCTATTCTGTTAAGAATATTCGTGGCTTTATCCACCAGAAAAATAAGCCTCTCAAACCCTAGGCGCTAGCACTCCCCGGGTGACGAGTGAGTTCGCGGTGTGTATCCGATAGAGGACGTTCGCACACTGCAGTATCTGGTGATCATTCGGGTTGCACGTACAGCAGCATAATCGGAATAGAATGATATCAATTACACCTAACAGATGTAATTCTGCAAACCTACGACCTTCTTAATCGTTTACTTGGATCCTCGGAAAGGATTCGTGGATGTTTTCTGCGTTTAGGAGTCCACAAATTCCAACATTTTAATTCTATAATACAAAATGTAAATTTCTAGATTTATGTTTTACCAGAATTTTACCACATAAATAAAAAGGAGAAGATTTTTATTTTCTTTATCATGTTAAAGTTGTTAAATGTTTAAGTAATAATTTATTTTTAGTCCTCATTTTATATTTATTGACTATAGTAAGATACCATGCAATGCCTCTACAAAGTTTAATCATACTTGGAGCATTGATTATTGATGTATGCTTTTTTTGCATATATTTTTATTCGGAAGTATTATCTTAAAATCACATGACTAATTAAGTTTTAAATTAAAATATCAAAATTACTCACACAGCGCATATTTAGGCATGTATATCTATAGTGTAGAATAGAGTTATAATGGTAAGTATTGTATATTTTGGGAAAGTTGGCAAGTATCCCCACTGTACTTTCATTCATTATTTAGCCAACGAGTCAAAGATATAAATAAATGTGATAATTCACCTAGAGATTACACCAACCTACACACAAGATGCCACCCAAGGTCACAAAACCACCCTAGGAATAAGAAAAGGAGATAAAACATGTAATTAAGTGCAATATTCTAAAATTAAACCGAACATCAAATATCTAATTTAACTAATTGAAAATCCAAATCTAACACCAATTGGATAACCTCCTACAAGATCCACTTGTTAGAGATATATCCTAAACAATTTGTATCTATCATTTAGTATTTTAATAATAAGAGGGATTTATTTTCATAAGTAGTGTATTTCACTTTATGAACATCAAGTATGTGACCTGATAGTAAAATCCTACAGGAAGTAAAATGACTATTCTTAAAATCTCCCTAATCGATTATTATTGCTGAAACAATAATAAATTAAAAATAGTATGTTTATAACTAGGTGCATATGTTTTACTAGTCATGGATATATAGGATATCAAGTCAGAATATAAATAAATGTTAAGGAATATTGTATTGGACATGACCCAATGTGAGAGTATTTCATGGGATATGTCATAAGTACTTCTCTTCGAAATTATGATATTATGTATCATTTTACCTGAATTCATCATTGTTTCCAACTTGGTGCATTTTATATCTTGACATAGTCTTAAGTTGTCTTCAACCAAATAATTAAATAAGACTGCTGTTGGAAATAGAATAAGTCAGAGAGAGGAATGTGAATGAATGTGAAGGGATTTGTCCCTCTCATCTTTGTCAGAGATATCCATGGATCCCTTGACAAGTTAAACTATGAAAATTTTTGATCATGCTTATGTTTGAATATATGCCCTCTTAGACTAGATTTCAAATTTATTTTAACTTGTATTAATAAAAGTATTTTTCCCAGTAATTTGTTTGTAAAATTTTCTTTATATTTGTGCACGATTTTATTGGAAAAGACCCATTATGTTTAAGTAAATGGTTCGTGTGAATGGAGATCTTTTACAGTAAAGTATGGACCATGGGATACTTAACACATAAACTATTGTTCTTAACCGGATGATGAGAATGGGAATATCATCATGGCAAGGTTATTGTGTTATGAATTCCAAATAGGGAATGGCTTACCTTTAGCCAATGAGTAGTCTACTTATTTCATAACACAAACGTATTTCGAATACGTAGAACTGGACTTGTAGTGGTGGTTTCTAAAAATACTATGTGATAGAAACCCAAACTACTACTTCTACAACGTGGACTTTTACTCTACAACTTGAGTATAAGTTGGTGGTCTGACAAAGTTGGAAATGTATACTTTGATATACTATAGTTGAGGTTCTTAAGAAGGACCAATATACTTTTATGTTGGGTATATATGACTACTTAGTCAAGATAGACTCGTACAAGATAGTGTCTACACTATATCGCCCCTTGTGGTTGTCCGAATGATCTAATTATCCAAAGCCTTAGGAAACATGACTTGGATATTAGCTTTAGGGTAGCTCCTCGGAAAGTTGAAATATTCCAAGAAGTCGTGGATCATTGGATCGAAGCCTAAAGATGGTAGACATCATTCGAGAGAGGTTTTAGTACACTCTTTCCTCTCTAAATGAATGGCGATGTGTAGAGGGGTATTTTAATCATTTCACCCGTAAGTCGAAGACATAGCTAACGCAGCATTGTCCTTGGGGTCAGTATTTCCTTATGGTGATATTAGGAAATATTTAAAATGCAAAATACATCTATTTATATAGCAAGGGTATTTTGGTCATTTTAGAAGCTAAGGCGATGTGTCTTTTTGGTCCTCAGAATAGCCCATAAGTCCTAATTATTTTAGGTCAAGGAAATGGTCACAATGGAAAAATGATTTTATTTTATTTAGGAAGTCTAATTTATTTTTTTTTACTAGAATAAAATAAAAGGAATGAAAGAAATTAAATTTATTATCTAGTTTGATTGGTTAATTAATTATTCATGACCTAAGTCTAGAATGAATAATTAGAAAAATTAACCTGGGATTAAACTAGTTAATAAAAGGCTTAATAATTATTCTAATTCATTTGTGCTCATTATTTATTTATTAGGTTATTTTAATAGGTCCAGGAAATAAATAATTAATGGTTCAAGGAAAAACAATAAATTCTTTTAGTTCAATAGCCTGGACTAAAGGATTTTTATTATTTACGGTACAAAAGAGTTGGGGATTAACCAAACCTTTTCTGTTGATAACCTCCGCATGTTGAAAATATCAAAACACTGGGGTTGGGTTATTTGGGATGTGCATAGGAGTCGTTGTGTAGAGAGAGAGAGAAAAAAAAAAACACACGACAGAAAAAGGAAAAAATTATAGTGCCTCTGTTCTCTCTCTGCTTCTCGTTTCTTCTTCTTCTCGATTTTTCCATCTTCTTGTCTTTGCTAATAAATAGCAACAGATCAAGAAGGATCATCTTCGCCTATGTTGTTTCACCAACTTAGATAGGCGAAGGAATATTCTGAGAAACGAAAAGCTTTGCGTACGTGCCAAGAAGCAGAAGGATCGCGGGTTTCTCGCCAGAATCATCATCATGGCAGGTAGCTGTTCCCATGGATGGTGCCTCGTCTTCCAACCAGACCAGAAGAGAACACATAAAGGTATTATTTTTAACCTTCCGCTATGTCGTGTTCTCATTTTTTGGTTGCATGCATGTTCCTTTATTTTTCTTTAATACAATAAAGAATAGGGGTTAGAATCATCGTTATTTTCCTATTTATTTGAGACTAAATTGAGACACTTTAATACAATAACTAATCATATTCCTTCGAATTAGATATTTTCCTTATAAAAATATTTTTTTGGTAATTTTATACAAAAATAGATAAAATTTGGAACTAATTGTGTATTTTTCCAGTACATACCCAGCACCAGGCCAAAAAAATGGGCATGGTGCCAGTCCAATACTGGGAGAACAGAGGATTGCAGACGAAAAAGAATAAAATGAGACAGAGTAATTGCAATTGAAATTGGAAAGGAAAAGGAATCAATTTGCTTAAATGGCTTGTGGCTCAACTAAAGGACAAAAGAAATGCATTCGGTGGGCCAAGGAAAGGAAACCAAAAAGGACAAAAGCAATACATTTGGTACGGCCAAGAAACGAAAAGCAGAAGGACAAAAGATAAAGAAATTCGGTGGCATGGTGCAGACTCGATTGCCGGCTCGACGAGTCGATTGCAACAAGAACAAAGCTTCATGGCTCGACAGCAAATGGTGTGCGGCCGAGTAGAAGTTGGAAGATACTAAAACTCTACAAATTACCAAAAACCGCATAGAAAAATCACAATCCTACCTTTTCCTCAAAGCACAGCCGGCGCCAATTATGTTCTGGTTCTCTACTCATTCGCCGATTTTTTCTTGATTTCAACACCAAGTAGTGCAGAATGCAGCCGGCGCTGGTTCCACTCTGTTCTGGTCTGTTTTGACAATTTTTCGTCGCCTCAAAGTGTGTGTCAACAATGCATGGCCGGCGCCGGTTCCAGTGCCCTAGCCGGCGCCGCCTCTCCTCTGTTTTGCGACGTTTTTGCTTCGTTTTACTCCAAAAGCCAATAATAATGAACAAAATATCTTTCCAAGGGTAAAATCTTAAATATGAAGGAATATGACTAGTTATTGAACAAAATGTATCATAAAAGAGCCTCAAATAACTAGAGAAAATATGACTAATTTAGCCCTTATCATTCATCCATTTTCAGACTAATTTTTTTAGAATTTCACTACTTGACACATGATTTGTTTTGCACATAACTTTCAATCTACAATTCCGATTTGGCTCTATGATATACTAAAACGACTGTAAGACTCTTAAATTTAATACTATATTGGCCTTTTTTAGAGTTCTGGTTCCCATAACACAATACGTGCAAAAACAGCCCCAGTAGTTTTACCCAATTCAACTATTCATGCTTTCCTTTGTTCTTCTTTAGTCTTTAACATCTTTGAACCATTAATTCATTCAATTTTCCTTCAAATCATCTTTAAATATGTGATTTCCAGATTCCAATAGCTCACAAGAATCACACTTATTCAACACAAATTCATCTTTTCTAATCAAACGCTTGTATACTCCATTTTTCCAACCAAATAAATTCCATTTTTACTCTACTTTGATCATCATCTCCTCAACCGAAAACAACTCTTTAAGCCACCATAATTATTCAGTTCTTCTTCACACAAAACATCATTCAAAAACCCTTAGGTATCCGGCACTTACATAAGCATATACAAGGTTCATACACAAAAGTTCACAAACCCTAGCTTTGATCCTAAATCAAGACATGAAAATCATGTTTTCATGTTAAAATTCATACCAATATAATCACCGTAATGAGATCTATGTCTTTAATTCTTGAAGCATATACTTTTAACTTATATACGGGATCTTTTGGCTTGATTTTGCTCCAAGAACACACACACACATCTTTCTTTCTCTCTCTTTTTTCTTTTTTCTCCCTATTGTTCTCTAGCTTTTCTTTCATTTTCTTTCTCTCTTCTTTCCTTACTCCTTCTGCACAAAATCTACCTATTTTTCAGCTCCTTAACCGCCATTCTTGGTCCAAATTGGTGACCATTTGGTCACAAATTGTGGGCTATCGCCACGTGTCACAATTTCATTTGTACACTAATTTTTTTTATTCATTTTGTAAAACTTATTTGATAAGATTTATCGTGTATTAAATCTCATACAACCTCTCATAATATGACACTTGACCCTATCCACCAATCACATAGCGCCACACGTCCAAGTTGTATCCGCATTTCTAATTTTTCTCAGAAATAGCCAAAATCGGTTCCGGGAATGGAAAAATATTTTACTTCACCATTCAACTCCAAAAATTCCACTGAATCTATTGGTAATACTGAAATCCTTTAGTTCCTTCCCAGTTTGGTCAAATTTTCAGTCAATGTTGCAAGAGTGGTCAAAGTGACGAAAATACCCTCGATAACCCGAATGGTATAATTCACACAGAAACGTGCGTTTTATTGAGCTGATCAGTTTCTCTTCTCGGTGTACCCTCAAATTCTTATTTTTTTAGCAATAGCAGCCTTCCAAAGATTTAGGGTACGGGTAGAACAAATCCAATAATTACAAGTCCCGACAAGATATTATTATACTAAAATATTCGTCTAATTATACCAATCATCTTTTATTATGTCTATTGATATAAATTCTCATCCTATCATAAGTAGTGGCCATTAAATGATTAAAATATGGGATAATCAATTCACATAATTCCACACATCCATTTTTAACCGCGATTTTCTATTTTCTTCATAAATGACTAAAATCGAGTCCGTAATGGAAAAATATTTTATTTCGCCATTCAACTCCAAAAATTTCACTAAATCCATTGGTAACACTCAAATTCTTCAATTCCTTTCCTACTTGGTCAAATTTGTGGTCAAAATCGCGGGCATGGTCAAAATGACGAAAATGCCCCCGATACCCCAAGTAGCATAATTCACACCAAAACGTACATTCCATCGCACCGACCAATTTCTCTTTTCCTTGTACCCTTAAATTCTTATTTTGTTAATAATAATCGCCTTCTAAAAATTTAAGCTACGAGTAGAACAAATCCAATAATTATATCCAAGTCCCAACAAAATATTATTCCACCAAAATTTTCGTCTCATTACACCGATCAACTTTTGTTCGGACATCGATATAGATTCTCATCCTATTACAAATAGTAGCCAATCGATTGTAAAATGGTGGGATGTTACATTCTCCTCTCCTTACAGAAAAATTAAGTCCTCGAAATTGGCTTACACTTGGAATAAATTTGGATACTTTTTCAACAGCTTCGCTTTCGTTTTCCCAGGTTACATCTTACAAAGATTGATGATTCCACGAGACCCGTACAAGTGGAATTTTCCCATTCCGCAATTCCTTTTCAAAGATACTCCAAGATCTTAATAGGTTTTTCCTTATTCTTCAAGCTTAGAGTCATCTCAATGGGTTCTTCCTTCAAAATGTGCGTAGAATTAGCCATATACTTTCGAAGTTGGAATACATAAAAGACGCCATGAATAATTTAAAGTTCTCCTGGTAACTCCAATTGATAGGTTACTTTCCTGTTCTTCTCGACAATAGAAAATGGTCCAGCATACCTAAATGCCAATTTCTTTTCTTATTTTTTTTATTCCCGACTGTTATTGTTGAGCCAACTTTAAGAATACATGTTCCCCTCCAGTAAATTTCAAATTTCTCCTACGTCGATCCACATAACTTTTTTGACCACTTTGCGCTGCCTCCAACTTGGTTTTGATCATTTCTACAGCATGTAGGACCTTTTCAAGATCAAAAGCATCTGGTTCACCCATTTTCTATCCTAAACTTTCCCAATATAATGGGAACTAATATTTTTTTTCCATATAAAGCTTCAAACGGGGCCATTCCAATTTGTATGTAAATTCTGCATACACGAAATTATCAATCAACTTAGTTCCAAAATCTAGAGCACTCGGCCCTCAACATGTTGTTTCAAAGCTTATTCACTCGTTTTTATCCTGTTCATCCACTTGTGGGTGCGCTCGTTGTACTAAACTTTACGGTTGTCCCGTATCATTGCTGCAATTTAGTCCAAAACTTCAAAGTAAATCTAGGTTCTTGGTCTAACACAATACTAGGAGGTACTCCATGAAGTCTGATTACTTCCTCCATTTAGATTTTACTTAACTTCTCTAGAGAATCCCGTTGATTGATAGGGATAAAATGAGTGGACTTAGTCAATCAATCTACTATCACCCATATAATATCTCGTCGTCCTCATCGCCATGGGTAATCTTGTAATGAAATCCATAGTAATTTCATTCCATTACCATGATGAAGTTGGTAATGGCTGCAATAACCCTCCAGGTCTTTGCTTATCGGATTTCACTAGCTGACGAGTTAAACATCGTGCTACAAAATCTGAGATATCTTTCTTCATACCATTCCACTAGTAATTCTGTTCTAAGTCCTGACACATCTTTACGGCTCCTGGATGGATAGTATACTTACTTCAAGGTGTCTTTATTAAAACATCTTATCTCTTCGCAGATTGTTTCAAGATACATTACCAATCTCAATAATGAACGATTTAATCACTAGCAATATTAGAACAGGAGCAAAATTTAATCCTTCTCTCAATTCCTGGAAATTTCTTTCACACTTCTTGGTTCCAACATAAGGCACTTCTTTTTGGGTGGGTCGAGTCAAAGGTGAAATTATCTTAGAGAGTTCCCTCAATAAATCTTTGATAATATCCTGTCAATCTCAGGAAACTTTGGATTTTGATCAGAGTCTCGGGAGGTTTTCAATTTGGCGCCACTTCAATTTTTGCAGGATCTACTATAATCCCGTCCTTGGATATCACGTGTCCCAAGAATGCTACTTCTAGCAACCAAAACTCACACATACTAAATTTCACATACAATTTAGTCTTTCTTAACTTTATTAAGACTTTTCGAAGGTACTGTTCGTGCTTTTGGGGACCTTTAGAGTACACCAGAATGTCATCTATAAATATGACCACAAAATTATCTAAGTACAACCAAAATGTTCAGTGCATCAAGTCCATAAAATTAGTAGGGGCATTAGTAACACCAAAAGGTATCACTACTCAAAATGTCCACATCGAGTGTTAAATGCAGTTTTCGGTATATCTTCTTCCTAAATCTGGACCTAGTAATATCCTTGCCTCAAGTCTAATTTCGAGAAACATCTAACTCCTTGCGACTAATCAAAAAATTAATCAACTATGGGCAACGGATATTTATTCTTTATCATCACTGCATTCAATCCTTGATAATCTACACACATCTGCAATGATTCATCTTTCTTCTTAACAAATAATACAGGTACTCGCCCACGGTGAAGCACTTGGTCGGATAAACCCTTACTCCATTAATTCCTGTAGTTGTTTCTTGATCTCCTACATCCTATAAGGGGTTCTTGAAATTGGTTCTGTTGATGGCACTAACCCAATAGAAAACTCTACCTCTCTCTCTCTCTCTCTCTCTCTCTCTCCGACGAGTAACTCTTTCAATTCCACTCGGAAAAATATCTAAATATTCTTTCACAATAGGAACATCT